>CM023454.1:159782955-160255654 GCA_013339765.2 Haemaphysalis longicornis
TTTTCCAAGGTTCCGGTACACTTGCGGTCTTTAAAGCACAACAGGTTTGCCAGTTTTAGATGCGAGCTGAGAGCATCTTTGTCAGGGGCCCCTGTCCTGTGTGGTCCGTTTTTTTTGGGTTGTTTTTTTCCGCAGCCACTCTCCCCCTCTCCTCTCCGATAGCGAACACTCTCTCGCGAGGGGCATTGGATTGGATTCGATTGGTTTGGGCTTGCTGGCTTGACTTGGATTGGATTGATTGGATTTGGATTGGAAAAAGTGGATTGTGTTGGATTGTGTTGCGTCAAAACCGCGGCACTCCTCCGCGGTCTCCTCTCCTTCGGGCGCGCTGCGCATATAACCGGTGTGCCGCTCTCCGGCGGCCTTTCGGTCGACGGTTGCTCTCCGCTTGCGCTTGACCCCCCCTCAGCGTCGCTTTACACCAGGGTTCCGCGAGGGGAGGTGGGCGAAATTTTTTTTCAAGTACAATTTCTCCGCCATCGTTCAAAAGGTCTGCTGTTATCTGATCCTCACCAGGTGCTTTGCCCCTTTTATTTCTTTAAGGCCTTCCTTACTTCTTGGGTTTGTTACTGGTGGGATGTTTATCTCCTCTGAACTACTTTCTCGTTGGCATTATTCTGGATGCCCCGGCTACTGTACTCCTCGGCTACTGTGACTATTTTCTCCCTATTTGTGATGACATTGCCTTGCTTGTTTTTTAGTGCATACATCTGATTTTCCCCTCGCCAAGACGCCTCTTCGCTGCTTTCAGGCTACCTCCGTTCTTTACATTGTATTCGATCCTCTCCACACTATACTTCCGTATGTCACTGTCTTACGCTTATTGATTAACTTCGAAAGTCCGCTAGTTCTATTCTCTCAGCGGGGGTGGAGATTGTCATGGTTTGCCTTTCCGAATTAGATCTTTAGTCTCCTGGGAAAGTTTACCAGTATCCTGTTTAGCCCTCTGCCCCCGACTTCTACTGAACACTCCGTGATAATGCGTGTAAGGTTGTCGCTGGCTTCCCTTTTTCGTAAACTCTGCTTCTCGGTAAGAGCTGAATATCGGATCTGCAGCGCGACCCCGAATTCTTCTATTTTACGTCTTACTTTCGCTCATTAAACGGCTTCTTTCGTACTAGCTTGTTACGGTCCCCCCTCAAATCTAGCCGATTCGAGATCTTACCATACGGTGGTCACTACACCTTACCCTTCCGAGCACTTCCACATCCTTCACGACGCCAGGGTTATCGCATATATTTCAAGCTCTACCCTCGAGACTCAGCCGCAAGGCTAGCTCCACTGAGCGCCGCCAAGGGCCGCCAACTTGGGGAATGGCAACAAACAGCAAAAAACACACAGGACACGAAAATCGCCAACCCCGACGTTTATTGCACTGCAATAAGGGACGTCGGGCGCGTCGCTCTACCACCACCAATACCACCTTGGTCAGGACTGGAGAAACAGGCGCGAGGTCGGACAAAGGAAGGCCAAAAAGTACCAACACGTGCCCACAGCCGCTCTTGATAAGGGTTGGTATCCAACGGGGCCCTTCATCTGTCATCGGCCCTGGCCAGCCTGCCCGGAGCTTCCGGGCAAAACCGTGTCCAGTCAGGGAGTCCGCACGCCCCGCCATCATCCTCCCTAAAGCGGGCTTCACACGACGGGAAACCCTCTCTTTTTGGCCCGCGAACCGGCTCACGTGAACCGGTTTAGGTGCCTCGGTGGGGATAGCCCGCGGTGCTCCGCGAAAGAAAATGCCTCCGCATGTCTTTCGCTCGGACGGCGGTGGCCCTAGGCGGGGAATGGAACCTGTTCCTCGGCGCTGTCGTCTGCTAGCCCTCCGCGTAGCTCCGCACGTGTGGATGCGCCGCCAGGCCGGATAATCCGGTCACGTGCTGTTGACGTCACATATCCGTCCGCCTCCGTGAGAGGGTTTCTCGTCGTGTGAATCCCGCTTAAGCGGGGAAACCCGCGGCCGCAGGTAGAGAGAAGGATTTCCCCCTCTCGCCTCCGCGGCGAGCCGAGAGAGATAGGGAAGGTGGCGGACCTCCATATTTCCCACATCCCTCCCCCCTTAAACCGAAGCCCTCGACATCGCGGGACCCGGCTAACGATGACCTCACTGTTTGTTTCGCTGCCTGAACACTTCTCGAGCAGGTCCAAAACTCCAATCCAGAACACGTGCAACTGCACCAAAGTCCACGTTGCACCGCACTGCGACCACATAGTTCGCCACAATCATCACATAGTTCGCCACAATCCGCCGATTGACCTGAATTTGATGGTCTGCACACAAGGCTGGCTGCATGCACTGTTGGGCGGCCCACGGTCCACAGGTCCCACGGTGAAGTAGGCTGGGCCGAATTAAGACAGGGCCCGGGCTGCAGGCTTTCTGCCAGGTGGTCACTTCCCGCAGCGGTTCGCCTCGCGCCGACGGTGCGCATCTTGCCGCACCGCCGGCGGCTTCCGCTGCTTACGGGTTCAGCAGTGACGACCTCTGATGACTGGACACGGGCTAGAGGCTGCATTCGTATGACTGCCTCCCAGGTGGCTGGTTAGCCAAGCGCCGACCATGGCTTCCACTCGGCTCGCCTCTGGCGAGCGCCTCAGCCAACGTGGAGGGGGCGCGTTCAGCTTAGCGGGAGCCGCCACCTCCGCGCAGCTCACTCACTGTACGGGCGGCGGGGTCCTGTTTTGGCGTAACAGCTCGGCTCTCGTTCTCCCCGGTGACGGCTGGCTCGGCTGGCTCGCAGCAGGCCTGACGTGGTGGCGTCGTGGCTGGAGGGTCACTCGAACCCTGGGCGTGTGGTCTTTAACCCTCCGGAGACGGTGGCCCACCCGGTCAGTGAACTCGCTGATTGCGGGTGTTGTAGTGGTGCGTGGGGAAACCCTTTCCCTTCCGCACCTCCCTCGGGATTGCGACCTCGCGAGTCGAAGTGGGAGCGTCGGCAGTTTCTTCCCTCGGAAAGTACTGCTTCAGCTCGCCCCACCGTGAATGGGGGCCGCTGAATCCGGGAACCTGGGCGACTACGAACGGTCCTACCCACTTGGGTGCGAGACCGGCCGCGAACCCCGCGCTAGCATCGCTCAGCGCGTGGTTACGTTTCAAGACAGTGTCGTCCACTTGGTACGCCACGTCTCGATGATCTCGGTCATGGGCCCTGCCTTTTGTTCGACACTGGCCTTACCCGGCTGCGGTTCGCCTCCTTGATGGCTTCCGCCAAACGCTCGCGCAAGCGCCGCGCGTAAGCCGCATCTGCTGCTTTCGCGGGGACTGCGGTCGACCTCCTGGCCAGAACCGTGTCCGTCGGTGTGTTCAGCTCCCTGCCGAACATCAAGAACGCAGGCGTGAAGCCCGTGCACCGTTCACGCTTGTGCGCAGAGCGAAGGAGATCGAGCTCAAGTGCTCGTCCCAGTCTTGTTGCCGCCGGGCATACGCCCCAAGCAGTGGCTTTAGTCTCGATTTCGCGTTCCGTCACGTTAAACTGGGGTGATAGCACGATGTTGTTTGCTGCCTGACACCCATGGCCGCACACGCTTCACCTAACAACCTTGATGTGAAATACGTGGCGTTATCGGTAATCAGCCGCTCCGGAAACCCGTAGCGATAGAACACCTCGGACAGCTTTTGCAGGCCCTCCTGTTCTTTTCGCTTTGCGCAGCGGATAGAGTTGGGCGATCCCACTGAAGTGGCATGTCACCCCAAGTACAAACTTGTACCTCTTTTGCTGCGCGGCAGCGGGCCCATCAGATCCCACGCCAGGACCTCCCATGGCTTTGTGCTCCGATAGGCTGAAGCAAGCCCGGCGCCTCACCCCCTTTGCGGTTTGCGCTCTTGGCCAGACGTGGAATGGCGTACGTACCTACTTTCTTGTGCCTTCATGCCAGGCCAGGTAGCAAAACCGATCAGCTTCCGCTATGTCTTTGGCGGGCTACCGCGGCCGTCTGCGTCGTGGTAGTGCTGCAATGCAGCAATGATCGCGGATACGGTTTTAAAACACTCAGAGAGTCATTTTTTCTCGCACGTATTTCAGCAGAGCTCCGTCGGCGTCAAGCAGCTCACTCGCAATGAATACCAGCGGGCATTAGAGCCCGCGCCAGCCGCAATACCAGCAGCTTCCCGGCGCCCGTCATTCTCCGGTGTTCGATTTGCCTGAGGGTCCGTCTCTTCACTAAGACTGGCGATCACCTCCCGACAAAATAAGTCCTCCTGCTGAGCCTAAATAGCTCTTCCCGACTGAACGCAACCTCGAGGGAAGTCCTCCCCCCACGAGATGCACATGCGCTGAGCTTTTGAAACGTGGGTTTTCCCGCGTTCCGGCCAGGACGTCTCTCAGGTGGGAGAGGTGCTCCTCGAAGGTGCGGGAGTAGACGACTTGTCGTCCAAATAGGCGAGGGCATGCTGCCACTTTGCTTCACCGAGCACCCGGCGATCAGGCTTTGGGAATGTGCTGGGACGTCCGCACAAACCGAAGGGCATACGTACGAACTCGTACAGCCCCCGATGCAGTGAACGCTGTTTCTTGCATTCATCGCCGGGACGCATCTCGACCTGAAGGTACCCTTGCTGGCGTCCAAATGGCGAAGTATTTCGCGCCACCGAGATTCGCGACGATTTCATCTATGCTCAAAAAGAGGTACGCATCCTTTTTCGTGATCGCTTCAGCCACCGATAGTCAACGCATAAACGCCAGCTACCATCTTTCTTTCGAACGAGCACCACTGGGAACCCCCAAGGGCTCGTCGAGCGGCGGATAATGCCTGCTTTCAGCAGTTCCTCCAGCGCCTCCTAATTTGCCTACCTCTTGGCGGGGCGACGGGCCGGAGATCATTTTTATGATTGAGCATCGCCGGTGTCTATGCAGTGGGGGACCAACATGGTGCAACCTGTTTGCTTAGTGAATGTCTCGCCGAAGTCACCTAACAACGACAGGACGCAGTCACGGGGTTGAAAGCGCGCAGCGCGGAAGACGACAGTGGAGGCAGCAACAGCAACCGAGCTCGGAGGTTGCAGCGCGCGCCGGCTACCACCGTGCTTGCAGCTTTTGCTTCCCGCTGGGGGAAACGTTTCGGCGGCGCCCACACAGCGACTCGCTGCATGCGCAGGCTCGAAAACGGTTTTAGCGGCATAAATGGTCCCTCCCGATAGCCTCCATTGCCGATGTCCACGACGCGGTTACGCTGCGCCACTATCATCTCGCTAGCACCTGCTAGGAGCGCGCCTAACTCCTCGCTCCGATTTCTGGCTCGAGGGCTGGCGGCGCAGGAAAAATCAACTGCGCCGGCAGCAGCAACAAACGAGCTCGGAGGTTGATGGATGTGCCGGCTATCGGCTGCGCCTGAAGTTGAGCTTCCCCGGCGAGCGGTACGTTTCGGCGGCGCGCTCACACAGCGACGTAGCTGCCGGCGGATCTCGGCGAACGGCTTTTAGCGGCGTAAAAGGGCCCCCCCGATAGCCTCCGTTGCCGATGTCCATGACCAGTCCACCTTGGACAGAAATTCCCCAGAATGACTGGGACTGTCAGTCCGGGCAAGTGGACGAAACGCATTCGCCGTACACGCTGACTCCAACGCACGACGAGGCGTACGTCACCGCCTGACGTAACATCACCACACGCAAGCTGGAGCGGCAACTTCCGCGCGCGCAGCGGAATGGCTTTGCGCTCGAGATGGAAACGACCTCGTCCCCTATGAGTGAAGTGCTTGCCCCGGGTTGTCCAGCAGTGCCTTAAACCTCCGCCCCGCAATTGCGAGGTCGAGAAAGGGCGCAGGCGCGCTGGTCGGAACTCCGACTCTGAATTCGGCGGGCGCGGTGATATTTGCTTCTCCTGCGCGTTGATCAGCCGCCGGCGAATTCGCTGGCGGCCCGCCGCGCGTCCCTGCCTACTTGGGCAGATTCGCATCATATGACCAACTTGGCCGCAGTTGAAACAGCGAACAGAAATCCCTGCTGCTTGGTGCACCATTCGAGGCTGCTCGTGCCCTCCACGGACAGCTGGGCGCATCCGGTTCCGGGGGCGAGTTGTGAGCGGGTGCAGGCAACGGTGGCAGCCCCGATCTCGAGTAGGGAAGCCCTATCGGGCGCGCGTTCGCCGACCCCGGTTTGCTGCGTGCACTGCGCGCGGGGCTGGCAGGACCTCCGGCCGTATCGCCTCCGCGTAGCGCAACCCATACGAGTACGGATCCAGCGCTCGGTCCCTGAGATCGAGCGTTTCTCGCTGGCTGGGTATCAACGTAGAGCCGTCCTCGACTCGTCCGCTGCCCGTAACGCCGCGCCAAGCACAGCTTGGTTCCAGTGTTTCCACCGGAGGCGGCGGTGGCCGATACGCGCGTGCAGCCGCAATTGCTGCTGCACACGGCGAGCTTTGAGCGCCAGCTCGTTGAGATCCCTGCACCTGCAGTTCCTCAAGTACAAGGGAAAGGTGGGGTGGCATTGCCTGACAACCCGATCGACCCACTCCGAGTTCGGGGCATGTGGGTCGGCGTACTCGTAAAGCTCCTGCATCGCACGGACATAGTCGACCATCGATTCGTCCGGGGCTTGGGTGCGCATTTCCAACTCTCTACGCATCCGCGGGAGGTAGTCGACGGGCAGGAATTCTTCCCTGAACATCGTTCGGAACTCGTCCATCGTGCGCGCCGTATGGTCTATCTTTCGATACCACCGGGCGGCATGGTCGACTAGGGCTGCGGGCAGAACTCTGTGCAGCACCTCGCTCTCGCTGATGCCGGTCGCCGGCTTGTAACTGCTCAGAGCCAGCAGGAAAGCGTTGGCGCTTACTTGATTGCTGTAACTGCTATACGTCGGCATCGGTATCCGCACTGTAGGAGCGGTGAACGTGCCGCCTGAAACACTTGCTGCATGGCGCTTGCGAGGGCCGTTCGCGATGGAGGTCGGGCTGGCCCCGGCCCAGCCCGACCGGACCGGTTTGCCCGGAAGCTCCCGTCGGGCTGGGCCCGGCCCAGCCCGACTGGAGCTTCCGGGCAAAACCGGTCCGGTAAAGGGAAAGACTGCAGCGCTCCCCGCCATCATCCTCCCGAAGCAGGGAAACTGACAGCCGCAGGGAGAGAGAAGGACCTCCCCCTCTCGCCCCCGTGTCGAGCCTAGAGAGATAAAGAAGGTGGCGTACCTCCGTAAGTCCCAATGTGTATGTATAGAACTTGTGCTTCGAAAACTTCGATAACCTGCAGTCATCAAGACTCAGAGCTCCTTCCATGACATATATGAGACAACAAAATTCAGAAAGCTACGAGGCCATAAGAACGGCGGAACTATGGTGCAAAGATGAGGGTGGACTAGGAAGGATCACACCTGTTGTCTGTGCTACGAAATATTTGATTAAAAAATATTCCTCTTGGATAACATTTTGTGGAGTGTTCTGAGGCAGAACCTCATCCGTAGGTTCCCCTAAACGGAACTTACAATACGCACGATCATTTTCTTCCTAACTTCACATTTTTCTGAACTTGACGATTCGAACATCTCTTGCTCTTTCCTTTATTGCGGAAAATGTTTCCGAACAGAGGCGTGCTGGGGAAAAGATATACGACTCTATTCTGTCGTCTGAAATTGCGCAGAGTCTTTAGTTTTGGACAGGTGTGTCAAATTTGTCTTTGCTGTGTTTTTTTTGGGAGGACGCGGAGTAACCTTAGGTTCGTGTGAGCAGAGGCGCATCTGCACTTTCTCCACGTCCTATCGGCGTCTAAAACAGTTCTAAACATTGTTTTTAAGTCCTTGAGGAATTATACGCTTATGAACGAGCTGACCCCCTGGTCATTTTTACGGAGTTTTACACGAGAGCAGAGATTTGTACGTCGACCTTCACATTCAAATGCCAATGGCACAACGAAACCGAAGGGTTACTTCAAACAAAATAGGCCATTTAGAATAGTTCAAACGAATGAGCACATTATTGGGGCCAGGCTGGTGTTTGCAGACACCTGGGACACCCGTCGTTAACAGTTCGCACCTGATAAGTGAAATACCTGTGGGCCTGCTTAGAAGCAGCAATGGAGAGGGGGCCTTCCACCTGTTTTTGACGGCTCGCATTCGCAAAGTCATTCCCTGAAGACTTGAAACACTATGCGTACTTTTCGAATTGGAAAACCGCGCTAAATAAACGTACGCGAATCTTGCACCACCGGTCGAACAATGAAAAGCTCCTTTCTTGGCTTCTGCCAGGGGAGGGGGGGGGGGGGAAATTTTTTTTGTCAGTCGGTGGCGCAATCTGCGAAACGAAGTGTCCACTCGTTGAAGGATATTTGCACCAAGCCTGCGTACCGTTATGGGCTCTTGTGCGTTTTGCGGTTCTCAGCGTGCGTTTGTTGGTGGTTCGCTGGAAACGTGGGTGCTTGCCTGTGGCATGTATTTGTCGTGCTGTGCGTTTCCAATGCTGAACGAGTCCTGTGACCGAGCATGAATTTCGAAAGCGTTACGATTGCTTTGACATCTTGTAATCGTTGCGAAGCCACGGGACCCTTGCCTCACGTGGACATAGACGACTCCGACATCGTGCTCAACCTGAACACCGACTTCCAGCCGAGACGGAAACCGTTCGCGACCCCCGCTGCTGCTGCTGCTGCCGCAAACTTTCGTGGGGGAGGCCCATCGCACTCGGTACGACTCCGACAATATCTGGAGCGCTGGCAACCGTGCTGAACAAATGGAATCGCGATAGGCAAACGGGTGCCCCAAGCGACAGCGATGCAGAGATTCGCAGAAACAACAGCCGACGCGAATCAAGGCGGAAAACTTGGTGCGGGCGTCTTCGCTGTTTGACGACCCCGCCTCGCTCGCCGAACCCGAACCGGTGCAGCAGACGACAGTCGTCGACGCCAAGAACGAACCGGTCTTCTCTTCGTCGCAATTCGACGACATCTCCGTGCACCCGCACCTTGTTTCCTGCCTCCGAGATCGCTTCCAGATCACGACGGCCACGGAAGTCCAGAAGCTAGCCATACCGTCTCTCCTAATGCACCGCGACACCCTGATCAAGTCGCACACGGGCTCCGGTAAGACGTTGGCCTACGCACTTCCCACACTGCACCGCCTGCAGGAGATCAGTCCCAAGCTGACAAGAACGGACGGCGTGCGTGACGTGGTCATCGTGCCGACCAGAGAGTTGGCGCTGCAGACCTACGAGTGGTTCGAGAAGCTGAGCAAGGCTTGCACCTGGGTCGTTCCGGGCGTCCTGATGGGAGGGGAGAAAAAGAAGTCCGAGAAGGCGCGGCTTCGCAAGGGGCTCGCGATCGTCGTCGGAACTCCCGGAAGACTGACGGACCACTTGGAGCACACCAAGTCCTTCTCCCTGAGCAAGACTGCCTGGATGGTGATTGACAAAGCGGACAGAATGCTGGAGCTCGGCTTTGACGAGTCGGTCGGCAAGATCGTCAGGCTGTGGAAGGAACAGATGCAAGTGAAGGGAACGTGTGTGCTTCTGTCTGCAACGTTGACGAAAGGTGCCGAGAGACTGGCGGGCCTGGCTCTAGAAGATCCAAACACAGTGGACGTCGCCGTTGAGGATGGTGCCGAGGAGCTCGAAGAGCTTGTCTTGCCGCCCGGCTTGAGTCAGTATTACCTCCAGGTCTCCGTCAACCTGTCGCAGATGGCTCTGTGCTGTCTACTGCCGGGAACTTGCGTCGTCGCCGAACTCGGCAAGACCATCGTCTTTTCGGGAACTCAAAACACGATGGACTTCCAGCACGCACTTTTCTCCTCCGTCCTGGGAATCATGCTCGAGGACATGGAGAAGCGAATCGGCTTTGTAAATCTCTACGGGGAGATGACTCAGCACGACCGGGCAGAAGTCTTCAATCGATTCCGAGAAGCAACGTCCGGCGTCCTGTTCACGACTGACGTGGCTTCGCGAGGGTTAGATGTTCCGCAGGTTGACCTCATCGTCCAGTGTTGTGTCTCGTTCCCACCTGAAGATTACGTCCATTGCGCTGCAAGAAGTGACCGAATCGGCGCCAAAGGAAAATTTCTCCTGCTTTTCTCGTCCGAGGTCGGCTTCCTCGATATTTTCCCGCACAGGAACATTCAGCTGCACCAGTTGGAGCTGAAAGGTGTACTGTTCAAGGTCTTCACCATCAAGTCTCAGATCCTGGAGGCAAGGACGGACCCGGGTCAAAACCCTCAAGACGATGGAGGACTTTGTGACCGCACTCCAGCTCATCTTCGAGAGTGAGGTCTACAAGGAGACGGCTCTGCAGGCAATGGCCAAGAAGGGCTTCCCGAGTCACGTCCGGTCGTACGCGACTTACCCACGTCCCCTGAGACACGTGGTGTCGTTCAAGGCACTGTACCTGGGACACGTTGCCAAGGCATACTGCCTGCGGGAAACTCCGAGCACGCTTGGAGCACAGTAAGGTTCACAGCCACCGCAACACACTCCAGGACGTCGCCCCGAGAAGGGGAGGCACGCGTTTCGGACCCGGAAACAAGCTGGGAAACGAGCGAAGCCACCCGTGAAGAGATGATGTCGGAACGTGACAGCCCGGGCTTGGGGGTCGATGATGAAGAAGCTCGTTGAAGAGGATTGAGAACAATCGCAAAAAATCGTGGTGCTAATAAAAAAAGCATTGCCCCTCCCAATGTCATTGATAAAAGACGCGTCTTTGGTGCCCTTGGTTAATAAGTGTACCCTGGCCGACGCTTATGTCCAACATATACAAATGAGCAGGTTATCTTCGTGTGAAGACTTTCTGCCGACAATTCGAACGCAATTGAACATTAGGCAATTCCAGTGTTGATTGTTTTGTTATGCAGTTGTAAACTGTGAGGGAACGTTTATGTTCATTGTCAAGCAGTTTAATTTGTTCCATGCTCTAAGCATGTTGTGCTGAACTTTGAACCTCAAATAAATGATCATATGCATAATACACGGTGCTTTGAATCAGCGTACTTAGCATATGTGCTGCTGCTTATTCGGCACTTGAACTGGGAAACAGGTGTGCTGTTGTTTCATCCATAGCCATCTGAAATAACAGCTTTGTTAGTCAGCGGCATGTTCTGTATTCTCTGGTCTGATGCATTCGTCAAAGTTGGCTCTGCTTTTCATCCAATTATGTGCAGAATTTCACAGTAATTTATCCAATTCAGAGCCATTGTACAATGTGTGCCTGTATATAGGTCATAATGCTAGGGTTTAAGGCAGGGAGGGGCAACACTCCAGAACATTTCCCCTCGGTAGTCATTAACACTATTGGCAACTTGACACCGTCTACAGCACTGGAAGCTGTGCTCTTCTTATTTGCACTCATACTTGAGTGACGGCCTTCTGCTACCATGTCTTAGGATTTTGGGTGCAAAGCTCGGATATTATCCCCTTTGAAAGATATTTTTGGTTTTCATAAATGCTCTCGACTTGTGCGCATAGTTGCGTACAGCTTGAGTGCAGAGCTGAGATTGAAAGGCTGAGTGTGACAAGAGCTTGGAATAAACTGTAGCAGCATCGGGGAAATTTTAAGTGCGAATGCACTTCTTAAGCAAGCCTGAATCGTCCGCCGCCGTCGTCCGCATAGCAACAGCTGCGGGTGCGCGCGCTCCTCGTCTTCCCTACAACGGGGGGAGATGGGCGCGCGCTACTCTCCTCCTCCTCTCTCCGCTCAGTGACTGCGGGTGTTGGGCGCCTCCTCTCCACTTCGGGCGGGAGAGCTCTAGCTCGCGTAGCGGGCGCTCCGCATTCCGACGCGTGAGGGCGCTCGTGTAGCCCTCGCCGTAACGGCGGGCGCTACTCCCCTCCTCCTCTCTCCGCTCAGTGACTGCGGGTGTTGGGCACCTCCTCTCCACTTCGGGCGGGAGATCTCTCGCTCGCGTAGCGGCGCTCCGCATTCCGACGCGTGAGGGCGCTCGTGTAGCGGCCGCGTAGCGCGGGAGGGTATTAGTCGAGCGCGCGCCGTCGTCGAGAGCGGTCGCTGGTCCTGCATCTCGATAACGATGATGGCGGACCGGGCAACGGTACCAGCAATAACGAGTGAAATATCTTTCTTTGTAGTTGTGTGCGTGTGTGTAATCTCTCGACTACTCATTAAGATCACGATATCCACCGTAATCGCGCAATCAACAACCGTGCATTCGCACTTCACACTCTCCCCTCGGGGAATGCGAGGAAATTTTTTTTTTCATCCTTTCCTCTTTCTGCCTGAAGCCATAGTGGCTGGCATTGATTTCCCACAAGGCTACCTTCGCCATTCGGCCGTGTGCATCTGTTTACTGCCCCACCAGTGGTGATCGTAAACAACCCACGCGGCTGGCTAAACTACAAACAGTGGTATAGCCTCCAGTAATGGGTACCATATTTGACCACATTGTGCCTGAATGTTCGCCCATTCATGGCAGGTGCATTTGCATAGGCCCAAGCGGCAAACTATGCCTCTGCACCAAGAGCTGAAGCAAATGCTTGAAGTCGTACGAACCTTCTACTAGATCAATCTGCACGGACTATTTCATGCCCTGCCTGCCATAGTGCACAACAGTGTTTAGGCGTAAGGCCCTGTGTGTTAGTACTGCACTTCCTGGCGAGTTCCTCTTCATTGTTGTAATATTTATATGAGTGGTGTTTCAAAGAAGGTCGCGTATTTGCCGATGTCTTTGAAACAGGAGTGCCCGGACTACACAAAGGACTTCAGGGAAGAGCAGTGCGCCAGGTTCAACAGCATTCCCTTTGAGGGGCGCTACTA
Organism: Haemaphysalis longicornis; assembly: GCA_013339765.2. Classification (NCBI taxonomy): domain Eukaryota; kingdom Metazoa; phylum Arthropoda; class Arachnida; order Ixodida; family Ixodidae; genus Haemaphysalis; species Haemaphysalis longicornis. The sequence goes on from CM023454.1 coordinate 159,795,619, forward strand.
CAGCTGGGTGCCATACTACAAAGGTTACAATTTTGATGTTCCCTTCTCACTTGTGGTGCACTGTGTTTCGTGGGCTTTAAACGATCATCGAGAGTTCGGGGCTCACACAGTTGACTGGGGATGTGTGTACGTTAAGTCGCTCGGTGGAAGTGGGTAAATAGTTTCTTCAGTTTGCGAGAGCTGTGCTATTTCATCCAGCTGTTGTAATATTCACGAAATGATGTATTACTGCTGCTACTTTGATTCCCATGTTTGTGTAAATGCTGCATCATTTAGTACAGAACCATTCATTAGTATGCAGTTTCGTGATCTAAGGTTCAGTGCGCGAATGCCGTGGAAAAATGCGGATTCTACTCAATGTGCACCTTCCATGTAATTCAGTTCCAACTATATATCCGTGTGCATGGTGTAACGGGCTTTATCCATATAATTTGAAATGCAGAGTGGGTGCAACGATGAGAATTCCACACGCTGCATTGGCCGGCAGCAGTTTGATGCACCTTAAAAAGGGTGAAAGCTGATGTTGGAACTTGTCAGTGCAACAGTAAGCAAGGAGTCGGAGGCTGGCAGGTGCTTTGATGCTGAAATACCAAAACTTAAAAAGGGTGAAAGATGATGTTGGAACTTGTCAGTGGAACAGTAAGCAAGGAGTCGGAGGCTGGCAGGAGTTCTGATGCTGAAATGCCAAAACTGCATGCAGTGCAAAAGAAAAAAGGAAGAGGAGGAAGAGATTCGTATTTCTGCCTAAAGCCTCAAAAGCTGGGCAAGAAGTTGAAAACTTGTAGTAAAGAAGAAACAAACACAAAAGCTCTTGTTGCACCGCATTCAATGCGGTGGGAAAATTTTTCACAGGCATGTGTTCCCTTTTCTTGCTAGCTTTGCGTCAGTAGATGGGGTCGGTCTTAATAATTTGTGCTCAACTTAATTAACTTGCATGGCAATTTAGTGACCCTTCTTGTAATTTCAGGCAAATTTTATCTGTCCGCCTACTTTGCATACCTTCAGTTTTTTCACTTTCTTGGTTCTGCACGCGCAGTTATGCAAGCACGTCGAACTTGGGGCCCACTTAGACACCTTGCTTTCGAGGGGTCCATTTAGAGACCATGGATTACTATCGTCCCCTTTTTTGCGTGCATGAAGGCTCATATCACACACCTGGTGAAGAAATTCTGGGCGGGAGTTAAAATTGTTCATGTGGAGAGGGAACTCGTATAATCGGGCTTAGCCTAACTCCTTCAGGTTTCTCCACCACCCCACAGAGCCGGCTGTGTACAGGTCCAGACGGTTAACCACCCTAGTTATGACATTGGGGAGGGCTTTCCCAAACTCTTACTTCTCTCCAAAACGCAGCTGCCAATCCGTGCGAGCTGAACTGCAGACCAAGTGGCGAGCGGTTCTATTACCGGCACTCACCCAAGACCATCGACGGCACCCGGTGTCACGACGATGGCAGCCTCGACGTGTGCGTCAACGGAGCTTGCATGGTACGACGCATGTATCCCTCTGTCTTTCGTCTGAAATGAGTGCTGTTCACTCTTCAGTACCTGATGTTCAGTGACGTGAGGAGTGTGCGTGTGTAGTTTTGTGTGTATAAATTGTGTCCACCATCCACCATATCATTCAATGTTCTTGCTGGTTATTTCACAGCAAAAATTATCACTGAACTTTCCCTGCCCTGTTATTTCTTTCACACCCCCAGCCCGTTGGCTGCGACAAAATGCTGGGCTCGGATGCGGTTGAAGACAAATGCGGAAAGTGTCGCGGGGATGGTACCAGCTGCAGTACCATCGAGGGCGTCTTCGATACTGACAACCTGGGAGTTGGTGAGTTCATCCAGTTGCTGTACCCACTTCGCTCAAAGAGAGAGACAGAACAAATTTTGATGAAGTCTGGCAATGTTAGCCGGGGCAGCAACGTCTGCATGTGCCCCAGAGGCCGGGAACTGCGTGGAATTCCGCGAGCGATGGTACTACAACGCGGAGGAAGGCCGTTGCCACCGCTTCTTCTCCAACCATCCAACCAAAAAATCCAACCATCATAGTCCATCATGGAGTTTTTATTGACTAAGCAGCTGGTGTCTTTCTGCGTGCGTTGAGCTGAAAGCGCATTGTCGTTGTGACAATTCGCGTTACCCGCTGCCACGTTGCCGTCACAGGCCGCAACGTCTGCATGCTGCCGAAGAGAGGGAACTGCACGGGGAAAACCTCGAGCGATGGTACTACAACGCGGAGGAAGGCCGTTGCCGCCAATTCTACTACACTGGCTGTGACGGGAACGCCAACAACTTCGCCTCGTCCCGCGATTGCGAGCAGATGTGCGGGCAGCCTGCTCCCACGGACGTCGCAGAGGAAGAGTTCCGGCTAGGTGAGTGGGAATGGGGAGTTTCTGAGTGACGCTTGATGGCAGTGGCTGCATCATTTCCAGGAGAAGGGACAAGGTGATCACTAAAGGTAGTCACCACTTTGGTGTGACTACGTTTAGTGTGATCTCAGGCTACTACTATACCTGTATTGCGAATGTGAAAAAATTGAATTCAACAAGCGTTCATCGAATGTCATCATTGGAGGACCGAGCGAGGAGATGAAAAAAAAGCGGTGGGAAGTACAAGATGATAGAGAGTTTTGAAGCAGCGGGGAACAGGAGACACTCACCTTTCGACGATATTTGCAGTGAAGGGAAAGGGGATACGGGGCGAATGCCATTACAGGAAGACGCCTTCCGTCACTGCATTCCTTGCTGAAATGCAAGTTTAGCGCCACCTTCAGCTCATTCAGCCGCCCCACAGGCGTGGCTAACTTCTTGGCAGACAAATATCGGTATTCAATCGCCCTTCCGCAATCTCTGCAAACTCCGCCCCCTCAACGGCAGCTCTCTGGTTGTTTCTTCCCGACAGAGTTCTGCTTCATGGCCAGTGAGGCTGGTCCCTGCAGGAACATGGAGTTGCGCTGGTTCTACGACATAAAGGACGGTGTTTGCCGCGAGTTTTACTACGGTGGCTGCAAGGGCAATCCCAACCGCTTCAGGTCTCACCAAGAGTGCGAAGAGAAGTGCTACCATGCACAGGGTGAGCAATGGTAAACTGAGGGAGTGCACCGCAAATGTGGGGAGTGTTCTATTACTGGACAGAGGTGCCAGTGCCACCTTTGTTCTCTTCTTTCTTTTTCTTCTCTTTTTCTCTCTCTTCTCTTCTCTTCAGACCAATAAACCTTGGTGTTCTTGCAAAGTTCAGATATATCTCTCAAATTTTCTGGGTGTAATTGTTCCCAGCTAAGTTGGTGTCAATGTCAGCCAAGCTCTGAGCTGTAGGGTGGAAACTTGTTTTATTAAGCTCTACTTGGAAGGGAGGCAAAAATAGCGTGGGTTCAAAATGGCAGCTAGCCTTAACCATTCACAACAAAGCTGGAAATCTTTGGGGATTTGAGATCACTACCTTGTAATCAAGATAAGCTCCCGGGTGCAAGCTGGGGTGATATACTTACGAGGATTTACTGTAATAGTCTTGCTTTCTTGCCGATCATTGTCCTTAGGTACTTCTGCATAACAGTTCTCCACGGTCTAAAGTGTCAAGCCCACATCGTTAAATGTGCTTTTTTTTTTCTTTTGTTTTCAAATTCAAGTTAATTTTTGTTTCAGGACGGGTGTGGGTGAAAAATTTAAGCAAGACCTGACTGGCCCTCTGCGCATCGTACGATTCGTTTTATGGCAGTAACCTCTTCAGTTAGAAAAGATACCCAACAGAATCTAAGACGATAGCTTTAATATATAATCAAAAAGTGGACAAAAATGTCAAAATTTTTCCTGTAGAACATAGCCCCCTTTATATTTTCCAATGGTGCTTCTCCTGTTGCGCTGCCCAAGACGTACTTGGCGGTCTGTTAAGTCATGCAGCAATGAGAAGGAGGCACAGATGGCCGTGGTGAAATGCTAAGTGGTACACAGGGCAGAAAAACTTAGCAGTAAGATGTGCTCTTCTCTTTTTTTATTCAGTGCTTGAAAAACTGCATTGCTGGGCTGGTTATGAAGGGATTCTTAAGTGCCTCTCGCTGTGTCCGAGAAATTTGTCTAATGTTTTTTTAAACTTGCAAACACAAAAACAGGGCAGGACACACGTCTCTTGCCTAATAGTATTCATTGAGAGACAGCAGCTCAGGAAAGGGCTACTGTATTTGACTGCCCGAGCCCAACCAAGTGAAACCCAGGGCATCATAATGATGATGATGAGTACTGTGAGTCAGTTAAACACTTTATTAAGACGAGAGGCCATGAGGCCCTGCGGGGAAGTGAGGATGGGAAGGGAAGGAGAAAGGGAAATGTCACAATTACACAATGTACACAGTTCTAGTCTTGGGGTCCAATTCACAAAAGGCCCAGTTCACTCAGTCAGTGACAATGTCGCTGTTGACATTGGACGTGGATGAGTAAGGTCAGTCCGAGACAGTCTGTAAGACCGCTACACCAATTTGTGGAGGCCGTTTTCAAAGGCGTAACTGGGCAGTGTTTCTCGGGTGCATGGAAGCTTGTTCAGATATTGGTTCGCCGCTTTTCTACCAGCGCTAGCCACAATTCCTAGAACAATTTTCAACACACATCATCCCCTTTCCGCTGTGTAACTTTGTTTTTTACGTTCGGGCAGGAGGTAACAAGCTCTCTGCAGCGGCCTGCGATGTGCGATGGGTGCAGCTAGCGATGCGGCCACTGCCGGTCACCGCGTCACGCTAAAGTGCTGGTACCCGGGTTGCTGCGCGGCCGGTCAGCCGAATCTGCATTTCCATAGCGCGGGCAAAACTGGATGCCACTCACACACACTCACTCAAAAAAATATATTTATCCTAACGCACTCACTCGCCCTCGCCACTCCGTCCTCACCCCTCGCACTCACTCGCATGCACGCTCGCCACTCCGCCTTTACTACTCACACTCACTCGCGCTCATGCTGGCCACTTTGCCCACCACTCGCACTCACTCACGTTCACGCCCACCACTCCGCTCTCACAACACTCGCACTCACTCGCGCTCACGCTCACCCCTCCACCCTCCACCCTCACCACTCGCACTCCCTCCCGCTCACGCTCTCCACTCGTCTGCACTACTCGCACTCACCACCCGTTCACGCTCACTACTTGTCGTCACCATTCGCACTCACTCGCACTGACGCTCGCCACTCTTCCCCCTCACCACTCGCACTCACTCCCGTTCACGCTCGCCACTAGTCGCCACCACTCGCACTCACTCGCGCTTACGCACACCACTCTTCGTCACAACTCGCACTCACTCACGCTCCCGCTCACCACTCACCCCACCACTCACACTCGCTCCTCCCGCTCACCGCACCACTCGCACTCATCCGCGCTCACGCTCACCACTCGCATTCGCCGCTTACACTCCCTCGCACTCGCACTCACCACTTGCAATGGCCACTCACACTCACTCGCAATCACCACTCGCTTCCTCCACTCACACGCACGTACAAATATTTTCGGTCATGAAATACTTACTGATTTGAGCTAAAATTTACCTTTCTCAGGAAGGGGGACTCCCTTTTTCCTAAGTATGTATTCGGTTATTATAAGCCCATGTCTTGATATGTCACTGTCAAAGCGGTAATCGTCGCTGAACTCTTTTACGAAATGAACAAATTCTCGCAAATTTGCCTGAAGCCATTCATCATAACTTTTTATTATTGTCTATGCTATTTCGCTCAGATTCTACAAAAGAAAAAAACACTGAAAATTTTCACAGTGGTGGCAAACATAAAAGAAATAGTCCAGTTCGGAAGAAAAGCTTAGAAAAACTGTTGCCATCTTTCAAAATACTGGCTAGCGCGCGCAAATATTCCTATCTCGAAGCGCGCTATCCGCGCCACTAAAATTGCGCAGTCAATTCGCTCTGGACAACCCTCCAAACGGTTTATTTCAAGAGTAATCCCAGGCGAAAAGGCACTAGCGAGAGTGTCCAGAAAAACACCACACGAAAAGTGTGTAAACGGCAAGCAAGGTGGGAGGAGGCTACTGGAGCTTGGCATTGAATACTTGGCAGAGGCAAGGTGAGGGAGCAGAGGCGGCACCGCGGTGGGTCGCGCAAATCGGCGCCGTCTAACTTTAGCGCGGGCGTCCTCATAGAGACAAGTTGCCTGGCGCCCGCCTCCCTCTCGTCCCCCTCCCTAAAGGGCGCCAGCCTGCCGCAGAGCAAAACCGAAGCTTGATCCTAAACTACACCGTGTCACAAACTGCAGGCCAGACCCCTCCATTTTTTTATTTTCGGACAGCCGACATGACGGCCTCCCGGACGGAGTCGGCCATTTTGCGCCTCGCAGAGGAATTCGGGGTCCCCCCTTTGGCTTTGTGCTCACCTCCTTTGTTTCGCCCTGCCTGCTACGAGGACAATGCGAGCTGCCGCATTCCAGCGTGTTGTCGGAGGGTGACGTCACGGTCGCTCGCGTGGACGCGCGCTTGTGATCGTAACGAAGGGGCGAGGGCCCCAGGAGGGGGAAAAGAGGAACAATGGGAATACTTCGAAGTGCGTCTACGGGACGGCCGGCGGAGGTTATTTAAGCGGACGCAAGCAATCGCTTGGGCAGTCGGCTGGAGATTCGTGAACGTGCTACGCGGGGAAGGGTCCGGGGGTGACGGGCTTTAGCGGAAGTACATCGGTAGGCTCGCGACGGAAGCGGTCCACGCCTCGGCTCAGCACTCAAGTTCTCCGCCCGTCACCGCGGAGTCCCATGGCCGACCAGCTTCTGCACCCCGGACCCCGAAACACGTGAGCTGCTGCCCGGCGATGCCGTCTCCACCTCGTCGTGACTTTCCGCCGTTGAACCGGCGTGTTCTCCTTGCCTCGTAGAGACTTTCTTTCCCGCGCTCCCTCCTTCGTAATTGTTTTGTTGTATCAATTAAGATATCCGCCTCGGGTTTTTTTTTTTCTAGCGTCACTTGTAACTAACGATGTTTGCCTCTAGAGGGTTTTTGCGTGTTGCGTACTTGTTAGTATTTTTTTTGTAGTTGCGTCACTGATGTGTAACAAGTGTTTGCCTCTAGAGTGTTTCGCGTGTCGCGTACAGCTGTCTGAGTTGTGTTTTCGAGGTAGAAGGTTAAGTCGTAGGCCATGGCGGATTAGTGCCTGCAGCATGCGCGCACAGGCCGATGACAGTGTGAAGGTCTCTTTTCTTGTGTCGGGCGTTGCCCTGTAGTCTTTTTTTGTTTGTACAGTAAACCTATATAGTTCAAAACGTAGTCGAGCATCTCCGTTGTGATTTCCTTCACCCCAGCAATCTCGGCACACGTGAAAACTCACGGGCCGGCCACGCTGCTAAAATATATAACTGTTGTCTCGCGCCCTTCTTTGGTATTTGCAAGCGGACGCAATTATCCGGGGGAGGAGTTTGTGACACATTGACACACACCGTCATGCGTCCGCACCGGGCACTGAGACAAGCTCACGTCGAAAGTTTATACGAAATAACGGGGAGAATAAGTCATCGGACACACACACGCACACGCACGCATGCACACGCACGCACGCACATAAGCACGAACACGCACGCAAAACACACGAACACATACACGAGCCCACAAACGCACATGCACGCACACACACACACCGACGCACTTGAACACGCGCGCGCACGCACACACATACGAACTCGCACGCACGCGCACACGCATGCACACGCACTCACGTGAACACCACGCACGCACGCACTCATTCACTCACTCACCCGTTCACAAATTACGCTATCTGATTGCCGAGAACGCTTACTATCCGTCACACCACTCAGGAGTCACAGTACGCCTACGCCATCGGCACGCGGATGACGACGAAGTCCGCGTGAAGCGAGTATAACAGAGCGCCGCCGTAACAAGTAATGACAAATACTGATACGTTTAATACGCCAAGGCCTCGAAAATGAGCTACTGCTTCCACAACACGCAACTCGCCCATCCGAACCGTTTCGCCATCCTGATACGCGAATCTGTAAAAATCTGCGATACCTTTTCAAACGATTACGGGCACCACAAGTTGCGCTTCAGAACAGCCGGCCATTTGACAGCTGCAGCAAGCCGGCCAATTATGTACACGAAGTACTACGGCACTAGACCACGGTGCTTTCTAATGCCTCCATCGCAGCGCTCAGCGGTAGGGAAGTGCAATCGCTTTATTGCGACGACGTTACCGACACTAATTCCAACACAAAACGCTGCGAGCCAGAAACATCATTCGGCGAGAGTGCGCGCAACAGCCCCTCAATGAGTCATGACAGTGAGAGTATCAGTGCATTATGGCGTCAGACGTCCATCCAAATCGTATTCCTCAATCAACAGGTCACTGGAGAGTTGATTCCACGGTGCCTTAATTATAAAGGGGAGTAGCCACATATTCCCGAAGCTAAAGGCAGTCGTTCATTAACTAGTGGCTGTGCGTACGAGTGGATATCGCCAGCAGCAATTACCACAGCAAGCGGCTTCCTGCGACGAATGCCAACAGCGAGTGATGCTCACCGCGGTAAGCCCCGCACATAGCGCAAGAAGCGCGCGTTCACTCACCACTCATAGTGCGCGCGTTAACTCGGCACTCATCGCGGCGAGCTCATGAGCTGAGCTCGCCGCGAGTAGAACTCGCACTCGCGAGTGGTGAGTGGACTCACCGCGAGTGGAACTCGCACTCGTGAGTGGTGAGCGGGGCTCGCCGCGAGTGGAACTCTCACTGGCGAGTGGTGAGTCGGGTTCACCGCGAGTGCGACTCGCACTCGCGAGTGGTGAGTGGAATTCACCGCGAGTGGCTTTCGCACTCGCGATTGCTGAGCGGGGCTCGCTTGCGAGTGGCGCTCGCACTCGCGAGTGCTGAGCGTGGCTCGCCGCGAGTGGAACTCGCACTCGCGAGTGGTGAACGGGGTTCACCGTGGGTGGCGCTCGAACTCACTCGCACTCGCACTCACCAGGCCAAAACGACGTGAGGCTCACTCAGCGCTCACTCGGAGTGGTGAGTGGAGGTGTGTGAGTGCACTCATGAGTGGATTTGCCGAGCTATGCTATTTTTACCCAAAGCGCTAACGTTGGTGGCCCCACAAAACGAACGTTGGTGGCCCCACAAAGATAGAGGAACCCAAACTCAGCACGCTGGTCCCCGACGAGCTTTAGAAGAACGTCTTTCCCAACAGCCCAGCCGACTTGTGTTGCACGGACCCTCGGATGCTGGGAACTTGAGGCTTAGCACAGAAGCATGATATTTCGTCGCTGCTATCTCTACAATTGCGAATGACTCTCCTTAACACAGTTTTTCCCCACACTATTATAACCCCTTTCTCGCATGAGGAACCTTATTTTCACCTTGATAGTCATGCTCGAAATCGTGCTGTGTTCATTATTGCGCGAAGATAGCGCCATCCATCGGCCTCTCGACGCATTTCGTGCTGGGGCCAGGCTCGTTTGCTGCCGTCGACGAGCCTCCGCGACCGGTCGGGCTTCGCATCGCGATAAAAATTCGATCACCTCTTTTAAAAAATCACTTTGCATGACAATACCTACCCCAATTGTTCACCACAATCCACCCTCTTGGGGGTTACCTTGCTTTTCGCGACGACCTTGATTCTGGACAGCAGCGAATGACGTTGTTGCCGGCATGCGCGGTTCGAGCTTTTCGGGGGCCGTACGGCCATGCACGACCGGCGAGTGTGCGGAGCGCTTCCGCCCGCAGAAAACGCGTCATGTTTTCCAGCTTGCTTGATTTGTTCTTAAAATCTACCTACTTAGCTAAGCTGTCGTCATAGCCAGAAACGTTGATCAGGAAAACAAGCAAAAAGTTCGGGAAACCCAGTTGGGTGCGGTCCACAAATTTTCTAATCTTCATATAATAATGGAAAGGAACCTGGGGTACCTCCGTATTTTTTCGAGCCCGTCGCTTCGCGTATGAACCACAGAGCACCCGATGACACGGCCGCCCCCGGACTACTCGTGAAAGCAATGTTTGAGCCACGGCGCTCGGGTAGGAAATGTCTGGTATATAGGAGTCCCTTCATTTCTAAAAACACAGTAGCATTACGGTTAAAAATTGACGCGGAAGCAACTCTAGGCAATAAAGAATATTAAAGTGCAGATTACACGCCTGTTTAATTTGCAACTTCCCCAGAAAACTGGGAAACAGCAAAGCGGCGGCGCACACGCTGGCAGTCTTACGAATATGACGCTACTTCCGGTCGCTGCGCTCGTTTCTCGTTCTTCCGGCGATGCGGGGGGGGCAGTGGGCGGGGCGTAGGGTCAACTTTATCGAGGAATACCGCTGTCCCCAAGCTAAAAATGCCAAAAAAAAGGTTTACAGGCTAAAATTGACAAACGTAATAATTGTAAAAAGTAGAATTTTACCCCCTATAAAAGCGCTCCAATAGTCCTTTAAGAGGACAGCCGCGAATGGCCGTCAATGACAATCTACATGGGGATCATATGGGAGAGAGTGAAGCGGAGCCGTTCCATCTTTGGGTAGTGACGAAGGCTGGTTTTGTTCTGTGCTATCGGAAATTGATAGTGTCCCTGCAAGAACTTATGACAGGGATGTTTGACCGCAGTCACTCAGAAAAGTATGAGGGGCTCTAAGATGAAAACCAATGCTACTGTTAAGGCATGCGTAGCACCTATGCTGGAACAAGCACCCGCACTGACCATGAGACGTGGGCCCAGGCCCTGGTGGTACTAGTGCGTTGCCTTATTTATGCTTGTAGCACTGGAGTCTCAGTTATTTTTAAAAGCTTGTTCCTGGGCTTCCTTCTTTCGCCAATTTACACGCAGGTGTTCCAGACCCAACACGTTGTTGTTCCTTGGTGCTATTTCCTTTCAGACCCGTGCGACCTACCCCAGGTTCCGGGTAATTGCCGCGAGATGATTCCCCAGTGGTTCTACAATCCCGTGACGTACCGGTGCCAGGAGTTTAACTACAGCGGCTGCCAGGGCAACGCCAACCGCTTCAATGACCGCGAATCCTGCGATCTCCGCTGCCCCCCACTGCCCACCGAGCAGCCTGTGGACCATGTCACGCCACTTGGTGAGCCTGTGTTCCTGAATTGCTATTTTATTCTGGTGCTTCGCATTTATCGCTGGGCCAGTGACCCCCTTTGCCAATGTTCGATGGCAGGTATTGACCATGTGTATTAGTAATTGGTGCTCCAGACGTGTAAAGCACAAAATATGCACAAGAGATGAAGGATGACACGGCAGAGTGCTTGCCCATGTTGCCCTCCTTCATCCCTTTTGGAAAGTTTGTCCTTTACACACCTGGAATGGCGCCCCAACTCAACCAAAAGCCCTCCTCAATTTGGGCTCCCGGACTGAGGAACCACACTTGTTTGGGTGTGAGGTGAAGTCCTTTTATTACTATTATTTCCCTAACGAAGTGTGCTACCGGCTGTCGTGTCAAAACAACTCACCCAACACTGTGCTACAGACATTTCAGCAATGCGAGCGCCATTATTCATGAGTAATTTGAGCATGGTAATTACGGAAATAGCACTCGGATACGAAAGCACGTTTCCACTGAATGGCCTCTTCGCTTAGTGACGCATTAGGGGATATCTCCCAGGTCATAGTAGTGGGAAGAAGGATAAAAAAATGCAAAATATGTGTTTTTTGTATTATTCATCCCTCATTTTCAATTCTACAGAACACGTTCTAGCTACGTAATTAGGTAAACCTCAAGCGATCGCCAATACCCCTCACGAGTACGTGCCATTATCAAATGGACCACAAGAAAAGGTTAAAGGTGGACGTATTAGACGTGTTCCGGCATTTCACCTTGACATGTGTGTTGGAGACATGTAGTGATGCCTCCATGAGTAGCTCAGGCACGCTAATTACAGAAGTAGCGATTAGGTGGTCATCAAAGTGTGCCTCCACTAAGTGTCCCTTTGCTTGAAGTTGCGAGCGTGGGTGTGTGCTGAGTCATAGCAGAGTCCTTCAATGCTTTACTGGTCACGAAACTGCTCCGTAACTCAATGGGAGAGCTTCATATGCTGCGTTTGGCCGCCGCGCGGTGGCGCCACCTCTCACTGAGGTCACTCCTCGGGCGGCGTTGCGCTGGCTCGTACGGCGGAGCCGCGGCGAGTTGTGTTTGTTTTGTGCGGGAAAAAAAAATGTAACGTGCATATCGCGCTCTCGTGATGCGACTTAAGTAGTTCAACGACGATGCCGAACATGTGTTGCGTCCCGGGATGTCGTTCCTTGTACAACGATACCACAGAAAATGTTTCCTTGTTCTGTTGACCGAGCGACGGGCAGCTGCGTGAGAATTGGAGGGGCGCCATTCCAAGGCAAGCAACGGGAGATTTCAGCTTCGATATAAGTGTGCGACAGTGTGTGGAAATGCACTGTGTGTGAGAATGGAAAAGCAATGTACCATTTTGATAGCATCGTGGACCTAGAATTGTACAAGGCTAACTTAAAGCCGGATTTTTGCCATATAAGTCAGGTTGTAGCGGTGCTTCATTAACTGTTTCCAAACTTGTACAGGCGTCCACAGAATAAACCGGACCAAGCGAGCGGTTCGCGAAAACTATCGGCGCGACACCTTCCGGCCCAGCGCCGGCTGTCGAGATAGCGGAGGGCGCATGCGTGTCCCTCCCTATTGTTTGTGCATGTCAGTTTCCTTGATTTTGGCTACAGCACTTCGTTCCTGTCGAATGCGACGCGCGGCGGCGCCTTTCCGGCGCACCTACCCAGCGGGCGTGATGCTTGGCAGCAGCCGGCAGCGTGCGCCATGCGCTGATGCCGCGTAACTGTGCGTTCATCTGAAAATGTTTGTTCGGCGCTCTTTTTATCATTTTATTGACTGGAACGCTAACTGGCGTTGAAGAAAGGCTGCGATAAAGAAGTGCAGAAACCACTGCACTGCCACGCAACTCCCGAGTCCCGCCTCCTTCAGTCGTCTTCGAATTGTCTCGCAAGAGACATTAAATGACAGCTCCTGTCGAATTTCTTTTGCAGATAGGAAGGGATCTGCCACAGCGGCTGCGACAATCAGTAGTTCCTGCTCCTCACTGGTGACTTTAGGCCACCCGCTGCGCTCTGCGTCAATGAGTCTGCCCTGATCATCGCGGTAAGCTTGAATAATGCGGCTTACAGAAGTCCTAGACCTCCCGGTGAGGCGGCAAATTTCCCGCTGAGTAGTCCCTTCGATGAAAAGTCGCACGATGTGCCTCCGTTGCTCGATGGGGACGCGGGACGGCATTCTTCACGAATATGGCCTTGCAGGACGGGTTACGTGCTTTATACGCTTCCTAGCTATCACTGTCCAATGGGTGACATGGAAGGAAACGCCTCATTGCTTTTCGATAGCAATTCACTGACACCCACAGTTGTGTATTTCGGTCTATTTTTCCGAAGCGAATAAACCATCGCTGTTTTCAGTTCTTGCTATCAACTGTGTGTTCGTCGCATAACGACCAGCACTGGTTCAGTCATGTGTGAATCTTTATCGCAGCCTTTCTTCAACGCCAGTTTGCGTTCCAGTCAATAAAATGATAAAAAGAGCGCCGAACAAACATTTCAGATGAACGCACAGTTACGCGGCATCAGTGCATGTCGCACGCTGCCGGCTGCTGCCAAGCATCACGCCCGCTGGGTAGGTGCGCCGGGAAAGGCGCCGCCGCGCGTCGCATTCGACAGGAACGAAGTGCTGTCAGCCGAAATCAAGGAAAACTGACATGCACAAACTAATAGGGAGGGACATGCATGCGCCCTCCGCTATCTCGACAGCAGGCGCTGGGCCGGAAGGTGTCGCGCCGATAGTTATCGCGCGCCGCTCGCTTGGTCCGGTTTATTCTGTGGACGCCTGTACATACATACCTTGCGCTCAGGCTCGCGTGTAAAACAGCCTTGGGACGGTCCTTGGGCTTTTACTTTTCATATTTCCGCGAATTATCCCTTAGGGTTCGTTTTGTTTGTTCTGTAACCGCGCATGGGCTGATTCCGATTTCTTATCTCGCGTTTCAACCGGAGCGCCCGTTTGCTCTGTTTGTCGTACGTCTCGTCGGGCAATATTGTTTGATATGGAAAGGGGTGCCACCTTGTCGCTAACATTGATTTTTTGATTCTTCGACAATGCTCTCGAGCCTATTTCTTCCATGGATCTGAAATTAATAACGTTCCGAGAGTAATGCATGCATAGCAAATGCCGCGCAACTCACTTTATCGACCTTCATCTGTGCACGTCACACTGCGGACTGCTTTTTTCGACGTTTGTGTTTCATTTTAGTCTTTGTAGTGCAGGAGATCGCTAGCTCGCTGCGTTCAGAAAGGCTTTGCCTCGTTCTTGGCTACGTGGAAATATTCTGTTTCCTCGTCCGTGTGCTGCACATCGCAGCGCGAAAAAATAAATTTTTGTACGCTGGTCCACGCTCTTTTGTCTTCCCTTCGTAACATTGAATTTTTGTTGCGTGTGATAAATCAGTTTTATTGTTCTTTTTTCGCTTCCGCAAAGCGTGGATGCAGAAATACACATGGTGCAACATTAATCTCTTCGTGTTTTGATCCTTCGCGTTTCTGCAGCGTTTTTAGATGTTCTCAAGTATGTACCCACTCATCGAAACGACAATACTATTGGGCTATCTCTTTTATCGTTCTGTGCATACCAGAGCAATCGACGGATTCATTAAGCGTAGTCTGAACGACGCGTACTTGGTTCTTTCAGTTTTTTATTTTATTATCGATAGGCCCGCAGCTATCCGTGACTACGCAGCTACCGTATATGTGGTAATTACAACTTTGCTTTAAGAAAAGAAGCAAATAGATTTAAAAATCCGTAAACACGACGGCGAAGCGCTTGTGCTAGAGCACACAGAAGCCGTTGCCATTCGCGGCCGAAATCTACGGTAATTTACTTCGACAAATAAAACCCCATTGAAGGCAGGTGATATACACAATGACTGGACTATTCATCGCTAACTACTACGAAAAAAACAACACACTTAATCAGCGCGCAAACACCCAAAAGCAGCAAGCGTTTGCACGCCAAGAGCTGGCCAATACGCCGCACGCGCGGCAGCTGGATGACCTTCGTGCGGCGGTGGCGCCTGTGGCGCGCGCGGTCCCTATATGAAACGAGCGCCGAAGTTTCGTGACCAGTAAAGCATTGAAGGACTCTGGTCATAGTAACCAGGAGGGGATGAGAAAAAATTCAAAGGGCGAAAGGATCATGATAATAGTGGGATAAACACATTCAGCGATTGGACGCTCATGCTTTTTCAATGTCTACATCATGAGGAATGCTTTGGATGAACATTTGTTTGTTTTCTATTTTTCTTTTGTAATATATTTTCGAATTTGTTTTCTAATTTAGCTTGAGACAGCCTTTCACAAATTAACCTCATCATGACGAAATTGAAGGGGCACCGCGATCTGCTTCTCATAACCTATATTTTGCTAGAGCCGTAGTGGGCGTTTACTGCAAATATTGTGCACTGTACTTACCCAAAACAAATAGCGGTTAAAACTGCATCTCGCCGCATGTTGTTACACAACAAAATAACCGCCTTCTGTAGATAAAAAGGAGAAGTCATGTGCCTACTTTATTACAGTTCTCAATACATAACTAATATCCCAAACAGGCTTAGCTGCAAAGAAGTACTTAAGTGGACGTTGACGCATCTTCTTGATGCAAATGATGGCTCACTCAGCTTCAGGCGCGATGTGATGGCTTCTACCATAGCTGCCTCCTGGTCTAAAGTTAAGTCGCTTGCTACCGCTTCCCGCCTGTTGCGTTCATTCGGATCGCATCACGCGTGCAGCACGATAAAAAATAAGACTGAAGTACTCCACAGAAACACGCACACGACTTCACGAATGCGGCTCCCATGCCATACGTTGGTGAATGACAACAGGTGCAGGCAGGCGCGCTGTGGACGTGTGTGCCGCATCCATTGCCTGCGCGTCGTGGGGAGTGTAAAGAAGGTGGGAATGGCTTTGCGGGTGCAGTGAGCGCGTGGTATGCCAACCAGCTTTGCGCGTGTTGCTGGAGGAGGCATGCCGGTAGTTTTGAGCTGCTAGACACACTTCCGCCTTGTGCACCATCATGCAAATCCGCATTGCGCAGTAGTGAAATTGGCTCAAAATTGTATTCCCTCTCAAAATTTGTGCCGCAAACTTCACCTACGGCGGCTGCGAGGGCAACGACAACCGCTTCGAATCCCGAGAGCTCTGCGAGCATCGCTGCACCAACTTCGTGCCACCCTGTGAGCGCTCCCAGCTCGTTCTCTGCTCGACGTTGCGCTGTGACTCAGTCGTCGGGACCGGTAGTTACAAAGGAGGGGGTGTGTATTCCTAATGCGAAAACATTAACTGCTCCACTGAGCGAACAAGGCAGTGTTTGTGCCAGCATCGGTGCCTCTAACAGTGAAATGTTTGCCTCTCGCCACATGCGTTTGAAGCGAAAAAAAAAGAAAACAAAAAACAACCAGGGAAACTTGACATGGCTGCGGTAATCCCCTTTCCATGATAGAGGGGTCGTATACTCGGGTACAAACTTAAGAACGGCTGCAATGATGATGATGATGATGATTGCTGTTGGTTTCCCCCTTTGTACCGAGGTGATGACATGTCATCTAACGAAAGCTGCCGGTGTGCCTCGTCACCGCGGGCCGGCTGTTGTCCGCGCGGTGCAAGTAGTGCGTTTTTGGGAATATTTTGAACATACCACGAACCATTTCCATGAGTTTTTTTTACTTAATATGCTTATAAACTACTGCAGCGACGACAAACAAACTACGTGATAAAAGGAAGACGCATCACGCATTCATAGCAGTCTCCTTTCAAAACGCGCGCGCCCCTTGACATCCTGGTCCGTCGCTTAAGCGGAGTGATACCGCACATGAGCTATTGCCGTTCTTCACTTGTTCCCGTGTCCTCCTTAGTGGTGAGGTCGAGGGGGAGGAGAACCGAACATGAACTCTAAAAGCATGCGTTTGGAGCAGAAGGTAACTATTTCAGCTTCAAATTTCGATTGAATAACGGCTGAACAAATAAATTTAAATTCAAGTTCTCAACAGTGGAATTACGGGCCTTTCGAACTCCAAATATTGGTACTTCTTTTACCCATGCGACAAGCATGTGCACGTAATGACCAGGTTACAGTCAAATTACCGTACGCTAACAATCTTTGTGAAAAACTCCAAGACATTTCTTTAAATCTAGAGGGTGGACATTACACTTAACCACCGTTCCATTATGCTGCCCAACACAACCTTGGAGTAGGCATTTACCGGCGGCCGTTTTTAATCCCTCGCAGAAAGAAAGGGGCCATTACATCCGCCACCCCTTAGCTACACTCCTTTCTGCTTCAGCGGCAAGATGTGCCCCACTCACATGACTTATACATTATAACATTGGCCACCCTTAACTTGGCAGGCAGCCTTTGCGCCAAATGCAAGTCATAAGAGCAGTTCTGTCGGCCGAATGCACTCCCCTGCCATTCAATCAATCTACTGTAGCCTCAAACCCGGCTCGCTTTAAGTTCGTCAAACGAATTATGTGCCCACCTCCAGAGTTTTCAATTAGTTTTAAAACACTGTCTCTTTCTGGGAGACGAACCGCACTGTTCTGTGCAAAGCACGTGTACGTCTCACCGCCGGTTCAGGCTGACTTTGCCACATTCACTGCTGCTTTTAACTTGGTGCATGCTGAAACTTGTGTTGATGATGGCGATTGAATTGTCCTATTTCTAATGTATTGTTATTTCTCCCTGAAATAGTCCCTTCCACCCGACGCCCCCTAAACCTGGGGGTATTTCCCAAGCTAACCTCTCCATTCTCCAACGCTAAGGCCACCTACATCAGCGTATTTGAAATGTGCTCTTTGCACTTTTGTATAATCTCCGGCTTTTGTAGAATAGTTTTAGTTGCTTGCAATGGTGTTGGTGGTGCGTGCATGACACCCAGTGCACCTTGGCTGGGCTTACCTCTTACCATGGTGGCAGTTATTTTGTGTTTCCCTATTGCATTGCCCGTTTCTCTCGTCGATTCTGTTATTAACAGTTTGCAAACAGGGTATGGGTAAATGCCGCCCTAGTTGACGGGCTCAAATAACAGGTTGGTCAACAACATAAGGTGGGAATGTAATGAAAATGGGGCGACAACACGGCCTTGAAAGACACTGATAAGCAAAGATCAGAGAATGGGGAGGAAAGGGGGAGAGGGTGTCGTGAGAGGGAGTAACTTTGGTCAAGTGGGCGAGGAAAACAGGGTTGGGTTGTATCACCGTGGGATTCTGTCGTACGTTTCCGTGTTTGCCGGCGCAATGGGGGCTTCAAATTTACGATCCGCCGGCCACCTGGACTTTGACTTCTCGGAGTTGGCGTGTTGGCGTTCTGCTGTCACGTGGGGCTATCGAGATTTAACTACCGCAAGTACCCGCCTGCTTGCTTGCATCTCTCCAGCAAGTAGCAAGTGGTATGGCCCGCCTGCGGGGCTTTGCACATTGAGCAGCATCAAATGGGGGTTGTGAATAAAGGAAGGTCGGGACAAGGCGGCAAAGCGGTGTAAAAGATGGGAAAAGCGCCAGGTTATTGCAACCCCTATTCCGCCGTGATCTGCCGTAACAAGCATGTCAGTGTAAGGCCGCGGTGCGTATCATCAGGGCTCCACTGTAGAAAGCAGAACAGAGAGAGTATGCAGATCAGCTTGCATGACAGATGTCGTCTGAAGCTTATTTAGGAAAGCTGTTGAGCGTGAAAAGTAAGTAACATTCACGAAGGAGTGAGTGGACCCAGGGGAACCACTTGTTACTCCTGCACTTTTTGTTTGCGATGCCTGCTAGCTGCACTTGGCAGCTTCCATTCATGTGTGAGGAGCAGTAACAGAGAATTACGACTGAAATTTTGAGGGAGAGATTTTTGTTTGGGTCCGAGGTGCACGTGTCATGCCCATACATTACGGAAGAAAAAAAACCCCGAAACTTGTCGCAGAAGTTGCAAGAAGATGGTGTCGCTTGGCCGATGCCAGAAGGTGCATTCCCGGTCGTTCTATGATGTAGAGACGTGCCATGGCCTGCCCCTTGTGTACACCGGCTGCGAAGGCAGTTAATAGGACCCGCTTCAAGAGGAAGGAGATCTGCATGAGCTTCTGCCAGGGGGTCACAAGCACGGTGTCCAAGTGGAACCGGAACCGGACAGAAAACCATAACCGAACCGAAACCCGTATGTTTTCGGCCATTTTGTAACTGAACCCGAACCGGAATGAATCCAAGAAACCATTCCTAACCGGTTCCGGGGCTTCACAACTATAATTTCTAGTTTTCATTATGGTGCTCTACCTCACGTCTGAAGGTATAAGGGCCGAGGATAATGCGACCTTTGCCCTCGGCCCCACTGGTGAAGGCTGCTGCGTCTTGTGCGAGTTGGGATGCTGCCGAGACAACGTGACTGCCGCTAGCGGTCCAGGACTCGAAGGTGGCCGCAACTGTTCCAACTCGTCCTTCGGGTGCGTTCCAGATGGCTACACTACAGCGACGGAAGAGCAGTCCGGAGGGCGTGCAGAAGGTAGCTGTGAGGCTACGAAGTTTGGGTGTTGCCAGGACAAGATCAGGGAGGCCAAGGGACCTGACTTTGAAGGTTGCGGGAATTGCTCGGATTCACTGTTCGGCTGCTGCGGGGACAACACGACCTTTGCCCTTGGTCCTTCCGGTGAAGGCTGCCGTGTCGTGACGGAGTTTGGGTGTTGCCGAGACAACGTGACGGCGGCAAGTGCAGACGGGTGCCTGTGCAACGGCACTATGCACGGATGCTGTCCGGACAATGTCCCCATTGCACTGGGTTCTGAGTAAGTGTTGTCACGGGTCGTTCGTATATGGCTGGCAATTGTCACCTCTGCCAATCATGTCATTCTCATGCGCCATGCCGTCTTAAAGCGCCATGTCTCGCAAGCTATCATGATTTAGATGTAGGCGTCCAATGTTTTTATGTCATCCTGATGTTGAGCCAGTGTAGAAGGCTAGTTTGGTTACATTGATGCTCAGACAACATCAAGCACTCAGACAAGTTTAAGACTTATCAACTGTGAATTGCTATTTGTACAGTTTCAATGGGTAAAGAGATGTGTTCAGTAATTTCCGAAGTAAAGACTCCTGGTTATGTGTGCAACATTCCGCACATCTTGCTCTAGTTTGATTTGACTTCTGGTGGAGTTTTTAGACTTATCGTATATCATTTGCCAGGAAGGTGTCACATTAAATCAACAGCCTTTTAATGCAATATTACCTATTCGCATTCAGTCTTATATTTGAGAATCTCGGTTTAGATTTTGTGTTCCAGAGGCCGTTTCATTTCTTTCATATAGTACTATCATCCACCAGTTTAGTGTAGTTTTAGTTCAGTTTTAGATTATTTTTTAGTGATTAAACCTTAATTTATTTAGAACACAGAACGTTGCGAACTTTGATTCGTTTTTTGTTTGTTAGCTTTTTCGAGTTCTTGATGCTTCGTGGTGAGGTTAAAATTCTTTGCGGTGTTTTATCGTGTCTGCATGCAGCTTTGAGGAATGCACCTGTGATCACTGCGCATTCGGCTGCTGCCCCGACAAAAAAACAGCGGCCCATGGACCGCAGTTTGAAGGCTGTGTCAACTGCACGAACACGACGTTTGGATGCTGCCCCGACGAAGTGACTGCAGCCCAGGGCCCCAACTTCGAAGGCTGCAAAGGGTGAGAGCTTCTGACTGAAAGCATCTATCGCTGGGCTCACAGCCTGGTTCAGAATGGTTTCTGAGGTCTGAAGCTTCACCGAAAGGTCTACCTGACTTCATGTATCAGGAGGCATGGCCTAATGGTGGTTGGTGTGCGACTACTAAATACCTGTCAAAAAAATGCCTGGCTATGGGTGTGTGTCTAACGGCTGCTGATGTGTCATTGATGCCAATGAAGGGCTAGGCAGTTTTACAAAGAAAATCAGAAACTTTTGTAAACAAAACATAATCACCCAGACATCAGTACATTGGAGAATTGTAAGAAAAGGGTCAAGCGGCTGTGGTTATGCCAGCTTCCAAAGGCCCTTCTTTAGGATTTGGTTCCTGGCTACTTGGTTCTCGACTGACAAACAAACAAATACGACTGGGTGAAAAATGAGGACGGAGACAAGAGGGAAACAGGGAGGCTCATGTTGTTGCCCCCTTGTCTCTGCCCCTGGTTCTTGTACAGTACTTGTTTGTTTGCTTTTCTTTATCTTGTACTGTGTATTGATACTAGATACAATGGCTGCTTTGAGCTGTGCCATTGACAAATGCAAATTTTGACAAGTGTGAGCCAGGAATGTACAATCTGCAATCTCGAGTGCCAAAATGGCATCAGACACTGAGGTAATTTTCAATCAAAGTGCAGGGATTGAAAACTTTGCACAAAAGGGTTGCGAACGACACCAATTTTAATGAGCTTTGTCTCGTCGCCTATTCTCGGCAGGTTCGAGACAAACTGCACCAACACCACGTTTGGCTGCTGTCCCGATGGCCTGAGTGCGGCCGAGGGCGAGAACTTTGCCGGCTGCGTGGTGGCTTGCGAGAGCACGCCTTTCGGCTGCTGCCCGGACGGGCTGACGCCGGCCTCGGGCATTGGCTTCGAGGGCTGCGACAACTGCAGCGAGTCCCTGTACGGCTGCTGCGCGGACAACACCTCCTTCGTCCTGGGTCCCGGCGGCGAGGGTTGCTGCTTCCACACCGAGTTTGGGTGTTGCCAGGACAACAAGACCGAGGCCCAGGGTCCCGACTTTGCTGGCTGCTCCTGCCACACCACCCCTCATGGCTGCTGCCCCGACGGTGTGAGCACAGCGCGGGGACCCTGGTACGCTCACCAAGTTGGGGTCAACGCCGTCGTTGTCGTCTTCATCGTCGTCATCATCATTATCATCATCATCACACTTGGCACCATCTGGTGGCCGTTTATTACACAAGTAACAGCTGTGTAACTTTGGTGTGGCGGGGCGGAAACTGGACCAAAATGCAAGGAGCGATGCGTCATAGGCTGGTACACCTTGTGTTGTGTTTGCTTCTCCATTGTTGTGGTAGGGTGCCTATTCATCACACAAGGACATGGAGTTGTCAGAGGGACACTTCCTACGGCTCTTTTACTGGTTTGTGCCTTGGTAAACTGGCCTCGAGTGTGCAAGCGTGTTCTCAAAGTGGCGCAGTGAAACCTAAGCACACCACATTGGAGCTGCAGCATTCTAGAAATATTTTATTTCCACCGTCCTGTCACTGCGCTGGTTTCCATCAAACACTCATGCCGCAGCTCGACCGCCCAGTCATCCACCAGCACATCACTGCTTGCGCGCATTTTACGTTTCATTCACCTTCATTACCGTGCACTGGGAATTCGTTATGGGCGTGAGCTTTCACTCCGGGACTTTGTGCATGGTAGTGTAGAGGCTCCCCTTTCTTGCCGTTTGCCTACACAAATCAGCATGGTTGTTGTTTAGTTGAGCCTGAGGCCTTTGTTTTTTACTTGGGTGACATACCCTGAGCTCTAGTCCTAGCATGATAGCAGGTTGCCACGCCCTCTAAAAAGTGTCGAAGTGCGTCCGTTTCTGACCTGGTTAATCACTTAGGCTAATCTATAGGTTAGAATTGTTGATCGATTGACCAAACCTCGGCCAATCCTGTGTGCATGCCAGCTTCTCCACCAATGCCACTCGCCTTGAACGCAGCAGTCAGGTGATGGCGAGCAGCGTGGGTATGGGACACGTGTGTAGATCCGCTCTGTACAATGCCCTTACCCCAATCCCCCGCCGTCACCCTGCCCCTATGTTGTGCAGGTACTACGGCTGCACGTGCCACAACTACCCCTTCGGCTGCTGCCAGGACGAGCACACACCCGCGGGGGGCCCCAACTTCGAGGGCTGCCTGTGCTCGCGCCTGCTGTACGGCTGCTGCCCCGACGACGTCACGCCTGCCCGGGGCCCCAACCTGCACGGCTGCCCCTGCCAGACCACCCCCTTCGGCTGCTGCCTGGACAACCGCACGCACGCCCAGGGGCCCAACCTGGCTGGCTGCGGCTCCCCGGGGGGAAAGGGGAACCCCATGCCCCTTGGGGCTGTATCAGACGGGGTTTGGAAGCCTTGGTGCATGCATAAAAACGCGCAATTTGGGGAAGAAAGTGATCAAAAACAGGGTTTCTGTCCCGGCGCTGTTGTTTTGCACTGTAACATTAAGAAAAACAGCGCAAACGACAGGAACGAACGGGAAAGACAGAAAAACACCTGTTTTCATCCATTTCTTCGTCCTGTCGTTTGCGCTGTTTTTTCGTGTAGTTATCGAGATATTTCGTGGTTTGCCGACCCCCCTGCCCTGGGGGCAAACAGCGGCACCTAGATGGGCCCGCCATCTGTCGAGAGAAAGTCGAAGCAGCAATCAGCCATGAGGGTAGCCTGGACAAGTTGGTTATTCATCGTTACATGGAACAGCACCGCGGACGAAAACGAGAAAACTACCCCGTGCTGAATGCTCTGTTCTTGTCTTCGTCCTCAGTTGTGGTTGTTGAGAGATTTAGCGGAAAGGAACGGGAGAAGGGTTCAGTGCATGAGGAAGTCGAATCGAAGAAGGATCATTTCTATATCATCAGCACTCTTATTTGTCAATAGTACTTAGGCAGTTTGCGGCCGGGTGCTTCCCCGAGTCACAGAGGAAGTGCACTGGAAAATTCAGAAACATGCCAGCCTTCTATTTTTTTGTGACTTGAAAGGAGGTTTTATTAGAGAGACCTATTAAGAGCGGTTGTTTACCAAAGTTCAGTTTTCGTCCCCGAGGGGGCTGCTCCCATACGTTTGCCCTTCCTTTACTACAAGAGAGAGCAGATATCACGTAGTGCTGATTCTGAAGTGGACTATGAGTTGCGAGTGGTGTACATTGCATAACTCTGCTTCTTTATTCATCCCTGTTATTTGAGTGCTTTTCGCACTCGGACGATTTCGTCCAGAGGGGCACTGACACAAAATTTTGCATCTTTTTTTTTAAAGACGATAGTCTTTCTTGGACTACTTAAACCCAGAAATTATGGTCTGTCTGTGTGTCTGTCTGTCTGTCCGTCTGTCTGACTGTGACTCGATTCGGCCACCCGGCCAAAGTAAAATTGATATTGCGCAATAGTATTATATACTCACAGCCACACGTAAACATCTAAGCCCGGTTTATATGTTCATACTTGGTCAACTTTGTTGAACAAGAACAAGAGATTACGAAATATAAGACAGAAAATTAGTACACAAGGGATATTTACAGTGTTTCTTCATTAAAATTTATGGATGCTTGGTTTTTTGATAGCAAATGATATTCTACATCTACTGCAGAAAACCTCCGCCTCCTGGCGGCATATCAAAAAATCACGCGGCAATAGCAACGAAAGGTTCCACTAGCTAGGTTCCACGTTCTGCTTGGAACGCACGTGGAGCACGGCCACGCGGCTCTATAAACCTTCTTGTCGGCCGCCTCCATTCACGCGCGTCTCCACCGTACTGCAGCGCTGGCATCGAGGAACCCGGCCTGTAGCAGTGGAACGCGGTAAATTCAAATCGCCTTGCGAAAACCTTTAGTGTGTTTACCTTGGAATGAGCGCGACAGTACAGGAACATCGTGAGAGGTGAGCAGGAAAGCAAAGGGGGGCATTTCCATGCCTAATGTCTACAAAGACTATCGTTTCTTGACGACATTTGCAACGGAAGGAGCACATACGCGGCCATTTTTTTGTTGCGATAAGTAGCTAGTGAGGATTTCGTCCAGAGGGCCACTGAGACAAAATTTTTGCATCTTGTTTTTTTTGTTGCGATAAGTAGCTAGTGACCTTCTTATCACCTGTAGAAACCTCGATTTCTTCAGCGTGTGACGGTTGTTTAATTATAGGCATTTTCAATGCGTACAGTCACAGTTTCGGTTTCAGCAGGTACGGCGAACCGATGGATTTTGTGTGAACAAAGATGACCACGTGACCGTCGGAGGGATATCACAGAGTAGAGCTGCCGTAGCATCGCCGGCAGTTTCTGCGAATGCCCCACGTACTGATCTCGTGAGCCGCCTAATTAAAAAGCGACCATTGACGCAGGCGGTGGGAGTGCAAATGCTACCGCGGCTAAAGAACGACACGCGCGACGCTCGAGACAGTGGGTGGCAAGACGCGCGCGGTAGCAGCTGGCCGGTCTGCCTACAGGTCCGCCTACAGATGTGTTCGGCTTAGCACTGCGGCGGATATTCGATTGCCGCTCTCGTAAGCGGTGCAGAGATGTGTTCGGCTTAGCACTACAGCGGATATTCGATTGCCGCTCTCGTAAGCGGTGCAGATGACATTTTAATGCACCCCGCCATCGAATCATCACCACCTTTTTCATTTAAGCTGCCACTTGGGTCCGATTTCGTGCAGCGGTAACAAGCTATCACTCGAGCTACCTGCGCCGGCCTGGGCCACTTCGCGGCCGTGGCCGCCGCCTGCACAGCGACCGTGCAACTCGCTCAGTGGGCTTTTCGTGTCTCCGGCGCGTTTTTCGGTCCAATGTAAATAAAAAACTCCCAAGCATTTCCCCGAGGGTGAACATGGTTAAGTGCGAATGCACGGGGTGATGCTATGAGGGGGAGTAAAGTTAAAATCCGTTGGCATTCGCCCGTGAGCGCGCGCGAGCCGACCCACGGAGGTCTGGCAGTTTATCGCTGCATATATAGGGGGTACGCCGCGCCGAGCCAGGTGGCTGCGAGAGGAGGCGAGCGCAAGGGGAGAGGGACAGCGGCGCACGGCAGCTGCAGCCGAGCGAGGGGGAGAGGAGAGAGTGTGACGTCACGGTGGAGAGAGAGGCGCGCGGCAGCTGCAGGGGAGAGGAGGCGCGCTGTGACGTCATACCATGACGTCACGGCGCGAGAGCGGTGCGGGGAGCGGCGCGCACCCGCGCAGCCACGCGAGGAGGCGGAGCGAGCGCGGTCACGTGGTGAAGTGACGTCACCGCGCCGTTGCTAGGGAGAGGAGGACTGCGGACGCCGCAGCCGGCGGTGAAAGGTTTGGGGTCGCTTATAAGTGCATTCGCACTTAAAAGTAATAGAAACAGAGTGCCTGGAACCGCTGTAGAACTTTGGTCGCGGCCAGCTACCGTATGAACTGACGAAATCACAGCGCCTCCGCCGCCAACGATCGGGTCGTTCGTTCTCGAGAGCACAAGCTCCGCCCTCCGGCCCTCCGATTGGAGCGGCGAGCCGGGCGAGCCAGCAAAAAACGGCGGCAGTGCGGAAGCGGAAAACACAAACTCCTGACGTGTTTGGATGTTGTTTATTTACAAAATATCCGCGGGATGTCGATTGGGCGTGGCCCTCTGCTGGCTGCTCGGTTGCGTTTCGCACAATTCAAAATTGACTTTAAATATGTTTTAGGCTGTATTCGCCGCTGATATTTTGCAGATGATGTATATGTGTTCACACCAATCTATCTCCGAAGTTATCTCGCCTTCAAAATTTTGTGCCATGCCCCTTTAAAGCTGGCTGGTATGCAGTCCTTTGGGATCGTGGGAGCACTGCGCTCTTGCCCTTGGAGCGACCGGTACGTTCCCAGTTGCTTGTAGTACAAGCGTTGTGCTTGCCGCTTGCAGCGAACGCCGGCCCGTGGTCCAGCCTTCGGCGGCTGTCCGTGTACGGCCATGCCTTACGGCTGCTGCCCCGACCAGCATACTGCAGCCCAAGGCCCGGACGGAATGGGGTGCGAATGCGAGAAGCTGGCTTTCGGGTGAGTGCCTGTCGTCGAGTCTGATCGGAGTCAACAGGACATCAGTGACCATGGCAACAAAAGCACAATGCCAGGTGTTCATACTTGGGGAAGCAAGGGCACTTTGCTTTAGCGTCAACAGTTGGTGCTGCGGTTTCGCAAAGTGGTGAGTGGCTGCCGCAGGTGAAAATTGCCTTTGCTCTTTTCGATTTTGTTTGCTCTTGAAATAACCATGACAGTGTGGTTGCTGATTTCTTGTGCAAAGTTAAGTGGCCAAAAAATGTGAGCTCTGGGCAGGGTTTCAGCACTAGTGAATAGCTTGAACAGAATCAGCGTTTAAAGTATGGTGTGGTAATTAGGCTGCAAAAAATAGGCTGTTTTTCTCAACCAGCAAGGCTAGAGCACAACTACCAAAGACAAAATCTACTTCATGGCAACGCGAGGACAGAGCCGAGGTTTGCGCCAAGGAAGGGCTTTAAGGCAAAGTTGGCAAAGTGCGATATAAAAGAAAAAACATGTTCTTAGCCCGCATCTGCGGAGGCATTATGTGTCTCCATCTCCAGCACAATCGAGCGCAGATAAGCCGCAATGTCTTGCCTCTTGTCATTCTTCCGAGAGTGCTTAGCGTTCACTGCGGTGGTACTGTTCTTGCGTTGCCTGCGCACCACAGCCGATTCTCCTTCCCCCTCCTTCCGCCCAGCTGCTGCCCCGACGGCCACACTGCCGCCAGGGGGCCCAGCCTGACCGGCTGCACGTGCCACCACTACCCGCACGGCTGCTGCCCCGACGGCCGCACACCCGCCCGTGGTCCTGACGCCGACGGCTGCACCTGTGCCCTGACCGCTTACGGCTGCTGCCCCGACGGGGTCACTACCGCCCGAGGCCGCAACTTCGAGGGCTGCCCGATGGACCCCAGGATGACTGCAACCGCAAGAAACGTCAGTGCCAGTGAGTGCTTCCTTCTGCTCTCAATGCCTGCCATCATCATCATCATCAGCATGGTTGTCATCATCATCATCATCCTTCTGGTTGTGCACACTGCAAGAAGGGCCCTCTTAAAGACCTCCAGCGACGTCTGTCTAGTGCTAGCTGAGTCCACCCATTCCCCCCTCGGATTTTTGTAGCTCATCCCTCCATTGAGTCCTCGGCCTACTCCTACTGCGTTTAGGGTTCACTGGCAGCCAGTCCGTTACCGTAACAGACAATTCACCTATTGTCCGTCATGCGCATTACGTGACCCGCCCATTCCCATTATTTTCGCTTACCGTAAAATTCCGAGCAAGTGCTTCCCTGCACGCAAGTCCAGATCACCGGCAAAGTGAGGGGAGGTGGCGGTGACAACGATCCACCGAAAAAAAAAATTTGCCAAAGGGTGTTAGTCATCCCTCTGAAAACCATCTAAAGACTCCTCTGAGTGATTCCGCTGCAAGTACGCCCTGGCCTCCTGGAGCCCTGCCAGTCCACCATGCAGGGTTGCCTTCCTCCGAGCCACCCAGTGCGTTCTTAATTCCATAGCCCCCGAATATCCATACCACAGTATCCTTGGGTACAGCAGCCCACGCATCGGCCACAAAATCGAGCGCATGCTGTCGCCAAAAGAAGGCAACACTGCCAAAAGAAAATCGATAAATGGCGCACAGAGATTTGGGCCAGCAGGCTGCTAACCATGATTGGATTGGATTGCGTTATAAATTGCCGTGGCACGCCAGTGTTGCCCGGGTGCGGTTGATTTCATGGTGTGGACACCGTGGAGCAAAGGCGTGTGTGTGAGGCGCTTTCCCAGAAATTTGAAATTAGCAGTGGATGTGGGGGGGGGGGGGGGGGCTCGCATGGGTGGAGCGCTTGTTCAGAATTTAACGGTAATGTGAGCTAGAATGTCTTCACCACCAGTCTGTTTCCTAATCCACTCAGCCAAATGCTTATCCCCAAGTATGACTCCTGGTAATCTTCTTTCCATAGCCAGTTGGGCTGATCAATGTTAAGGTTTAACAAGGATAGGTGCGTAAGTTGGTAAAGGTTGCATGGTTGAAGAGAACGCGAAAGTAACAGACAAACAGAGAGGAGAAAATGGGGCAGGCCCATTCTATTTGTTCCCCTCTGTTCTGTCATTACTTCCACACTTTATTCAATAATGTGGTGGCCTGTAGGCCGACTTGCATGGGAGCATGGTGAAACCAACCAACCAACCAAAACTAACGATTCATAGATACATACCTATATAGAACTTGGAAAGTAAAAAAATTGGCCTGATGGGATTGAAACCTGCATGTTCTCATTCCTAAAAGAAGTGTGTCACCACCGTCGGGTATTTTGAGAGAACAATGGAAGAACTTTGGCGATGGCTGTAAGATGATGTGTGACCTCGATCACTAGGGATTGACCAAGAAGCATAAGCCATAAGACCTTATTGATTGATCTTGAGAAGACTGGAGTGCATGCACATTCATCCAGTATAAATCAAATTTTACACTTAGATTGCATTTTAGCTTACGATTTTATGCAAAAACTGATTATTGCACAGTCAAACAAAAGCTATTTTATGTGTGTGATGCTTGCTCTAATATCATTTCTTTCTAAAATTTTTTTTATAACAACATGTGAGATGCTTCCCCTAATACAGTCAAGCCCGCTTATATCGAACATATACTATATTGAGGCTTCGAAAAGGATTGTAAAATATAACTGCCTCAGCTGTACCACTTGCGTATAACCAGCCTTTGCCAATTGTAAAGTAAATGAATAGGCCAAACGGGAAAGAGAGGTTTGAACCACTTGAAGGTGGAAATAAAATAAAGTGGGAAAATACTACTAAGCGACACAAAAGCCAGGAGAGCGGGCCCGGGGAGACTCCCCTGATCTGCCCTGGGAAGTAGCAGGAAGGGTTGGGATGAGGGAAAGGGAAGTGGGAGAAGGGAACGGGTTATGGGAAATAGGAAGGGAATGGGGACAGCGGCTTTTTCTGATCCTTGATGTCCGACTCCTTTTCAGGACTGAGTTGTACTCAGAGAGGGCATGAGACAATGCCAATATTGCCAATCTTGCGGCCCCTGCACGGGGTAACCGCTCACCCTTAGGGCTTGTGAACTTTGCCCCGACCATCGGAGACAGGAAAGTCAGCCTAGCTGGGGGCTCGAAGCGTAGTTCCTCCCAAACCCCCGGATCTGTTTCCCGAGTTTACTCATGGTACACGGTCGATGGTCCTGAGAAGCAACCTGCGCTCTCGCCCCTAAGACTTCAGGTTACGACGGCTTGTCCAAGTCCGTCGGCTTAGCGGACCAGCACCCAACGGCCCCCTCTCGCTTTGTGGGTTACAGGAGTTGCTATGCTCCCGGCCTTCTGGCTGCTGTACCACTTCGCCCCGAGACATTAGGTTACAAGGGTTCGTCAGTCCCTCTGCCAGCGACCAGTCCGCCCTTGGGCCCCATATCGCTTTGTAGGTTACAGAGGTTGCGCCGCCCCCGGCCTCTACATACGTACTGTACGTTTGAGTGCAGTATTTGCTGATGGTAACATTGAACTCCCGGCCTCCTCTCACGCTGGATTACAGGGGCGCGTTCCACCCCCGGCAGTTAGCTCATTGCCTGGCCAACAGTAGTCATAGTTACCAGGACCGCCCATTGCTGGGACTGGCATAACTTTGCGCTCTCGCCCCAAGACTTCAGGTTACGAGGGTGCATCCATTTCCCTTGGCGTGGCGGACCGGCCCGTATTTAGGCCCCCTCATGCGTTGTGGGTTACAGGATTTGCGCCGCTCCCAGCCTCACATACAGACTGTACCGCCTACCCCTGAGACTGCAGTTACAAGGGACCGTCTATCCCTCGGTCAGCGACCAGTCCGCATTTAGGCCCCCTCTCGCATTGTATGTCACAGGGTTCGCTTCACCCCGGCCTGTAGACGAACTGTACACGTGAGCACAATAGTTAGCAACGTTGACCCTCCGGCCTCCTCCCACGTTGGATTACAGGGGTGCGTTACCACCCCCGGCCTTGGCTTCCTCTCACGCTGGATTACGGGGGCTCGTTGCTTCCCATAGCCAGAGAGAGTCATAGTTGATCGACCGTGTCCACTTTCAGCCCCAACTGCTTCACCAAGACACTGCTTAGCACGCAGCCACCAACCCCTGCAAAGGACCTGATTATCGTGACCAGGAACCTCCGTGGCGGCCGCTAGGAGCACGATCCCCGTGCTGAAGGTGCTGTGTCCTCGAATTTCGGAGGAGTCTTTTCTGCGCAACTCCCCGCACTCCTGCGCTCTCGCCCCAAAGACGGGTTACAAGGGCCACAACCCTCGGCCTGCAGACCAGTTCGCATTAAGGCTCCTTCCAAGCATGGTTACAGAGCTTCGCAACACCCCCAGCCTCATGATGGTGTACCCCTTGCTTCAGCAATGGTGCGCCCAGCATAGACGAACTGTACTACTTGAGCGCAGTCGGAACTTCGCAACATAGACCCTTGGGCCTCCTCCCACGCTGGATGACAGGGGTGCGTTGCCACCCCCAGCCTTTGGCTTTCTCCCACGCTGGATTACGGGGTTCGTTACTTCCCCTAGCCAAAGAGAGTCTTAGTTGATTAGCAGAAATTTCGACCGCAAATTTTTCCGAATTACCATTCCAAGCACCAACCTCGGTAGCCACCCAGGCTGTCCGGGCCTGCGTCCGCATCACGCATCGGTGTTCTTGGAAGGCACTTGCCCTCAAAGTGCCTTGGGAGTTGCTCAAGCTCCCATGGGCGTTGAATACCCAATACAGTGGGCCTGGCACACCACTGACTCCTGTCTTTGCGACGGACCAAAGCAGGACAGCCGAAACCGACCGACACAGCCCAGTCCGCCGGCAGGGGGTGCGACGAGCACGCAGACAGTAAGATTTACCCCCCGCTTATATCGAACAGCGCGAGGATTGTAAAATAGTTCGATATAGCAAACATTCAATATAGAAAGTAAAGCAAAAAAAAACTTACATGAGAGCAATCTTGCCGACGGAGTCACGAGCTAACGCTGAGCTCTTACCACCCTGCAGTTCACTATTGATACGACACTTTCTCGGAAAGAAAACAATAATTTATTGGGGCGGAAGAACTGCGTGAGTGTAGCCTCCTTCTTGGAGCGCAACGCGTTGCTGGTGACTGATTGCTCCACGGTATCTAAACAGTCGACAAGCACAAGACCGCTGCCCTCAATGGCACTGCAGTATCGCCGTAGCAGGGCCACGGCAGCGACGGCTTCACTCGTGCTCGGAAGTGGTACGGAGTCCTCGGCATCTTCGACAGAGCGGAGACAAACATGGATACAAGCGTATAACGGCGAACCCAGCGAACCGAGCAAGTGCGGGCAGCGAGTGGCGCGGACTTGAAGTTCGGTGACACCGCAGCCCGCAGCGCCCAATGTGGCGCTTTCGGCTTAAAACGGCATGCATGCGTGCAGCTGGTCCACTGAATGAATGAATTTATTGTCAAGAAAAAGGAAAGGAAAGACCACCAGCAGGCGTAAATTGTCACACCTAGGGGTGGACACCGGAACGCCTGCTGGTGTGGGGGTTGGGGCAGAGGATGACAGATTCATAGAGAGGAGAGACAGATGATAGAGGTGACATGTTTACAGAACACAGGGGAGAGAGGGGCATATTTACAAGTTAACACACACTCCCACACCCACACAAAGTCTGGAGCAAGGACAAAAAAAAAGGAACTCGTAAAAGTTCACACAGTCACTGTGCCAGAGAGTCAAGTGCCAGGCGGAGCCCTGAGGCATCCAGGTAGCCGCCCAGTGCCTCGTGGACGCTGTCCCTCTCCCTGGTGTTGCCCGGCGGCCATAGTAGCTCGTCTAGCGGCCGAGCCCTTCCTCCCAGGGCGGCCAGCAGTTCCGGCCTCCCTGCCGCATACTCGGGGCACTCGAAGAGCAGGTGCGGCAGGGACTGGACAGGTGCGCGGCAGTGCCGGCAGGCAGGGCTGTCGGCCAGCCCCAGGCGGTGCTTTCGTTCCGCCGTCCACACCGCCCCCACGCGGAGGCGCAGGATTGCCGAACGCTGCTGTCGGGGCAGCCGTGCAGCCCGCACAGGTGGTGGGGCCTCTCCAGCAGCCAGCCGTGGGTCCGGGTGCTGTGCCCGCACGTGCCGCTGTATAAGCAGGCGGGAGTCGTCCGCCGCTGCCTGGGCATCCGTGGCCGCGGGCGTCAGCTCGTGGGCCTCGGCGGCCAGCTCGTCCGCCCGCTCGTTGCCCTCGAGCCCGATGTGGCCGGGCACCCACTGCAGCCGCAGCCGGGCACCCCTGCCTGCCAGCCGCTCCGCCTTCTCGCGCACTCCTCGAACCAGAGGGGAGTGCGGGTCGCCCTCCCGGATGCGCAGCAGAGCCACCCGGGAGTCGCACAGCAGGGCGCAGCGCTCGGGTGCGGGCTCCAGCTCCAGCAGCAGGTCCAGGCCCAGCTGGACCCCCACAAGCTCTGCCGTGGCCGAGGATGCGGCGTAGTGCAGCCGGGCCTGCCGGGTGGCCTCCCCCAGCACGGCGGCCGCTGTAGCGGAGCCCTGCCGCTGCCGCACAGAGCCATCCGAGTACGCCAGGGTGTGGCCCTCCAGGTCTTTCCAGACGACGGCCCGGGCCAGCTGCAGCAACCCGCAGTGGGGCGTTCGCCGCTTGCTGCGCAGGCCCGGAATCTCCAGGTGCAGCTCGGCCGCCAGGTCCGGAGGGCGGCTGGAGGGCCCCAAGTCTGTGGTGCCCACCACCTGCTCGTACCGGGCCAGCATGCGCCCCATGCGCGAGTGCCGGTGGGTGCGCAGCCGCTGCAGCAGGGGGCCGCCCCCCTCGGCTCGGCGCAGCCGGTCAATGTGGCCCAGGGCCCTCTGCTCGGCCGTCATCTCCAGCGTCCACACCCCTGCCTCAGCCAGCGTCCTGTCGCACTGCGAGTTTCGGGGCAGGCCCAGGCAGGCGCGGACGCCCTTTCGATGGTCGCCCTCCAGCTGCCGCCAGTTGGGTCTCCGCAGGGTGACCAGCGGCAGCGCGTACATCAGTAGCCCCACGGCCGAGGCGCTGTACAGCCGCAGGGCTGTCTGCTGGGAGCAGCCTTTGTCCCGGGCGACCATCTTCCGCACGGCCGAGGTGGCCAGCTGTGCCCTGGCACGTAGCTCCTTGGCGGCCTGGCGGAAGTCCACCCTGTGGTCCAGGGTGAGCCCCAGGTAGCTCACCCTGGTCTTCCACTCGAGCTCCTCGCCGTCTATGCGGAGTTTCCTCGTCCGTCCGCGGGCGGCTGCGCTCGGGTGCACAAGCATGGCCTCTGTCTTTGCAGCCGACAGCTGCAGGCCGACACCTTCAAGCTTGCACCGCACCGCATCCATAGCCGCCTGCAGCTGCTGCACGACCGCCCTGCCGTCTCCTTTCGGTCCAAGCACCCACAGGGCAATGTCGTCGGCGTACACCGACATGTGTACCCTGTGCCCCCCCCCCTCTGGGCAGGCAGCCTGGCAGGGCTGCCATCACCAGGTTGAAGAGGAAGGGGCTGATGACGGAGCCCTGTGGGGTGCCGATATCCACTGGCCGAGGTGCCGACAAGACGTTCCCCACCTGCACCTGCGCCGTCCGGCCCGTTAGGAACGCCTCGACGAAGCCCCGCAGCTTCCCCGCAATGCCGGCCTCCTCCATGGCCAAGGAGATGGCGGGGCGCTGCAGGTTGTCGAAAGCGCCCTTCACATCGAGCAGCACCAGGGCAGCCACCTGCCTGGTGGCACGGGCGTGTTCCAGGGCCGCCACCACGTCAGTGATGGAGTCGGTCGCCGCTCGGTGCTTCCGAAACCCCGTGAGCTGCTCCGGGATCGCCTCTTCCTCCACCACGATGGCCTCCATCCTGCGCAGCGCCACCCGCTCCAGCAGCTTGCACCCGCAGGAGGTGAGGGCCACGGGACGATATGCCGTGACCGCCCAAAGGCCCTTCCCCGGCTTGAGGATGGGCCTCAGGATGGCGAGCAGCCACTCGGGCGGCAGCTGCCCCGTCTCCCAGATGCGGTTGTAGGCCACCAGGAGCTTGCCGAACCCCACCTCGTCCAGGTTGCGGATCATCTGGTAGGTGAGGCCGTCTGCCCCTGGCGCCGACTTGCGCTTGCAGCTTCGGAGGGCACTGCGGAGTTCGCCCTCCGTGATGGGGGCGTCGTTGAGCGGGTGACGTCCCTCGGGCTCCTCCAGCGCAGCCGCGGGCCTTGGTTCCGTCCGGTGCTGTGGCAGGAAGTGATCCGCAAAGAGTTCGGCCAGCTCCCCAAAGCTTGCCTGCTTGCGGATGGCCAGGGCGGCCAGAGGGTTGCGGTTTATCCGGGGCTTCAAGATGGAGCGGAAGATGCCCCAGAGTCGACGGCAGCGCGGGTCTGCCTCCGAGCTGACACACAGCTCGGCCCACCGTTGCCGGTTGAGGCGGTGGGCATGTCGTCGGCAGGCAGCATCCACGCGACGGTACTCCGTCCAGTCTGCCCTGTCCCCCGAGCGCTGCGCCCTCCGCTCCGCCCGGTTCCGTACCGCCCGCAGCTGTAGCAGCTTCAGGTCTGGCATGGTGGTGGTCCCCTCGGCGACGGTGCAGCTCCGCGTGGCTCGCCTGGCGCAGCGAACCAAGCCCCGGAACATCTCTGCTCCCTCCCCCAGCTCCTCCTCAGCAAGGCAGCGCCGGAACTGGTCCCAGTGGGTGATGTGGTGCAGTGCGGGCCGTCTGGCCGGCTTCCCGGGTGGTGCAATGTGCAGCGGGTAATGGTCGGAGCCCCATGTGCTGGGCTCCCGCCTCCAGGTGGCCTCAACCCCGGCTGACACCAGGCTGAGGTCGATGGCAGTGGCAGTGCGACTGCCACGCCTAAAGGTGCACTCACCGGTGTTCAGCGCAGTGAGGTTGAGGCGCAGCATGGTGTCCCACAGCTGCTCTCCCCGCTTGTCGATCCTGCCATCTCCCCAAGCAGTGTGGTGGGCGTTGAAATCACCACAGAGGAGATGGCGGTCTGCGCATAGAGACACCAGCTGATCCAGGAGGCCCGAGTCCCAGCTCTGGCATGGACGCACATAGACACTGCACACAGTCATGTCACCATCCGTGCCTAGCCGTAATGTCACTGCCACGCACTCTTGCACAGTTGTTGTCACCCCACTGGTGTCCAGCACCGCGTGCTGCACGCAGTCGCGCACGAACACGGACGCGCGCGAGGGACCTGGAGGATGGGCTGGCTCGCTGCACGCCACCAACGAGCACTGCGCGTTGTCGCAGGCCGTGGGACTGTGGTAGCCCGTATATCTAGGCAGCCTCAGCTCCGAGCCTTCTCCCGCACGCACGTAGCTCTCCTGCAGTGCTACCACGTCGGGCCCGTGCTGCAGCAGATATGCGCTCAGTTCTGCGTGACGGGGGCGAAGCGCGTTCACGTTCCACTGCAGCACAGTGGGCACTTGAGGCTGCGTGCGGCGGCTCCTAGCCATGGCGGTGCTCGGGGTGCTGATGTCCCTGCGCAGCCTGGGCGCACAGGGGACGCAGGTGAGAGTCCGCAGGCAGCAACTCCCCCAGGGTGCGAAGCACGAGCGTCAGGCCCTCCTGCTGCTGCCGTCGACTCCATCGTCCTCGTTTCGGCCGCGCAGATGCTGCCTGGATGCTGCCGGGAGCTGCCTGGACTTTGTTCTGCTGCTGGGCCACCACTCCACGTCGGCTGTTGCCGTCGCTGCTGTCCGGGTGCTGCTGCGTCGTAACCGCCGTGGCAGGGGCCAGCCCGGGGTGTGCCGCCGCTCGCAGTGCTGCGCGAACTGCGACGCGAGAGGCAGGCGCCTGCGCCCGCGCTAGCGCTGCACATACGCGGCGCTCCTCCTGCCAGAGCGGGCACGAATGGTCCAGCACCGCGTGAGGACCCCCGCAATTTGAGCAGGAGGGCTTCTCAGCCCTGCAGGCTGCCCTCATATGGGGGCCCCCACATCGCCAGCACCTCCTCTCGCGATTGCAGCTCGCGGTGGCGTGATCGAGCCGCCCACATTTGCCACACTGCAGCGGCCTTGGTTTGCAAGGCCTCACCGGTCGTCGCCGCTTGTACAGCGCGACTTCCGCAGGGGGTATCGGCGCCGCGAAGCGCAGATACACCGCAGTCCCCCTGCGAACAGCCGACTGCACAGCCACAGGCGTCTCGAGGCAGGCGACGATGTCCTCGGTCGTGATCGTCTCGTCGTCGACCACTATGACGCCCGTACTGCGCGACGCTGGCTCTCGGGGGCTCACCTCCATGCCGCAGATGTTGGTTGTGGTCAGGAGAGCCTCCAGAGCGTCCGGTGTGGCCGCGTCCGCTGCTACGACGTTGCGGCGAGCGTTTACGCGAACGTCGATGACCCCAGGCAACTGCGTGAGCTGCCTGGCGATGGCGTCGCTCTTCTGCTCCCCGAACGCCGTAGAGGAGACCTTCGTGCGGAAGAGGACCGTGCCGAGGGCTGTGGGACGGGCCGGGAGCATGGGCCCATCGTTCCTCATCTTGCGGGCGGCCTTCCTGCGCTGCGAGCGCGACAAATACAGCTGCCAGGACCCTTCGTCGGCTTGTTTGTTTTGGAGGCTCCGCCACTGGCCGCCAGGGGTTGCAGGCTGCGCTTCTGTTGCTTCCGCGCCCGTGGAGCCCTTGGCGCGCTCAGCACTGCCGGCCGCTGCGGGAGGGTCGAAGTGCGCCCCGGCCAGCCTGCCGCGTCTCCCATCGGGGGCTGTACCACGCGGCCGGCTGTGAGGCGTGGTTGGTGCGTCCCGAACCACCCGAACTGCGTCCCTGTAGCTGTTCCGGCTGAGCGCAGTGGTGGCAGCACGGCCGGGCTGGAGGAGCGGCGGGCGCGCTCGCCGCTGCTCCAGTCCGGCCGTGGTGGCAGTAGGCTGGCCTCTCGTGCTCGTCCCCAGGTGGCGCAGCAGTCGTCTCGCCAGCGATGGGGGCAATGATAGGGTTCGGCAGGTTCGGCAGCGGCTCCTCAGATGGCGCCTGCGTCGTCCCCTCTGCTGCCGCCGCCGCAAGGAGGGACCGAATGGCCGTCGCTATGGCGGAGTCCCTCCCCGACCCGTCAAACATGGCGTCGCCCGTCTCCCCGCCAGCGCGCCGACTGCAACGTTCTCTGCCACGGCCGGTTTTGACGCACCCGAGCTCGCGCGGAAGTCGCGAGCGACACCCGCGCCACCGCTGCGCGCCGATGTATTGCGGGAAAGCCGCCTGCCGCATGCCTAAGGAGAGCGAAAAATCCCGCGCGGGAGAGTTCGATATATCCATTGTGAGCAAAATCACGTTCGATATAAAAAGTTTTGAATGCATGTAATTTTTACCAGAATTATACAAGGGTTCGATATAGGCAATAATTCGATATATCCGTGTTCGATATAAGCGGGCTTGACTTTAACATCTCTTTCATAATTTTTTTACGTAGTAAATTTTTTTCACAACATGTGAGATCAATACAGCAGTTCCAAGGTAAGTAAACCACTCATGCGTCATGTCATGTCACTTTTTGAGCGACGTGCTTCAAAATTTTGAGCCAATTTCTGACCATTCTTACTCTACATGGTTCTTACTCTACTCATGGTTAGCAGACTCCACGCTACACGCATGATTCTGTCCAAGGGTTGCAAAAGAGGCTAGTTATAATGCCTTGCGCTGTCTTTTCTCCCCTCTTTTTTCGCTGCATCTGTTTTATATCAGGACTGCTCTTGTAAGTACTCTTACTTCATCTTTCTCTGCTTCGTGTCTCTTTTTTATACTACTGAAGTTGAGGACTCTGAACGTGGGCTTGTAATTTATTAACTGGCCTTCATTCTTGTGCCAAGTCTGTTAATTTCTTGTGTACACCTATGGTTCAGGCATGATAAATTATCGTCTTTCTTAGCAATCATTACCTAAAAGGGGGTTGGCCTGTCACTCCAGAAAATATTTGCGTCATTTCTCGTCCAAACTCGCATTGACCTCACAGGTAAAAAGTGCACAAAAGGGACTCTGAAGCAATTCTCATAAAAATGAGAGCTGATAGCAACTTTTGCCTGAAAAGGTTTTTTGAATGCAGAGCATTTCTTTAACTTACAATGTCACCCGTCCATTGGCGATCGGCGTCCGTAGCCAGCCAGCACGTGCGCCCCTCCCCCGCTCCTCCTCGCTCTCAACAACAGGTGCGGGCGCGCATGCGCGTGCTCCGGCGCTGAAAGAGGCGTTGCAGCGGCAGGTGCTACCTCCTCTCCCTCTACTGCGCGCGCTACAAATATAAAGGGGGTATCGGCGCGGCTCACTCCATTCTACTCCTGCCCTCTGTTCTGCTTACTCTCGAGTTTGGTCGTCGTCGAAGTTCATAAGCGATGGAAGCAACACCTTCAACCAGTACCGCGACGCGAGCCAACATCCGCGTTGCAGTACCAGTTCAAGACATCGTGCCATCCTCTTCATCGACGGCGCCAGAAGACAAGGCGGCGAGACGGCGCGCTGCCGACGCCGAACTTCGTGCACGAGAAGCCGCGGCCAAACGTCAACGTCGGGCCGCGGATCCTTCGCTCGGGCAATGATACGTGTCTGCGCAACGCGATCGTACTTGAGTCTCTCTCTCTCTCTCTCTCTCTCTCTCTCTCTCTCTCTCTCGTCTCGCAACCCAACTACCCAACCCCTAAGACAACAACAACTACAACTACCACCGCCAACTACCACAACCTACGCCACGTGACCACCCCCAATGCTCTGCATTTACTCGTGTCCCTCGCGCGGGGCATGCGACAGAGGTTTTTTTTATGCAACACAGTGGCTTTTGAACCATGAATGTGCCAGCAGCTCCTTCTCAGCTTTGAAATAGAAAGGGGAGGGGACATTCTAACGGACATTATAACGGAGGGAGAGCTGAACTTGTACTTTTTTATAAACATTGTTCACGTCTATTGCCATATTACAAAGGGAACTTACAAATACTCCCTGACATCAATTAGTTTGTTGTAACTCGCTTTTCTATAACGATTGATGTTTAGTAGTATTGTCAAGGCAATGTTCTGCTCCAGCTAAAATCTTGTGTACACCGGTTCGTGTGCGTGCGTGCGTGCACGTGTGTGACGGGTGTGTTTGGCGTGTGCATGTGCATATTGTGCGTATGCATGTGCGTATTGTGTGTGTGAGTGTGTGTGTGTGTGTGTGTGTGTGTGCGTGTGTGTGTGTGTGTGTTGTGTGCGTGTGTGTGTGTGTGTTGTGTGTGCACGCGTGTGCGAGCATGCGATTCTGTGCCCCACTTTTTTTAGTGTTGTGCAAAGGAGTGGAATCAGATGTGTGCTGCATGCGAAGAAGCCATAAAAATGCAAATTTCGTGTGCCAAAGTAAATCTTTTGTATAGCTGCCAAGGCTTTTTAAAAAGGAAGAAGGGGGAAGTTTTGCAGCCTTCTTTGAAAGTCCTTTGAAGACGTCCATTTAGAGAACTGCTCATCTAGAGCACCTGGCACTGGCTTAATGTGTAGCTGCAAGCGATCCAAAGTGGCGAAATGTGCCAAAATTTAGAGCCCTTCTGAGGTGTCCAGCAATGATTAGGCCGTACTTTCATTTGCTTGCATGGACACTGTTGTGTATTGCGACTGTGGCCGCTGTGTTTGGCGGCAACTGGGATCACAGCCACTAACACGTGACGTTTGGCCACGCCACCGCAGGCTGTGAAAGGTTTTGGAGGGTTGTTGCGTTTTCAGTCACTCGGTGCTTGCACGGCCCAAGTGTGGTCAGTATTCAATAAACGTGCGTGTTCCTCAGGCCCACGATATGTAATAGATACGCTGAATTTGCCTCCTCGTTTAGCATACACCGGATTTTGTGTGTGCTGTTCATACTTAATCAGTTTATGGCGCTGCAGTACTGGACATTTGAGACGGCTTTAGCTATCCTTAAATTTGATTGCATTAGTGCAACGACGCACATAGCTTCACCACCTAGTGCACATTTGGTGCAGCTGGGAGGGATGCCCAAGAATCCAGCATTGTGGCGGTGCTTGGGTACGTCCACACGAATCTGTGAGAAGAATGAAAAGTTCCGGTGGGCAAACAAGAAATAAAAACACCGGCGTAACCAGAAAGAACTAAGAGATGAACATTTGTTTAGATAAGTCAGAGGGAGAACAGAGTATGTTGCATGATACTTTGCCTGGTGGTGAAATGACAGGCATGCGGCCATATTTTCCTACATGTGCCGACATGTACAAAAACACTAAGCTGGTTAAGGGAGTCTGGATATTTTGAAACAAAAGCAGGGAACCTGTTTCACTTGTTTGAAATGAACACTTTTGATGCATGGCAGTTCTACCGCCTGATTTTGAAGCTGCTCTCAAAATGCGAGTTACTTTAGAGTGTATTCTAAGCACAGAATTTTGTGGCTAGGAAAGCCAACAAGGAAAAGGACGGCTACTACAGGACAGCCCATGTGTACACAGATACAATACTTCATGTCGGCTTGCTCTAGGATAAAATGCTGGTCTCATTTCTTCGTGAAGCACTGCCTTGATAAAGGAGGAAGACTAGACGTGTTCATTGTGCTGATAATGTGGAGATGTGGTGTGTGTCTCTGCATTACCCCGTCGTGGGGACATGTCATCGCTGCGTGGCCCACCTGAGTATTGCCGGAATGGCTACCAAGGGATGGGGCGAGAAGCACATTAGAAGCCAGAGAGCTCAGTGAGGGCAAAGAGTAGATTCAGACACTTTCAAGATAGGAGTGGTTAACATCTGACGGTCTTCTAGCCAGGAAGAGCTGCCAAGCAGTGCCTTCGTCTTGCAACCACACATGCAGGCATCAATGGGCAGTGCTAACCGTAGTCATCATGATCATGATCCTGAAATGGGCAATTATGTTGGCTGGGACGCATAATGCTGGTACCAACATGAAGTTTGCGATGCAGTGACTGAGTTGAGACCAATAGTGGAGTCTACCGCTGTTCAAAAGCACAAACCATGGATGTTTGCACGACTCCTCGTGACGCAGGCGTGTGTGGTCTGCCCGAGGACCTGGGGCCGTGCCGGAACTACTCGGTGAACTGGTTCTTCAGCGTGGCCGATGGCCGCTGCACCCGCTTCTGGTACGGTGGCTGCGAAGGCAACGGCAACCGCTTCAACTCTCAGTAGGAGTGCGAGGACACCTGCGTCAAGCCACGGGGGCCCGGTGAGAGCTGCTCCGCACCGGCGCTCTCCGAGGACACGTTGTGGCTCCTGCCTCTCCTCCTCTCTGCCGCCTTTTGTGTGTGTGTGTGCGTGCACCTGCCGGTTTTCGTGCTCTCCCTTTACTCATCACGTATTCTCCACGTCTAGTTAAGCAGCAATCCCAGCATTGTGTAGGGCTGCCTCTCCTGTCTCATTAAGAAATCATCTCTCTATCTGTATGTCGATTTTTTTTCGCATCTGTCTCTTCTTGCAGGCACTTCTGTGTGGCAGTCTGCTGATTGTTGCGTTTTAAAAATGCCGGAATGTGCTCTGTTAACTATTGTGTGAACACGGAAAAATGGCCGATTTCGAGTGCTTCCAGAAAACTTTTTATCTCTTGAGCTACTAGACACATTTAGCATTAATATGCATTAAGTTGTAGCTTATAGATTTATCTTTCGAACACGCAACTGCGGTTTGTGAAAGGTATAATTATTGACAGTTGATTTGTCAACAACAAAAACGCAAAGAACGTATACACAAAAAAAAAGTGATTTTACTGAGTATAAAAATTATTTAGAATTCTAAGAAATACGAAATGTTTCTACGTTTCGTAGCTATGATTCAATAAATACATCAACGCTGTACACCAAGTTCTTGATTTTCGCGGGCCCACCAACCTAATAACCCTGACGGCTGTGCACTCCACAAAGCCACTCAGAGTCAGTCAGTCTCTCGAAAATATGCATCCAAGTATGCTTCTTTGTGTTCTCGCACAAAATACCTATCACTGCAGTGGTAAAAAATAAGAAAATTTAGCGCTGTTGAGAAGCAGCGCGCATCACTCCACAGCACTAATTTTACACAAGCCCCAGGCTATTTTGAAGGTGACAACGCGATACGGTGCGGTGCATTTGGCGAAATACCCCCGCCGCACGTTGTCCAGACCTTACACATGCCATATATTAGGCATGTTTTGTTTATAAATATAGCGCAAAGTCAGAAACTAAACTTCCCTGGCAGTACCTGTCTACGTCTGAGGGTGTTGAATGGGAGAGTCTTTATTAGAACTAAAATCTGGAGAATCCACTTCATTGCTGAAATCATCACTGCTGCTTTGCAGCAGCAGAAGCAGCGGCCGGAGTCCCTGAAACGGCTGCCGACCTCTGCAGGCATGCAGTGAA
The DNA here is from genome assembly GCA_013339765.2 of Haemaphysalis longicornis. Taxonomy (NCBI): domain Eukaryota; kingdom Metazoa; phylum Arthropoda; class Arachnida; order Ixodida; family Ixodidae; genus Haemaphysalis; species Haemaphysalis longicornis. Next base: position 159,838,562 of record CM023454.1, read on the forward strand.
ACCGGATGCCATTTTCGCCCAACTCGCTTCTACCTTGGGTTCAAATTTCACTCGCGACGCCGCCTACCCACGCGAAATGTAAACAAACGGCAATGAAACTGAAAAAGGGGTTTCCAATGAACATACCAGTTGGCGTCAGTTGTCCGAATAGCCGGTTTTTACTTTTTGCAAGAAGTTGAACGATGACCTATGGTGGGGTCACGAAAGAGTTAAATCATAAAGTGGCAATTTTGTGTACTGTATACCACTACTAGCGCAAAAACTGTGGGTGGAACGTTGTTGAACACGGGGCTTTATGTCTCGTATCTATGCAGCAAGGAAAAAGGGGGGAGGGGACAAAGAAAGAAGAGAGGAGGACAAGGAGAGTAAGAAATCTAATAAAGCCTCCCAAAAAAGACGGAACAGTTACTGTTTCGCCAATTCGAAGACGAAGTCTGTTCATTTATAAAACACCAAAGTGTTGCTGCTCACAAAATCTTGTAGGCGTATGTCGCAGTAAGAGAGCGACTATTTGACAAATGGAGGTACCCAGTTGCGTTTAAAAAGAACCCCAGACTTTTAATAAGTAATTCAGTGGCCCAGCAGACACCTAGACAGCAGACTATGAGAGCAGCAGCCATGAACATGGTTGCCCTGAACGCTTTGAAACGGTCACCGTTTTGGCGTTGTTTACGTGGAGCACAGGAGTTTCCCTTGTTTTGGGGTACCGAAGCAGCGATAATTGTGTGGCAATCAGATGTTGTCTTTTTGCTGGCATGGAAACCCTCGCTGAAGAGACAAGTTTTTTGTGAACCTGTTCCTGTCGCAGACCGCCGCCTGCTGCCCAAGGTGGTTGGCTTCGTGTGACGGCCAGTACGAGCACTGGTACTTTGACGCGGCCACCCGTTTCGTGCGCTGTCCTTCATTTACGGCGGCTGCCTGGGGAACAACACAACCGCCCGCTTCCCAGCAAGGACCTCTGCGACAGACGTGCCTGCACCAGGAGACTCTCGGTTGGTCTCATCCTCCACCGCTCGTTTATGAAAGTTATTTTTTTAATTGTGTTTGAGGCTAATGTTTGAGCTCAAGCTGGGCTTTTAGGCTACCTGTAGATTATTGGCTATTTTAAACACACTTTACACTATTGTTTTTACACTACACTAGTTCCCCGATAGGTTTCTGAATTCATTTCGTCCTTTATAAAAATGAACTGAACATTGCGTAAAGTCAGCTTTAAACAAAGGGTCCCTAAAGTAGCATCATTACACGGACAACAGAGTTGTAAGCCACTAAACTGAGTGCCTAACCCATGGGAGACAAGCTCAAGTTGAGCTGTTCGTGTACTGATTCTACTTATGACCCTTAGCTTTTCTTTTTACATTAATGCGCGTCTGTGGTAAAGTCAACAAATCCTGTTTGAATTATGCTGCATCATGACTCGGTACTTGATGACATTCCGAAGCCGGAACTGCTTTTGCAAAGTGTAAACATCCCATCAAGAGATCACAAGAAATAGCACGGTTACATCAAACTACAGGGAGATCGGTACAAGCTGAGGTGTTCGACAGCGGGCCGATATTTTGGGCGCATTTGGTACTGTTTGCCCTAGATGGCCTTCTGCCACACAAAGTCCAACCATCATAATCATCATCATGGAGTTTTTATTGACTAAGCAGCTGGTGTCTTTCTGCGTGCGTTGAGCTGAAAGCGCATTGTCGTTGTGACAATTCGCGTTACCCGCTGCCACGTTGCCGTCACAGGCCGCAACGTCTGCATGCTGCCCCAAGAGGCCGGGAACTGCGTGGACTTCCGCGAGCGATGGTACTACAACGCGGAGGAAGGCCGTTGCCACCGCTTCTACTACGGCGGCTGCGACGGGAACGCCAACAACTTCGGCTCGCACCTCGAGTGCGAGCAGGTGTGCAGGCAGCCTGCTCCCACGGACGTCGCAGAGGAAGAGTTCCGGCTAGGTGAGTTGGAGTGGGGAGTTTCTGAGTGACGTTTGATGGGATTGGCTGCATCACATCCAGGAGAATGGACGAGGTGATCGCTAAAGGTAGTCACCAGTTTTATTTCCCCACAGCACACTTTAGTGTGACATCACGCTCCTACTATGTCTGTAGTGCGAATGTGGAAAAATTGAATTCCACAAATGTCCATCAATGTCATCATTGGAGGACCGAGAGAGGAGGTCAAAAATGAGGGGTGGGGAGTAAAAGATGATAGAGAGTTTGAATCAGGAGCAAAAGGAGACACTCACCTTTCGACGATATTTGCCGTGAAGGAGGAGATACGGGGCCCATTTTTTACAGGAAGACGTCTTCCGTCGCTGCATTCCTTGCTGAAATCCAAGTTTAGCGCCACCTTCAGCTCATTCAGTCACCCCACAGGCGTGGCTAACTTCTTGGCAGACAAATATCGCTATTGAATCGCCCTTCCGCAATCTCTGCAAACTCCGCCCAGCTCAACGGCAGCTCTCTGGTTGTTTCTTCCCGACAGAGTTCTGCTTCATGGCCAGCGAGGCTGGTCCCTGCAGGAACATGGAGGTGCGCTGGTTCTACGACAAGGAGGACGGTGTTTGCCGCGAGTTCTACTACGGCGGCTGCCAGGGCAACCGCAACCGCTTCAGGACGCACCGCGAGTGCGAAGAGAAGTGCTACCGTGCACAGGGTGAGTGCAGCAATGGAAAGAACGCTTCACATCTCCGAGCATGGGTCGACTGAGGGAGTGCACTGCAAATGCGGGGCGCATTCTATTTCTGGACAGAGGTGCCACTGCTACCTTGTTCTCTTTTCTCTTCAAGAACCAGTAAACATTGGTGGTTCTTGCCAAGTTCGGGTATATCTTTTTAATTCCCTGGGTGTACACTGGAACCCCGCTGGCACGTCCCCCCCGAACTTACAACGACCCGCTTCTTACAACGGATCACCGCGGCCCCGGCGGTGAGCGCGACCACGGGCGGCGCTGCGAATCGCGCCTGCTTGACGTCGTCAGCTTAGGGACTCTCGCATTTGTCGTCTGCTTCACTCGGGCTCGCTCTCCCAGCTATTTCATCACGCTCGGTTCACGTTTGATGCGTGTCCGCACCGGATTTTGCGTGTAGCGTAACTTTTTATTTGAATAAGTGTCTTAAAATCGCATACACTAGCTATGTAAAGTAGTTTTTCATACCGCTACGGAAGGAAGAAACATTGCTGGCGTCGCCCCATTTCTTGCGAGGCCAGACGTGTGCGGAGAGCGAAGAGTCGGGGCTAGGCGTCAGCACACACGATTCAGCAATCTTTCGAACTTCTAATAACCGACAATAGCAAAAATGCAACACGAAAACAAATTACTGGCCTTCGGAATTGTCGGCTTTGGCAGAGGCAGGCATTACGATTCCCGGTAATCGTATGTAAGGTAAAACAGTTTTTACAACCTTACCGAACTATCGAAAGTATTGTATCACATCACTTTACGTTGTCATGGCATGAGAGTGTGCCTACATGCACTATGGGCTGCAAAAACTGTAGGTTGAGGTCTAAATAACCCACTGTGTGTATAGGCGTGTGCTGGTTTCATAGTGTCATACCAGCCTTCTAACCAATATCGGGGTTTATTGAGCAAAACGAGTCACGTCTACGGTAAAAATACAGTATCACTACGTTTGTTTAGACCTGGAGGGATATTTCGGTACATTTCCCACAGCCATATCTTTCCAATATTCAGATATGCGTTGGGTTATAGGAAAACTGTACTCAAGAGCAAGAGGATGACGAGAGGAGGAAAAGAAAAACTTTATTAGGTACTGACTAACAGTAAAATTGAGCTGAATAGTGGGCCGGGTCCTCAGTCTAGGACAAGAGAGTAAGAGTAATTTTTTTCTAAATTCATAGAACGCCATTCCCAGTAGACCAGGATTTCTTCTTTACGCCTGGAAGGGTTTAATAAAACAATAAAGAGCTCCTTGGAAATATTCATCGGTTTCGATACTTCTAATATATGTACGTATACTATTTATTTCGTTCGTTATTGAGTGTATCAGGCCTTCAACACCGTAATCATGTCATAAAAGTTCGGGTTGAGAGTCAGTTCGTTGTGATAACGATGGTTACGATAGAAATTCAGAGCACAAAAGCCGCCTTCGAGTACCCTGGACAACGCTGTCGCGGGCGCAGAATGGGAGATGGTGGCGTAGCACAAGCCTTCTCATGTATTTGCATGTGAATAGACAACGCACGCTGCGGGTACGCACCTTCTTGCACGCAGCCATAACGAAACCAATTTGTCAAGACTGGAATGTATGTCATACAGCATGCTGAAGAAACTATCCACACGATCTTTGTGAGCCTCCCAAACATCTCCAAAACCTATTATGAAGACGTTTTTGATGGTGCAGAAAAATCAATGCGTTGGACAGAAAAAAAAGCGTGCATCGTGAATGTTTTCAACAGCAATGAAAGAAAGAGCAAGGAAAGAAATAGGAGATAGCCGCTTTATTTCCTGCTATGCGATCGATGCGCGTGTTGGGGCCCGCTGCTTGGTAAAGAGCATCTCCAAAATACTGTAGGGAAGCCTCGAGGAGCTCTGAGCGCTGGACCTCGCGATAAAGCTAATAAGGACTAGTTACAGACGATCTTATAACCGATGCCACGAAAAAACTTGTTCTCTCTCTCCTCGTGTGTTGCAAACTTGTGGGGATACAGCTTGAAATTATTTAGATGTGTCAGAAGCTGTAAGAGATAACTGAATTACTAGAAATACGCTTTGTAATGCACTACAACATCAAAGCAGGCGATTTCTAGCATATTCACAGCTGCCCCTCACAAGCGGAGTGTAGCAGACGACAGCAGCGCGAGTCCCTAAGCTGACGTCAGAGCCAGGGGGCGCCACTCAAACATCTCACCTCCAATAGAAACAATGCATTAAAAACCCCGATGATATGACGTTCGGGTGTACGCGGTCCCCTGGGCGGTTCCTGATGCAGATAAACCGGCTTTTTTGCCATATTTTACACCACTTCGCCACCTCGTCGCGACCTTCATTGACCTTTGGTAGCACGCACGTGAAGTAAAGAATAAAAGCGTCCGCAACAATGCTTTAGCCGAACACGCCGTCGTGAATGACCACAAGATTGATTGGGACAATGCAGAATCGTCGCTACAGAAAAAGTGACCATCACGGCTACATCTGGAATCACTAATCATTCAGACCACATCTAACACAGTCAATCGTAACGACGGAAATCTAAACCCGATCTACTCACGCTCTTTGCAGCGATTATAGAAGCCCACTTAAACGACCCACTTCTGGTGATGCATTTATTGTGAACAAGGCTTCGGTGCTGGAAGCCCAAACGTCAGTACGTTTTGTTTGGACTGGTCGGCGTCTCTTTTTCGTTCCTAATGTACCCTCCCGGCCAGACGGGATTCCGTCATGCTCTCGATTTCACCTATGTAGGATGCGTCGCAATCCTTGCATGGAATTTTGTAGGCAACACCGGGGAATCTTGATTTTTCTAAAGGGTCCTTCACGCGTACCAGCTTCTGATTAAGCCTGTTCGTTGGCACGTGTGCAATTTTAACGCCATATGTGCCAAACACCCTTGCAAGAGCTTCACTGATGCCTTGCGTGTAGAGGACGGCAGCGCGGTTTTGCCTGTATTTTCAGGAACCCTTTCGGGGGAGGCAACTGAAGCCCGCAATTGTTGCGTCCTCACAAGCTTTGAAGGGTAGCCGTTGCTGCGAAGGTCCTTCCTTACCACGGCTAGCTCTTGCTTGCGCAGACCAGGCTCAGAGCAGATTCGTGATGCGCGTGAGAAGAGTGCAGCGGCGACGGAGCGTTTTTGGCCTATAGGATGCGCAGAGTCGAACCCCAGGTATCTACTCGTGTGGGTCGGCTTTCGATACACACTGGTTGTAAATCCTTTGGCCGACCGTCTCACAAGTACGTCGAGGAAGGCGATCTGTCCATTATTTTCCTGTTCCATGGTGAACTGGATGCTTGGAACACAAGAGTTTAGATGCTCAAATAAAGGCATTACGTCTCGGCGGTGGATCACACAAAAACAGTCGTCTACGTAGCAGACAAACATCTTGGGGCCGTCTTTTACGAGCATAGCGCAGAATTTTCTAGAGCCTCTAGGGCAATATTCGCACAGACTACTGAAACGGAAGCTCCCATCCCTGTTCGAAACCGCTGGTCCGTTGAAAACAAAATATATGTGTTCTGCAGGCCAAATTCCAGGAGACAATATAAGTCTTGCGTCTCAATTGGCGAACGTGAAGGCAGAGATGCATCGTTCTCGAGTAGATCCTTGCAACTCCGGACCGCGTAATTTTGCCTGGAATTTGGCCTGCAGAACACGTTTTGTTTTCAACGTATAATGTTACAAGCAGCGGTTTGGAACAGCGATGGGAGCTTCCATTTCAGCAGTCTGTGCGAATATTGCCTTAGAGGCTCTAGAAAATTCTGCGCTATGCTCGTACAAGACGGCCCCAAGATCTTTGTCTGCTACGTAGACGACTGTTTTTGTGTGATCCACCGCCGAGACGTAATGCCTTTAATTGAGCATCTAAACTCTTGTGTTCCAAGCATCCAGTTCACCATGGAACAGGAAAATAATGGACAGATCGCCTTCCTCGACGTACTTGTGAGACGGTCGGCCAAAGGATTTACAACCAGTGTGTATCGAAAGCCGACCCACACGGGTAGATACCTGGGGTTCGACTCTGCGCATCCTATAGGCCAAAAACGCTCCGTCGCCGCTGCCACTCTTCTCACGCGCATCACGCATCTGCTCTGAGCCTGGTCTGCGCAAGCAAGAGCTAGCCGTGGTAAGGAAGGACCTTCGCAGTAACGGCTACCCTTCAAAGCTTGTGAGGACGCAACAATTGCGGGCTTCAGTTGCCTCCTCCGAAAGGGTTCCTGAAGAAGACAGGCAAAACGCGCTGCCCGTCCCCTACACGCAAGGCATCAGTGAAGCTCTTGCAAGGGTGTTTGGCACATATGGCGTTAAAACTGCACACGTGCCAACGAACAGGCTTAAGCAGAAGCTGGTACGCGTGAAGGACCCTTTAGAAAAATCAAGATTCCCCGGAGTTGCCTACAAAATTCCATGCAAGGATAGCGATGCATCCTACATAGTTCACTGGAAATTTTTAAAAGAATTCAATAGCACCAGAACGATGTCAAAAAAGGCAATGCAAGCTGAAATGCCTTGGCGGATCATCACCTGGCTACTGACCACGTCATCGATTGGGATTCCGCAAGCATAATCGCATCAGAGAAGCGCCTGTCGACACGACTACTTTTAGAATCAGTGCATATTCAACCAACTAAAAACACGATTAACCGGTCGCGGGGTAATCTCCCCGAGATACACATGCGCACTCTGCGCCACCGAACCTATAAATAATCGAGACCTTTCACCCCCCTTTCATTGTGATCAAGGGACCAGTAGGGGCCCCAAAATGTCTTTATTTGTTTATTTGTTTTTGACCAGGCGAGTGCCTGCTTGTATTTCATCAACACCGAACTAACCCGCCTGAATCACCACTTTAGCAAGCAACCATAGACATTGAGCAATTCTTTGAATTGGTTTATTGTAGCAAGCTGTCTTGTTTATTTCCTTATTTTTTTGGCATTTCCTGTCTCATTTGAAATTGGGAGACCAGATAGCTTTTACTACGGGTCATGCACTGGTGACAACAAATATTTGATTTCACTTTAAACAATTTTGAGTTCTGTTTTATTGCTCACCAGCCAATGACCTGAAATATAAGAGGCTCTTAAACATGTGCTGGCATTTCTTTCCTGCACTGTAGTACAATCTAATCATGACTTTTATCATATTTGTTCACAAATTGTAATATTTAGAAAGTATTCAGCTGAATGAAAACGTTATTTCAGAAGCATGCGCAATCAACAAGGCCTCAATGACTCTCCCCACGTGGTTCACTTGTTTCTGTCACAAATAACCTGATTGCAGCCACATTCCACCCAAGACGAAGGTAACATACCCTCTGGGATGATGAATATTTAAAATGCCTTACGAGTAAGTGCTCAGCACATGAAATTGTGGCATTAAAACAGAAGATCCATCTGCGGCATCCTTCACTTGGGGCACCGCTTGATCACAAACTTCGAGAAGCTGAAAAATGCTCCATGCGCCGCTCCAGCCAGCAGAAAACAATGGAGGACGCAAGTTGGTAGGTGGACCGTTGGCATCCTGCGATTGTGAAGATTTTATTTAGTAGATGCTCTTCTTTTTGTACCATTGTTCATTTTTCCCTTAAACAAGCAGCTGAACTCCTGCAGGTTCTACGAATCATACAAGCATAATAAAATGCAGCAATGCAGAACAATTGGCAGGTTACCTCAATTTTTCTTTTCTAGGAATGAAAACAATGTAGGTAATCTATACACAACTACAATCAAACCTTTCAATTTTTTTACCTACTTCACTCCTAACAAGCCCGCATACACGTTAGACATGTGAGAAAGCTGCTACATTTATGCCCACAAACTTAATCAGGCATCAGAAATCGGCAGGGAACGACGCCGTGTTACCTTTAAATGGCACTTTTTTTGTTCAAAACACGTAAATGGGCGAGAAAGGCCCATAACTATGATTTCGTACCCTTATCTGGAATGGTTTTCAGGCAATGCTTACATCTCACTTCAGTACCTTCAGGTGGTGGAGATCTTTGAAAACTCATTGCGGGCAAGTGGGTTGTGTTCAAGCTCTCGTATCTTGCCAGCATATGCTGGATTCCAGCATTCCCAATTCAACGTGACGAACTCGAATGTGGTGGATGCAAGAAAGAATAAGCACACGCCAAGGGCGTAGCCAGGGGGGGGGGGGGGTTCCAGGTGCTCCCCCCCCCCCCTTCTTCATAATGTTTTATGCCAAGGCTGGGGTGCGGTTTAGGCAGCCTGAAAAACCGCCTGAAGTTACCTGCAGTTTTAAGGACATCTTGCTCACATAAAGCTGAAAACAAGGGCTATGTCAACGTCTGATCCCTGCGCCCCGCTCCAGATGCTGTACCTGTCAATATATACAGCCCGGCTGCATTTCGCGCCGGATTACACCGACAAGCACCGGGAACCTGCCGCGAGCCGATCAAAACAGCCCCACTGTTTCAATGGCGGAACAGCACGGCCGGGGGAATGGCAGAACAGCAGGAAAAGCCGCATATAGGCTTACATGTGGTCGGGAGCGTGTCATTCCTGTCTTTACACTGGTACAAAGTATAATCACATGACAGAGCATGTCGCTGTATTTTGTTCAGTCAACTATCCAATCCTTGATATGTTTATTTTTCTACTGACATCGCATTTCATTGACTATTGCAGATCCATAATTTCTGCTGCATAAAAAGCATTGCTCTGCCCATGTTGTATTTCCTCCACATCAACAAAACTACACAATTCTCCTTATTGCGGAGCTTTGTTTTTTTTGGCACTATTCCACTGTTTCCTTGACCTCCCTCTTGGTTAGAATCAGCATTCTGTATTTGCTTAACCGGAATTTTACTGAAGCCATGTCTGTTTCGATTTAACAGATAGAAATATAATGAAATTTAAGAAACGTGCAACAAGCTAACATTCAACAGCAGTGCAATAAGGTGTTCTGCTTAGCGCAAGTGTACTACTCACGTTACTAGCACAAAAATAACAAAAGGCGATTACTTAAGGACGAAGACGCACGTTTGCTAGCTTCACCGCCATAATATACGAATGCGCCGCATGTACAGTCCACTGCGATTCGATGGTTGTCGCGGGAAAGCTACTCTTTCAAACGAAGCAGAAAGAACACCAGCTTTAGCAAATATTCCATGCAAGTTTCGTTATCGTCGGCGTAATAAAGGGCAACCAAGTCCAAGTCTGTGCTTGATAACAACGAATGTACAGCTTGAAACCCCAAAGGGTGGCAAGTCAGTCGTGCGGGCCATTGTTGTATCATGGAACAGCCAACAAGGGAGCGAAGAGTGCGAAATCTCGATTTTTCATGGTTCCGAAACGAAACCGTGGGCTGGTGGCACGCTTGGCCGCTCGATGCTGGCGCGATAACCTTCAAATCGTGGCTCGACTGTACTTCCTAGCTGACAAGAAAACTTAATAGTCCCTTTTCTAAAGGAAATCTAAAACACGAGAATCTTGATAGCAAACATTCAGTGTTGGCCTCCACTTCCTCCCGACGAACTTCGGGGACCGCGCGCCCACTCACGAGCGCACTCATGATCACGCTCACGAGCGCGGGTCCGCCTAACCACCTGCTCTGCGGACGAATGATTCGCCCGTGGTCTGCCCATAGACCAGCGAACGGGAATTTAGGTGATCCTAATTATCATCACCATCTAAGCTCCTTAAAGGAGCCATGAAGAGAAAACACAAGTTTGGTTCATTCAAAAGATTGTCTCGTTAGAATCATACTGACACCACTTTTAACGTAAACTTCGCTCAAATAAGCTACATAATTAGGAAAAACGGGAATGGTCATGCGACCCCACCAGCTCATTTCCCGCAACAGAACCTATAATGTCACATGAGCTAAGCTCTGCGATTGGCGGAGGCTGGCAGAAGCAGACGCCAATTAGGTAGAGCTTACAAACTAGACGAATGAGCGATTTGCGCTTAAATTTAGGGCACATTCTTTACAAAGCAATAAGAATGATGGGACAAACAGTGGAAGTTACGAAAGCACATGTAAACATAGAAGTACTGATGCGTTCTGCTGTTCGTACTGCGCACAGCATGCTTGGTTTAGCTGTGCACAGCACTGCGGGGCTTGGGGTTGTCTCAGACGACACTGGCCGATTGACGCAAGCAACGGTGTCTTACGTGACCCCATTTGTCGAGCGAGCACTGTTTCAGGGAACGAATATTTTCTCCCAGAACAAAAACAAGCCAGATTTAAATGCGGGCAAAAAACAAACCAAACGCTTGCCACGGTATGGTGGCGCCATCTAGGTTACAGAACGTAAAAAAAACGCGGGAACAAACCAACACCGCTGTACAGGGTGGAGACAACCTTTGAACGGTCCCGTGCCGCCGCAATTGGGCCAACAGGCTCAACGCGTTATTCTTTTCGTTTCCCACGAGACCTAGCAACGCGAAACAGACAATATGATTCCAAACTTCTTCAGTAAACCGCGTTGCGGCGATAATTTTTAGCGCGGTTTTGACACAATGACTTGCTTCGGCGGCGAGCGAGCAACCGAAAATGGCGGCGCCAGCGTATACGTGTCTCTGCCCTGTACGGCGGATGCGTGAATGAAGGTACTCTAGGCTGCAGAGCGGTCGGTTCCTGTGATGTCATTTGGGACCACGAAAACGCACGATTGAGCGGGAAAATCAAAATTTTAACCTAATTGTTTAATTTCTCAGTGAATAAAGCACCGTTTGTATCCAGACAAGCGCTGGGGGCACTATAAAACACGAAATCTTTCGAATAAAACCAACTTGCATTTTCTCTTCATGGCTCCTTTAAGGTGGGCTTTACAGTTAGCGTTGAGCATACACAAATCGCATGTTAAAGTCAGTTATTTCAAGCATCGTTTGCAAAACAACGCGCAAGATGCCTTGCCTACATATTTCCCCGTCCCATCTTTTGGTCGACCACGGCTCCCCCCCCCCCCCCCGAAAAAAAATTCCTTGCGCCTGGCAAACGCCCAATCAGGAGTACGTTCAGCATGCACGTCGGTTGTTTAAAAAAAAGGGTGTAATGTATTGCTCAGAAGACTCAATGCTTGCACGCATCTTGGAGCAGCAACGGCCTGGCAGATGTGTTTGAGTGGTTTTCCTCTCTCATAACATCCACAGTGCTTTCAGGAAAAGCCCCAGGCCTAACAATTAGCATGTTCCAGTTAAGAATAATGCTGCGGATACTTTACATTTTTCAAATCTTTTTCTTTGTGGAAGGATGTTTGTTTATTGGCGGTACAGCACTAGCGTGCGTAAATCGCAGCCTTCAGAACCCCAATCAGGCATGTTTAAATGGTACAGGCAGTTACATAACTATTTGAAAAAGTGGACTGCAAGGACTGTCAATTCACATGATAAACACCCAAAAATTGCTGAAAACAGAACTGGTAAGGCTTCATCGAAGACTAAACTACAAAGGTAATAACATTTTTGTGTCACCACCTAAGAAATATGGCTTCACCGTAAACATGACTAACACCAGGAAGTTCGTATACATGGTGATTAACTGCTACGCCCACATTATGATTTTGGGGTGAACTTTGAGTTTTCCGAAATTAACAATAAAGGTTGCCATTGAGCGCCTACATGTTAGGTTATGCATGAAACACCAATAATTGTTACGGGGGAGAGAACTTGTACATACAAGTGATCGAACAATATTCAAGTATGATAGCCCACTGTGCTACCAAAACTGTGTTTGAAAACTTACGTTCTGGCGGCCAAACACTGTTGACAATGCTTGTGGCTCTTGTCCGGTTGAATGGAGGGACGTGATGCGCTCAGACCGTCCAGAGGTCTAAAACGGGATGACACATGATTACCACACATGCAAGAATGGAAATGATTAGGTGCACGAATGTTACGTCTCGGGCAACACAACATTCAGCCAAAATCACTGCCCGCGTACCGCGGCACCGTACACATGGTGAGGTGGCTCGCCGCAAACGCAACGAAGCTTGCGAGGCGCGCACATTCGCTCGCAAACGATTCTCCCTCGCAATTCCCAACACGGCACAAACGACTGCGGTGATCAACGAAGCCGAAAACGCTGCGCAGCACAGTTTAGAGGAGTAGCCGCCCGTGTTCTGATAAACTACGCGTAAGACGTGGTTCGCAGTGGTGAACTCTGAAGCTGTTCAATATAGTGCTGCGGAATGGGAAACGTTACTGAGTTACTGAGCGCCACGGCGTTACTGAGCGCCAGTGCGTTTAGCGCTCAATGCAAGCACCACAATCTTTCGCACATCGCCTTTCTAGAGACGAGCCCTCTAGGTTCAACCTCGCCAGTTCAGTTAAACAATTCACACACGCGTGCTCCTGTTAACGAATCCTTAAAGCGGCGATGACAGCTACAAACGACATCCAGTGACAAGAAAGGCGGCAAATGTGACGAGACAGCTTACCGAGAGGAGCCGACGCAGAAGAGCGAGCGACGTTCAGAGGCAAGCGCCAACGAAATTAGCCGTCTTCAGGTGGCAAAGTTGTTCTCAAATACTCCATCGCGAAGTCGAACACGACAGACACAACCGAAGACGACGAGGTGCCCAATTAATCATAATAACTGCGCTTGTTTAACCGCACACCACTGTAAACACGTAAGACGGGTCACGGGGTATCTGTTCCGGAATCCGGCCACGGCCGCCGCGCGCCGTACTCAGGGAATCGGCCGTTGGCAGGGAGTTGCGTAAACAAATTAAAACGACAACAATAAATAATTGCCTCTTTTACTGAATATAACATAATCTTTAGGTTTATTATTTATTGTGTGTATTATAATAAAGAAGCTTAGATATTTAAAGTTTACAAACACAAAACGCGAACTGAAGCTTTTGGCGCTCGATTTGAACGTTAAAAAAAGCAGCAGATAGTAAGATAACACTGCGCAATGAAATTTGGCAGTGTTCTAGTGTAAGTAATCGTATTATTATTTGGCGTCTGTTTATTTAGCGCCCGATTTCATGCCCCTACCCTCCCCAACTTTTGTTTTCTTTTGATATCTGCCTTGTTCTCCAACGTTGTTTCTGCAGGAGAAACTATGTGGTCTGTTTATTGCATTTGTACACAATATTTACGGTCGCTAACAATAAGAATGGAATAAAATTGTGATTGCTAGTACGTTATAACTCCACTGAGTGACGAGAATGACTGTTGTCAGAGAGGGCTATGATTGTGCTGGTGGGGCAGGAGAGGAACAGGGAACGACGGAATGATGATACAGATGTCACAGTTCAAGGCTGTGCTGTGCTCCGTGCAAGGCTGTAGAAAACAAAAAGTGGGAGGGGGAGTGTTATTCTGTCGAAGTCGTAACAAGCAAGGGCTGATATTTTTTCCTGTTTCAACGTCGGTGCTGCCGATGCTTTTTATTGAATTTGGCAGCTTTTTTTTTTTTTTGAACATTTTTGACGAGGTTGGGAGGATGGTGCAATGGGATGTCTTTTTGAAATTATATTGCATGCATGGCCTCAATCAATGAAGAGCTGAACACCTTTCCCACACCCTTTCAACACCCTTCCTAAAAACAGGGTGTTGAGGTGGTCAACACCCCTTTTTTTCACGCAAAAAGGGTGGAGAGCTACGAAAAAGGGTGTGGAGATTCAAGAAAAAGGGTGTGAGGGCCTCCCAACACCCTTTTATCAATTATTTTACACCTTTTTTGGCCAAAAGGGCGTAAAAAAGTTTAGTGTGCACTATGGCAACCCGGGCAAGGAGACTGCGCACAAGCTGGCCAGTGCGGCTCGCTCTTCACACCACTCACAGCTGCAGCCCGCTCCTCTCAAAGCCCTAAGTCATAGCCCTGAAGAGAAGGGAAGAAGGAACAAGCTCCAAAGGTACCAAAAGCACCTGACCCTCGTACCACCCCTTGATGATCCCCTACCTAAGGGTCTTCCCCGGGGCGCCCAAGTGTTCGTGGTGAAAGCACGAAGTTGGTTTGCTGTCACGGAGGACGTGGTGGCAAGGTGGAACGACGGACAGAAGTACTCCAAGCAACCGAACCCGCCACCGTTCTCGCCGCCCCAGTGTAGTGTGAGCTTGGCCGCCCAGCCGGTCAAGATGCGTCACCTGGTGTGGGACTGTGAAGGACTGAAGGACGCACGTGACAAACATCGTCCGTCATACGTATCTACATACGAGGACTGGATCCGGCCAACACGCGACACCAAGAGAATTCTACTCTCACTGTCGGACATTTGCGTGTGAAGCCTCCATAGTGCGACGCACGTAACCCACTTCCCCTTTCCCCCTCCCACCGCAACAGCCTAGCGCCGTCCTATTCATAATAAATTTTACAACAACAACAATGTACAATCTTCCATATCTTTCGCTACTGCGCTTTATCTGGTAATTGTTTTCCATGGGTCACCTGTTCACTGTAGCATTTAGACTTTACCATTATCATATCGTATTTGTTTTGTGTACGTGTTTTAGTACGAGTATGAACACGCTTACAGATTTTGCGTTGTATTGCTGCTTTTTTTCCTTTGCCTTGTACATGCTTTGCCAAATTGTTTAACGTTTGCCATTTTTGTTTGTGTTGCAGTGCTCATGTACCACTCCCCTCGGTATATCTCCTGGGGCCATAAGGGTATCTTGAGTAAATAAAAAAAATAAAGCCAGTACCTCCCTTCGAAGACGGGTCACCACGGCATGGCTGCCTACCTCGATGTGGAAACACGTACAGTGGTTTGTGGTGCGCTGGCAGATGATATCATTTGTAAGGTCGCTGCCAGGGACGACGGGGAGGACGACGAAGTAGGAGTCGGATCCTCCGCTGCGACACTCATGGTCGAAATTGTGGTTAACCGCCCCTCCTCTACTCTTGAAGAAAAGAAAGACAGTGCTTTACACCTGATTCCCTAGTTGGAGGGAAAAGTTGGGGCTCTTGCTTTCAGAGACGAGAAACAATCTGTAATCAAGCAATATTAGATGCGGAGCATCTCTTGCTCGGGGGATGTCCCTTATCCGTGCCCCGTAGGCAGCGGCGCTAATTATGATTGTGGCAGGACGCCGTTAGGGATTGGCCAACCAAACAATTCATCACAAAATAGCTTCGCGTTCAAACAACGTCGTCATCTTCCCGTAAGGAAACCGCTGAAGAAGAAGAAGAATAAGACAAAGGTGCGAAGAGGAGGGCGTGTACATTGCTCTCAGCCAGTGCGCCAACGTCAACAAACTTTACCTCACCAACGCTTAGATGCGAAGCATCTCTTGCTCGGGAACAGTCACTTGTCCGTGCCCCGTCCGCAGCGCCTCTGATGATGATTGTAGCAGGATTCCCCTAAGAATTGGCCAATCAAAGAATCCATCACAAGATAGCTTCGCGTTCAACCACCGTCGTCATCTTCCCGTAGGGAAACCGCTGAAGAAGAGGAGGAAGAAGACAAAGCTGCGAAAAGGAGGGCGCGTACGTTGCTAATCCATCACGACAAAGCTTCGCGTTCAACCAGGGCGCGTACGTTGCTAATCCATCACGACATAGCTTCGCGTTCAACCACCGTCGTCATCTTCCCGTAGGGGAACCGCTGAAGAAGAAGGAGAAGAAG
Organism: Haemaphysalis longicornis; assembly: GCA_013339765.2. Lineage (NCBI taxonomy): Eukaryota > Metazoa > Arthropoda > Arachnida > Ixodida > Ixodidae > Haemaphysalis > Haemaphysalis longicornis. The sequence goes on from CM023454.1 coordinate 159,854,770, forward strand.
ACAAAGGTGCGAAGAGGAGGGCGTGTACGTTGTTCTCAGCCGGTGCACCAACGTCAAACACCTTTACCTCACCAACGCTGACGGAGACTACCGATTCTACCAAAGAGAGAACAACAGCGACAAGAACATGATGTACGAGTTTCGGCGCCTCGGGAACAACTGCCTACTCACCGTCACACAACAGTACTTGCGTGCCTTTGCCACCGGTGTGGACCCGGACGCGGAATTCCCTCTCGCGCTACTAAACACCAGATAAGTAGCTCACTCGCCATAATGGCAACACAATGGAACCACACGGAACCCCCATGATGCTTCGCATCCTCATCAGGGTTCCCCACGGGAAGATGGTCTACGTTTTTTCACGTACTAAATTGCTCACATCCCATACTGCTTTTCAGTCGCAGTTTAGTCCCTAAACTTCTAATTGGAGTTACTGCAGGACTGGGTAAGAAGTTTTCCTTTCTAAGCAAAGTTGTGGGTCTTGGTTTCTCCATATAGTGCAAGGGGACGAATCGGTGATTGATTGATTCAAAAACTTTTATTTGCCCAGATTTGTCACTTAGCGGTCGGTAAGGAGCTCTTGGTCCCTGGCCGTGGAGGACACAGTTTTCGCCTCCAGAGGTAGTGTTTTATGTATATTTCTCAGGGGCTCTTGGAATGACGTTCCAGCACATACATTTTCCGCCCTGACACGACCCCGTTGAAATGCTTCCGGAGCTGGTGAGTTGGTGAGTTTGTCGTTAAAATGGCCTCATCATCGGTCGTCCATTTAAAGCGGTCCTATAAGAGGTTTTGCCGACACATGGGTGCGCACATTTTCAGGTAAATCAATGTCCTAGTATTCACATACTTCAAGAATTTGGTTAAAGCGATGAATATTAGTGAGGTTAGTGAAACTCAAAACATGGCATTTTCGCCCGCCCGCGCTTCGACATCGTTTCATCCCCCTCCTCGCACCGAGCGAGCGTGACTGCCCAGGGCACCTCGCTCTTCTAATAAAGCATCTCTCTCTCTCTCTCTCTCCCTCTCTCTCTCTCTCTCTCTCCTCTCTCTCTTTCTCTCTCTCTCTCGCTTCACGGTGACGTCTGCAAGAATATCCCGTAAAGCGCGCGTTGTCTGCTAGATATTCTGCGCCGCAGCATCGCTCTGGGATGGGGCCATCTGATTTGCTGCATTCCATTTGTGCCATTTTTTGTCCTTTCGCTTATGAATCCTGCACTCCGCTCACGGCAGGAAAATCTGGTGGAAGGAAAATTTTTACGCTTCCACACCACGCCGAAAGATCACGCGAAAGTTTGCGACCCTGTCACCGCGCGTTCGCAGCGACGTGATGTCTTGGTACATATGGGAGTCTAAAATATGTGAAAGAATGAATAAAGAATCGTTTGAAGTTTTGTGAGAGTTATCACGTACATGCGTTACTAATAAACGTCGGTTTATATATTGCTTACATGACTGCTCGTTCACGCCACTGTCGAGCTTGGTCGTGTTGTGATGACGCCATGCACTTGCATACACAGGCAGATGTAGTGTTCCATTCCGTTATTCGGATCGGCTTTAAATATTTATAATCGTAACAAAAATGCATCCGAAAGGTCGCACAGGACGGCACAAGAACTTTTTTAGAGTGCGTCGTGCCTTCCATTTCCTCCTTCCCCCTTACTTTCCGGCAAACTTCTACGCGACCCTGTGTCCATCAACTACTAGACAAGCACACCGTAACAGGTATTACGAGCGGTAGCGGAGGAGTGGTGTGGGTTTTGGGGCAGTGCGTGCCTGCCTGTGTGTTTCACTGTGCTTGTGATCGCACAAAAGAATTGCAATCATATCTCGTTTGTATGGACATCCCCATGCCCGAGAAAAATCGTCCATAATGCGAGTAACCCATAATAACGAATCAAGGTCAAAAACGCAAACAATAAAGAATAATCCTTGACGTATGGCAGTGATTCTTCGTTCGGGGTAATTTGCACCAAGCTGTCATCGAGCTTCACAACGCGCCGCGAGTGGAAGGCCATCCGTAGGATCACCCTCTTGTATAGCAGAGCTTTCACGTATTAAACAGATGGTGACGGCGTCTCAGTTTTGAATTGGCAGATTTCCGTTTTTAGCTGAGTGGAAAGCTTGGTCCGTTTACGCTTAACACCAGTCATTGCCTCCTTTGAAATAACCAGAGCAGCGTACAGCCTTGCCTTTCATGCGCAGGGAATAATGGCCCTTGCTAGGACCTCCCAATGTCCGTCCGCATCCGTGCGCATAGCGCTTACAATAGCAAAAAATCACACAGGCACCGGCAGGACTTGAGCCTGTGTCTGGTAGACCAGACAGAGTTAGTGTCAGTCGTCTTACCCATTGGGCTACGACCGCGAGTTAGTACCCGAGAGTTAAACGGCTTACTCCCTCGCCTGTACACGTGCGGAATATCTTAGGACCTCCCAATGTCCGTCTGCGTTCACCCGTGCGCACACTACCATCAAGCTAAATTTGAGTTGAGCCGCGAGTTTCAGCGTCATTTAGGGAATAATCAAGGTGCAACTCACGGCTCAAATCGAATGACGGTCGGGGCGCAAATCGAATGTCACTCGGGGCGCAACTTGGATGTCATTTCGAGTCCCCGTACTCCGCACCCTCGCAGTCATCCACGGAGGGGAGATGCTGCCATTTTTTATAATTCTGTTATTTTGCCATGAGTCTAAGCACTTGCTGTTTCCTGCGTATGAGGCGCCGGGCAATCTTGTTTGGTAGGGAAAGGGTGTCACCCTCTCGTCACTACCCTAGATTGTGATTCGCTAATCACGAATGTCCTCCATCTAATTTACATAGTACTGGAAGGAAAAGCGTCGCGAGATAAATGCATGCTTCGGCTTTGTATGCTATGGCCAACACACTAAACTTTCTTACACCCTTTTTGGCAGAAATGGTGTAAAAATCGTGTTCCATGGCTAACACTCTTAAAAGATGTTTTGGCAAAAAAAGGTGTACGGATAAAAAAGGGTGTTGATCGAGGATGCCCAACACACTAAATAAGGGTGTTGAGCATCGGGCCTGCGCAGTTGAAATGTGAATCGGCGAGAGAGGGAGTAATAACATTTATTGAAAGAGCGCCCACAGGGCCGCAGCGACCTGGAGGCCTCAGGAGCTGACTAGCAGCTGGTCCGAAACCTCGGAGCTCCGCATGGCCTGCTCGCAGGCCGGGGGGGTGGTGAGGGGTGGGTAAGGATTGTTGGGGCACTGGCAGAGGGAATGAAAGTGCGTGTCCAGTGCACCACAGTTGGGGCAGCGAGGTGAGGGAAATAGGTTGGGGTGGGAGTGCTGTAGGATCGTACGGTGAGGGAACGCGTGCGCTTGAATGATGCGCCACATGCGGGCCTCCTCTGGTGATAGGGAGCTATGTGGGGGTGGGACGGTTCGACGGTTCAGTCTGTGGCGCAGTGTAATGTCGGTGTATGTGTACAGGTGGATGGGGATGCTCTGGTTAGGAGCAAAAGCAGGAGCCCGGGTAATGAGTTCTCGAGCATGTGAATGTACTGCCTCATTGCCTCATAAGCCAGTGTGGGCCAAAGTCCACAGTAGCTCCACAGGTGTCGGAGGATGATACGGAGTACTTGTGACGAGATACGTCCCTTAAGGTAGTTGGAGAGGGCATGCTGGGAGTCGGAGAGGAGGGGGGTGGGTTGGGGCTGTTGAACTATGGCGAGGGCAATGGCAACTTCCTCTGCCACCGTAGGAGAGGGGGTGAGGACAGACGTGGTTGTGGGGTGGGGAGGACAGTGCATAGAAGTGGCGTAAGCCTGATTGTTTGGATATTGAGCCGCGTCCACATAGATGGTAATCGGGGAGGGTGGGTGGGAGATGGTGTGGCGCTTGCACGTGCCATGCGGCGGCTGCATGGTGGAGAGGGTCCATGTTGCAAGCAAGGGTTTCATGAGGAGTAGGCGTCGTATGTGTGGGGGTATAAGCAGTGGGGGGAGGGAGTTTGAATTGGGTTGATATTGAGGGAGGCTAGGCTGTGGTGTCCAGTGGAAGAGCGGGAGAGACGGAGGATTTGGGAGGAGCGCTGCGCTTCGATGAGTTACTGTGTAGTGTTGTGGAGTCCCATAGCTGTAAGGCACGTGGTAGAGGCATGGGGAGGTAAAAGCAACGCGTGGCGGTAGGCTTTGCGTATCAGGCCGTTAAGTTGTGCGTGCTGGGTTTGTGTGAGAGGGGTGAAAGGATTGTGGTAGGTTAATCGGCTGATTAGAAAGCTTTGGAGAAGGCGTATGCGGTCGGACTCGCCCATGCCGTGTTGGCGGTTTGCCACCCGGCGGATAGGGTGAGAGGTTTGGGCTGCGTATTGTTTTATGTGAGTGAGTGCTATGTGAGGGGAGGGAGTGGAGGTGATGTGGAGCCCTACAATACGGAGATAGGTGGTTTGGGGGATAGGTGTGTTGTGTGCAAATAAGCAGATTTTAGGTGGGGGGGGGGCAGTTTTGTGTGGTGGAAGGATGAGTAGCGCTTACTTGGTGGGGTACCAGTTGAGCGTGAGGGGTTGGATGCATTGCAGGGTGGTAGTGAGACCTGCCTGTAAGGTTTCCTTGATGTGTGCGTCGCTGCCTGAAGGAACCCAGAGAGTTATGTCGTCTGCATAGAGAGTGCTGCGGAGGTGTGGGATAGTGTGGAGGGGTGTAGCTAGGGGTGGGCCGCGGGCTGGCATAGGGAAAGGGGGGGACTGCAGGGTGCCCAGGCGTATCGTTGCCGTACGGGGGAGAGAAAGTTCCGGATATAGGCGTAGGTGTTGGGGCCGAGGCCGAGTGAAGTGAGTTGACGTAATTGGCGGTGTGGGAGATGTTATCAAATGCTTTGTGCAGATCTAAAGAGAGAAAGGCCGCATTGTCACGTGTAGGGCGGTGATCTAGAATGTCGTGGTGGACCTGTATAAGAGCGTCCTGGGTTGAAAGATGCGGTCTAAATCCTAGCATATTTGGGGGGGGGGGAATGTCGTTGTATTCAAGGTAGTGGGTGATTCGGGCGTGCATAACATGTTCCAATATTTTCTGACCACAAGAAGTCAGAGAGATTGGACGGAGGTGCAGGATGCCCAGAGGTTTATTAGGTTTGGGGATAAGTGTTATATCGGAGTGGGTCCAGCTACTGGGGAGAGTGTGGTTGTGCCAGTGTGTGTTGAGTACGGTAGTGAGGTGGTCAATGGTGAGGTCGTCAAGATGTCGGAGGAGTGTATTTGTGATCCCATCCGCTCCGGGAGCATAATGGCGACGGAGTGTGAGTAACGCGGCTTTCACTTCTTCGAAAGTGATGGAGGCATCGAGTTCGTCATTGGTTGGGCAAGTGTATTCAGGCTGCTCAGGTACGTCGGGAGCAGGGGGAATATAGAGTTGTTTAAGTGTGCTAAGAAGTGCGTCGGGGTCCTGATTGAGGGAGTGCATCAGTTGTTGTACCCGGCCGTTTATGTGGTGTTTAGAGTTTTCCGGATTGAGGTGGTGACGTAGAATGGCCCGAGTGCGTTTAATAGAAAGCTTTCCGTTAAGGGAATCACACAGCTGGTTCCAGTTGGTGCGGGCGAGGGTTTGTGCGTATTGCTGCATGTCCAGTGGGAGACGAGCTAGTTTACGTTTGAGGGTACGATTGTGCTTCTGCTGCCTCCAGCGTTTTTCTATGCCGCAGTAAGCTCCCCATAGGTGTTGCATGCGGCAGTCAACATAAGGTGATGGGGTAGCGGGGTCCACAGGGTGTTCAAGTTTGGTCCGGGTGGTAAGTAGTGCTCCAAGCCATTCTTCCAGGGCGTCGGGATCCGCGGAAGAGGGGGCTGGGATTTTGCGGCTGTCCTGGCGGAACGCATCCCAGTTCGTAATTGAGGGTTGTTTAGTTTTAGGGGGCCGGTAGGTTAGAGAGGGAAGGGCGAGTTCAATAATGTAGTGGTTGCTGCCTAGTGTATGTGGTAGTATTTGCAAATCTGCTGAGTGCATGTTATTAGAAAAGGTCAGGTCTGCGTGGGTGGTTTTTTGTATGGTATTGCCTACGCGGGTAGGGGTAGAAGGGTCAGAGTATGTGGTGAGTTGTAGTTGTTGCGCGAGTTCCCATAGAAGTCGACCTTTGCGAGTGGTTCTCAGGTAGCCTCAAGCAAGGTGGGGGGCGTTAAAATCTCCGGATATTACAGTCGGGTCCTTCCCAGCAAACGTTAGTGCCTTTTTGAAAAGAGAGGCAAAGCTAGTGTGCGGGTCTTTAGGGGGACTGTATAGGTTGAGGATGTGCATTCTGGTCTGGGATGGTTTTGGCGGTAGGATGGTGACGAGAAGGTGCGGGATTCGTGAGGTAAGGGTATGAGGGGCTGCTACAAGATTGCGGTGGGTAAAGATGGCGACAGACGGGTGCAATAGGAATTTATGGGCAGTGTAATTGAGCAGTTTAGGGAGGGTATTTACCTCTTGTAGTGCAATGAGTGGAGGGGGAGGTGAAGGATTGAGGAAGTGCTTGGAAATAAATACGTTTTTGTTTGAAGCCGCGGTAGCTCCACTGCCATAAAGCATTCTGTTTTTTATAGATATGTGTCATGATCGATATTGGCTGCTAAGGCATGCTTTCCGGTGAGACAGGTGGGGGTGTTGGAGTGAGGGTCATTAAATGCCTGGCCCATTTCAGGAGCTCACTGTGTAAGTCCTGTACTGTCTCTTTTAAAGCGTTTATTTCTTCATGTGTTTGGTGTTTGAGTGTAGTGAAAGCATTTTCAAAATCCGTGCGGAGGGACTGCATTTCGGGCGCGGGTGGAGTAATTAGTAGTTTGGATAAGGGCCTTACGTTTAAGAGGCGGCTCCGCTTGCATCAGGTAGGGAGGTTGGGTTGGTGGCTTCGGCTTTAACAAGGGCATTTTCTCGGGCGAGTCGCTCATTCTCATGTTTCATTTAGATGAGTTGGGAACGGAGGTCTTGTATCTCTTTAAGCATGTTTTGCATTTGAATGTGCCATGAAGGAGGTGGTTGGTAGGTATTATGAGGAAGTGTTGGGTGGAGCAGAAGTAGGGAGCAGGCCTGCGGAGCTCACCTGTCCTCGGACGGCTTGACTGTAGGTGCCGGGTCCCCTTGGTGGTCGATGGGGGTCTTGGAGGGTGGCATTCCGCGGATCTTGGCCGTTGGAGACCAGCTGGACAGATGTGGGCGACCACTTGCGAGGCTGGAACCGTCAGGGGAAGTCTGCAGAGCCCGTTCCGTGTGGGCCTTCGCACACGATGCACAGGGGGTTGCACGGATGGTCATCTGGGGGTTCAAAGTGCCGCAGCGGGAGTACCTTGGGGACCGTTGTGCACTGGGACAGACATCTTTTTGGTGTCCGGATTTCCAGCAATGGGCGCACGCTTCGGTCGTGCGCCGTAGGGGTTTGCATCTGTACGTGGTAGATCGATAACGAATCCAGAAGGGGACCTTTGTACCATCAAATAGGATTTGCGCCATATTCGATGTGTTTAGGCGTTTCGCTTCTAGGATGCAAAGGTCTGGATTGAAGTTGCAGATGTGTCCCGCACCTTCTCTGGCGTGTCTTCTACCGGGATGTTCAAAATCACCCCGGCAATGGTGTTGTCGGGTGCCGACACATGCGCAGCCACTTCGTAGCACTGCCCCTGAATCATGAGGGAGCTTACCGCCGCATACTTCTTCGCGCGTTCCTCGGATGGGGTGCTAATGAGCATGTAGTTGGCACTCTGCTGGATGCGGACTTGATCGGCGGGGTTTAAGGGTATGCCGGCTAAGTGCATTACGGCATCCGCGAGAGAAGCTTGTGCCGCTGACCTCAGGTCCAGTCCACCACGCGGGCGCAGAACAATTTTGAGGTCGGTGGCCGGTAGTGGCGAAGTGGGAGCTTGGCGGAGTGGCGGTCGAGAGCCAGTTCTTTTTTTGGGGTGAGTGAGGGGGTGTTCTTGGTGGGGCATTTGCAGCGTCGTGGAAGGCTCGCTGTCTGCGATGAATTTCCTCCCATCCAGGTTGGCTGAGTTACGTGGGGTAAATTTCTTCTCCGGCCACAGTAACCTCCATGGTCGAAGGGTGTTCAAACGGCGCGCCGCGGCTTGCGCGTGCACTTGCGTTCCTACGCCGGCGACGGCGCCCGGCCCGGTGTGCTAGGCCTGAGTAGGCATAGCTCGCTGTACGGCGTGGCTAGAACTTCAAAAGGCTGTAACTCACCGTGGAATGTCCGATTTTCCTGACGTTGGTGTCTGGGCGATCCGTAGAGCTTTACGGACGTGGCGGTGCAGGGATGGTGAGCAGTGGGGCAGTTTAGGCGATGAAACTGGCGTTCAAATGCAGAGCCGACGTGAAGGCGTGCGCACAAGTTACACTTGGAACACAAATCAATTGAGCAAGAAAACCAACGGGATGCAAGCGTGCAGGGAGACCATACTTACTTAGTAATACATGTGCTGTTCCTGCTTTTATATCCAGCCGAGGAAAGCCCCCAATCGAGTCGGAGTCGCAAAAAACAGATATTTTAGCGCTAATTTTGCAAGTATGGATTTTACTAAAAGTATACACAAATCAACACGCGGATTTGCAACAACGTTTTAATTACGACGTAGTTTTTGTGTTCCATAACTTATAAAATTTTATTAAATACCAAACAAATATTCCCCGCCACCTCAACACCCTTCAAAAAGGGTGTTCCCTATTTCATCACCCTTTTTCCCAGAGGGGAGGAAAGCTACAAATTAGTGTGTTCGAAACTACGAACTTGGACGTGAGCAAAAAGGGTGTAAAGGGTGTAAGAAAAGACCGCCACCTAAAGAAAAAGGTGAAGAGACCTCCAACTTTGGAGGCCTTTTGTACCTGTTTACATGGGTGGACTGAACATTTTCTACAAGCGGTGGGTGTTTTGTACCTCACGATGTTAAAATGAATATGAATTGGCATAATCTATTAGCAGTGGAGCTCTTTGAGCTTGAGCTATTTTCGGTGGCGTTAGCAAAAAAATACAAAGAAAAATAACTGCAGCACCTGTAAATGGTGCACCACCGCAGATAGGGTATTATAACAGTGAAGTCGGATTTTGAGCTTGTTCGAGGAGCGTATGCGTATGCGCACCTATTACTATACAATTTCAAAGGTACTAGTCCTTTTTGGATTCTAAAGGGCGAAAAAATTGGCGCAACTTGCAGTAGTGGTGCAAGGCTGGAGAAACAGTATAGCTGGGGGCCGACATAGCTTGTTTCCCCCTTGGATCCCCTGGCAGTGGTGGGGGGGGGGGGCACTCTGGAACAGCCTTGTAAAATTCGGTTAAACTTGGCCTCACCCCTCAGCGGTCATCCTAGCTTAGCGAGAACATTGCAAAGCTTAGCAAACATAACAAAACTTAGCAACACCGGAAGAAACTAGGTCGACCCCCGCTCCGCTGTTCTTTTTTTGCAACTGAACACCTATTTCCCACCGTTTCAACAACCTACATTAAGCCAAGCGTGTTGTAGTCGGTAAACACCCTTTTCGCCACGTGAGTATAGTCTTTTTTAATTTTGAAGGTTCAAATTGGTGTTTCACGTGCCAAAGCTAAACTTGGGGCATGAGGTGCACCGCATATGGAAACGAGCGCTAATTGCATAGGAGCAATTATTTTTTTTTGCGTTTGAAAATTTCTGGCGAGTAGAAGAGTATATGAGGGGATGTCTTGTTCTTTACAGTGCTATTATGCATCCAAGCATGGCCTTAATAAATGAACAGCTGAACACCTTTTCCACACCCTTTCAACACCTTAAGAAAAACTAAGGGTGTTGAAGTTGATCAACACCCTTTTTCTCACACAAAAAGGGTGTAGAGCGAGTAAAGGGTGTTGAGATTCAAGAAAAAGGGTGTAAAGGCCTCCCAACACCCTTTTTCCACTTATGCGGCGGTCGGACCAATTGAGTGACGTCAGTAAAAGGTGCTACATGATTGGACGATGTTCCCGATTAGAATTGAAACAAGTTTCGGTTTCGGTTCTGTGAAACATGCTTGGCATCTGACGTTATCGTTGGGTGGGTATTCTCGGTATCTCCTAATCGGCATACCGCGCTTCTTCCTTGTTGACCGCTCTAAAATGCGTCAAATATAGCTTACCAGCACGGCTTAGAATCGTAACAATTGTGGAGAAACATGGCCTTATTTGCTTCCACTACGAGCGACGTACGGCGACTCGTCCTCTACGCGGCGGAGTGCTCGCGCAAAGCCCGTTTGCGCCGCTCAAAGTTAGCTTTCACACTCTAGCCACCGCTGCTGCCGCGGCATGTCTTCGGTCACTGCAGCTGGCCGCGTCGTGTTGTTTTTGCCGTCGCTGCAGCTCTGCGAACGCCACACCCACGGCCACACCATCAGCGAAGCGCCGCATGTGCGCTTGTGTGGAGCGACTGGGACTTCGAGCTTGATACATTCTATAAACTAACAAACAAAAGGTACATTCTTCCGGGCAGAAACATGCCATGGCTTAATTTCATCTGACCGAACGAATTTCGACGACCGCCCGGCCGACTAAACGCTGCTCCAACTGATTCTGTCGCAGGGTCAGCGAGATGTGCAGTAGCGCAGTCAGTCAAGCCAAGCCATGCTTTTCTGACGTCATACAAAACGCCACAGAAAATGGACGAGGATGCACGGAGGAAGACAGCATTTTCCAATTGATTTTTTGTACTGTATAAAGTCCCGTAAACGCAGTGTCAGCGGTCAGAACAGGGCCTAGAGACCCCAGACAGCAATTTGCTCTAGTAATCCCGCAATGCTTACAGATCACTTCAGTGCCCCTTTAAACACGCATTGACGTTTAATATGGTAGTTTTGCAGTTTAACTAAGTTTGAATTCGCGAATATGATTCGCAAACCATGCCTTTTAGAAGGCCAAAAAAATATTGGCTCCAATCCACGCTGTGAAGGCGATTGTAAAGCAAAGCTTTAAACAACACTCACAACAACTGCCCCTGCAACGTCACTTCAATTGGCACACGTGGCTCTTCAAAGAGTGAAACGAGAGATTCTGCCAGCCGTTACCTGCAACGTTACTAGAATAAGCTCAGTTTCGGAGCTCCGCATCCCCGCCAGCGGTGGAGAGTGGGCCAAACGGCGGTCGCGAGAACTAGAGGCGCTGCAGTCAAGTCTTGCGCTACTCCCGGCGCGTCATCTGCTTCAGCGGCGGGCGGCCACTGCTGCCGACCGCGGTAGCTTTCTATTACTGCTATTGCTAAACTTAAACATCTATCATCTTTCCAGTCGACTAGCTTAAACGCCTCCGTCCTTCTAGTCGACGTTACCGCATCACATTTGTGCACTGTTGAAGTGGGAATGCGTTGGGTGGCCTGTATGCCCTGACCTGGAGGTGCAGCTGATTGGCTAGCTAAGAATCGACGGTCGGCCTATATTTTAACTGTCTACATTGCGTTTAACTTGATTGATTGTAGGGTTTAACGTACCGACGCAACGCAGGCGATGAGGCGCGCCGTAGTGGAGGGCTCCGGATTAATTTTGACCACCTGGGGACCTTTAACGTGCGCCGAAATCTCGTACACAAGGGCGTTTTTGCTTTCCGCCTTCATCAGAAAAGTTGCCGCCGCGGCCTGCGTTTAACTTCATGTACGGTAGTTTCTAATCCAATTACCCTTTTCTGCGTAGTTTTTATAACTACTGCGCCGTATTACCTCGACCAAAAACGACCCAACGAGTTTGTGAAAGCAGTGCCTTTATATGTGCTTTTATCTCCACGCGGCAATAGGACAGTTTTTCTGAATCTCGTCGGTGCAAGGTCCAGTTAACCAGCTTCCCATGTAGAGTTCCTATGCTCAACTTTTATATCCGCTGGGCTGGTCCCACCTCATCTCGCCTTTGTGCACTCTGTGGTGCATACGAACATTAGATCACCAAAGATGAAATTTCGCTTTACAGTTCTTACGCTCAGTTCATCTGTGACAAACGCACTCGAATTTTGTGAGTTCTTATTAAAGCTTGAATCCGCAATTTAAAGGTGCTCATGGTACGCCTGAATTCACAAGGATCTTTGACCGCCATTTTGATGTCTTGAACTCAAGAAATCCGTTCAGCTGGTCATACAAGACACCTCTCCGAAAGGCGAATCAGCCTTCAATGATGACTTTTTTTTTGAAAAACGCTCAATTGTGCATAACATGACACAAGGATGCCCAAGAAAAACCAGTGTTTGAGGGCCTTAAGAACACTGTATTTGCAGGACAACTTATATGTATGCACGGTGTCAGCACCTTTTGATGTGTTTGTGGCGACGGGAAGCTGCCGAAATCGCTCACGCTCAAGACGACTCAATGCCACATCGAAAATTTTTTGGTTACGTAAAAAGAAAAGGGTGGCTAAAACAACAGATTACTGCTCCCAAAGCAGCTGTTTACAGAATTACATATGTGCCGTACGCGATTACATATGAGCGAATACGCATTCAGCCGTTCACTGTGTAAGGCATATTTGCTCGAAACGTTCCAGAAGAGAGGCACACGGAGGAAGCAACAAACGGTACACAAATTTTATTCACCCCAGGGTTTACACAATTTCAAAAGAAAAAAGTTACACACGATAAAAGAGTAAGCAATTAAAAAAAACTGCATGATTTATCACAACGTAGGCTATGAGGCGACTTATACAAATCTCACGCACTTAAAAACCTCAAAAAAATACGAAGGCATGCCAGCTAGCCAGCTCCCTTCAATTCTGGTTCTTATCTGTCGTTTGCAGATTTTACGAAATAATAGACTGTCTGTTGTGTTCATACACCGTTGTGCGTGCAAGTTTTTCCGGTTGATTTGAGTCGGAATGGGCCGAACATGATTATTGAATACACGTTAGCAATCTTCTTCGACAAAACCTGAATGTAATTGTCGAATGCATCGCAGTTCAGCAGATAAGGCTCCAACTCAGCATGTAATATTTGTTCCAACAATACTGTCAACACCTGCACTATTTGCGCTCACTATTTGCATACAACGGCTGCATTAAGCGTGTAGAACATTAACCCCTGCATTAAACCTGTAAACACTAAACCCTTATTCCATGACGCGGCGCAATTTCAAGAGGTATTTCGATGGTGCCACGAGACAAGCGTTTCTTTTCGCAGAAACGACTTCTGGAAGCTCAGTGAACATCAGTGTAGTGCAGTATTCATTGGGGGATGTGCCTCCATATACTTTCCGTGCCCCAAATACTGCTGTATATAGCACTACTGCACAGAGAACAAGCGAAAGGCTTGTGTGGAAGTCGACCCGCTGGGTGTTATAGTTATCATCATTAAGTACCTGCAACAGCGATGATCTTCTTAACGAGGCGAGAGCTGTTGGCATTTCACCGAGGTTTTCATCACCTGACGGGCAGAGATCAGTCACAATATCGCGAGAGGAGTTTCCAGTATCTTATGATGCAACTTCTGTTCTAATAAAAAGACGCTTGTAGGCAGCTGTAAATTGACAGTCAGTAGGGCTGTTGTTTTAGCCGCCCTTTCCTTTTTACGCAACCAAAAAATGTTTCGATGTGGTATTGAGACATCTTGAGCGTGAGCGAATTCGGCAGCTTCCCGTCGCCACAAACCATCAAAAGGTGCTGACACCATGCATACATATAAGGAGTACTTCCGCTGTGCAAATTTTGCGCTGCCCCGGGCACCCTGTACCATATGGTATGGGAGTGTTCCGCAAACTCCAAAATTACAAGAATCGCGCACCCTTCTCGTGAGCCGTAGGAGAAGGAGCTGTCCAGCCCCGGTCTCGATTCCCAGCTTAGGCTGGTTGAAAGGGCGTGGCTGCAGGGGTCTCCAATGGAGTCCTGGACTGAGGGCCCCACACCCCATTACGATGCTGTCAATAAAGTTTATCCTCCTTCTCGTACTACGTAGAATCATATTTCTGCGAGGGTGGTGTGCACCTGTCCTACTCCAGTGACATCACGTTCAGGCTTCACTCGGCACGCACTATTCTACAACTGTTACTTTTCAAATTCACAGTGTTACGAATTTTGAGCACAAGGCCCGTTAGTTACTCAAACTCCCAATTGCGGGCCAACCACCAAGTGACCATGTGTTACGAAGGAAGAAATAGGAACAAGGACAACAGCCTTTCCGATTTGTTTACTTTATTTTATTTTGCTCTTCACCGCTTTTGTTCGAACAAGCTCCCCACAGTCGTTTTTCTTTTCGTAGAGTTCAATCTCCTCATACCCATCTTTTCTTTCACTCCTTTCCCACTCCGGCTTACACTCCCTCTGGCGTCACGCGGTTACTTTATTTTTCAGCTCTCCCTTTTACTCGCTTTCTATGCTCTGCTTCCTCCCATACTACGGTGACGCTGAAAAAACCCTGCTGAAATGTGCAAACATCACCTATGACTATAGGCACGTGCCGTTGATTGTACTGTAGCGAGGATAATAAATAGATGCAACAGGCCATCAAGCTATGGGGGTATGCGCCATACCAGCATAAATCATGTGAAAGAGGAAGGTAGGATTATGCCCTATCCAGACGCGGGGATATGCGCCAAAGACGTGCCAGGGGAAGAAGATGAACCGCATAATGTGCATGCACGAGAAACGAGCTGGGTTATCTTGACGCTCGGACCTGCGTTCCTATCGGCTTCACCTCTGCGAATAAACCACCTCAACCGGCTATCGGTGCGTCGACTGTCCCTTGAAAGTATACGTAAAACGTATAAGCTTTCCTGCCAATAAGCTTTTCACAAGAAATGCGCGTCACACAAATCCTTGAGGGAGCCTGTCTGCCGCGCTGATGATAAACAAAATGCACCGTCACGCAACGCTTCATTCGAAACTGTTTTGCGAGCAGACGATAACTGAAGCGCACGCTCCGGCTGCAGACGGATAGACACGCTGTAGGAACATGGCGAAGCCATGTCCGCCAAATCGCCTAAAACAAAGGCGAGTTCTTGGAAACACGTGTCCACTGATCGTACTACGCACAAACCGGTATGGTCGACTGGTGGCGGTCGATGTTGCTGTAGCCACCAACGCTTCTGTAGAAGCTGCCCATCACGTAAAACCGCAGCGCACTCTCCACTTGCTCCTCGACGGTCATATAGCGAAAGCCGCCTCTAAGTCGTCGCAAACAGGGGTCTGTCGCCAGACGACTGCACGACCAATGCAAAGCACTGTTCGGGAGCTAAAAAAGCGAGCTCCCAATTCCTCCGTCGTTTAAAAGACCTGTCGGGTAGAAATATTCCTGCTACGTCGACCATAAAAAAAAGAGAGAAGACTTCCACGCTGCTTCTGCGTATTTTTAGGAATCGCTGCGAAGTGGGGGGCGAAGAAATTGCAGTGCGCACCCAGAAGTGGCGAAGACCGGAGATGCCGAGCGGAACGCGTCCCGCTCCCCGCTAGCAGACGACGCTCGCTTTCCTAGCGCAACTCGCAACCGCAGCGCCGCGGTGGCCAGAGTCGCGGCCGGCCGCCTTCTCTTTAGGGCCGCGGTGGGGAGATATGGAACTGAAACTAAAGCGTGGCAAACTGTTCGCATCGCGACGCAGTGAAACATCCCCCTCGCGAGGGGCACGATCAAATGCAGAGCATTTCCGGGGGCGCACGACGTTAAGTAGTTTGCGTTACGTTAATGTTGTTGCACTTGTGGCAACTGGTGACGAGAGAGCGCTGGTGACGAGAGAGTAAAATTGGCAGCCTCGGCGCACGTTGAGTCCGAGAGAGGGGAGAGAGTGTCCTTGAAACGTACCTGGGCGCGCTATCGAATGTTGATCGCGCCGATAGCGAAACGTCCGAGCCGGGCATGTCGAGGCGAGCGATGCGGACAACTACGGACGCCAAGAACGGGTGACATCGTGAGTAAAGAAATGCTCTGCATTTAAAAACCATTCCATTGCAGCGGCCACCACGGGCGTCCCGAGTTGAACTCGGCCGCGCAAAACCATGCCCCAGTTTCCTCCGAGTATTAATGTCAGTCAAGCAGACTCAGCTCATTCGTGGGCGCGGCGTAACAATCGAAGCCACACCACCCATGGCGTCCACTTTGTGTGGGCGTAGCGTCGTAGCAGCGAAGTTGCCATTTGATGCCCGCCAGCCGCGACAAGAACTTATCGCAAAACAAAAATGGAGTCCCCAGGCCCCCGTCAGCTAATGGTGCCACAGTAGCGGAGATGTTCGGTCCGAACTAGAGGTCACTATTGTACGAGCCGATTGGAGAGGCGAAGACGACACGATTTTACCACGGAAGCCTTCTTCATAAACCGTGAAAACACAGTCGATTACAAATGACAAAACTTCAACGTCTGAAACGCACTCGCCAATGCTCACACACGCTCTTGACACGGGACGATTTCTGATAAGCGCCCGCCCTGCACACTTAAAGGAGCCATGAAGAGAAAATACAAGTTGGGCGTATTAGAAAGACTGCTTAGTCCCGATAAAAAATACCAATATCATCGCAATCTTCGAAAAATAACGGAGATATTAAAAAAAACGTGCGAAGCAGTCGCGACCCCCTAGCCAATTTCCCGCAACTTTTCTATGACGTCACGTAACCTTGTTTGTGCGATTGGCGGCCGCCTAACTGACCTGTCGTGACGATACATGACTGGGCGTCTGTAATGGGGCCTCTAGTTTCATTTGACCGCATCAATTGAATGCTAACGTGCAGAGTACGCACTGAAAATTTTATGTTTTATTGTTGGCCCGTATGACGTCATTCTCGCTCATAACACGTCACTGTGGCGCAAAATTTGAATTTTTTAAATACTTTTTTGCTTTTTTGTCGTTAAAAAACATCTTTTGGGGCTGTAATGGAGCTGAGTGAGATACTGAATCCTAGTTCTTTCAAATTATATGAAGTTGTATTTTCTCTTCATGGCTCCTTTAAGCAAGACGTAAACAAAGCCATATTTCATGGTCGGAAGCAGGGCGCATTCCATTTGCTACAATGGACCCCTTTGATTACTTGGTTCGTGCTTGCGCAGAGCTGCACTGGGACTACCCTCAAACCAAGTAGCAAAGATAATTTAGTGGAAGAACAGAACACCGAGAAAAACGGACCGCCCCACTCAGGGCGTGATCAACAGCAAGGCTGGGGATTTTAAAGTAGTAGTGCGGTTATCTAGTTTATGCTAGGGAATGCGTATTGCAGATCGGTTTCAGATGGTGCTGCATGCGGAAGATAGCACAAGCCGTACTTTAACAACGTAAGCGGCCCCAATAAAGCGCGGAATATTCCAGACGTGCTGCGCGCGATTCCTGCGGTTTCGCGCGAGTTCTATCTGATAAACTGCGTTAGAAAGGTGGTTTGGGCACTGGTCGGCGACTTTGGCTACTTTCGGTTTCCGAAATTGTGGCGATCCTAGCGGCACGGTGCTGCGGCGTGGCCCTTCACTTTCCCTCAGCGTTTTCTTTTCTTTCCACACCGTCAACGCTTCCGCGCCTCCTCACGCATGCGCAGCGCGCCAGTTCGGTACGTGCGTGAGCGAGCTGGCGTGCGAAGGGTTGCGCGGGTTGCCTAAACGCCTCCACGGGCTGAAAGTTTCGCTGCATTATAAAATACATTCGAATGTATTCTAAATATGGGACAGCGGAGGAAGGAGCGTTACCACTCCTGCGCAGCTCTGTGGTGCAGCAACACAGGGAGGTACAGTTCGGCCAACTTTCTCGCATTCTCCAAACACGACAGGTAAGCAAATTAGCTTTGTACAAGTTATAGTGAATTCCTTAAAAGCCGACCGATTGCACTCTTCTGTTTTTTAAAATATTTCGCGCATGTGACGTGAAGTTAATAAGACACGTCACTCGTCTTAGAGTGGAAACTAATGTGCAAATATATCCCAGCTGTGCAGCTACGCAGTTTTAGTAGAAGTAAACGCGACTTTGGCACGCACACTCTTGCTCGCAAGATCAATTTGTGGTGGCATTGCCATTTTTTGATTGCCCTAGTAACTGCTGGAACGTCAATTCAGTATACTTATCAAGGTATTTTTTGTTCTTTCGTGCGGCTAGTATGAGTCTAGGTTTGGGCCTTAAGTCGACGGCGGTTTGCGACTTCATTGGAGGTTTCCTCCGGTGACTCTCCTCAATCCATCCAATGTAATCACGACGCACCTGCTCACAAAGAAGGCAACCTCAACTGTACGCGCTTCTTGCCTTTCACGGCGTACCTACTACCACAGCCATTGGTGGCGTGGAGGTGCTGCGCCCTAAGCATTTTTTCCTCCGCCGTCTTGCTCCAAAACGTATATTTGCGGTGGAACTACTGCCAAGCGTTGCTTCATTGCTCCGAAAAATCTGACGTAACACCGTGGTGTTCAATGCAAGTCGATTTTCACATGAAGCAGTGGAAGGCCAAACCGAAATACATGCGTTGGCTGCAGCCACCATTGCAAGCGTTTCGCTCATTAAAAGAAAAATAAATAAAACCAAGTAGCATTGCCGGCTTTGCTGTTCAATCTAAACTGCGCGCCCGCGCCTTGTCATCTTATCGCGAGTGGGTTTGGTGTTCCATAGCTCTAAAGTTAGAATGGTCATGCCGTATCGGACAGGGCGAGATAAGAGCGCTGCCCAGACACGACCTATATGGTAGCTTGTAACAACCTGGCTGATATCTGCGGCTTACAATACAGAAAAGCTTTTTTTTCTGGGTGTCTGGGTGTCCACCGCACCGGCGAGGAAAGGCGGCCAGCAGCATAGTGCCGAAATCGACGTGCATCGAGCGACACGCAGCTTACCGGCGCCAGGTTTCGAACCAACGACTCTGCGGGCGGAACGCAAGGTACATGGTTCTCTACCCACTGGGCCACAAAGCCGACACAGAACGGAAGGTTACGAACGTGCCTTATATCCTTGACTCATTCAACCGTCGGCCACAGGTGCGCCCTCTCCCCCGCGTCCTCCTCGCCTTCTCTCCGCTCGCAACACCCTCTCTCGCCGCGTTCAGTTCGGGCGCACAACAGGTGGGGACGTGCGCAACACCCTCTCTCGCCGCGTTGGGTTCGCACTGAGCAACAGCCGGTTCGCGCGCAAGAACAGGTGGGGGCGCTCGCATCGCGCTCTCTCGCCGCGGTCGGTTCGCGCGCGCTCCGGCCGCTAACATCTGTGGCGTGATCGTGACGTCAACATCACGCGTTCGTGTGGTGGCGCGATTTCGGCGCCATAACACTCTCTCGAGAGGGGCATTGGATTGGATTCGATTCGATTGGCTTGGATTGGCTTGGCTTAGATTGGTTTGGATTGGATTGGATTAAAGTGGATTGTGTTGCGTCATAGCCACGCCACGTTGCGTCATAGCCGCTCCACGTTGCGTCATAGCCGCGGCAGGGGGTTCACGGCACGTTTCACGTTTCACCATCGAGTTCATCGACAATTTCTACGCTGGAAGACAACAATTACAACAACAACAACCAATACGTAATCCATACGACTTGCAGGCGCGCCCCCCGCGGGAATGCTCTGCATTTGATCGTGCCCCTCGCGAGGGGGATGTTTCTTTTGTTCGATGAGCAATGATGCGTTATTGTCTTGACGATGACCGCAGCGTAGCCAAGACTCTCTGCCTCGCTGAAGAAGCCCGTCGACTCGCTCGGTTCACAAGACCGGTCGAAGTTGCGCTCGGCCTCACAAGACCGGTCGAAGTTGCGCTACGACAGCTGCCACCAAGACATGTCGTTCAGAAGAGGAGATTGTGTGTGGCTTTGGACTCCCCTCCGAAAACGCGGTTTGTGTGAGAAGCTTCTGGCACACCACACACGGCCATTTGTGGTTCTCAATCGTATGAGTGATGTGAACTACGTCATCTCACGGCTCCTTAGAAATGGCAGACGAAGCAGCAAGCCTCAAACAGTTCACGTCGCCCGACTCAAACCCTACTACTCACGCGGCATGCCTTGAGTGGCCCGGAGGGCAACGTCTCCACCGGGGGAGACATTACGCTGTCTACTCACGGTCCGCAAGTTTAAGTGACCCAAGGAATTGAGCAACGAATTCAAGCGAAGGTGCTCGAGGTAGAGGAAGACGAGGTTGTAAGCGTTCACGGCTGCAGTCGGACATACTGAGCTACCCCTTGTTTACTTTGCAATAAACCGTCGTTCCCTGCACGTAACAATATGTTTGCACATATGGAGAAATTGTACTTAACAGCTGGTTTCCACCCGTGGTGTGGTGTCTGGGATAAAGTATTTTCTCGGAAAGCTGCCGTATACGTGAAAGAGCGTTGCACACCGAGTCACTGACGCGCGCCCAGGTTGTTTGGGGAAGAGTTTAGGAAAAGGAGGACCTTCGTACACATAGCAGCTCTGCACTTTACACAGGTGAAGTGCGGACTTTTACACAAAATGTCTGAACTTTACACAGGTTCCTACGCTGAATTCCCTTGTCGCCATCGAGCTTCCATAATCGTAGCTAAATTTCTTTTTTTTTAACTGCGGTATTCTTTACATATTTACATTACATTTTTGTTAAGTCTGAGTGCCTTGCTCAGTTTTTCCTGGTGAGTCTGGGATAGTTCACATTTTTTGTATTCTTAAGGTTCTTCGTTGGTGGCCTGGTTATTCAGTACTTCATTTTTGGGGTAAATTAGTATAGCATTCTTCTTATAACTAGTACTGTGTGACAAACTTCGAAACGATGGTACTCACCGAATGGGGTGCTGATTCCCATTTTTTACATAAACTGCATTGTTCAAACAGGACACCCATGTAACTTTCACTTTACATATTCTAGTCACCTGGTTTGTGATTTGCGCTAATGAGAGATCATTACATGGGCATAAGTGATGTGTTTCTTCTGGATCTGCATATGAAATATTTTGAAGGATTGTAACAAGCCATAGCTACACCTTGGCTACTAATCGTGCTGTGATCGCGGATATTGACTACCTGCAGGTTCTTTAAGATGCACTGAAGTATCGTCTTGCGGGAATTTTTTCGTGTACATTAGAAAAACGTTCGCCGTAGGCGTGACCGAACCGACGTCCTTTGGCTCAGGAGCAAAACACCAATGAATAACTACATGGCCTGTAGCTCCACATATCTTCTACAGCTATTTATTACGTGTTCGACGGAGTGTTTTACTTTTGGTGGGATTTACGTGAACACTTCTAATAGGTTTGGTTATACATAGGTTGCTGTTGAAAAGACGTTCCACCGGTTTTATTGGAAACACAACAAGGTTATAGGTTGATCGGGACGTTTTTGAGCAAAATATAAGAAACGAGAACCTTGGTTCTTTAATGTTTCTCCCATTTATGTGGATCACGGTATAAGTAAAGAATCATTCCCATTTACAGCGTCCTGACCCACCGAGTGCGGTAGCTATAACGCAGTTTTAACAGTAGAAATAGTTCATAACCGATCATGCATTTTTTTTCCTCTTGTAAAAACCATACTTCGGTATTTTAGCTCATGAAAATAATTTAATTGAAAAGCCTACTGTTTATGCTTGCTTATTAAATGTCCGTTTTTATCAAAAGAGGCAATTGTAGTTTGGCGGTTCTATCAAAATGGCATATTTTATCGTAATGAGAACGCACAGCTCTTCGAAACATTTTCATAAAAGCAAAAGGTTTTCGCTCAGTAGTGTCTCGAATTTATGAGTATTGTATTGTTTACGTGCAGTCTTCACTTTTTTGCGAATGGTCCACTGCGCAAACGTGTTTATGCTATAGATGCCTGCTTTATGTCGACATTTTTCGTTGGTCGGATTCGCTTAGGGGCGTCATTACAGCATATGATTCTGTAAGTACATATATCGTATTTACGTTTTGTGTGCGAAGATCGGCGACTTGAATATATTATGCTGAGACTCAGCTCAAGAGCTGTATGTAGGGTAGAGGGCTGCTTGGCTTTCTGTGTCCATTGGTAAATGTTGTTTCGAAGTTTTTATGGAGTAATTTTAAGGGTTGCATATCCATTTATTATACCGAGTTACTTATCAGAATGTTGAAAGTATTTCTGGTGTAATAAAGAGCCACTAGAGTGACAGGAAGGAAAGAGTTTTGGCGAGGAGGAAGCATGACACGAAGAGATGGCTCGCAGCGTGACTCGCTCGTGAGCAACGGATATGCTTCGCTATCTCCCAGAAGGCAACGTACTAAATTATGCCTTTACACAGTTTTATTAGCATACATTCCACGAACGTATGATCTGGCACCACCCGGAATCGAACCTGGAACGAATAGAGAAACGGAGCAGGAGCTCGTTGTCTTACCGATTGAGCTACAAGCCCACGCGGAGACGAGGAAGACAGACGGGGCACTCACCAAGCACATTTACGGGTTTACCCCCCGCCTTCTCGCTGAATGCCACGTGATGGCGTCCCGCGACCTCTTGCGCCGCTGTGCGCTCCCCCCACGGCACGTGTAGGGGTCGTGTGCGCGGTTTCCGCTTGCGCTAGGCGTTATCAAAATTAAAGGAAACTACACCAACGAACGGTATCGCAGTTCTCCTCCGTCTCTTCCACCGATCTCGTCGCCTCCGTCGGCGGCTGTTGAGACGGAGGAGAAGTGAGATCGTGTAACACCGGGGTTGAGCTTCCTTCAATTTTACAAATAAAATTTCCCTCATGTGCTTCACCAAGACAGCTCAACCAACCACCGTTCATGAATCAAGCATTGATTTAACCTTAGCTACGAATATCTCTTTGAATTATTAAATGGCGTGGTTGTGTGTATTTCACTTGTGTCTGGTTTCCCTCTTTGTAGAGCCATGTGTGTGAATTGAAGTGACGTCGCATGCGTAATCTTTGTGGGTATCGTTCGCAGCTTCACTTTCCAATCACCTTTACCACGTGGATTGGCGCCCATTTATGGCACTTTGCTTTTTTAGGTAAATCCTCTGAGGTAAGAAATCCCACTCCTACGCTACTTGTGTGGCTCATTTTGAAGTTTTCAAAACCTCTTAGGTTTGGACGTTTCCTTCTAAGGACAATTGTTGTTGATTTC
This sequence comes from Haemaphysalis longicornis, assembly GCA_013339765.2. NCBI lineage: Eukaryota > Metazoa > Arthropoda > Arachnida > Ixodida > Ixodidae > Haemaphysalis > Haemaphysalis longicornis. The sequence goes on from CM023454.1 coordinate 159,877,648, forward strand.
GGTATCACTAACTAAGCTGAACACTTTTTTGTGTTACTCCAGTATAATTTGGCTCTTTGGATTCTCTTGTTTTTCATCAAATAATGTTCGCCTAAAAATATAAACACCAAATGTTTTCATCTCGCTAATTCCGGACTTTGGTTCTACGAAACAAATGCTCTGTCATCAGACTTTTTTTGCCGCAGTTATGGGCTGTTGAGAGCACCCACGCGCTTTAGCACGGCACAAAAGAAGGTTTCTCCGTAGCCAGCGTGGGAGGCCGTTGCCAATCGTCGCTATTCTAAATCCCTGAGCTCGTCTGCAAATGCCCCTCATTTTATTTTATGTTCCTTAACATGATACGCGATACTGGTTACTTGGGAATTTTACCTGTCGCGTCTAAACAAAGGATATGCCATGTTGCTTCTCAAGGTTATCATTAGCAATGGGCTCCCCTTATAACTCGACACTAAATGTTTTCATCGACAGCGTTGCTGCCAGCGACATAGATTTCAGAGTGAGCGTATGACTTACACACGAACCAGGCAAATAAGATCGTCTAATGTGCTCGCTTGTTCCACATACAAAAAATATCCTGTACAACCACGCTCGCTATTGATGTTCTACACGCTTGAATGCACACGGCTGAAACTGGCGCAGCCTCTTCTTTCCTTGAACCAAACCAATGTAGCATGCACACACTGCAAGCCTAGCCCAGCGGGAACACCCAAAAACGGAGCTCGACCGAATCCATAGTAAAGCAGCATCAGAGTGGCTTAGTCAACCATCACAAAAGAATTAAGACTTTGCCCTATTACCAGGGTAATCTGGAACAAATAACAGTGCTTCAAGAGTAGGAAATTGTGCGAATTGGTTTTTAGAGTTCTGTGTTATAACAAGTTTCATTTTGACTCACCACGCAACATACCTCACCTTTTTGCATGCACCCGCAATGTCATTAGGCATGGAATTCAATTCTTTCATCCTGAGTGGTCTCCGAAATTATTACCTAACAGTGATTTCGTTTAGCTTGTTTGCATACAACACTGTCTCGAAAACACATGGCTCTTGAAAAACAGTGTAGCACAATAAAGTGGACCGCGTTATTTTGCCGGAAATGTATTCACTGTAAACGATCGACGTCGATCTCGGATGGTGGGGGTACCAGATGATATGGCTCATACCCACTCAGGGGGATTGGCCAGGAAAAGAGTGCTGACCTAGAGAAAATATAGAGTCATTTAAAAAAAAAATTTGTTTAAATTAGGCATATAAAGAGAGAATATGTTCTGAGCGTGGCCTTTTTTTTTTGCCTCGTCGACTACTTCACTCCGGACGCCTCAAGCCTTGTGCGTTCTGCGCAGCCCCGGGACGTTGCTGCAACGGCATTGACAGAAAACTAACTTATCGGGACATTACGCAGCACTACCGGCTTAGTCGGACGCACTTCCCCGGCCCAGCTCCAATCTTAAAGCGCAGGCAGTCTGTTCAGTGGCGTCGAATGCAGACGAACACCTTCCCGCATCCCGCATTGTGCCACCTCCATTTCCCCGCGCGATACTGCCACACTTGCACGTGGTGCGGCGCGCCTTTCGCTTCCCTCCACCACATAGTGGGCGCGTGCCCCTTCAACCCCCTCCACCCCCCACTTCCATCCTGCTCTGTCTCTGCCCCTTACCAAGCCAGAGCAACTGGAGGCTACGCTGCTCAGCTCCGACCCACAACTGCAAGATTTCGTGATACAACTGACCGAACTCGCCGCTAGGGCCCACGGGTTTCCGGCCTTCGACTATGGGACTGTATTGCGCCGGTGCCCCCAACCGGCGGGTATTTCCATACATCTTCGGAAAAATAAAGTTTTTACCATCACCACCACCCTTCTCTGTTGACGTACTAAGTTAAACAAATTTGAAATAATTGAAGTTTCCGCAGAGGGAACGAAAAAATACTGACTTTAAAGTAAGGAGCACGATTAATTTGTTAATTTGACGTTTTTACCGTTCTTGAACATAAATGCAGAGTTCGCTAATTATGGAGAACGTTGAACATTTTGCTGTAATATTTCTTCTGCAATGCATTCGCGATGGGTGTAAACGACCCTCATGACGCAAGCGCTAGAAACTATTGCACTGACCGTAGATACTATGGGTGCCGTTTATACAAACTTTCTTCTGCATGCTTCTTTATTGGCAATGCTATTTCGTGGGTATATGTCGAGGAAATGCGTGAGTTTTGCTGGGATGAACTGATATCATAATATGGTCTGTATTTCACGAATGAGAATTTGTTTTAGCCATAACGCAACTAGTAGGAAAACTTTTCCTCCGAGTCTTTATTGGCTTTCTTGTTATTTTTTTCTCAATGCCTTGCCTTCTGCATTGAAGCTGCATACCTTCGCACGTGTCGCAATGTCTTAACGTTAATGGCGCAGGTTACGACGTGGAAGAGCTTTCTATGTAATAATTTAAAAGTGAGCGTACTGCGTAATGTTCCGTAAAAGTTTAAACTCTGTTTTTGTAATCAACGTTGAGACAGCATATATCTAATGACCTGGAATTCACAGTTCTCTTTTATGCGTGACATTTTGATGGCTGCTTTATTCTGCTAATTACTGCGCACGAGAAGCCGCGTATGACACGATTGTTACACGGAACGGTAGATACAGATACGGGCACCATCCGTCCATATTTATGAACCGCAACGTTACGTGAAACGTCGTTGAATAATTGCGTCGTCGCTTCGTATACCGCATTGTGTATTTATGCGGGGCATCGTTCCTTATATTTAAAACCTAACGTATAGCACAAGTTACTCATCAATTTGGACATTTTTCAAAGATGCACCTCTTGATTTTCTTTTTATCCCATTAATTTCTCCACTAATATATTGGTGTGTAAGGTGAAATATTTTTTATTGCAAAGGTTTTGACTATCTCCTTTCAAATTGCTGCTGGACAATTTGGAGTGTCATGTTCCAATAGATATTTGTTATGTGGAAATTGAAGTTCCGCGGCTGGGACACTGGAATAAGTTTTTGTTTGTAATTTGCAATTCTCGACGCGGTGTACCCTGCTTTGCCGCCTTCTAAAAAACAAAAAAGCCCCCTGGGGGCTTCAAAACACATTTCCCCATGGCGAAGCATTGCCTCAAATGAAATGTTCCGTCTGGCGCCTGTGAACATGGCCCCGTTTCGGCGTCTTCTGAATTACATCGAATATGCTGCGTAATGCCTCCGACCCTCTACATTTTTACGGAGCAGTGCAGAGCATAAAGTACCTGCTAAATATCTGGAGAAACTGTTCTCCTTAGCAGAGTTAACAACATAAGGTCTCAAATCCAGGTGCCTGTGGTTTCTTTAGCATTTATGTGCAGGACTTATATTATTCAATGCTTTTTGATGATCTTTTGAAGAGTGTCCGGCTAGGTATCACGGAAGATAATGATGAAATCAGGTTTAGTAACAATTGCGGTGTGTCGGTTAATACATTCATGGAAATCCTGTCTTTCTATTTGGAGTCTACGTTTGTGGAATGGAAAGGAAAACTTTATGTTCAAAAAACAGGTGTATGTATAGGATCCAAAGTTGCCCCTGTGCTTAGCAACATTTTCCTAGGCAAAATGGATCGACAAATCGACCTCAACCTTGGTGGGGCGGCTACAAAAATTGTAAGGTATGTCGATGATTTCCTGGTGTTTGTAAAGTCTGATAGCCTTCGCCGCAGGGTTAGTGATGTTCTGAGTCTTTTTGAGCAGTATGGTCGTGGACTGAGCTTTACAGTAGAGCTACCGAAAGGGAATGAACTACAGTTCTTAGACTTAAGGCTTTTTCGTGAAGAAAACCACGTTTGCTGGGCGTACGTCCCGCGCTCAAAAAAGCCCATATTAAACTTCAACTCTGGGCACTCAAAGGTAGTAAAGATGGGAATTGCTGCTTCTTGTCTGCGTTCAGCCATTACAAAATCTTGTTCTGATAGAGTGTCCACAAGTTTTCATAATCAATTAGATAGACTAAACAAGGCTGGTTTTCAAGAGTCGGTCGTGCGGAAGGTTGTTCTGAAGTTAATAAAGTGTGTGAAGTCTAATTGGGCGGCCAAGGAAAAGGACAGCGAAAAACAGCCCACTAAAAAAGGCAGTCATTCCCTACGTGCATAAGTTGGCGCATGGGTTAAAGAATGTTGCCAATAGGTTTGATGTTAGAGTGGTTTTCTCGGCTCCGAATAAACTGAACGGTGTGTGTAGCAAAGTAGATAGGTTATTATCAAATAGTAAAAAATGCCCAAGAAAACGAAATTGCGGAGTAGAGCACAACCCCCCCTTTGTTCGTTGTGCAACGTGTGTTGTTTATTGCTTACCGTTGAATTGTGGCCATATCTACGTGGGCCAGACTGGGCGATGCTTGAATATACGCCTGCAAGAGCATCGAAGTTCTGTAAAGTCGAAGGATGGCTCTAACTTGGCGAAACACTGTTCTGCGTGTGGATGTACACCGATTTTTTGCGAGGCTTCAGTTTTATCAAAATTTCGGGACAAAACCACGAGAGAAGTTATAGAATCATTCCACATTAAAAGGTGTGGGAAACGCTGTGTCAGCGCCCCCTCCCTCAATTTGACCGACAAGGAATACTCCTATCTGTGTCACACGTTGCGGAACTAATGCTTTGGTCTATCTAAGGTTGTGGCGCTGTTTTCAGGGTTTGCGTACTATAAGTTTGGCGTGTGTTGTATCTTATATTTTTTTCTGCCGCATGTGCCTCGACCGCTGTTAAGTCTTGTAATGGTGTGTATAATGGGGGAGGGAATCCGACCACGTGTACTCTGGATGGTATATATTTGTATGTTTTTCAATAAACGAGTAGTTGCGAGTAAGCGCCGTGCTGTCTACTTCTTCCTTCGTCCTTGTTTTTTTGAGCGCTTCTGTATTCCACCAAGATGAACACATACCAACTAGCCCAACTTTCCGTTCTTCTGTTAACAACATACTCTCGCCTAGCGGAACAAATAGTACCCCGAATATGGAGTGCGCTATAGATAACCCCTTTGCTGGTATCGGGTGTGTTTCAGCTGGGTGTGTACAGGTGCCGTCAGGAGTAACTGGCACACGGAAGCTGTGGCCCTACCGCATAAGAGCGCCGCATAGCTGCACCTGCGGAAACGAAAGAAGCAGAACACGCATGCGTGAGTGCTTGCGGTGATAACCCATCTACACCCCTTCACCCACTTCTTTTAACGTGGCAAAGAGCATTCCTCGCAGCATACTGTCTCGGCGGTGGTGCTGGTAGCAGACACACCTAAATATATCAGAAAAGAAATTTTCACTTCAGGTCCCCGTGATGACACCGCTTCTCCAGCAGCACTCGCGTGGGCTGGAAGTGTGCGAGCCGCTGCGCGATGCGTCTCCACTGTTGCGAAGACTCCACTAATATATCCGCGTCGAGCACAGTGTTGGCTGCGTTTAATTACGCGCAACGCGTAATATTTGCGGCTCCCTACGCAATTCAGACAGGAGTTTTTTTTTTCTGTATGCCAGAAAACGAACAACAATCGCCGAAAACGCATCGCTGCCGGTGTTCTAGGGTGACTATAAATCGGTCTCTGATCGCTTGCACAGTACATTAAGTATTGTGGCATTAGTCCGTCAGCAGTGACGTGCAAAGACGAGTGCAGATGCGGGATAGTGACCCACGCGGTACTCATTCAGCGTATTGGCAGAACCATGACGCAATGAACCGCTGGGCGCCAAAGCTAATGCATACGAAAAACTTGCACGGCGCGCGCTAAGGCGGTAATCTCCACTTTTGTTTCCTGGCCGGGTAGTGCAGGCGTGCAGCGCTTATTACGGTCAAAAAAGGTGTGTAAGCCGAGATGGCGGTTGCAGCGAGGCGGGACACAGCCATCGCGCTGATACGGGACGCGCAGGCTGTGTTCAGGTCTTAGCCAACCTTCGATAGTACGCCCGCAGTTATTTAGATCGCGGTTTGGAAGTGTGAACATCTGAGTTCGAACTTGGGCATTAGGCCTTGCTTGGTGACATTTCTGCGTGTATCAGTTACGGCGCGCTGCCAACAGGTAACGCATAAGAAACGAGCACGACGACTTAGCATTGAACAAGGCGGGGACGCAACGCCACTGGAATATCATCGGTTTGGAGCTTGCCATGTTCCCCTCTATTTCGTTCTAATGACCGAACCACACGGTTGAACTAAATGAGCTGACTGTGACAAAAAGAAACGCACTGTTTCAGGCGTACCGTCTGCCATTCACTAGCAATGAGCGAAGAAATAGATTTTTGCTGTGGTATTGGTCCCCGTACCTGCTTTGCCAAGATGCTTCTGGCTAGAGGTTTCAACCAGGTAACTTCATCGGCCAAGCACGTGCCTCCGTCCTGAGGGCAAGTGATCTCTTCCCTGCGCTTGCGCTGATCGTAGCACGCCTTGCAGAAAGAGTGCCCGCAAGGGAGGAAGAAAGGAGGGGAGTTGGGCACGAGACTGCACGCGCTGCAGACTTTTGCCGAGGGAAGAGCTTCGACGAAGATGAGCCCACCAGCGTGTACTCGGAATAGCCCAGCGTCATCTCGCACGAAATCGTCTAGGCGTCATCTCGAGAACCATGGCTTAGGTCAGAGACATAATGCCAGACGCCACTGACCAGGAACTGAACCTAATCACCAACCCTGCGTTCCCAACGAGAACGGGTGACTCAGTCGCCCAGGTCACCACGCCAGGGTGCACGTTCGCCAGGCAGAGGAGCGGAGACTCGGCGGAGTTCGAGTGGTCCTAGGAATACAGGACACGAGCTGGGCACTACATCGTAGAGGTCACCGTAACGCTGGGGGACAACGAAGACATTGGCAGAGGCCTGCGGAAACACCAGTTCACGGAGTGGGATGACTCTCTAGGACTGCTGCCCGAAGATCAAGGCGAAATCGCGGACATCGAGGCGTGGGACAACGAGATCGTGCAATAGACGACGGAGGCCACCAGGGAAATCGAAACGGACGCGCACGTCGCCAGAGTGGACAGCCAGCCTGCCCAGGTAATCGAGGCCAAGCAGTCGTTGACGGTGAGATGGAAGACGTAACGAACGAACAGAAAACTAATCGAGAAGATCGCGGAACTCAAGCGCGAGATTGAGTCGCACAGCAGGGCACTATGCGCACAGCAGTGGAACGACTCCTATAGCGCAGCGGATGCACAGATGACGCAAGGCGTGGAACATGCTAAGACACCTACTGGGCAACACCAAGACCAAGCCTCACCAGCACAACCAGGCCAAGACCGTTAACAAGGCGCGGGGCAAGCAGGGAAAGGCCAAGGTGAAGAACCAACTTGATGACAAGTACCTGCTGGCCGCCCCCATGGAAAGCCACTCGGACTACCAAGGTGACACGAACGAGCGGCTAGACAGGGACGTAGAAGTGCGGGAGGTGAGAGCGGCACTGCACGACTTGAACACCAATGCGTGTTCAACCCGACCCCACCGCGTGACGAGCAGAGCACTGAAGAATATGAACGAGGCCACGATCGAGAACCTCACGGCCTACTACAAAAGGCACTGGTGAGCCGGGAAGCTGCCGCAGCAGTGAAAGGCGGCCAAGACGATTCTGATCTCAAGCCGGACAACCCCCCCCCCCCCCCATCGAGAACCTCCGACCAATCTCGCTCACGCTTGCGTGGGCAAGGCGCTAGAGAACTGCTAATGAGCAGATGGCAGATGTACATGGAGGAAGCTAAGCTGTACCTCAGCACCGTTATCGGGTTTCGGAACAAGCTCGTGACACAGGACGCCATGATACAGCTCCAGAACGAGATCCTAGATGACGACGCGAACGTGAGAGACAACCAGGTGATCCGGGGCCTGGACCTGCATAGCACCTTCAACAAAGTGAGACACTCGGCGATCCTGGCCAAGGTGCCGCGACTGAACATGGCGAAGAGAACGCACGAGTACATCAGGGACTTCTTGACGGAGCGGACCACCTTCAACGCCGGTGACCTGAAGCTCCCGAAAAGAAGATCGGCAGGACTCTCCAGGGCTCAGTCGTCTTGCCGTTGCCCTTCCACCTTGTAATGATCGTGGTGGCCGAGCGATTCTGGCGAGTGGCAGGAGTCCGACACACATCTACGGCGTGACATAAGGTTGTGGGTCCGGGAGGAATCGACGGACACATGAGAGAGCAATCTGCAAGGAGCAGTGGACACTATCGAGGAGCAACTGGATGAGTCCAGACCCATATGCTCCCCGCGCAAGTCCGAACTCCTGGTGATCCCACCGAAGAAAACCACCAGAAAAAGAGTGGGGACAAAGAGTCACCGAAAGAACAGTACAAGATAAAGGTCACAACGAGCGGCGGCAACATGATTCCGAGGTCGAGACGATCCGAGGCTCGGCATATTGATAGAGCGCAAACGCGTGAACGGCGAGACGGTGACCCGCCCCGCGGCTAAAGTCACCAGGCCACACGACTCATCAGGAGGGTGTCAAACAGAAAGGCCGGCATGAAGAAAGCGAGCCTCACCCGAATGGCGCAGTTTTTCGCCATAAGCCACATCGTGGACGCCGCGGCGTTCCACAACTGAAGGCAGTGTGAGCGAAACAAGAGCAACACGCTCATACTCAAGGCGTACAAGGTGGCATACGGGCTCCTCGACTGCACGAGCAATGAGAAGTTCCGGGCCTGTGGGTGCACAACACCCTGGAGGAGATCGCGGAGGCGCAGAGGGCCGCCCAGATTTCAAGGCTATCGGAAACGAGAACGGGCAGACAGATGCTGCGTGGCCTGGGTCTGACACCGAGAGAGGAGGGAGCCGAGAACGAACATGTACCATTGCAGACGCCACAGGCAACGGTTGCGGGTATGCCCGGTACCGAGAAACATGAACCCCGAGCTCAACAAGTACCGAAGGACAGTGAGGGCCAAGGCTATCGTCGACCTCTACGCCAGAGACGAAGGAGCCATGGGTCCGACCATGTACGCGGACGCGGCAGAGTACCACGAGAGCGAGGGGGCCTGCACTGAAGTGGTCATCGGGACCGGCGAAACGATAAACGGCGGCAAGACTGAGCTACTCACAAAGACGCTCCGGACAGAGGAGGTGACCATCGCTCTGTCCACCGCCGACCCCATTTGCACGACGGTGCTGTGTTGCTCAAGAACACTGGTGAGAAAGTACGCCAGAGGGACAATGTGCCGGGAGGCCGCGCGAGAACTATGCGCGGTCGAAGTCAACGGCGAGAGAAGATGTGTGGCGATGTAGCTCTTCCCGCCACACGTAGGCAGCGATGCGTCGTACCGTCGAAACGCTAACCACAACGAGAGGACAAACACGGTGGCACGAGGACCAACGAACCGCGCCGCCGCGGCAGAAGCCGACCCGTCGCGATAGCGGAGGGAGACAACGACAGCATGACCCCCTACGACGAGATCGTGAAGTGGTATAGATTGAGTAGATGAAAGGTACCACCACCATGCACCCATGCCTGACTTGAGAGGAAGCGGTGATATACCGGAAACTGCAGACGTGTCGCTACTCAACCCGATGCTGACGAGGCGCGAATGTCCGGTCGTGTACCAAAGTGATTTGTGCCGAGTGGGCCAGAAGGGGAGAGAGAGCCACCGCGGCTCACATCCTCTGGTACTGTGTCAAGAACCCCCGCAAAGTGTCGACAGAGACTATGATCCCGCCGCGTCTCCAAGCCGCGGTGGAAAGCTACGTCCAGGAAGAGCAGACCAAGGCCGTCCAGCAGATCTAGGCGGCCCTTGAAAGGCAACGACCGAGCGAAACCGATGGAAGGTTTCGCCCCATTGCAGGGGCAGGCGAAGCCGCCCGAAGGGAGTAGATATTCCGCAGCCGAAGTAGAGGGACAAGAAGTAGTGAAGGCGTCGAGACCGCATCGCGGAGAGAACCCGGGCGTGAGGGGGATCTAACCGAGCGGCGGGCACTTTATTAAAGCGTTTCTCTCTCTCTCTCTCTCTCTCTCTCTCTCGAAGCCCAGATGCCCAGCATGCACTTTTCACCGCAATAATATAACAGAGCTACCAAATTCTGCCCCGATAGGATCGCTGTTAAATCACATTAGCACGAACGCTGCGAAAACAGCCCGCGTGCGCGTAAAGCCTGTTCTCCATCGTGCGTTGTTCGTCTGCGAATTCGGTGCAACGAACATTCGCACTTGCCAAGTGTGGAATGCCTTGAAATGCCGTCTGTATGGCCTGCGAACTTCGCGATTTTCGTTCGCATTTCAGAGGCACATTGTGTACAGACCGATTTTAATCGGCCACCAGGAACGCTTATTGTGATTTAAAAAATAGGTTTTATTGTACTTTCTGAGAAAGTTGTATCAGGCTGTTTTGCACTAAATTTCAGTTTATTTGCGGTTTCATATAACACTCGCGAATTATCTGTCAATATACACACGCATAGCAGAGAAGGCAAACACAGCAAGGAACCATGGGTTAGCTTGTTGTACTTGTACGTGCATAGCACTTTTTGCGGTAGCTCGGACAGTCCTTCTTCGGTTCTTCTGAACTTCTTGCGAACTGCTGCGGTGTCCGCGACTTGCGCGGACACCGGTTAAACATTCATGGAAAAACGGCGCGCGACATCGTGGCATCTCGCTTCTCCGTCTCTGGCGCCGATTTCGTCCTTGCAGTCGTCAGCGGCAGAGAGAAGTGACACGGCCGCTCCATGCCCCCTTCCACTGTAAATCTACTTATCCATTTTTCTTGCAAAGATTTTTCAGCAGTCCCTAGTTAGCGTAATTTTTCCACGAGACTGGAAGATTGGGAAAGTCGTCCCGCTTCATAACTCAGGAAACAGACATTCACCTCTAAACTACAGGCCAATTTCACTGACAAGCATTCCCTGCAAAATTATGGAGCACGTCCTGTATTCGCACATTTGTAATTTTCTTCAGTTTAATTGTTTTTTAAATTCCGCACAACATAGATTTAGGCGTTCTTGCTCGTGCGAAACACAGTTACAGCACTTTAGTCACTCGCTCCACACCTATCTTGATAGGAATTCCTTGGTTTACTGTACTTTCCTTGATTTTGACAAGGACTTTGATAAGGTGACCCACGTTTTACTAACGACTAAACTTGTCGCCCACAACCTCAATCCCCAGTTACTGCTATGGTTAGAAGATTTTCCTAACTACCCTTTTTGATATGTCACGCTAAATGGTTTCGACTGCCAACTTAATGACGTAACATCTGGTGCACCTCAAGGTTCAGTTCTAGGCCCCTTACTCTTTTTAATATATATTAATTTTCTACCTAATCTTGTGTCTCCTTTAATGCATCTATACGCATACGATTGCGTCAATTATCGTCAAATCACGAGTGACGGCGACAGTCGGGAACTGCAGTCTGACTTGAATAACATTGTGACATGGTGCGAAACATGGAAAATGGAGCCTGACCGCCTAAAATGCAAGGTTATGCGCATTTCTCGGCGTAACGTATGCTCAGCATTTTACACACTAACTGATGTGCCACTATAAAATGCGTCATCCTATCGTTATCTCGGCGTCACCTTATCATCTGACCTGGGCCTGGAAGTCGCACATTGACTCCGTCACATCAAACGCTAATAGCTTGCTGGGCTATTTCCGACGAAATTTCAGCCAAGCTCCTGTCTCCCTAAAGTTTACACTCTACCGAACAGTATATTACGCTCTAAACTAAAATACGCTGCATGCATTTGAGATCCGAGCCAAGCTAACTTAATTCAGCCTCTAGTGCTAGTGGAAAGCAGCGCAGTGCATTTTATATTGTCCAACTATCAACGAGCAGCCAGTTTTACATCAATAAAGTTCAGTTTATCATTGCCTCTTCTGACCCTACGCAGAAAATATTTTCGTCTTTGTCTGTTCCACGTATACAATCATAACTTGCTGCGCAGTTTGCTCATACCACCGACATTCTATCGCTCGTCCGGTGTTGATCATAGGCACAACATTGGAATAACTCATTGTCAAACTAACACATTTTTTCACTCGTTTCTACCCCGCACATCAAATGATTGGAACCGCCTTCATGCAGGTCTAGCGTCAATAACAGATCATGCACTTTTTTGACGCTCGTTATATGCGTATTTGATTATGACCCATCACAATTCGTTTCTTCTGGTTTTGGCGCACAGTTGCCCTTGTATGTAGATTTATCTCTTTATTTTGTATGCTTCGTTCAGAATATACCACTCGGTGCCAATGCTTCTCTCTATGACGTGCTACATTGCCACCTTCCGTTCCTATTTTTTCCTGCATTGGCGATGTGCATGTATTTTCCTTTAAGCCTTCTTGATTTGAATATATTTGATCTTACTAATTGCTCTTTATTATGTTATTTATGTCGCGACCAAGTATATTTAGCCAATTTGTAACAGAGTTTGTGTAATTTGCCATGTCTGTCCTGTTTTTGTGTGTGTACTCTGTAAACCACTCCTCTCTACAATGCTTCGTCGATTGAGGGTAAGTGAAATAAATACATAAATAAATAAACGTACACAACGAGTGAAGTAAAACAAGCCGTTGACGTTTATTCATAACAGCAAAAAGATTGTATAAAAGTATTATCATGCCACGTTCCTCACAAACTCTCCTCAACAGTAATATCCCTGCAGACTTGCCTTTTCTTCCAACCCGTATGAACCTTCTGCCAGTGATTTATCGGCGCATGCGTTTGGACGCTCTGCGTTTACTTTTGGGTGATAGGTGTTCTGAGTCACCGCTAATGACTTACGCGGTGGGCACGCAGGGCGCAACTCTAGACATTGTAGCTTACATTTTGTGGCCGCTGCAAAATCCATGAGTTATCAAATGGTCTGTCACGGGCCTTGAAAACGTATCAAAGTTCACACAAAAGCGATATTGTGAAACGCGTATAAATGTGAAATGCGATCAGCAGGCCAACCGAGCCTCGCTATGCTATCGCTATGGGCGCGCTCCGCGATTAGCCACACTGGCACCTTTAGCAACCGTGGTCCAAGGAGCCATCCTATGTCCTTGTAATCTCGCCGGTTTCAGCCCCCCCCCCCTCACACACACACACACGCGCGCACACGGACGTAGGCACGCACACACATACACGGACACGAACAGACGGAGTGCAGGCTAGTTAAAGCGAATGAAACTACGGCCCCTCACCAGTGCAGAAGTGTTGTGCTTTTTTCTGCGGAGAGGCAGTCATGCACGTGGGAAGCCCAATATTGAGATAAACGGAAGCGAGGTCAGAGCGCGGACTGAAAGGAATTCAGATAATGAGTCCGCTTTCGTGTCAGTTGTGTTTCATCGCTTACTGCGCACTAACCCAGCTGCGCTTGGTGCAGGGCATTTCGATCATCGCTGTGCAGCATGGCATCGCCAGTCCACAAATACACGCTGGTGGGCTTCTCGGAGGAAGTGGACCGGATGCCGCTGCTGTTCCTCGAAGCTCTTCCTGCGACCAAAGTGTGCAGCGCGTGCGGACTCGTGCCCAAGGTGGTCGGCCTCCTACCATGCGAGCACTTCTTCTGCAAGCCGTGCTACCAGCAGTGCCTCTGCCATGAAGAGGTTGTGTGCCCTGTTGAGGGCGAAGCGTGCCTGCTGGATGAAGTCAGTTGGATACACCACTCAACCAGGAGCGTCTTGACAAAAAAGGTATGGTAGGCAAGGCGCCCTAAACGTCGCATACATTCTCTTGGATGCGGTGATTTCGGAGCATGCTTGCCGGAAATAGCTGCGGTTGTGTGAGTGAATTTTCGTAGGTGATCTCTCTGGCCTTCCCCCCAAATTTGTGAAAACATCGTAAAGGCGTGGCAAAAGCCACCGATGCGCACTCTGGAGGCTTGGCGGCAGTTGTCGAGACTGAGTGCGGCGCACATTGGCGTCCTTTTTTACTCGCAGAAACGCAGATTTTCTTGCTTCCTGCAGCGGTGCTGCAATGGTCACTAAAGCACCAAACCGCGACGTTTTTGTATCATTCCTTTTCTCCCGATGACACATTTGCGGCCTAATGTGACGATTGCGCCGGCTGGGGCGCAAGTACTTCTCGTCTCCTGATGAATGCTTTGGTAGAATTCGTGTTTCGTATTTTTCTGTTATGCGCTTTATCGTTTTTAAGCGATTAGACTGGTGGCTTGAAACTGTGTAGCCGAATGGATCCTATATTAAGCACAATCAGTAGGACGGACATCCAGCTGTGCGAATGCAGTTTCTTACAATATACACTAGAGAGGAATCTGGCGCTAGCGTCTATGCGGCTCACATCAAGGCCGTCTGTGTCGTCAGGGGCGGTCATTAGATCATGCAACAAGGTTCAGAGTTGGGCGAGTTGGTAATAATGCATCTCGAAAAAACAAACTGCGGGCAAATTAACGGGGACAAGAACACATGAAGACGGCAGAAGCGCCGACTTTCAACTAGTTTATTATTGCACAATACAAAGCTTTAAATGCCCAATCGCCACGCCCCCAATGCGTCAAAGTTCTCGGATCACTCAGCTGACAATAAAAAAAATCCGTAACAACAAAACCGCAAAACGAACTTTGAGGCGCACGAATGGCGAAAAATCAGCACATATAACCGCATCATACATGGATTAACACCCCTCTCCCACCCCAACAAGATTGCCCAGAAAAGCCACCGAAATAGCGCTCAATGTGCATATGCGACTTCTCGATTAAGCAGGGCGATAGAGGGATGACTGATGCAAACGGAACAAGTTTTCATGATGTGGCTGGCTTCTACAATTTCTCGCGTTTGCTGGTTCTTATGTCAAGAAAAGGATGGCTGTGCGCTGAAACACAGGGACACAATCAGGTCTGCATGCGAGGCAATGAGAAGATAAGTGGCTCAGGTCATGTTTTCCCTTTGAATAGTTAGGCCTGACATTCAATCACCGTCCCGTTTGGCCAATGTATACTTTGCCACAGGCAAGTGGTATCGAATAAACGGCCCCCGTAGCACACGGTACCAGCTTCTTTTGGTGATTGATGCCACATGTGCCCTCACGGTTTTTTTCCTTTTTATTACCTCTTGCACAGATCTTCCCCAACTTATTAGGAGCCGAAAACACTACGCTCACGTTATACCGTCCTGCCACTTTTTTTAGTCCGTGAGACATCTTATGAACAAAGGGCACCACAGCGAAGTTTTTGGGTTTTTGTTTTGGCATTTCGGGTCCCTGTCAAGTTTTACCCACTTTAGCAGCTTTTCCCTCGCCTTGGAAATGATATGATCAGGGTACCCAGATTTTTTTAGCTTCTCAACCTGCTGTACGACGCTGGTGGCCATTGAATGCTCGCAGGATTTGGATACGGCAGATTTCAGGCAGGGAAAGGGCAATGCCCTCCTTCACCACTTTTGAATGTGCCAACTCCAATCTTAAAAGGGCTTTAACAGACCTCGGAGAATACTTGTAGCACAAGAGCCCTTCTCTGAAAGTCAGCCGTAAATCCAAAAACTGGAGCACTCGATCTCTGGGCAATCCAAAGGTAAATCGTAGACCCTGACTACACTCATTAAAAACTGTCAGTACATCAGGGCACACTCTCCAAGGGGACCTGTCCACCACAACAAGGAAATCGTCTACGTACCGGAACACCTTCACAACAAGCCCCTCTAGCTTCTCTTTCAAAGACCGATCCACACTTGCCAGAAAAATATTACTAAGGACAGGGCCACTCGGGACCGTATGCACACCCCACTCTTCTGCGTAAATGTGGCTCCATTCCACTCGCCCATAGTCGAAGCCAAATAGAATGACAACAGTTCCAAAGGAGTTTAGCGACATTATCTTTGCTGATTTTTCGCCATTCGTGCGCCTCAATGTCCGTTTTGTGGTTTTGTTGTTACGGTTTTTTTGTATTGTCGGCTGAGTGCGCCGACAACTGTGACGCATTGCGGGCGTGGCGATTGGGGATTTAAAACTTTGTATTGTGCAATAATAAACTAGTTGCGAGTCTGCGCTTGTGCCGTCTTTATGTGTTCTTGTCCCCGTTAATTTGCGCGCAGTTTTTTTTTCGAGATAGGTCATGCGTTCGCCTAAGTTTCATCATTGGCTTGGATTGAAACGTTTTAGTGACCGCAAATTTAAACAAAGTGCCACAAAAATG
Organism: Haemaphysalis longicornis; assembly: GCA_013339765.2. Lineage (NCBI taxonomy): Eukaryota > Metazoa > Arthropoda > Arachnida > Ixodida > Ixodidae > Haemaphysalis > Haemaphysalis longicornis. The sequence continues at coordinate 159,893,720 of CM023454.1, forward strand.
CGGCGAATAGTGTGCAATTGTGTAAGTGGAAAATAAAAGAGGCTGTGTTAAACTGAGAAAAAAGGAAGTAAGGCGGATTTTTGCCGGAACGTTTGTGCCTGCTATTTTTCAGGCCAAGGTGGCAGTCACGAACAGTGTTAATACTTGGGAGGGGAAACTCATTACACTGTGATTTTTTTACCTTTATTTCAAATAGTCCCCGCACGGGGCACCTTGAGTAATCTTGGTGACGGTATTGGCGACACCGCGGGCCCCGAGCCCCCATACATAAGTTGTGATCAACTGTGGCAATGTGTTTTAAGGTGAAGGGTAGGAACCTCAAACGGTGGCCATCGGAGCCCACGTGAAGCTCCGGCGGATGGGCTCCCTGTCTGTTTACCAGGCAGGGAGCTCCGGGACCTCTTCTTCTATCACGGTAAATCTGACGAAGAAAGTACCCCCGTCTCCCTGCTTTTTTACTATGCTATATGGTATTATCTAAACCCCAACCCAAACGTGATCGGCCCGCGAAAACCCTGGGCGGTGGCGGGCAAGAAAAAGCGCGCCCAAACCAGTCCGCGGTCCGAGAAGCATGATCACACAGGATCTCCGAGGACACCCAAGGACGAAATGGACGTCGGACCGTTCTTGTCTTCGGTGCACCGCAACGAACGCTTCCCGCCGCCAAATTCTCCCGACGAACCAAAAAAAAAAGAGTCACAGCCCCAACAGACGACACATAAACATACACACTGCTGTAGCTCTCACACTAAATAATTGGAAGAGAAAACATAATTCAATGGAACTGCAGAGGCCTTCTTAAAAACCTTGACGATGTGTTTGAGATACTGCACTCCATTCATCTAAGTGTAATGTATCTTCAAGAAACACATCTAAACTCAAAACACACAAATTTCTTGGGACAGCTACATGGTATTTAGGAAGGACAGGGATGGTGGTGGTGCATCTTCAGGTGGTGTAGCCATCAGTGCCCGGAAATCGTTGGCGTGTCGCACCATCCAATTACAGACTATCCTTGAGGCTGTCGCCATTAGAACCATAATCTTCCATAGGCCTGTAACAGTATGCTCTATCTACATCCCTCCTGATTTCCAGATTTCGAGCTTCGATTTCGAGGGCCTTGTAGATCAGCTAATTGAACCTTTTATGCTTATTGGCGACCTGAACGCACACTCTGTCGGGCTCATCCCGCACGGATGCTCGAGGTCACCTAATCGACAAATTCCTTACATCTTCAGGAGTATACTTGTTCAACAAAAACAAGCCCACAGACTACAATATAGGAATTACACATACTCATACATGGACTTGGCTATTGGTTCCGCAGTTCTCTTTCTCTTCTCGAGTGGGGGGTGACCACTCACCCATATGGCAGTGACCATTTCCCCACCTCACTGACATATATAGGTAATTGCGCACGCAGTCCATCTTCCCGGAACAGGTTCAATGAAGCAAGAGCTAACGAGACTACATTTACAGAGACATCCAAACTACACTGCACAACCATAACACACCTATATGTAGATGAACCCGCTCAACTGCTCACGGCGCAAATCCTCGACGCCGCCGATAAGTTCATTCTCCACGCCTTTGGTGCACCGTGCAACTAGAGGAGGCCGTAGTGGAATGAGGACTGTAGGTGGGCTTGAGAGGCCCAGAACAAGGCGTGGGGTATCCTTCGTCGGTACCCCACGTCGGGTAACATCCTCTTGCTCCAACGGGCAAAGGCGTTAGGAAAACGTGTGCGCCGTGAAGCAAAAAGATAGTGTGCGCTCATTCATAACATCCATAAACTCATACACAGACACACGCAAGGTATTGACACGTATACGCAAACTCAAAGGACAACAGACACACAGTCTGCCCCTGGTCAGTACAACAGGGGACAGACTGGAAGACCAGGCTAACACACTCGCACAACACTTCCAACACGTGTCCAGTTCAGCACACTACACGAACACTTTCCTGAAGCATAAAGCCTCTTGCGAAAAGACGTACGTACGCGACAACAACAAATCACAGACTTCTTACAACTTTTGGTTTTCACTACATGAGCTGAAGTCTGCTGTGAGCACATGTAAACCCTCAGCTCCAGGCCCAGACAACATAACGTACATGATGATACAACACCTACACGCAGACACACTTGAAACACTTCATCTATATAATAACATATGACTTTCGGGGCACATTCCACACTCTTGGAGGGAGGTCATAGTAGAGGCTTTCTTGAAGGAGTTAAAGGAACCGTCGTCCCCCTCAAGTTACCGCCCCATAGCCCTAACGAACTGCCTGTGCAAGCTTCTCGAGAAAATGATAAATCGCAGGCTCGTGTACTTCCTTCAGTACGATAGTCTTCTCGAGAGCCGCGAGGCAGGCGTGAGGGCGGGGCGCTTCACCAATGATCAACTTGTTCTGTTGGAATCCTACATAAGGATTCCTTCATCCACAAACAGTTCAGCATCACAATCTTTGGTATGGAAAAGGCCTATGACACGGCATGTTGATATGGCATCTTGAGCGACCTAAATTCATTGGGTGTTTCGGGCAACATGCTTAACACTCTTTTTAGCTACATGTCTGAACGAACTTTCCGTGTAAGAATTGGTAGTGCACTTTTTAAAGGGACACTGAAGTGAATTTGTCAAGCTCCCGTTTTTGCTTGCACTGCATAGTCTGGCTCAAATTAACACACTTTTCATCGTTTATCTGGTTGACAAATCGGTAATTATTTTACAAAGCGCGAAAGAAGAAAAACTACCATGCGCGGTTTGCGGCGGCCGCACCAACTAAGGCTGTGACGTTGAGAGGAGGTGCGCCGTGATTGGACGATGCCCAAGGTTAGCAATCACACAAGTTTCGGTTTCGGTTTCGGTTCTGTAAAACATAACCAATGGCTTTGTTGGATGGGCATTCTCAAAATCTCGGTAATCATCGTACCGCGCTTCTGCCATGTTGTCGGCTGTAAAATGCACAAGATAAGCCTCCCAGGACGGCTTGTAGTCGTAGCATTCACTAGCCGAGACCTACGCAGTGCATGAACGCCCTCCGCGTACCCGCAGACGCCCAAATGTCATGCGCTTTTCCCCCATATTTGGAGCTTGCCTCCCTCATGCCTGTATCGTAAAAAGCGTGTTCGCACCAGGCCAAGGGTCTGTTCATTCTGGCCTGTGCCCACTGCCTGCAAGCAGTCGGTGCTTATGGCAACAGCACGCCAACGAGAACTCGCTAGCGCGCCAGTGCCAGCCTGCGCGCGTTTTCAGAACTAGTTCGTGTAGCCATGAACGTTGCGGCCCCAAAAAAGGTGAACTCAATATAGAAAACATCGGCGGAAAACAAAAAAAGTTAACTTACAAAAAAAAAGCACGTACCCGCGGGGATTCGAACTCGTGACTCGCAAAACATTTGCGGTGAATTCCTAGCGCCCCAGACCGCTAGGCCACTTTTTTTTTCTTTATTACCGGTTTCAGATATCACAAAAACGTGCTACAGATAACAAACGCTAGCTTTGCCTAAGCCAACGTGTTATGTCTCAAAACGGGGCATAGACAACACTTTCTCTACTTCCTGCAGCCACTCGGGTGTACAAGGTTGACCCTTCCACATTTCTACAATGCGATGAACGCTTTCACAGAAATACTGCCTCGCGGGCCGTCCATCAACGTCCGAGTAACGAGCTGCCAATCGAGACCTCCATATTCCGTGGAGGACCAGCAACATCAATAGGTCGTAAGGCACTCCATTATCGTTCTCAACTGCCAGAAACCGTATACCATGAGGATCCAAGGGGAGTTCCTTTTTCAAAGTTCTCTGAAGTACATCCCACAAAAACAACGCATGCCAACAGTCCAAAAATACATGTTCAACAGTTTCCGGCTTCTTGCATAGCCAGCAGTCTGCTCCCCAGGGCACGAACAAACCCCAGACCGCTAGGCCACGGAGCGGGACGCGAATGCCTTGCTAATATAGGGTATATATTGTACAACCGGTTTACACTTTTATTTAGTTTTGGCATTTCAAGCCGCTTAGGTGACTATTTGTTGTACTGCGATCGTGCAGTAAGCGTCGCCCGAGTTTCCACAGTAGCTCACGTCTAGCAATTGCATTTCGCAGACGGAAAAGCGTTCGCAGATGCGTAGTCGTGCTGCTGACCGCTGTGCTTGTTCGCCCAGCGCAAAGAAGTGCTTCCCGCGCCCTAGTTTTACGCTGTACGGTAAAAATATCAGTTGATTTTATTTCCTTAGTACCTATATTGACTTCGCTGACTCTTCTCCCGCCTTCAAGAGGCCTTATATTTTCCTACTGGCGTACCAGTCAGCGAAGCGTCGCATGTGCAGCGCTTGTGTGAAGCGACCTTGACTTGGAGCTAGATACAGTGTACAAACAAACCAAGAAAAGAAAGGCACATTCTTCCATTCACAAACGTGTCCTGGCTTCGTTTCAACTAAGCGAACGAATTGCGACCAAGCAATTTTTTTTAACCTCCTTGATTGCGACGACCCGCCGGCGGCCGGCGGACGAGACGCTGGGCCGACTGACTCTGTCGGCCGGGGAGCCGTGCAGTAGCGCAGCCGTGGCGCAGCCAATTGCCAGCTCATCCCCTCCTGACGTCACACGAAAACGCCACAGAAAATGGGCGAGCGTAAAGAGAGGAGGACAGCGTTTTCGAATTAGTTTTTCTACTAAATAAAATCGCGTAAACGCGCCTAGAGTGGTCGAAACATGGCCTGGGGACTCCGGACTACAATTTGCGCTAGTAATCCCGCAATGTTTACATATCACTTCAGTGTCCCTTTAATGTACGTGTTCAGGAAAATGGCGTGCCTCAAGGCGGTGCTTTGAGCTGCACACTATTCATAGTGAAGATGAACTCGCTCTGTAAGGCATTGCCACCAACCATTTCTTGTTCAGTTTATGCATATGATGCCCAAATACCTTTTATATCATGGAATATGTCAATCTGTAAACGTCAAGTCCAGCTCGGCGTGAACAAACTAGCTGGCTGGGCGGACACGAACGGTTTTAAACTGAACCCCGGAAAAAGTATTCCGTTGTGTTCACTCTTGTCCGCGGGATGCATGTGGACCCTGACATTACTGTACACGGCGGGTCGATTCCTGTTAAAAAGGAGCAGAAGTTTGTAGGCCTAACCTTTCGACAATAAACTAAAATTTCTTCCGCATTTGAAAATGCTTAAGCAAAAACCCCTCAAACTATGAATATCCTTATAGTCGTCTCTCACCAATAGTACGCTGCAGACAAGCAGCTCCTCCTGCCTATTTATACTGCACTAGTAGGATCTATCTTGGACTACGGCAGCGTCGTGTATGGGTCGGCCACTAAAACGGCCCTTCAAATGGTAGACCCAGCTCTGCATTTGGGGCTTCAGCCTTGCTTGTTGTGCGCTTCGCACCAGCCCTGTTGAAATCCTCTATGCAGAGTGCGACAAATGGTCCCTGTATCGCCAGAGGATATACACTGACATGTTGTATGCCTCTAAAATTATGTCTCTGACAAATCATCCTCTTAACTCGACCATTTATGATGCATCCTCACAGCAGCTCTTTTCTAACCGTCTATCTATTCCAATGCCGTTCCCTCTCAGAGTGAGAGCAGAAGCTTCTGAGCTAGCAGTGTCATTTTCATACATCCAAAAGACACCCATCATTGATTTTATTGCACCATGGCAACTGAGGGATGTTTCTTGTGACCTGTCCTTTGTGCAACTCGACATAAAAAACAGGGCACAAAGGGCAGCTACTATGCAGTAGTGTGCAGAGTTTAACTGCGACGCATCGAAGACAGCTGATGCTGTGACTTGTGTTGCGCACGGACCGAACTTTAACTTGGCAAAAAGAATGAACTCCCACAAGAGTATTTTTACGGATGAAGCACGCGGCATTTTCTTGTTACATCACATTGTCCAACACCAAATCTTAACATCCTTAGTGTACACGGATTCTCTTAGCGTTGTACGTGCACTTTTGTCCAGAGAACTTTAAAAAAAATCATGTAATCAATCTTGTTTTTAGGGCCTTATGTCGGCATACGCCTCAAGTCTTGAGATATTATGTTGGGTTCCTGGTCACTGTGGAATAGCCGGGAATGAAACCGCAGATGAAAGGGCCACTGCTGCGATACTCCTGAATACAATGGACATCGCAACAGTGCCGTACACAGGTATGAAGCCACACATTACACACCAACTTCGCAACACAAGGCAAACACACTGGAGTGAACAGCCAGATAACAGGTTACACGTAATAAAACCACACTTGGGACCATACACTACTGTCTCACTCAACAGACACATTGAAGTTACCTTAGCTAGGTTGCGGATAGGCCATACACATGTAACACAGTCACACCTGCTCACTAGCTTTCCAAGACCCGTGTGTAGCAGGTGTGGTGAGCGCCTATCCGTAGTCCACATCTTGATCACATGAAAGGCACTCGACACAACAAGACACAGACATGTCCAAGAACTATACATGACAATTCCATGGTTTTTGTGCAACGCATTTTTAAATATTTGTCTGATGTTAAATTTTAAACCTCATATCCTATCATGCGTAATCAAAACTGGCCCTATACACCAGCCACCACCATTGCCTTTAATGGATATTACTGTTAATCTGGCTTACACATTTTAGTAGCCACTATTTTTTGTTATATACTTTTGTTTGGTGCTCTTCGCCCCGGCTGGTCATTCGCCAAAAAAAATCCAACCATCATCATATATTTGAAATAGAATTTGTTTGAAGAGTTAGGAAAGGTTTTTGAGCGTGCCTAAGAAAACTCCGCCTTCGTGGTGAACCGGTGCACCGACCGTCAGCAACAGTTTAATAAGAAAAAAGAAAATGTGGTGTTAAACAGTCGTGGACGGTCACCTGCCTGTCAAAGATCAGGGAGTGAGCTGCCGAAATTACTAGATTATAATTTAGTAAATTTTAAGCAGATACGTAAAATAATGTAAATACAAAAGTGACCGCCCACCTGGGTCTGTTTATTATTCAAACGCAATTAGTAGCGCCACCGAAAAGTTCCCGTAAAAAAGCATTGTAGCCATCAGTATCAGCGGCCGTAGCTGACCAATGCAGAAGATACATGTTGGTGCGCTATGTCGGCAGCGGTGTCGTTTCAGTGCCGCCTTAGAATGGAAAGTGTGGCAGTGGCAGAGAGAGCTCGTCAACCTCTAGGCTAGCCAACAACCTGGCAGTGATGATAGAAATCTCCGTGTTTTGCGGGGTCTTGCAACAGCCTGGGATGACATCTCGGAAGGCTTTGACTGAAAAGTTTTGCTTTCGACTGCCTTTTGGCGGAGTGCCGTATAATTCCAAAGTATCGGATAACTGCATTCAGATCGAAGCGAAAATTGAATAAGCAATTCGATTGAATAATCGACAACACCAAATATTCGCCCATTGCTAATTGTTAGTGATAATATATGTTTTGTAATTGTCGTGTGAAAATACCCAGTGCCCTTTTGGCATTGGGAGGCTCTAGATCAACTGGTAATGGCACTAGGAACAATGACACAAGGAGAAGATCCACTGGTAGAGGCACTAGAAACACTCGTATTACTGGGGTCACTGAGTGACCATAAGAATTTGTCACTGAGTATGCCCAGTGGCAATTGCAGCGAAATATACCCAGTGACAGTGTGCCTACCGATAAGCTCCAACCTTTTGCACGTGGTGTTTATTGCTTTGCTGTTTTCACTTTCGTATATTCCGTTGTATCTTTAAACGTACCTTAACCATCATCAACTTCATTACGTATTACAGCGTTATTATTCTCGTTTTCCGATGCAGGTCTTGTGCTGGAATCAACCCAATGGCTGCAATGTCATCGCGCTGCTGCGGACATTTCCAAGCACTTTCACCGTGAGTGCGAGCACCATTCGGCAAGGTGTCCCAAATGTACGGCGATAATTCTCGCCAGAGACGCGTGCACACATCTGCAATCTCGCTGTGATGCATCAAGTGTATCGAGCGCAGCAAATGTCCAAGCCGGAAGAATTGTTTCCCCAAAACAAGAACCTCTCCGTCCGACAAGTACCGACCTTCCAAATGGTTTTCAGCGAATACACAACGCTATATTAATGGTCATGTCCTCGATGGAATCCGCGCTAAAAGAAATGAGCCATACTGTAGAAAACGGTGTCTACCCTACAACTTCTCGTGAAGAAGAAACGGATGAGAGAAACCTGGAAAGAAGCCAACTCCAAGAAAGTCTTAACCACATGAGGATTCAAACAACCACGCTGAAAGATCAGCTTGATGTGTTTATGCAGAATGTAAATGCCAATCAGCAGACTTTTCAAAACAGCTTTGTGGAAAAACATGACGCGCTCGAGCAGCGCCTCACCGTTAGCGTTGAATCGAGAATGAACCAGGGTGAATGCGCTACCCGATTCGCTGCATTCGGAAAAGCAATGGAAGATAGGCACCGTGAAACAAAGGCCGAGTTCGATCGACTTGCCCTTGTTATTGACAGCCAATACTGTCGAATCACTGGTCTTCTTCGTGGCAACAGTGGAAATAGAGAACCACGTACACCAACCTCGCGGGAAGCTGGAGAGGTGTACACCCACAGCTTTGCGCACAACGCGTGTAAGATTGCCTGGGCGAAAACCAGTGCTGTCGAAGATCACCACAATGCGTTGGCTCTGCTCCCTTTGATCATGCCTGCTGCCACAACACACACGTGGGCGCTCGAGGAATACGAGTCACTCAAGCAAATAGCACAATGGGAAGGGTACCAGGAGAGAATGGGGAGCCAATGTACCTGCGCGGCTACTGCGTGTCTGTCGGCGTCGGCTTTTGTAGTGAGAACAGAGTGTTTTTGCGATTTGAACTCCATGAAGGGAAACTGGATCGTCATCTTAAATGGCCGTTCACTTTCCAAATCAAGTGGAGCATAATTCACCAGACGGGAACCGGCAAACTGGATTACCTGGCGATACCAAGTACAATACCACATTTAAAACACGTCTTTTTACGACCGAAGGAAGCGAGTACCCATCGCATTACAGCTCGTAGCATCTCTTTCAACACAGAAGACCTGGAGCTGGCGGACTTCATCAAGGATGGCATTATTCTTCTCAGGTGAGGGAACGCTCACATCGATTAAACACTCGCCTTTACCTGGGGCTCGCTGATTCTTTGGCGTATCCACGGTTACCGCTTGGTTTAACCTTGCTTTATAGATTGTCAAAATTTACCGAAAAGACTGGAGATTTAGTTATTGCTCAGATGAGGGCTGAGTAATATTCCTTACTGGCTGCACATAACAATTTGAACTCCCAACCCCAGATCCGCCCACCTCGGCGTAAGCACACATTGCTTTTTTGTACATTCTTGTCGATTTGAACCAGTCCTACAAGCAATCATGCGTTAATTTCTGATGTCGAAATACAAACACTAAAATCAGCCACAATCGAGCACAAATGCATAATTCTATGCTCAAAGGCTCGTTATAAAAGAACTACAAATTTAGCCCTATTTTGATTTAGTGAATGGAAAATTCTAGGAGACATAGGAGCGAAATCCTTCGGCCGGCTGCTCTGGTAGCGTTTTATACGCAGGTCATTTGCCTTACTATACGGTGCAAACATAACAGTTCAGATTCAGCCCTGTTGACCGTGAAAATATTTTTCAGCTTCACATATTCTGGTAACTACGGCCGTATTGTTCGAAGACGTTGCAACATTGTCCCATCTGGTGCAAAAAAAAGCCTCCTTGAATGGTGAATCCCACTTACCATTGAAAACAGAAAACATACCAAATAGACATGCTTTTAAGCCATGGGCGATCCTACCGTAGAAAAACGTTTGTCTTAAACTAAAAACTCTTTGAACATTCTATCCCTTAAAATGAGTTCTTGAATAGAACACACCCGATAAAAATGTGGCAGGGGAATTCCGGTAATTCTGGGGCAAATGCGCCGGAATCGTGCAATTCGTTATCTGCATTCCGGGATCTGTTAGCGTGTGTAGGCTACAGTGGCCATTTATGTTGAGGCCTTTGGGCTAGCATAAGTTGCTGTAGTGGTTTGGTTTGCGCTAAATGACTAAGCGTTAACAACAAATTAGACATTATACAAGGATAAATGCGTTAGCTTGCGAACATAAGAAAGGCCTTTTGGCTATCCACCATCCAGAGCCTTCCCGGCTGCCTTGAACGTTCCTTAGTTCTTATTTGGTTGTTTAGGTCGTTCTTTTCGGGGCTTTATGTCTTAGTTCGTTTGTTAGGTGGTGAAGGATAGTGTACGATGCAAAATATAGTGGTGGTTATTCCGTTTTTTAATGTTTTAGGTTGTTCTGATTGTGCATTTTTCTGGTCCTTAAAAATACGTTGAACGAAGTACCTCAATTTGTTACTAGACAATTTTTTTTCGTGTGCGTACAGATTTCACGTACGCAAATGTAAAAAGTATACGTAGCTTATGCGCATGTAGTTTGAAACCATGGAGGAAATAAAGCTTAGGAGAGGGGGATCCGCTGTCCACCGGCCTGTTGGGAGAAGTGTTGAAGAACTGACGCGATTTTTCCGTGGCCATTTCAGGCCGATGACAACCGCGTTTTAGCAATGGCGCCAAAGGCCGGCCCACGAAGCCCCATATCATCGGCGCGGCTCAGCTGGTAGCCAATGGTGGGCGGGGAAAGAGCGAAATCGGACGAGGGCGCAACATACAAGCAAAACGGCGTGGCTTGGGGAAATTGGCGTTTCCGGCTGCAGTGGAAGAGATGTCAGGGCCTCTTCTAAGCTTCCTTTCCTCCATGTTTAAAACCCGCTTATAGACACACATACGCGGCGAAACTCTGAGCGTAGGGCACCTGGACGGACTCCCAGCCCCTACATGCACGTTATTCCTAGTGCCATCTACTAACAAGCACACACAATGCTATCGGGACCGGGTGGCCGTTGTATGACACCACCGTCGCTTCAGCGTACAGCGCCGCCCGTGTCGAACCACTCGTCAGTGGAATGCCGGTGGCGGTCAGCGCAGGGTTGTTGTGCCCACGGCGTAAGAATATTCTTACACCGTGGTTGTGCATGACTTTGTGTCGTTCTGCTGCGGTGAGGCTGGCAAAGCGCACATAACTACAATGACGTTATAAATGCGAAGCATCTCTTGATCAGCGGGATGTCACGCGTCCATGCCCCGTCCGCAGCACCTCTGATGATGATTGTGGCAGGATGCCCTAGGGATTGGCCAGCCAAGAATTATATCACAATATAGCTTCGTGTTCAACCACCGTCGTCATCTTCCCGTAGGGGATCTGCTGAAGAAGAAGAAGACAACGCTGCGAAGAGGAGGGCGTGTACGTGCTAATCCATCACGACATAGCTTCGCGTTCAACCACCGTCGTCATCTTCCCGTAGGGGAACCACTGAAGAAGGAGGAAGAGAAGAAGACACAGCTGCGAAGAGGAGGGCGTGTACGTTGCTCTCAGCCAGTGCACCGACGTCAACAACCTTCACCTCACCAACGCTGACGGATACTACCGATTCTACCACAGGGATGACAACATCGACAAGAACATGATGGACGAGTTTCGGCGCCTCGAGAACCACCGCCTACTCACCGTAACACACCAGTACTTGCGTGCCTTTGCCACCAGTGTGGACCCGGACGCGGAATTACCTCTGGCGCTTCTAAACACCAGATCACTCAACATAACGGCAACACAATGGAACCACACGGAACCCCCTGATGCTTCGCATCCTCATCAGGGGTCCCCACGAGAAGATGGTGTAATTTTAAAGCAAAGCTTTTTACCTCTACCCCCCAAGGGCTCTTTAGCGACCGTTGGTGTCACCAGAAAACTCCAGCGAACAAATAAAAGAATTTACTGCACCGCCAGGAATCGAACCTGGAACTAATAGACTAACAAAGCGAGAGCCCGTTGTCTTACCGATTTAGCTACGAGCCCACGCGAAGACGGTAAGACTGGTGGTGCACTCACCAAGCACATCTACGGGTTTACCCCCTGCGTTATCGCCGAATGCCACGTGAAAGCATCAAGTAACCACTAACGCCCGTCTAGCGGCCCTGTGCGCACCTTGCTGATGTGCTAAGAGTTACAAAATTTAAGTAAGCTCACACCAATGCATGGCATCTCACTTCTAGTACGCCAATGTGCTAAAGCCTGTAGCCTCCAGTGTTCACGTAAAAAATCACAGCTCCTTGTCGTGACCACATTGGCAGGGCAGCACAGAATGTCACTCCGCTTGACGTACCCCAAACTCTTGGCGACTAAAACTGAGATGCTCCCTTTGCTTAGAAGTATGAACCCCTCACATGTCGAGGGTCACCGAAAAGCATGGTCTCAAGCGCTAAACACCACCCTCGGTGGGGATCATGCAGTTATCTACACAGACGCCTCCGAAACACCAAGTGCAGCAATACGCCATCATCGTGGCTACCTCCAGAACCAACCTCCTTGCGTGTACCTCGCTTAGGATCGAAGAAATGATGGTAGCAGAAGAGGCAGCCATCACCTTGCCTCTCGCTCAACCAGGGGCTCGGAGGGTAGTCATCTATTCTCAGCAAGCCTACTGGAATTACCAGTAGGGTTGAGTGTCCTGACCTGCACTGCGCGTGCTAAAAAAACACACCCAAACGGTTCCATTCAGCTCATCTGGACACCCCCTCAGGCTTCAATGGAGGGCAACAAATACGCCCCGCCTGGGCTTTACCTCCCGTGCTATGGAGGACAGTCACCCGCTTGTCACGTTCAGGACGATAACCCAGCATAATCGCCTTCTGAGACGACCGTACCTTCGCCTTACTCTGACCTTTCCAGAGAAAAATAAACTACCCTACGGCTCATACAACCCGGGGCTCCTTCCCACAGCCTACGCGTCTTCACTTAATGTATCCGAATTGCTACGACGCTGAATGTATATTTTGCTCAGAAGTAGGAACACTCCGCCCGTAATCGGGGTGTGCGACGTTAGACCTGAGCACCCTCCTCTCTTTCAATCAACTACCCAACAAGAGCAATGGGAGATGTTGCTGTCCAGGCCCCTCTACATACCCAGCTTCAGCGGGTGGACAGAACACAGGCCGTGCGGACTGCATATGGGCCCCACAGAAGAAGGAATCACTACCCAGGGCTGCACTCTGGGCCGTTCAGAAATCTGAACAGGAGTATTTTTTCCTCCTCCTCCGTCTCTGCCGCAAATCTCGTCGCCTCCGTCCGCGGCGCATATACGGAAGAGACAGATCGTCTAACACCGGGTTGTAGCTAACTTTAATTTATTAAAAACGTTTCCACTCTTGTGCTACACAATACAACTCAACCAAACACCGTTCATGCTTCATGCATTGATTAACCTTAACAAGAATATCTCCTGAAGTAATAAATGGGGTGGTTAAGTGCATTTCCCTTCTCTCTGGTTTTGCTATTTGTAGAGCGATGTGAGTGAATTTAAGTGACGTCGCATGGGTAATTGTTATGAGTGCCATTTACAGCTTTGCTTTCCAACCACATTCACGGGGCGGATTGGCGCGATTTTTTTTTCAGATCGGTAAATCTTGAGCGTGGAGGTGACCTGTACAGGCATGCCATGCGTGTGATTTACGCCCATACTCAGTAATTATAAATAGCAGACGACGCTCAATGCGCCAAGCTGGAAGTCAAGCTGGAAGTGCAAATCCGTTCCTTCGTACAAATTTTTCATGCCTGCATGCTGTCGGGCGTATGGAGGAAATATTGTAGCTAAATTGTCCTACAAAGCCGGTGTGTGAAGCCGATTCAGGAATACTGCGGCGCTGGTTTTTGGCAGTTGGTGACGAAATGGCGTCGTGCAAAAGCCGAGGACAAAGTTCGGGGCTGCCTTCTAAGATTTACCTCAATACAGAAATTGTGATGAACGATGCTTCCGTAACTTTATTAACTACGGAAAAACGTGTTAATTTCAAAGTAATACGCTTACTACAGTCAGCGGGAATTGTTTACAGAATAAATACCGCATGACAATAGAACGTTATCTTGTCGTGGAAAGCGTCGCTTTACAAGAATTGTAATGGTTGCTGCCTTGTTCGTAAAATGTGTTTTTAAAAAACAATTCCTGCGTGGCTGAAGGAAGAGACAGGAGGCTGACGGAAACCTGAACTAGGTTTCACAGATGAATGCAGCGGTCGTTTTAGAAGATGCCACCTAAGCTTGAAAAATCATGCACTCCTCGGTCTGACGACGGTGATGGTTTATCGCAAAGCTTTCTCGAGTGGGCTTCTTTGGTTGCCTTCTGGATTTAACTTTGAGTATTTGAGCATTGAATTTGACCAGCACGCAGTTTGGTCTTTTCATCACATCGGTTTGCCTTTGACCATTTCCCATTAGATTTCCCTCTAAGAAAGCTTCGCGTTAACCATCGCCATCGTTAAACGGACGGCTGGATGATTTTGCTGCTCATGTTTGCACTTTCATGCACCTCTCTCCAAATCCTAACTGCTTCCAGCGTCGTCGGAAATGCGTCTGTGCTGGATGACTCGGGCTGATGCACCCCTATTTGACGCAACTCGGTGCGCGTTTTTGGTTTCTATGCACGGTATTACACAATTTTTTTAGAGACTCGGTAAACAACACTTAAGCGTTAAAAACACAGTCTGACGTCAGCACTGCCACATTTTTAACTATCGTGCCAGCGTTTTTTCCACGTAGGTGGTAACATGGAAGTGGAGCGGGGATATGGTTTGTATCTGTTGGGTGGTTTATTAACTTTGCCTCTGGTAAAATAACCTGTACAAACCTCGAAATTCCCCTTCGGCCCTAAGGCCCCCATGCTGTCACTCACGAAAACCGGAGGCACAAAGCTCACGGTTACAGAAAGTGTAAATTGCCGCGACGTTTCACGGCCACACGGTAATCGAGCTCGTAATTCAGTGCCTTTCTTTTCAAAGCACACATATTGATGTATCCAGCAGTTAAGGCAGGCGTGTAAAACGTAGCCACTGAAACCCGTGAAAATATTTTAAAGTATTAGAAATTAATACTATAATAATAGTTTAATTGCAGTTGAGACAGCGCGGGGGTCAAGTGCCGATCGCTGCCAAAAGCACTCATGTCAATGAGCCCATTCTCGAACTTAGAAGCGTAAAAAAGTATACGTAGCCGTTGCCACATTAAGAAGAAATGAATACTAGTAATAGTAGTTTTACTCGTACTCAGAACGGGTGGAACCGAGCGTAGATCGCTGCAAAAAGCGCCCATGTCATTGTAGCCCATACCCAACTTTAGAAGCGTCCGACAAGTTTACGTAGCCATATTACATCCAAGAACCCAACACATCTGTCTGGACTTCATTTCACCGCACATATCCGCTCACAACACCACCAACGCATTCAAAGCACCGAAGCAAACACGGCAAAAATAACGGGAAGTGGGCTGCGTATTCCAGTGCACCGGCGCATTCTACTAACGGGGGGAGCGTGGAATGGCGGCGCCGCCCATCATCTCGCTAACCTGTTGCTATGACGACGAGAAAAACCACTTCGTCAGGTTGAACAGCTTAAAAATCGCCCTGCCATCTCAAAAACAAAAGCACTTTGTCGTTTTCAACTTTGGGTGATGGTAAAAGTGGACCAATTGAAGCCGAAATCAACATCTTACAACAAAACATCGCACCGAGGGATTCGCGACGGAGGTGATATCGCTGGGAAGCTGGAAGGCAGGGCGAAGTCATGTTGGTCAACTCTACGTACGGAAGCAACGTAAGGACGGCACCGTAAAAAATTCGCATTGGCTTAGCTCGGCTATGCCAGGATATACGTAGCGTGAGCTAAGGTTTATCTGGTTGTTCTTAGGTTTCCTGGCTGTCTAGGATTAGCTTATTATCATGCTTGCTGTTGCTGAAACGATTTCCAAACCAATCCAGTCCAGTCGAGTCCGGTCCAGTCATGTCCGGGCACTGCTCCTCGCGCATTACTCCTCCCACAGCACGGCTCTCCAGGAGCCACGCGAAACGGCTATCAAGCGGCTCCGGCGCAGCGTCAGACTTGGCTACTGCGCAACGGAGGCACACAGCTAGGAACGCGCCGGCGCCAGTGCGTCGGCCGTGACTATGACGTAACTTCTCTGGAATGCGCAGACCGGCGAATGGGCGGACTCAATTCTCTACACACCCGTACTCCAGTTGGATTGGATTTCAATCCAACACAAATCAATTTAGTACAAATCCAAATCCAGGCCAATCCAGTCCAAGCCAAGTCAATCCTATACAATCCGATCTGATCCAACCCAATGCTCCTCGCGCTTGCGCAGAAGGGCCCTTCACTGCCCACGCGAATCTGCTCAACCTCGGCCAGTGTAGCTTGGGCTACAAAATTCCTATCTCACTTACATTCGTAAGACTCGCGGCAAGCATTTGCGTTCTGCGCACGAGCACTCGCCATCCGTTAAAGCCCTACGTACGTGAAGCTTCCACGTATGGTAAACTAAAACTGTCTGTCGATAGCGATAACATCGGTTGGCTTCGCCTATTATGCGTTTTGTGATAATAAAGGGTGTTACATTATTGGTACGCTTTAACAATTTTTATTTGTGTCCCCACTTTTTTCGTCAATGTTCGTATTTGTCTTCGTTTTCCCGGGATGGAGCTTAAATTGCATGGCTTTTATTTTGTGGTTTAAACCGAAGTGTTGTATGTGTCGCAAGGTGAAAAAAAAACGCGCTGCAGCGAATACAACTTAACACAATTGGTTTGCACAAAGGAAATAATAATTTCATGAAACCCGGACCTCTATCCTTTTCATATGAGCCGGTAGAATGCAGTCACCGAAACTTCGAATCAAAAGGCAACGCTGAGCTACAAAACTTGAATGTTGTGACAGTGGCCAAAGCGGCACAGGCAAGTTGAACCGAAAAACCCCGAAGTCTGCTAGGGGCGCTGCTATGGAATACTGGAGGGGACTTAGTGTAGTGTGTAGAGTAACCTCCTTACTATCATCAATCAGGGGTTCAAATCTCGGGGTGGAAAATTTTGTTAATTTTTTGCGTATACATGGAGCGAACGAACAATATGTTTAAAGAACACTTGTTCAGCATATGCATTGGTTTATGAACGGAACTGTATTGCTTTAGGATTAAACACATTTCTCAATGCCTCTTGTTGCGGGCACTTGACGCCACAGTGGTCCTATAAGCACCGGTCCTCCACCCCTCCCCTTCCTAATCCCGCAGACATAAAGTTGTTCCCTCCTTCACTCTCTCTCTCAGCGCCCTCACGCCAAGACGTCCCGGGGAATGACAACTTAATCCGCGTCTTTTTATAGCGTGAGGCGTCGAATTCAGTAAGGATTTCGTCTCAAACTCAAAATGTAATCAAAACTCAATATGGACTCAAAACTCAAAATGTACTCAAAACTCAATATGTACTCAAACTCAAAGTGTACTCAAACTCAGAATGGTCTCAAAACTCAAAATGTACTCAAGCTCAAAATGGACTCAAAACTCAAAATGTACTCAAAACTCAAAATGAACTCAGAACTCAAAATGGGCTGAGAACTCAAAATAAATTCAGAACTCAAATGGCCTCGCAACTCTCTCTGCTAGGAATTTAGTCGGGGTCAGATGGACTCTGATTTCATTAGCAGTCAATGTTTTCAAATTCACGCGTGGTTAAAATATTACGGGTGCAAATTCGTGAGCTCAAACTTTTGCATTCGCAACGACATGACACCGTAGCTCCTGTGAGGTCGGAAACAATTTTCATTGCAGATTTAATACAGCTATACCTGCTGCCCATGAATAGTAGCACTGGTTGGAAGCAATTGTACGTATATATTGGATATGAAATTCTTGATGTAGGCTCCGTGTTCGTGTTCATGACAGAGGCGGTCCAGACTCGATGGTGTGCTGGGTCCCCAGGTGGAAACAAGCAAGCTTGGGTGAGGGGACGTGCGCTCACTGCTCCATTCATTTATGCCGAAGCTGTTTAGGGTTACGGTTCCGTGCATTCTTGCTCTGCATCCTGAAAAAACGCCTTGTGTCAAAGCGAACTGTCCCCGCGAATCTCTGAAGTGTGAGGCATTCATGGATATGCCTTTGCTATTTTAATGCGCAGCATTCTTTGCCGAGTACCCCCCTCTCGCTCCCCCTGCCAAGATCGTGTAATGTCCTGCATTTACACAAAAATGCAGATATCACAGAAGTTCAACCTGTAATCATTATAAAAGCGTAAATGAAGAGAATTCATCAAAATAAATGTTAAACAACTAAAAAAAGAAACATAAGAAAAAATATCGAAAATGGCTAACCGTGTAACACAGGAATGATGGATGGTCTGAGATTGAGTTAAAATTCCGAGAGACGTGGCGCTAAAGAATGTGGGGTATCAAACTGAGGGTCTCGACGAGGGAAATCACGTGGGACAAACAAAAAAGTGCCTCGTTGTTTGCTGAGCCACTTGTATTAGTTTTTATTAGCATTTGCTAGGTGAGATGTGCTGTCGTAGCTCGGAAAAACACCACGCTGTCGTTGTAAGCAATGACCGCCACCGTACCCAGCTGTAAACTTCCAGCATGCACGCGTGTGTGAGTGTGTGTGTGTGTTTGAGAGAGTGTGTGAGTGAGAGTGAGAGAGCATTTGTGAGAGAGAGTGAGTGAGAGTGAGTGAGAGTGAGTGAGAGAGAGTGAGAGAGTGAGAGTACGATAGTGAGAGTGTGAGTGTGAGTGAAAGTACCTTTGCTATATCCTTATAATTATAACCAGAAAGCATTTTTATATTTGTCCCACGTGATCCCCCTCGACGAGACCTTTAATTTGATATCTCACACACCCTGCAGGGTCATATGAAATTCATACCAGTCAAACTAACCATGCCTCTCATGACCGTAACCATGGCGCATTATTTAAGTTTCTGACGTGATTCCCTTAACTGGAACCTTCAATCGACGCCCCACATGCTTCAGCAGCCTCACCTTAAATTTAACCAATCTATGACTCATAATGTCTATCTCATGATTCGAACTACGAAGCCTTTTTTTATTTGTTTCACGTGATTCCCCTCGTCAAGACCGTAAATTTGACACCCTACGCGACCTAGCGGGGTCAGTTCGAATTTTACCCCAATATAAGACTCGCCATGGCAATCTCGTGGTTATAACCAGGCAGCATTTTTGTATTTCTCCCACGTGATTCCGCTCATCAAGACCATTAATTTGATACCCATCACATCCTAGCGGAATCAATTTGAATATTAAACCAATCAATGACTAACCATGACTATCTCATGATATACCCCTACCACATTTTTGTCCCACGTGATTTCTCTTATCGGAACCTTCAATTTGATGGCCCGGACACCCAGTGGCATCATTGTGAATTTTAACCTAATTTATGACCCATTTTGACTATGTCATGATAATAATCACGAAGCACGTGATTACCCTCATCGATACCTTTAATTTGATACGCCACACGCCCTAGTGTCATTAACTTGAATTTTAAACGAATCTATGACTTACCATGACTACGTCATTATATATGCATAACGCATTTTGATCCCGAATGATTCCCCACATCGAGATCTTGAATTTGATTCCCCACATGCCCTCGCAGCGTCATTTTGAATTTTAACCCAATCTATGACTCATTATGACTGCCTGATGACTACAATCAGGAAGCATTTTTTATTTACCCCGCGTGATTCCGTTAATCCGGACCTTTCATTTGATACCTTACACGCCTTAGGCTCATCAGTTTCACTTTCACCCAATCTAATGTGGTCATTCTTCTGTCTCAAGGGGCGCTGCCCAGTCAATTCAGCTAATTCATTTGAAACAGTAGAAAGGACAGCCCGCGCCCCATTTCCCCCCGGCTCTCACCTCTTCCTTTGTGACCCCAAGTATATCAAGCTGTTAACAGTAGCAGGCGAACAACCAGCACGCCAGCGCCGCCGTGTGCTTTCCCACCACCCTTTCCCACGCTCTTAGTGGATCCGTCAGGAGGAAAAGTTAAGACAACCCTTTTTTATGACCTCACCAGTCAATTATCATTCACGCGCCCAGCCGCTAAAATTAGGTATACAGCAAGTGCTTATGGCCATGAAAATTCAACAAGAAACTAAAAAAAATCAGACACCCCCTCCCTCCCAACCGATCATGCAGATCGCGATTGGTGCCGTACCCCCATTTAACCTGAATTCCGAGCACACAGTGACGCATTAAACTTAGCAGCCAACCATAGCTGCCTGCTAGGCTACTCATATGTACTCAAACTCAAAATGGACTCAAAACTCATATGTACTCACAACTCAATATGTGCTCAAACTCAAAATGTACTCAAATGTACTCAGAACTCAAAATGAACTCAAACTCAAAATGTACCCAGAACTCAAAATGGACTCAAACTCAAAATTTACTGGAACTCAGAATGGACTCAAACTCAAATTGTACTTAGAACTCAAAATGGACTCAAACTCAAAATGTACTCAGAACTCAAAATGGACTCAAACTCAAAATGTACTGAGTACTCAAAATGAAGTCAAACTCAAAATCTACTCAGAACTCAAAATCTACTCAGAACTCAAAATGGACTCAAACTCAAAATGTACTCAGAACTCAAAATGTACTCAGAACTCAAAATGGACTCAAACTCAAAATGGACTCAGAACTCAAAATGGACTCAGAATTCACTAGGCCTCAGGCGTACTCAAACTCAGTCGGGATCGCTCGGCTCAAACGCACTCAAGCTCAAACTCACCATGCCACACTAGCCTCGCGCTCACTCAAACTCAAACTCACGCGTGAGTTTGAGTCCAAATGAGTCTGAGTGAGTGGACTCATGAGTGAGTTCGCCGACCTCTGGAGAAAACACAGCGTAACTGAAATGGCGAATTTACGAGGAATGGTTACAGAGGACGTTTTTAAACAAAGTGACGTCAGTGATAGCAGCGATAGGGGCTGGAAGGTGGTTCCACTCATTTGCAGTTTTCGGGATGAATGATTGAAAGTACAAATTCGTGCGGGCGCTGGCACCTCCCACTTTAAACTGATGGTCCTTGCGTGAAGCAACGTACGATGCGGCGGGCGGGAAAAGGATGTTGCTAAGGGACGGGATACAGTGAAAAATCTTATAGGACAGGCAAAGGCGAGGGATTGATTTTACGCCGCAGTGGGAGAGTGGGTAAGTGAAGATTGGCTTTCATTGACGTAACACTGGACGTACGATGGACGTTTGACATGATAAAACAGGCAGAGTGGTTTTGATTCGCCTTGATGCAGTCAGATAGGCGATTAGTATGTGCATCCCCGACTGGTGATGCGTACTCGAGTTTGGGTCTGACTAATTTTTGATAAAGCAAAAGTGTAAGGTTAGTCGGAGCCAAAGAAAAGTTTCTGCGCAGATAACCTAAAGTGCGATTCGCGTTATTTGTAATGTAGTGGTCATGTGTGTTCCAAGAGAGATTGTCAGAAATATACACGCCAAGGTACATGTAGGACGAAACCAGATCGAGATTACTTTCGTTGAGTGTGTAGTCGTACGGTACGTTGTGAGAAATACAACGGGAAATTCGCATAGCTTTGCATTTAGTAGTGTTTAGCTTCATTAAATATGCGTTGCACCATGATGAAATGTGATCCAGGTCTATCTGAAGGGCACGATTATCTGCGTTAGTCCGGATTTCACGGTAAATTACACAGTCATCGGCAAATAGTTTGATACATGGTGAAATGTCATTAGGTAAGTCGTTGATGTAAACAAGAAACGGTAAGTGACCAAGAACTGAACCTTGCGGAACGCCGGACGCTACAGGGCTAGTCGTGGAACAGTGGTTGTTAGCAGTTACAAACTAGGTGCGGTTAGATAAAAAACATTCAATCCACTTTAATACGTTAGCATAGATATTTAGCATGATTAGTTTCAGAAGAATTAACTTGTTGCAGACGGTATCAAAGGCTTTTGAGAAATCTATGAAGATACATTTAACAGTAGATGAACGATCAGCGGCAGAGAATAAATCGTTAGTGAAGGCCAGAAGATGTGTCTCACATGAATGAGATTTCCTAAACCCGTGTTTGTGAATGCTAAAGAAAGCGTTACTTTCAAGAAAACTTATGACGTCAGTGTAAATTACATGTTCGAGAAGTTTGCATGGTACACTGGTTAGTGAAATGGGGCGATCATTCCCGGGCCTATGAGCATTTCCTTATATAAACAAGGGAACCCCTTTTCCCACCTTCCAGTCCTCTGGGAGAACACGTTCTTTTAAAGACTACCCGAAAAGTCTCGACAGTTTAATTGAGGAATAGACGTCAGTGTTTTTCAAAAATATAGAAGAAATACCAGCGACACCGGGTGACCCCGAAATTTTTCAATTTTGGATCAACTTGCGCATGCCGGCCCACTCAACGTGTACAGAATTCATCACAATGAAGTCGCGAGCTTGAACGCCTGGAAGGACAGTCGGAGTAGTGCTCATAAAGAATGAAGAAAATGCATGGTTAAGGGCGATACAAACGTGCTCACTGGAAATTACTTCGTCCGTGTCCATCGTAACTTCAATCGGCTTCTTATAGCCCCCATTTACGACCTACCAAAATTTCTGGGGATTGTTTTGCAGAGTTGACGGTAGCGTGGGCTGAAACAAGGCTCCTTTGCCGCGGATAAAGCATGCCCGTATTCTTTGGCTACATTTTTGTAAACCCCCATCTTTCAGATGAGTTATAACGCTTGGTTTGGCGGTAAACACGCTTCTTTTTGTTGGACCAGCGTTTCAATGTTGGCGTAAACCACGGTGATTGTCTGTTACTTGCAATTTCGCGCAGTGGTATGTACTTGCTAACAAGTTCAGCAACTTTATTTTTAAACAGCTTCCAGTTATTGTTGACAGATCATTGGGTGAAGTCTTTTAGAAAAACAGAAGTGAAATGTTCAAGTTCGGTGTTAATGGCTCCGTAATCAGCCCTGTTGTAGTCCCTGAATCGCTTTTTACTTTTTTTGTTTACGGAGCGATACGCATGGGAGGTTGAAAACAATTGCTTCGTGATCACTGACGCCTGGCAAAACAGAAAGCGATTGCACGAGATCGCTGTGACAAGTTCGAACTAAGTCTAAAGTTGAAGCACTTGAATGTATATTGCGAGTGGGGCACATAACAAGCTGCGTTAAATTGAATTGCGGCCACGTGTTAAGAAAGTAGGCTCTTTTAGAGGAGGAGCCAGAGCCAGGAGATAAATGGGAGCTGTTCCACGAAATATCAGGAAAGTTAAAATCACCTAGGACTAGAATTGGTGTGGCGGGGAACCTCACGTGCAAGTTGCTTAAGAAGTCATAAAAATTATTGGAAAAACCAGATGGCGCATTCGGAGGGCGATAACATGCACAGAAAATGACATTTTTGTGATTTACGCGGTTTCGAACGCACACCAACTCAAAGGAACATACAATGGGAATTTTAAAAGACATGAATTCCTCTGAAACAGATATCAAGACACCGCCACCAGACAGCGAGCCACGGTCACGCCTAAAAAAGGAAATTTTTTTGTCGCACTGCAGGATCTCACGGTTTTCAACTTTTGATGACAGCCAGGTTTAGGTCAAAATTACCCCATCAAAGAGGCACGTGTTTACTAATGATGACAAAGCATCACGCTTGTTGATAACACCTCTGATATTACAAAGCAAAAAGCAACAGTCGGAATTTGCGGTATTACAACTTGTGTTGGCATCCAACTACAGTGAAGAAGATCAGCCGCTGATGACAGGATCATCGCGGTTAGGACGATTTGAGAGGTCAAGTGCGTCCGTTTCAATTTCGCACACATGATCTGAAGATGCGCAGTAGGTGTATATTTCATTGCCAATAACCACTTTATTGTATTTAAGAGAAAATTTGTTAAAGGCCGCCTTGGCGAAGGCTATTAGTTTTTTCCTGGTGGCGCGTGTAGCCTTGCAGAAATCTTCAATGATTGATATATCTTTGTCACGAAACTTAGACTTCTGTGGCAAAACACCATCTGTAGTTTTGAAAGACGTGAAACGTGCTATCACGGGCCGAGTTTTTTCTGGTGAAAACGTTCCTAGCCTGTGAGCCCGCGCAATGGCCTCGTTAGGTAGTTGCAAGTTTAACGTAGGTAAGAATTGACCGGACCTTTTCTTCAGAATCGGCCCAACTTTCCCACGCTGAATCTTTAATTCCGTAGAAAATCAAGTTCTCACGGAGAGACCTATCCTCGTACTCATCCAGGCGCGCTTGGAGTGAAGCGTGTTCACTTCGAACGGCGGTGGCTACCATTTCCTGCACATGAGGGCCGTCTTGAAATTCCTCAAACGAATCGACTCGTTTTTCTAGATCAGTTAACCGAGTTGTCAAATCCAACACTTTGGACTCAAGCACTTTTGGTTTTCTTTCACTTCGTCTATGGATTTAATGAGCGCGTCATGCCCTTGGTCAAGGTGTTTTGTTAAATCTTGAATAGCCAGAAGAACGTCACTGTTCTGTTTGCAAGGATCTTGTTTCAGGGACCAGGGTTGAGCTCAACGTCTCCGCTGACCAACAACATTTTAATAACAAAAACACACTCCACAACCGTGCAGGCTAGAACACTTGGGCATGGGAACAGCAGCAGAAAAAGGTTGTTTGAGCGTTTTGAAAAAACGGGTGGGGCGAGACCAACATGAAAAAAAGACAAAGGGGGTTGTCAGCCGCCGGCATCACTGCTGCGTTCCAATGCTCACTGAAGGGCGAAGGGTTCCACCAGCCGGTTATATGGGCCGTCTGCCTTGATGACGATGTCACACTGGCTTCTGCGTAGTAGGGTTCCATAATGTTGCGCAAGGTGGCCAACCATGATCGGCGCAAGGTGACGAGTCAAACAAAGGACATGCGTCGGTCTCAGGAACCAGTCACAGTCGATCCGCGCAGGCAGCAGGGCACGTTCCAAGGATTGCAGTCAGCTGAACCAACAGAGAAAGGGGGTTGTCAGCCGCCGGCATCACTGCTACGATCCAATGCCCACTGAAGAGCAAAGAGCAAAGCGAAGTAAAACCCGCGCAATTAAATGGCATTAGCTCAAGGAAACAAGCCGCGGTCTAACGCGCTGGAGACTGGTTGAATACATTTGTAAGCGTAAGCCGGAAGGGGACCGCGAAGCAACTTTCGAGAACTACGAGCGGAATCAGTGTCAGATAGCGAAGGTGATTCAGAACATACAAAAATAACACACAAAATTAACAAAGAAGTCAATCCAATACTTAAAACAAAGTTTGGTATGCAGTCGGTGTGTTCTTCAAGTCTACTAATAACGTTACGTTTATCTTTAATTGACGAGGATTCTTCGATTATACCTCTATGAGCAGTGATGTTTTTGCGCCGATAAGATGGACGTTTTGTACGATAACGGACCAAATTTTGGTAAAAGTAGGACCATATAAGCCCTGTTTTGTTGCATCGCTTTCAAGAGAAAAATTGGCCCCGATCGTCATTAGGATGCGCGTGCCATACACCCCAACAGAAAAAAAAAAAAACTGCTGTGAGGGTGGTTCAACTGCGAAGCTGTAAACAACGATTGCGGATGCGGCGTCATTGGAATTCACCAACGTGACTCTACAAAGAGTGAAACCAAGGACTCTGCAAGCCATCACGTAGGATTCGCGGGCCGGCGTCCCGAATGCAGCAGCGTCAGCAGAGGTACAACGCAAAGGAGGGATTTTCGAAGGGTTAGGAAGAGGGTGGCACGCGCGGCTATTGCGTCATCTCTCTCACTGCCTCTCCCACACTCTGGTTTCTGGTGTCACCTGCCAAAAGCACCCTCCCCTCCCCAGACGCTGAATCCAAACCACCGTCTGTCTCCCTGTCTCCGCGTGTGGGCGAAGCTTAGTCGTGAAGACGACGGGGTCTTGCTCTGCTTCCCTACGGGCCGAGGGTCGATCACTGGCAGTGCCAGTAGTTTGTTTGTGTAGCCTGGGTGTATCCAGTAGTCAGTAGTAGCCTGGGAGGCTTGTTTGTGTAGCCAGTAGTAGCGTGGGCGTTTTGCGCTGACGCGGACACGAAGCTTTCCTTGGTTGGTTAGAGATATACTGCGTCGCAGTAAACGTTTCGGAAACGTGGCGACCCCTGCCATATTCTTCCATCATACGGCAAAGCCCATCATAATTTGTGTCGATTCATCCTTGAAAAAAAAAAATGCGGGCGCCAGCGATGTGGTCTCAGAAGAGCTCAGTAGTATAAATACGCGTATGTGCTCAGCCACCGTTGCCGCTAAAAGGCCGGCGGGGCCCGATGGTTTGTCCCTTCCACTTCTTTTTTTTTTTTAGAGAACGGAGGCAGGCTAGGAATGTCACGTAAAATGGGGGCAATCCGAAATGAAAGCTGGTCAAACAAAGCCTTATTTGCATTTTCTTCCGAGCACAACTTTGAGAACCAAAAGCAATTGGAAAAGCTGCTCGGGAAAAGTTAACTTGAATATTCCAGTTCTCTTACAAGTAGGCGCCTGTGGTAGGGGAAGAGAAAAATGGGAAGTGGGGAAACCGTACAACCGTCTTCTCTGCCTACGCCGCACTTAATCGTGTTGCGGAAAGCAAGACCTATACGACATTCTATGCCGAAAATTTAATTAGCAAAATTTTATTTGGCCGAGTACTCCCGCAGTCAGGACTGTGTAATGCCCTGAAATTTCCTAAAAAATGCAATTTCTCCGGAAATAACACTTTTATATTTATAATGGAGTAACTGGATCTAATCTGTGCCATAGAATTTTTAAAAACCTGAAAAATAAGAAACACACACAAAAAACAATGTTAATAAAAACGATATCACAGAATCAGAAATGTGCATCTTATAAATTTCCCCCAAAATCACAGAATAAACCAACGAAGTCGGCAAAAGAACGACAGAAGTACGAATTAAAAAAATGGCAGCATCTCTCTTTCTTGGATGATGGCGAGGGTGCAGAGTACGGGGATTCAAATGACATCCAAGTTGCGCCCCGACTGTCACTCGATTTGCGCCCCGACCGTCATTCGATTTGAGCCGTGAGTTGCACCTTGAATATTTCTTAAATGAAACTGGAACTCACTGCTCAAATCGAATTTCGCTCGATTTTCGCTTGATTGTGGTGTGCGCAAGGATGGACGCGGACGGACATTTGGATGTCCAACGGTACTCCGCACCGTTACAGGCGAGGAAGTAAAGCCGTGTGACTCTCGGGTTGTAGCCCAGTGGGTAAGACGACTGCCGCTAACTCTGTCTGGTCTACGAGTCGCAGGCTTGAGTCCGGCCCGTGCCTTTTTGATTTTTTGCCATTTTAAATGCTATGTGCACGGACGCGGACGGGCATTGTGCGGTCTAAAGGTACTCCGCACCTAAAATAGCGTAAATAGTTCATCTCTGAACTATGCCTTGCATTTTCGGCGTTTTGTCAGTGTTGGTCTCAGCTCAGCGTTTTCATAGATCTTGGCATTGTCTGATGTGATTGGGGACTTAGCATTTGTATCGGAAAAAGCTTCGCGGTTAAACCAACTTCTTTCAGAAAGGGGCGTTAGAATTTTTCTTGCCTTTTTGTTTGTTTAACAATGACCGTTCTTTAAGTCTTATAACGATACATTATCTTCTCCGCCCATCATGCATTTTTGTGCAAGGTCAGGGCTTTACCTGGTTGGTCCTCTTTCACGGCAAGTGTGGTGGCTTGTGGTGTTTTTGCCAGATGTGTGAGATTGGAATTTTCGATCCCGGTAGTAACATTTATTTTTCTTTTTGGTATGCCTGGAGTTGTAAGTGGTCTGAAAGAATGTTAGCATCAATTTGCCCTAATATAAACATGAACCAGTAATCTCCTCTAGTTATACGTTCTTGAGCAAATGCGCAGCGTTAGTGTTGGCGCTGCGGGTGTATTGGACAAATACTGCTGCGTTATCGACAGTAACGACTGAATAACGTTTCACTTCATCTGGAAGATCCCGCATGTCGTAGCTCTTTTATGTTTTGTTGGAGGACCAGCGATGCTTTGTTTTCTGAGAGATAAACGATTCCAGGTAGGACTTCTCTCCGCCGTTTCCCTTTAATTTTTCCGTGAAGTTTCAGAAAACGTCACAAAGGATCCAGAGCTGGACGAACCCGATTTCATTCGATATTCGGCGTATTCCTGGAATGCCGTTGTCATTGGATTCAATTTATTTGCAAAGGTTGGAAGTAATCAAAAAGGGTCTTTCGGAGCCATCTTGGTGAGGCGGCGTACAGTGAAATTGGACACGGAACTTGCGCTCTTTATGGGTGCGGCTTGATGACGCCAAATAAGTTTTTGCAGGAGTGCACAGGGGAGGCTATAACCAAGGAGCAGACGTCTGAAATACACGCGCCGTTGACCAAACACGTTTGATCAAATACGTTAGCTACGGGCTCGTTTCGAGTTCGCAGCATTGATAGCACGAGCTTTTGCGACTGGCTGTTTTATGGATTTGACTAGTGACTCTGCACGCACGGGTGGGCTCTGACGTTCTCGCGCACGCATGCAGCTTTACATTGCACCTGTACGCAAAGTGTAACAGTTCAAATAAATTGAAACTGGGACGAAGTTTTCTTCCTGGGCTGATGAGTCAGAGTTTATTTTTGCTAGCTCAGGTCGTTTTTTTTAAAAAAGCCCTTGACCGGCAAAAGTTCCCGTGTACTTTTATTTTACAATAACGAGCCCTTCCGCAGTTTTTTTTTTTCAGACAAGCGTTTGGGTGTGCTCCACCAATCCCGTTTCGCCATCGCTATTTGTAATATCCCAAACTATCGTGCGGGAAGACGTACTGGTCGGCTGTATCTGTTTCACGGTTTTGGAGTATTAAGCATTATTAACTAGCTGGTCCACCTGCGAATGGTATCTCAGCAATTACGACACTCTAATCTACCTATATAGGCCAACATGCCTTAACACTTAGTTGTCGTTCTAGTTATTGTTACTATATCATTCCAATTCCAATGCCGGCTCTTCACCTTACTATTAACACAATTTGTGTAAACGGTTTGCCCTACGGGTAAACATGATGGCCGTCTCAAGCGATTACTATTATATATAAACAGCCTGTACGGGTTTTGGCCTTTAAACTGCTAGCATCCGCTGCCAGTGACCCGGATTTCAAACATGCTCTAAATTTGGTTGTAGTTCGGACTGCTAAAACAGAGGCACCAATTATAGTCTACTGTTATACTTTATTACATGTAAACAAAAAGCCTGCGACTCCAGATAAGCGTCAGCCAACATGTACCCTTTCCATGACAAAAGTTTACCTGCAGATTAACAGCGATGTGTTCTGTTGAAAAAATATCCTAGGACGGGTAAGCACTTCTTGTGAGTTGTAAATCAGCGCCCAATTGAAGACTACTAGGTTCCCCCAGATGTTTATTCACGGAGCGAGTATTTCTTGCTGTTGCACCCTTGTGTGAGGAAAGCGGGGCGCTTGCTTCGTACGCCGCCGAACACCCCTCTGGCACCCACAGCACCAACTACAGATATTCATACTGATGTAAATAAGAGGCAAATCAGCCGCTGCAGTTGTCTGTCGTTACCGGCGCTGTAGGATCCGGAAACGTTCCTCTCGTACATGACCTGGTAATAAACTTGGCATTCTTACGGGGCCTGCTGACAGGCATCGCTGCAACCACATGAGCAAAATGTTTGTATTGAGGTGGCAAGAAACTTTTGAAAAACTTCTGATCAAGAAGTTTTTTCTACAAGCTTCGCTTTAAAATATTCAGCTCTCTTTACGTTGTTGTTTTACGAAACACAATGGAGGCGTTAAGGACAATGGTGAATATAGCTTCTTGTCTTTCAACTTGTTCGGCTGCGTTCTTACCTTCGGTTTAACTGCTGTGCACTTGAGTGGACGACCACTTGTCGCTACTGCCGAGTCTATCATCACATTATGGAACACCTCGTATGGAACGCTTCCGAACGAGGCATTTGTGCTACGGAAGCCGGCATTGTACCTTAACGCTTCTTTAAGGCCTCCGTTTTAATGAAGCTAAACACTCCAGCTGGTGTGCAACCAACGTCAGCATTCATTCGAGCCCTTTCAACGCTTTAGGGAGACGTGTTGCGATCCTTAAAAACCGTCACAAGCACCAGTAACGGCAGCCTATCCGCAACAGGGCACGCCTCTTAGAAGCAACGCTATGAAGGGGTAGCGCTGTTACAGATTGGCTCATGGAAGCGAAAACCCGTCGTAATTGCGGCTGTCATCCTATTGCCTTGTTGGATCCCATCGCCTTCTTCCCTTGGGAGGGCGCCCGAAGTGAGTTGTAACTATTCTCTAGTTACGCCTTTAGAGGCCAAAAATTTTGTTAGTGTTTTCCCCGGAATATTATTAAAAATATTCTTTATTTAGAAGAGGTAACTTAAGCTCTCGTCGGGAATGGGGAATGCAGTAAAATGAGGTATGGGCGCCTACAATCACTGTGTATCCCCGAGGTACTTGCAAAAGTCCACGGGGATATGGCAGTCTTTGGTATCCGGCCAGCCCAGAGGAGGCGGTGCCAACTCCTGGACGGTCTTCTTTTTCGGTGGAAGATGAGGTCTTCTCTCCGCCGCGAGCTCCGAGAACTCCCACAGCATGTGATGCTTTGTGGGTGTTCTTGGCGAGAGACACAGGGCGCAGGTCCCAATGGGGGTCTTCATGTGGCTCTCGGGTCGTTTCCTCAGATGTCTTGAGTGGCGGAGAACTTATGCTCGGCAGTTTGCGAGCACACCTCCCGCAAGAGCACCCACGGGTCTTAGTTAAAACGCTGATGGGTGAGAAAAGGGCGCCTAAAATTTCCTTTTTCCTGGCGCATATTTCTTGCCGATTCACGAAAGTTCGCTATGATGATGTACTGTTGAGTCAGCAGATGCTACATGGGGCGGATTTTCAGCACGGCTAACCTGTCCAACCAGCATGTGAACTGATACTCTATCCTCATCATCATCACCCTAAGTACGCCCACTGCGGGGCGAAGGCCTCTCCCATAGATTTCCAATTATCCTGGTCCTGTGCTAACTGCGACCAATTTATCGCCGCAAAATTCTTGACCTCCTCTCCCCATCTAACTTTCTCCCGCCCCCTGCCACGCTTGCCTTGTCTAGGATACACTTTGTTACCCTAATGACCAACGGTTATATAGCTTCGCCTTACATGCCCTGTCCACACCCATTTATTCTTTTTAATTTCTACTATGTCCTAACACGCGTCCTGAACACCTGTCATCATCCGCTCCATTGCTCTCTCAGTCGTCCGCAATTTAAGTTGAACCTTTTTAGTGAGTACGTTTCTCCCCCTAGGCGAGTACCGGTAAAATCCACCTTTCTTACACTTTCTTCTTCGGGGACAATGGTAGGCTGCCATTCATTATCTGAGAATGCCTGCCGAATGCACTCTACTCCATTCTTATCCTTCTAATTATCCCTGCCTCATGGTTGGGATCCGGGGTCACTACTTGGCCTAAGTATATGTATTGGCTTACCACTTCCACTGACTCACCACCAATCTCAAACCATGGTCCTATCCCAAAATTATTGAGCATTACTTTAGTGTCGCGCATATTAATTTCAATGACCACGGTTCTACTCTGCTTGTCCAGTATGGTAATCATGCTTTGCAATTCGTCCCCCGAGTTACTAACCAAGGCAAAGTGCATCAGCAAATCTGTGGCTACTGAGGTATTCTCATTAACCCTTACGCCCACCTGTTCGCAATCCAATGTTCTGAATACCTGTTTTAAACAGGCTTTGAATATATTGGAGAGATTGCGTCTCTTTGCCTGACGCCCTTCCTTATAGGTATTTTAATGCTCTTCTTATGAACGGCGATGGTAGCTGTGAACCCATTGCAGATATCCTCTAGTATTCTTACGTCAGGCACGTCTACACCCTGATTCCGTAATGCCTGAAAGATTGCTTAGGTTTCGACCGAGTCAAATGCTTTCTCATGATATATGAGGGCTATATATAGGAGCTGAGTTCACTCCGCACCTTTGTCAATGACCTGATTGATTGTGTGAATATGGTCCTTGTTGAATTGCCTTTACCAAACCCCTGTTCATTACGTTGACTGAAATATAAGGTGGCAGAAATTCTTAGCAATTACCCTGGATCTTGTAGACGACGGACACACTGATGGGCCTGTACGTTTTCAAGTCTTTCTCACGGAACAGATATTTTATATCCCCCTTTAAATGGGGGAAAACTAGTACCCTAAATTCTGACGTAACATGAAGCCACACTACACCATCGGGACGTGACGTCGTCATCGTTGTAGGGCCGCCGACAGAGAGCAGCGAATGGTTTGTTATTTTTTGCCACGTGCAGAAAATAAATAAGAAGTGATTTTCAGAGAGGGAAGGGCATATTAACACCCTGAAATAGGACTTAAACTCAGTTACTTCGTTGCATCTTTCATCTCGCTATCGTTTTATGCGAATCGTTACTATTTAATCCCCAGCTTTTTATTCGTGCTGTAGCTCCTTTAAAATCTACCCATGACATTTGTGTTGTTACACACGCAGTAATGTTTCTTGAATACGCTGGCACCCCTGATTCTCCTTCCCGCCTTTTTCTTTTCCCGTGTGTCCCGATAATACCGTGAAGTTCAAAAGAACAACAACAATGTGCTCAAGAATCATGCGCGGAAAGACCACATTGTGCTTGCACACAATGCCCGTCGAAAAATGCCGTGTCCTTTACAGTATAAAAAGGATAGTAACAGTTGCAGCATGCCCCCCAGTGGCTCTCAGTAATTACATACAAGCCTGCATTGTTAATCAAAGAAACAAACAGCGTTCGCAGCCAAAAAATCTCCAAATTTGCCTCCGAACTCATGCGAAAGGGCACGAAGACGCCAAACACACTACACAAATCGCGAAGCTTTTTATCGCAGAGCTAACAAAATGTCCGAACTTAGATGATGCTAAACAGGGACGTACGCTTAATATGAGCTAATACAAACTATTCCATTATTTGCCAATAAAAAGCAATATTCACGGGTACGAGTGCTGCAAGTCATACTTTTGCTTTGCATTTTGCATACTTTTAGCTCAAACAACAGATAATAGAATTCTTAACTAATGATTATTCAATTGCATGTGCGTTTTTATTTCATTGCAGACTCTCACTGGAAGATCCCACAGCCGACGAGGAGGCATGAAGACGGCCTTAAGAGCGCACTCAGCGCCTGAAGCACACTAGGTTGTGCGAGTTTTGTTTCAGCCATGAAAGTAGCAGTTAATTAACGGCGCTGAAGTGAGTTCACGTACGCGTCGGCAGAGCTCAAAATAGTAAACATGAGGCGAAGAACAAAAATCACTTAGAAAACGAACAACCCTAATGTTCGTATACAGCATGGTACCAAAACTGATTTCTTGAAGTCTACAGCTGCTTTTTTATTTTTGTCATCTGCTCTTATTTGCTTCCATTAAAGCAAACTGTTCGCCAGAAAGAAATAGGCGCATACTTTGTAATCTAGAACACTTGAACACTTTCACGTGCTAAAAACTTCAGAATGACTGCCGGCAGTTGATATTCCTGAAGCTCCCATTGCCTTGTCTTGGGCATGATACATGTTTTCATACGGCTGGTATTGTCGACGCCGTAACAACGTCATTTTCATTACTTCTAGTGAAA
Organism: Haemaphysalis longicornis; assembly: GCA_013339765.2. NCBI lineage: Eukaryota > Metazoa > Arthropoda > Arachnida > Ixodida > Ixodidae > Haemaphysalis > Haemaphysalis longicornis. The sequence goes on from CM023454.1 coordinate 159,927,310, forward strand.
ATCCGCATATTGTAGATTAACGACCCGCTAAACCTATCTATTACACCTTTGTAAGGAGGCGTGTTTTTTTAGATAGTATTTTAGACACTTAAACAATGTCAGACTTCGTGAGTTAGTTTAGCGTTCTTTGAACCGCGACTCCTATGCGCCAATACGAGATGGATACGTGCAGGAAGTCGGGAAGGGGAGCAGGGTCATAGAAGGGAGGGCTTGTAATACACCTTTTGTCAAAAAGAAGCAGCTCTTCTCCCGTTGGTCTTGGCACGTTGAAACAAATCAGGACCCAAAAGAAAAAAATCGTGGAGAATTCTGTTCTTTGAAATTTCAATAATCAGCAAAGTCCTTTAGCACACGACATAGACTTGACCCAGAATTTAGGTAAAGCGTATTAGTGAATTCCAACTCTCCAGAGCGTTGACAGTAGTAGTAGTAAAGCTTTTATTGAAAACGGGAGACCGCTGGTCTAAACAGGCGAATGCAAAGGGGAGAGGGTAGTAAAAGTACTGGGACTAGTAGTACAGTTCTTGGCTTGCACTGCGTAGCTTCGGGTTCACGCTTATCAGGGGTCAGTTCTTTTCAGGTTCACGCTTGAAATGAGTCCATCCCAACTGGTGGGCCAGGCAAAATAGTCTATTGTGAGTAGGACCGGTGAGGTCTCCGCTCAGACAACTCGTGCCAGACCGCTCTTTAGAGAATAAAGGGCTATTTGGTGGATTAATTTTTTGTCAAGTTGTAGGGGATCAGGGTGCAGTTGTGGTGCCGTGAATGTTTGGTGTTTGGCAAAAGTAGGACATGACCACACGAGATGAGTGAGGTCTGTTGAGGTACTTGTGTGACAGTATGGGCATCTTGGGGGTAAATGGGGAGTGTACCATTTACGATGCATTTCAGGTGTGTACGCAGCGCCGGTGAGAAATTTGTTGAGAAAGATTTCACTGGAGCGGGGTAGCGGAGGTCATCCGCAAAGAATTCAGCTTACACACCGGGTGTTTTGAACATGATATTCAAGATAAAGTTCGGATTGCCGCAAGGCATTTTTGCACACCCCCAACACAAATGCACGTAACCATACCTTATCTTCGCCCTGCCCTCAAACCACATCATCCTATAAGTTAAGTAGCCCGTATGAAAAACATGTTTTGTCAACCACTTGGGTGTGTGTGCCGTGCTGGAGCCCAAGTCATGAGTTCGTTGGAGAAAGAACACATTTTACTGTCCAAAGGACGTATGTCTAGGAAATTATTGCAGTCTTGAATTGACCGGGTCCACGTAGTGTTGAAGAGATGCTTGAGTGGATTCGGTGAACCAGTTCAAAGAAACCCCTGGGTTCCCTGTATGTTCGCCGCCTGCCGGAGGGACAGCTCCAGCTCCCAGGATGCCGTGGTGGCGACGGAATGGTAAGAGATTGTGGGGTGCAGTCCCTATACGAATGAGAGATAGATGGGCACGAAGAAAAGGTGGGACAACAAGGATGGCCTGGGCACCGATCGATAAAATGTAAAATTTGATGCCCGGGCAGTGAAGATATTTCGAAAATGAACATCTCGGTGAGTACTACAACTGTGCGGTCACCCTGCAGGTGTCACTCAATTCGAAGCATAAGGGGCACACGCCGGCGCGTTTGTTTTCCGTAGCCTCCCTTTATAGAACGCCCCGTGCCTGAAAGACACGCGCAGAGCCCTGGGAATTTCTGTTTGCAGGCACAAAAGATCCATAGAACCCAAGCCTTTATTTCTTCGCTTAAAAACGTGACCGCAGTCTTCCCAAGTGAAAAGCCCAGTGCATCTGAATTGCTTTGCCAGAACATTCGACCCGTCTGCCAAGTTCAATCGCTACTTAATTCCGAATTTCACTTTGTTTCCTTCCTGTAGTAACTTTTACTGACACGTCAATATTACTGTACTTTCCCTGCCCTCTTAAAGGGGAGTAAATTATTTGTTTAGTATGATGTCGGCTTGTACATTATGTTGCATTATTCATTATGTCGATTGAATCTCTTTTGAAGGCATTTTACAATGCAGATCGCTTGCCCCGCCACGACCAGCATGGGTATTCTTTAACCAAACAAATTAATATATTCTTACATAATATCGAATCTTCGTAGTGGGTGAAGATGTGTTCATGAAAATAAATGTTTTTTTAATTTAGGATTCCATCAGAAAAGCCTATGCCGATTGCCGAGAAAGAATATCCACTTGATACTCCAAAAATGCGCTCTGGTTCTGGTGAAAAATTATAATCATGATAATCACCACCATAATCATCATTCTCATCGACAGTATCGGCGTCCATCTTCAAAACACATCCGTTTTGCATACCTGCAACAGATAGATATCATGGTATATTCCAAGCTTTGCATCTTCTCATCCATAAAGAAACTTTCAAAAACTGTCCTTGGCAGACGTCTTCCAAGCACTTTCCCGTCTTTTTTCGCGCTGAAACTTTTTCGTGTATGCTACGAATTGCACTCGTGATTTGGTAAAGCGTAATTAACATGTAGCAGTAAGAAAACTCAAGTTGTCGCCATTTCACAAAGGGAATTTCTTTGCATGTAGATTTCAGTGCCTTCTCGTTCAACGCTGCATCCCACTAGACTTACATTCCGCGTTCACTGCCCTTCGCTTCATCTCAACTACCACAAATGAATGTACACCCCTGGGATTTCAGACCGAGTTCTCATTAACATAAATGTTTTAGGGGGTTTTGAAGCCAAAGCAAAAATGTCCCATGTAGTGAAAAGCCCACCATCTCGAACGAAGAGCCGCTCCTCCTGAAGCGTTCCAGAGCACTCGGCCTTCCATACCACCGGGCAATCCATGGCACGAGAAAAAGCTCTGCAGCAGTAAGACGTCACTCTTTCACAGGTGTTCCTTAGCAGGAGATGTTTCACACCACGAGGCATTCCACACTGTCATTAACTCGGCAGTTGCGAGACGTGACTTCTTGTGAAGAGGTACATCACGGCGAGTTGTTCATGCGGAAGCTTTTACTCTGGATTTGCGAGACGTGGTATCCTGGGAAACGTTTCATACCACGATGCGCTCCACACCGCGAGCACGGCGAAGGTTTAAGTTTCCTAGATGGTCAAAATTAATCAGGAGTCTTCCACTGTGGCGTGCCTCATAGGCCAGGGGCAGCTTCAGCGCGTTGAACATCTCAATCAATCAATGCTTACTGCGAGCAGCAGCGAGATTTGGTCACCCACGTCTCTACACCGCAGATGCGAGAGTGCAAGAACGCAGCAGAGCAAGCATAGAAAGAAGCAGCTGAATTCGCCATCGTCCCATTACACGGCGCCAGAGACGAGCAGCGTCGCGACACGTATGAGGCGGATGGAAGGCATTTATTCTAAGGCGTTAAGTTGCATTGTAAAGCAAAGCGGTTCCGGCGGCACCATTGCGGATGCGTTCGACAACGCTTGGCGGAAGCAAGGCGTTCCAAGCGTTCGAATGCGCGTAATTGGTCTGGCATTCCTAAGATATAAAAAGAGCTTACAAGTTCTGGTACGCTTTTTTTTTTCTTTGACTCACTTTTTCCTCTTTGGTACGGCGTAGATATGCAGACAACAGTTTGTTTTTTAAAAGTTTATGCAAGCTGGTTTTAGTACCGCTGTAACATAAACTGCCGTGTACTGCACGCGTAAAACCGCACGCCTGTTTATGATATTGGAACTGCAATGAACACGCACAGAAGTACAGGAGGTTTAGATATAAAATTCAAATAGCACTTCACTGAAGTAATGTGTATGTAGTACAAGCGTCATGCACACACTGTGATGATCTCTGTGTTCGGTGGTGGGAACCCCGAGACGTGCACACGGGGTCAATGACGACAGAGGCCACAACACGAAGGTGAAGCGTAGTTGCAATATATTACACAGAGCGGGAGCACGGGGATATTCAGAACGGGATGTGAAAAAAAATTGAGAAATAAAAGATTGAAACAAGAATGGAGAGGAAAGCGCAACTAAGTCCTTCCTGTCGCAGTTCGGTGGCGATTCGGGAGAAAGCGCACAAGCGTAAAGAAAACCAGAACAGTCCCACTCGTGTAGCCCGTTGTGACTAGGTCGCGAGTGGCTCGATGGCTCCACGCTGACCGGAATGAAGGCGAAGCCACCAGGCGCAGCAAAACGGCAGGAGAGGGATCCCGGCGCTGTTGCCCGGCGCAGTGGCGGATCCGGTTGGCGACCGGGAGGTACCTGGGGATGCCCCGGCGTGGTCGCACGGGCGCCGTCGATGGGTGTATTCGCAGCTGTATGCAGGCGCACCCCGAACGTCCGTCCGCCCAAGACCCCAGTCGCGTTTCTCCTGCTCTTCCTCTTCTCTGGAGGAGCATACCTGTTAGCGAGTGATTGCCCTCGTCTCCTCCCGCTGCTTTCTTTTCAGCGCCGGTTTCCTTCGTGGAGCTCATCACACACACACATATATTTGCCGAGATCTTGTCTTTCTTTTATGCGCGCTCAATCTTTTCTGTTTATCACACTTTGGTGCTGACACTGCCCTCTAGACTTTCGCATTCAAAACACAAGAGGAAAGGAGGTGAAGTGCTGCGCTAAGCAATGTTCACCAACCAGCAGAACAAATCGACAAAAGACAACCTGTGACACGTTTTTGGCGCATCTATACTCGAGCAGAGCGTGGCGCACGTCCAGAGTATTCGTGTGCGCTGTGCGCAGCAAAGAGTGCCGAGTACAGCAATGAGTGCCCTCACCCTCTGACACGGGGCTGATCACAGCAAACTGTCCTCCGCACCGTTGCCGGTGGCTGAGGGAAATGACCTATTTCTGATAAAACCTAAGTCTGCGAAGCGAATTCAGCGGGTTCACATTGGTTTTTTTACAAGTTCAAACCAGAAACGCTGGATTCGAGCCATTATTTATCGAAAATTCTAGCGGCCACTAATCGATGGGTTAAAATTTATTGACGCCTGATAACCGGAGGAAACTGGTTCCCGCTTCCCTGTTATTTCGCTGTAAACCGCCAACGCTTTTACGTGCCAATGCCACCCGTCCTGTAGCTTACCAAGTAAGGCCTTCGCTCCGGTGAGGGCGCCCCGGTCAGAGGTAATGCGAGGATCGGGAACGAATGCGGCGGTCATGAACGGAGCTCGCTGGTGGTTTTCCTGTCGCGTGGGTAGGAGATGACATCATGACACTCTTTTACGCAAATGTGTTTTACGCTCTGCAGGTGCGTATCAAAGGCGATGGTGGTCCGTTATTCCCTTACTCCCCCGGAAGTTGAAAGACCTTGCCGCACCGTCTGACAGGAGGACATATTACGGTCGCTCACTTGCAACTTTCTCGGAAGCTTGTTTTCCCTGCCCCGTTGCACTTGTGTCTTGACTTGGCCAAAGCAATTAACATGCACATCTCTTAAGGGACACTGAAGTGATTTGTAAACATTGCGGGATTACTACCGCAAACTGCAGTCCGGAGTGTATAGGCCCTGCTTCAGACAACTCTGGGTGCGTTTACGCGAATTGATTTAGTAGAAATACCGGTTCGAAAATGCCGTCCGCCTCTCTGCATCCTCGCCCATTTTCTGTGGCGTTTTCGTGTGACATCAGGAGGAACTGACATGGCTTGACTAGGCTTCTGGACGGCTCACCGACCTTCACAGAGAGTCAGTCGGCCAAGCGTTTAGTCAGTTAAGTCCGCCCGCCGCCGACCATTCGTCGCAATTCGTTCGCCCAGTTGAAACTAAGCCACGACACGTTTGTCAATGGAAGAATGTGCCTTTCTTTAGATTATTAGTTTGTACACTGTATCAAGCTCGAAGTCCAGGTCGCTCCACACAAGCGCACATGCAACGCTTCGATTATTGGTACGCTAGTAGGAAAATCTAAGGTCACTTGAAGGGGGGAGAACAGTCAGCGAAATCAATACAGGTACTAAGGAAATAAAATCAACTGAAACGTTTTACGTACAGCACAAAACTAGGAAGCAGGATGCACTTTTTTTTGCTGGGTGAACAAGCACAGCGGTGAGCAGCACGACTACACATCTGCGAACGCTTTTCCGTCTAAGAAATGCAATTTCTAGACATGAGATATTGTGGAAATTTTGGGGACGGTTACGGCACAAGCGTTATACAACAAATCGTCCCCTAGGCTGCTTGAAATGCTAACACAAAATAAAAGTGTAAACTGGTTATACATTATATACCCCCTATTTGCTTCCCCGGCGTCGCTTGCCCGTGGCCGAGTGGTCTGTCCTTTTGCAAGTCGTAGTTGGAATACCCGAGGATATAATCTTTTTTTTTAAGTTGGTTTTTTCGTTTTCAGATGATGTTTTCTATAGTGAGTTCGCCATTTACGGGCCGTAACGTTTACTGCTCCGCGAACGAGTTCGCAGAACGCGCGCAGACTAACACTGACGCGTTAGCGAGTTCTCGTTGGCGTGCTGTTGCTATAAGCGCCGACTGCTTGGGGGCAGAGGGCACAGGCCACATTTAGCAGACCCTGGCCTGGTGCGAACACACTTTTTACGATGCATGCATCAGTGAGGCAAGCTCCAAATGTCAAGGAAAAGCGCATGACATTTGAGCGTCTTTGGTGATGCGGAGGGCGTTCTTCATCCACGGCATATACCTCGGCTAGTGATTAATACGATTCCTAGCCGTTCTGGGAGGCTTATCTTAGGCATTTTACAACTGACAACATGGCAAAAGCGCGGTATGACGATTATTGAGATATCGAGAATGCCCATGAAACGATAACGTCAGATATCAACCATGTTGTTTTGCAGAACCGAAACGTAAACTTGTTTGAATGTTAATCTTGGACATCGTCCATCCATGGTGGACCTCATCCCGACGTCCACAGCCTTTATTTGGTGCGGGCGCCGCAGACCGCGCATGGTAGTTTTTCTTCTTTGGGGCTTTTTAAAACAATACAAGTTTATCGACCATATAAACGATGAAAGTGCGTTGATTTAAGCCGGTCTACGCAGTGTAAGCAAAAACGTGACCTCGGCAAATTCACTTTACTCAAATTAACACACTTTTCATAGTTTACACGGTTAATAGAAATAGGAGGCATATAATGTATAACCAGTTCACACTTTTATTCAGTTTTAGCATTTGAAGCAGCTTAAGTGAATATTTGTTGTATAGCGCTCATGCGGTAAGCGTCCCCTCAATTTCCACAATAACGCACGTCTAGCATCGCTTTTCTGAGACGTAAAATTGTTCGCAGATGTGTGGTCGTGCTGCTGACCGCTGTGCTTCCTGCTCCCTAGTTTTACCCTGTACGGCAAAAGTTACAGTTGATTTTATTTCCTTAGTACCTTTATTGACTTCGGTGACTCTTCTCTCGCCTTCAAGTGGCATTATATTTTCCTACAAGCGTACAGTCAACGAAGCTCGTCGCATGTGCGTTTGTGCAGCGCTTGTGTGGAGCGACCTGGACTTGGAGCTCGATACACTGTACAAACTAACAAAGTAATTATAGGCACATTCTTCCATTCATGAACCTGTCGGGTTCCGTTTATACTGAGCGAACGAATGCACCCGTCAGCGGCCGGCGGACGAAACCCCGGCCCGGCCGGACGGATCGGACTGGCCACCGTCCGGCTGACCCGGCCGGACGGTTAGCGAGCGTGCAGAAGCGCAGTCAAGCCAAGTCACCTCCTCGTGACGTCACACGAAAACGCCACTGAAAATGGCCGAGGATGCACAGAGGAGGAGAGCATTTTCGAATTGATTTTTCTACCAAATAAATTCGCGGAATCTGGCTCAGAGGGGTCGAAACATGACGTGTATGTGAGTGTATTTGTGTGTGTGCGTGCGTGCGGTGTGTATGTTCCCGTAGATATGTGCGTGTATGTGTGCGCGTGCGTGTGTGTGCGCGGTGTGTGCACGTATGTGCGTGCGTGTGTGCATGTGTGTGCACGTGTGGGCGTAGGCCTGTGTGTGCCTGCTTTCATGTGTGTGTACGTGCGTGGGTGTGCGTGTGCCTACACCTGTGTGTGCATGTGTACAAGTAAGGTTTTGTGCGTATATGAGCTTGTGTGTGTGTGTGCCTGTGTGTGACTTGCGTCTCGTGTGCGTGTGCTTGTGTGGGCGTGTGTGTGTGTGTGTCGTACGTGCGTGGATGATGCGCGTCTGTGTGGCGACATTGGATGGTACCATGGAAGATGACGGACGGGCAGGGTTTGTGCTGTGTAGAAAAGTTGCCTGCCCCCAAAAGAGGCAGCCCAAGGGTGCATTATTTGGAGACGACGTGTGGCCCGTCACCTGTTTTGTTGATGGGAGGGGAGCACAGGGCGGCCACGCGTGCGCAAAGTCTAGAGCTACTGTTGTTGTTTTGCTCAAGAAAGCAACTGCTGTATATGAAAATGCAGATTTATGATCCAGGAAAAGCCGGGCCATAGCGTGAAATCTGGGACGGGGCGAAGCATGCAACGTATAACTGTATTTCAAAGATTGTAAATCTCCTCTTGCCACACGGCGCGCGCTGTTATGTGCGACATCCCAATTAGGCAGGCGGAGGAGAAGCGAAATTTGAAATGGAGAACTGCAAATTTTAAAATTAAGCGAGTACGGAGAGAAATAGAAGAAACAAGCAGCACGTACGAACAACGAGTGTCGCGGTGCGTTATTTAGTACGCGTCGAGTTCAGGTTGCGAGGCGCCGGAAAACGAGTGTCCCGGCGTTCTTGTACCGTGACTACATGAGAATACGACGACATGCAATAACGATGACATGAGAGGACGCCGACATGATACGCCGCCAGCTCAAGCCTCTCAGGTGCTTCGCCCCTAATAAAATTAAGCTTAATTGTATTACTGAACTAAAATAAATATTTAAATGTAAACTTGCGGTCATAAAGACTAATACTTTCACACCCACACACGTAAGCAGCCCCTGATTGTCCCTGCAAGCCTTTTTTTTGCAATCGGTTAATGTTGTAATCACCGGCCTCACGTGGAAAACATTTCGCAGTGGATTGTACAGGACGTGGGCTCGATTCCCGGCCGCAGCGGCCGCTTTTCTGATGGAGGCGGCGAAAAGCGAAAACGCCCGATATTTCGGTGAATGTTAAAGTTGCTAAGTGGTCAAAATTATTCTGGAGCCCTCCACTAGGGCGCCCCTCATGGTCTTGTAGCGTCGGCGCGGTAAACGTCAGAATCAATAAATCAATTAATCATTTTATTGCACAGCCCAATTGCCCAAGCGAAAATTAAAAAAAAAGCCTACTCTCTAAATTTGTTTTTATACCCAGCTGAAAAGAGAAACTAAGAACAAAAACACAGCACTAAAAACGAAAACAAAAACCCTCCTCATTTTTTCCCCGAGCCCGCTTGAACTAGTTTGAACCGGTTCTAACCGATTCGAGCCTGTACGGAATGGTGCTTGGGAACCGAACCCGTAACAGACCACGTAAGGCTTGAACCCGAACCCAAACCTATCCCCCCGAAAATTCCGCTTCAACAGCCTGGTTCACCAATAGGAACTCCTGCCTGCTTTCAATTCAAGGGCTCCTCCGCAGGCATGTGGTGATAAGAAATGGCTTGAAATCGCGCTTTCTTCTAACTTGCCCGGAAACAAACTGTACCAAGTTGGTGTGCTAGAACTACCTGCAACTCATGGGAAGTACTGTGTGGTAGGTGTAAAGAATACCCTTGTCAATTTTATGACAGAGAACACGGGTTGAAAGAAGTTTGAGGGAATAAAGAGAAGTTTGACGGGATGAACCATTTGACTGTGTATGTTGTGTTTCTCCGCATTGAATAAACTCGCCATTGAGGCTCGTGAATAAACTACGGATTAAGCGCACAGTTAAACTCGTGTTCCCTTCTTTGTAGCTCCTTAGTCAACCAAAAAAAAAAGAAATAGGTGAGGAAGTTAGAAAGCGATTTTTTCCCTAAACAGGCTCAGTACATAGAATATATAGGCACAGGTCACCGTTTACTACAAAGTGGGATCATCGCTCAGTGTCAAAAGGCCCCGATGCGGAGGGTGCGATATTTCTGATTGTGTACGGGCCGTGTTCGTTTAGGATGGTAGCAGCACTATAGCCAGCCGCCAAAGAATATAGAGATGCTCCATGGCGCTCCAACGCGTGCACTGTCCGAACGACTTTGCTGCCCCTGCCTGGAACTTCCTTGTAAATAGTTTGTAAAAAGATTCTCCTGGGTACATAAATTGTAAATATCTCTTTTCATTGATATGCAACACTACATTTAAGAAATATGTAAATATCAGAGTTTTACAGCCTATTGCTCAGAAAGAAGAAAAATGAATTATTCACAGCTTCAAAAGCACCGACAGCTGTGTTGTCGACGCACTTCAAATTGGCTCAGTGTGGCTTGATGTTGGGCTAGTTCGTACCGGTACGTACTTGAAAAGGGAGCGTGTGTATCTTACTAGGGACAGACAAAGAAAAAATTGCAGATGACACCTACGTTTAGGTCTTAAGATGTATGACGCGCTAGCGTTACTCCGGCGCCGAGGGAGCATTTTGGAACGGAGTTACATGGATTTCCCGTTTGTGCTTTCTAAATACTGAATTTCAGGGAACAGAGCTAGGGTAGCCTCAAGTTTTTATAGCCGCGGCGGAGAAAACTCTGAGGCCTTCTACGCTAGCGTGGCTTAAAATACTGGCGTGAAAAGTTGCGGCGGCGGGGTTTCGGTCAGTTCGAGAGGGCAATAAACAGTGTCAAAGTTTAGAAGTGTTTATCGCGCTTCGGTGACTGCAGTTTGGGTTTTTTATAAGACAAAGAGAGAAAGAGAGAAGGAGAGAAGTGTCTGTGTAGTAAAATTTATCGACTCTTCAGGGGACGGGGATAAAGAGAGGGTACACCCTATGGATTGAGCCATAATTCCAGCACCCCAGAATCAGCTCACGCTGATCTTGAGCTGACAAGCTGGTCCCGGTAGCCTGTCATGTGTCGATATAAGTTGGATATGTAATGCAGTGATTGTGCACCCATGCGCATATCCTTGACCTTGACCAGGTGGCGCAGAAGGGGGTGGTTGTTTTCTCGTATTGAGCGGTTTTAGGTCCATTCCGAACATTTCCTGCCAAAAAACGTCGCCCATCTACATTTGTGGACAGATTTGTTGGTTTGTATCCTAACCAGGGTTTGTGACTCTTAAGAGATGAGATGTCGCGCAGGGAAGGAGGGTGTTCCCACGCGTAGGGTGAGGAGACGTTTTCTATATTTTTCGAAGGGGTGAGTATGATAGTCGTGGTCAACAGGGAGCATGAAATGTGAGTTCAAGGGGATCTTGGTCGGCTGCGTCGTTCCCTTCCAGACCCTTGCGTTCTTCTGTGAAGTTCTTTGTGAACCTTTGTCATTGTGTATTGGGGGGTATTTTTCAAGCACTTAGGCACTCTGGCTGAAGCCTAGATACAAATGGCCTATTGAGCGTATGCAATGATGTTTAAGCATACATTCGGTAGTTCCGATAGGGAGAACGCAAAGGGGATTCAATTCATATGCGTATGAAGGAAATTTAATTACAGCGATTGCCACAGTACTCTAGAACGACAATTGCTGTCTGGTAGTTTCCAACGTCCCTTCGTCGGCCTGTACGGTAGCTCTCATGGTTTTGGGACATTTTTTCATAGGAATTTGATCCTGATTTGTCGTCTGCCCTCACGTAGGTTTGAATGTATACTTGTCAGTAAGGGTAGGGCTTTTAAGGAAAGTTACTCGATCATACTTCAAGAAAGAAGAAAACGTGGCGCAAGCTAGTCGTGGACGAAGAAACCAAGGTAAGACATATAGAGGCGCGTATCTGTCGTCGCGTCCCGCCTTCATTTTTCTGGAAATGTGCCTATGTATTTTATAGGATGACCGGTCCCAATGTTGTTTTTCGGAGTCACTTCTTTTGTGCTAGGAGAGTAATCTTTCTTATTTCTGTAAAGGTATTATAAAACACAATTTCAAGGCCGTTGCAGTGATTTTAAAACTAGGAAGGTGGAAGGCTGCCCTATATGCAGCCAAAATGATGCTGCTTACTAGGCCGCGTTCAGTGTTGGTACATAGTTTCTGGAACTGCAGGCTCTACGATATTTGGCCCATGATCAGTGCCTGCACAAGTTGTACCATTTTTCTCAGGCTGCTTACAGTGTCCCTGTGAGCGCATTTTGCTAGTTGGGAGAAAGGGTGAAATATTTTTCAGGGGCGAAGCTCCTCTTGCTCGGGCCCTGTCCCGTCCCTCGTTGTTGCTGTATACGGCACGGCACAATAATGATGATTGTGGCATGATCCCCCTAGGGATTGGCCAACCAAAGATTGGCCGAAGAGGTCAAAACATTCAACGCGTTCGTTGCTACCCAACAAGGAGAAGAGGACGAAAAAGAGGTTGTCGTTCGTCGCCTGCGAGCTCAAGACACGTACCGGAGGTACACGACACAAGACGGTCTGCAGAAGGCGACGGCCAAGGTGGCTAAAATGTCACACACCGAATTCGCCAACTTACCCATGGAGATTCTCATCGTCCAAAACAACCCCTACATAACCACCACAAACATCGACATCATCGACGGGTTTGTCAACGGAGGGGTGGAAAGATTGACGTGTCGAGTCTTTATATGATGTGCGGGCGAATGTTTCACGGTTTTACCGATAATCATTTTTGCTGCGCCCCTCTCATCATCATTCACTTCGTGGAGATGACGGAATTTTTTTTACTTTTGGCGATTGTGAGATCGGCTCGCCGCTTCTCTGTACGGCCATGCTGTGGAAACATACGTGAAGTCTTTCCGGGATCGCATGATGGCCGATTTTTATGGTTGTTCTTTTTTTATTTGCCCTATGGCGCCATTCATTGTTTGACGGACAGACCTTGCGGCCATATGACACGACCGTGAAAGATTTTAGGTTGTCTTAATTTTCTCGCAATTAGACGCCGTATAAGGCGTCTAATTAGGCGGAATTTGAAATGTGTCCCAATGCGAAACAAAACCGAGCATGTATGTATACTCGTTTTTGTTTCTTATTGGGACACATTTTAATTCGTTCCTGGTTACAATGTCGGCTGTTCTTGGTTTACGAGAGACTGTTGTTAATCTTATGCCGCCTTCTTAGGCTAGGTGACACAATGTTAGCGCCGGCATTAGGATGCATCCATGCAGGCACGCCTGTGTATGTACGGCGCCGCTGGCATCGCGGCACCCTAGCCGGTTTCATTTTATGTCGTCGGAAAGGCAAAGTACTTTGGTGGTGGCGTAAGTTGAGGGCACGGTTTGCGACCGTGTCTGCTCAGCAACTAACTGCATTGCGCACGTGCGGTGCCTGCTCAGATCACGTATCTGAGCTTTGCCTCGGCCGTAGTATGGAATTGCCGCTGATCGTCATTCCAGATTCCGGCGAGCCCTTCGTGTCTGGCTGCCTCTGTCCTAGTTTTATGTTCGCATCGGTGACGTACTACTTCCGTGGACACTTGATGAGCACGGCTGACAGCGGATGGCTAGCAGGCACGGCAAAATCTAAAAATGAGCCTAATAACGCTACCGCGTTAAATCTTGCAACGTACGGAACTAGTGAACCGCCAACTATCAAGTGGAGGTTATTCACAACAGTAAATATATATATATATATATATATATATATATATTAGCTACCACTGTGCGCATGCGGAAATATATTCCAAAGAAACTTCTTCGCTCGCTAGCAAGTTAATGGAAGGAGAGCCAGCGCCCGCTGTTTCAGTTGAAATGCTGTAAATATTTTCTAAGCAGTAATATTCGCGCAGCAACTTGCCTTTTATTCGTACCAAAAATTACACACCCGCCCACCCATCCACTTGCCCACATACCCACACTGACGCGGACACGGACACAGACGGACAGACAGACAGAGCTAGGTGGTTAAAGTGTGTGAAGCTGCAGCCCCAGACCAGAGCAGAAATGTTCCGATTTTACCAGCGGAGATACAGTCCTGCACGTGCGAAGCCCGATAAACGTAGCGATAAACGAAAGCGAAGGGCAGAGCGCCGACGGAAAAGAATAGCGATAAGCCCCCGCCGTTGTGCCGTTGTGCTTCATCGCAGATGGCGAACGAACACGGTCGCGCTCGGTGCAGGGTGTTGCGGCCGTAGCGAAAAATGGCGTCGCCAGGCCACGAGTACACGCTGGTGGGCTTCTCAGAGGAAGTGGACCGGAGGCCGCTCATCTTCGTCGAACCTCTTCCCTCGGCAAAAGTGTGCAGCGCCTGTGGACTCGTGCCGAAGGCTATCGCTCTGCATGAGTGCGAGCACTACTTCTGCAAGCCGTGCTACGAGCAGTGCCTGCGCCGTGGCGACGTTGTGTGCCCGCTTGATGGCCAGGCCTGCCTCGAGGATGAAATAACCTGGATAAACTACAAAACCCGGACCGTAATGACAAAAAAGGTATGGTTGGAAACGCGACTCAAGTGCCGTATGCCCTCTTTTATTTGTGGGAATTTTGAAACCATGGTTGCTGGAAATAGCTGATGTGGTATGGGTGTATTTTCATTAACGACCTTCTTAGACCCCTCCGAAACTTTGGTACACCATTGTGCATGCCGAGATAGGAATTTCATAAAGCACGCGATGGTGTGTTATGACTGACGGCAAATCCTGATAATGTCTGATAGCGTCGGAAGCAGGAACTTCACAGGTTGGGTGCACATTGGCAGAGGGGGGGGTCTCAAAGGAGCATTAGGGGAGGATGCAGGGCTTTATTTACTGCAGCTATTGTGAGTGCGCAAATCCGGCATTCTCTTCTTTACCTTTCGGTCTGACCTTCTAGCGAATATGTGATACACAAAGATCTACAGGGGGAGGGCGTTGAAGTTCGTATTGTCGCAGAGGGATTTGCCTGAACAGAGGTCCAAGCTGTTAACAACAACGCGCGAACGCGTGGCTTCGGTACGCGCAGCGGAGCCTGCTGATAGCCACATGCGTGACCAGCGAGATTAGGGGACTGGCGCAGGGGCGGCTTGGCATGCGAACGCTATGGCCGATGCTTCCTCGTTTCGGGGGGAGAGGTTTGACGCCGAAAGTCGCTCACCACGACCTCACAACGCTTCATGCGCCTGCGCATGCGTGGTAAAATTTCAGCGCGCCAATAATGAACGTCTTGAGGCAATTTCTGAGTCAACGTTACTTTCCTGCACAACCTACGTTAGAATGGCTGTGCCGGACCCACATTCCACTATTTTTATATCAGAACCATAGCAAAGGCGAAAACAAGATTGCTCTTGTTATCAGAGTAAGATAACAGTTTAATATAGGCTTTAGCGGCGGTCGTGGTGAGGGAACTTCGGCGTCGAATCCTGTCCCCACAAAACACGGAAGCATCGGCAACAGCTTTCCCATGCCAAGCCGCCGCAGCGCCGTCCCCTAATCTCGCTGTTCACGCCGGTGGCTAGTAGATATCGAAGGCCACGCGTTCGCGCGTTGTTGTTAACAGTTTTGATCTCTGTACAGCTTGGCTAAGCACCGCGGCAGCTGCTGCATAGCGTATGGCGATTTAAGGCGGCCGGTCATCATGTCTGGCTGATGTCGAAGGAACTAAGACGAAGACAGGTTCGGTGCCCGGCTGAGGCTCGCGAGCTTCCGTCGGGCTGGATTGGCTTGCTTCCCCGTAGCATAATGGTGGAGGAGCGGGGTTAAACCGGGGTCCTCGTTTCTCGCCAACGCTGCTACCTGCGTAACGTGGCGTCCGCTACCTAGATTCGCGATGCGATGGATTGCGCCGTGCACACCGCATGCTGCCCGACATAACAATAGGGTCGCAAAGGACCAAAGAAACTTCTGTGTCACACCGTCGTGGCTACCCTGGCTTAAAGTTAGAGCGTGCTGCTTTCCACTTTCTTTACACTTCCTGCTAGAGTCGGCAGTAAAATTTTGCGAGATAAGCCGTGCGTAGCGGAGTGGCTAAACTTGCATTGCTGCCCCGTAGAGCACAGCAATGCTGGGCCATATAACGCAAGCATTAGCGGTGCGTGGCAGGAGATGACGCCTGGTCGAAGCTCACGAATCTTGCACTGCCCGGCGCTATTGGTTCATGCCTGTCCTTACTTCGTTATCAGGCATCACCGGTAAGCTCGCTTCCCCTTGACGTGCTTTCGGTATTTACGGCAGCCGCTGTGGCGCCGCGGGTCTGCTTACACTGCTGCAACAAAATACGCATTCCCACAACCGCCTTTCATGGGGGCGCAACGTTGTCTGTATATATGCTATTGACAAAGGGATCTACTAGTCCACCATTGAAATTCCACAGTGCAGCTGCTATAGGTACGCCGCCCCAGACAGAAGCCGCTGTGAGCGCAGCACTTTTCCTAATTACGTTGCCGGTAGCTCGCACTACGGCATCGATAAACAACTGGTCATTTATCAACCACTGCCTGCAGCTTTCCGTGCCAGCGATCTACGGGGCTGACACTGACACATCGCATAAAGAAAGACGGCCGCAATAAACGCCTTGATTCCTCCTTGCCTTTTTAATTCCCTGCAACCTGATTGGTGGGCTACAATAGCAGCAACTGACGTGATGTCATTTACGTAGCTTAAACTATTCGCTCGTCACGGCCTTTGTTATCATGAAGTTACCCTAGATGCCTTCATTGTGTGGGCGCCCGTGCTCCGGATGTTGGTATTCCGGGCGGGACACCGACACTTACCTAAATTGGATACTAAGAAACGAGGCCGTGATGAGCCTTGGCATCTTTCACAATTGAAATGACGCCCCAAACCGCCAGGATAGAGAAAATTGCGCTGCTTCTCGCGCAAGCATCAGCGCAATGTGCCTATAGGATAGCTGCTGACGCAAACTGCGTGGTTCGACAGCATCTGTAGAAAAAAGCAGCGTCGACAAAATTGAATATTGCGCCGAAGTCAAATTTTAGATGAATGCTCTATAACTGTCAATATGTTGTTGGTATCTTCAAAAGGTTACACATAATTTGAAAACTAGGCCAAGAAAATGGCAAAAAATTACCGTCTCATATCACTGCACACCATGTGAAAACCATCCGCAAAAACTGAAGGAAAACTCTGAACTGTTCCGTGCATAGCAAACATCGCAGTTCGTACGCAAGGCTGTTCTTGTCATGACGAGAAACTGCACCGGCTGGTGAATGGTGGGCAAAAATCTTGAGCTCAGTCGAACAGAAATGGAATGAAAGTTGCAGTGCTCGTATACTCTTTGGGGTAATATGACCAGAAGAGCTGGGCGCAGTCTTAAATGGGCACGAAACAAGCACGTTGTTTGTAAAATGCTATTAGGCATACTGCCGAGGTAATTCGTTTAATGAAATTTGGACGGCGTGAAGTCTTTTTGGCGACGAGAAACAAGGGCTGGTCGCTATCCTCCAGCAGAGGCTCGTATATTGAAAATAGATTATATTTCCTCAATAATTACACTACACTGCGAACTACGTCATAATAAAAAAAGTAAATGAAACTCAGCATTATGCTCTAGCTGTACTAGCGGCTCATTTGTTGATAAAGGTTGGATAAAACATAAAACACTAGAACTGTTTTTAAGGAAAGATGAATGGGTACAGATGAGGTGACTGGTCAGGAGGCAGATCATGGGTGATGTCCCATTTACTAGTAGGTCCAGTGATGCTTTATGCGTTCTCCCAATGATAATGTTTATTTGGTATCCATACCGTGCATTTCAGTTCGATACGGTAGACTGGATGCCAGCCTACTTATGTGAGTGAAGCTTGCATGATTCTTAGGGTTTCTTATTCTCGCATTCCGGCTCTGCCTCTTGTGATTCGCTACACTATAGAGCTATAGCATGGTTGTGCATTTACTGATTTTTCAATGCTGGCGGCGACTTTTTTTTATTTGAATGGCTATGTCAAGGATGCGAATGTGTACTCTTTCTGGGGCTGCAAATCGCCGAATCTTGACGGCTATCTTCTTAATCACTGTCTCCGTCCTTGTCGCCACTTCGGTGAGCGCAGATTCATGTTATCTTATTTTTTTCTGAGGAGAACTGGAAAGTCATTTTGGACGGTCAGCCTTACCACCTAGTTTACTGCGGTATGACTATTTCTGTGTTTTTGTGTGGTTTACGCTTTCGTCGTCCATATTTCTATCCCATGTGCATGAATGACGCATCTGGTGTCTGGGAGTTGTCTCACCTTTTTGGCGATCTTTATCATTAAAATGTTGGAGGGATGGGAATACGTTGTATGCCTCTCCTCTGAGATAAATTTTCTTCCTTTGAGTGAGCCTCTCAGGAAATCCTCTGAAGAAAATTTCCGTCACGAAGCACAACGCCTCAACTCTTCCAAAAGAGCTTGGTTTGGGTAAAAAACAGCTTGTCTCTCTCCGGAGAACCAACACCCCTTCCTACATCACGTAGACCCCGCTCTGACAGTGCTGCTGCAGGAGCGTTTTGCGCGTTGTCTCGAGACTGTATCATCGGTTTTGCCCCAAGGTAGCCGTGACAAATTCCTACCGATATCGCCTTACCAACCTCTACAAGCCCTCTTGCTGTGAGCATAGCTGGCCCTCAGGGCTGTGACATAGCGAAGATAACCGGTAAACTCTTGTGAGCACAGACAAAACACGTCTGTGGAAGGCCTGTCTTTTAGGCTTCTTGACCAGTCTAGACGTATTAGTGAGACAACAACGGATGACCACAAAAAACACGTTGTTGAAGTCGGTGCCGTGTCTGTTTCTAGTGCTTCCTCTCGGTACCAGCCTTGCTTAGCGACTAATCTTTCAGTTGAGATTACTGGACCAGGATAACCAAGAAACACTGTTGGAGTGTTGCCTTCGTCTAGCCTCGGCCTTCGTCATCAGCCTCTGGCAGACGCAGCTACCGCGCCATGCAGTCTCTCTCTTCCTTCCTCTCTCCTCCTCCTCTCTCTCTCATTCTCAACGGCAACTTCACACCTCTACAAGCACCTCTTGCACCGTGGCCATATCCATGGTCTCAGCGGACTGTGCTAGTCGCATTATTTGATTACCTCCGCGACGTCCCTGCCGCTGACACAATACGACATAAAATCATCACTGTGGAACCATGTCCGCTTTTTACCTGGCGTTCTCTTACGCAGTCTAGGGCGTTTTTTTTCTAACCTCCCCTTTCTTTCTCTCTTCCGCATTACTTACTATAGTGCGTTTATTCCCTTATCCGCATTACCACACATTATGCCCCCTCCTCCGTCCCTCCCTCCATTTCTCTCTAGCTCTCACTCTCGCTCTCTCTCTCTGTAACTCTCTCTTCTCTCTCTCTCTCCTGTGGCTTGCCTGCGTTCTGAAAAAATCCTCACCTGAGATCGCCAGTTTCTCGTTGCTGTTCTGATCGAGAAAAAACCATGGCAATAGAAAAGGTTCTTGAATGGTAGTTGATTTCGCTGAGCGCTTTTCAATCTGCTTTGCGTGAGACGCTATCAAACGCCCTTTCAATCCCACAGATAAAGAAAGGAGTTCTCCTTCCTGCGACTTTCTGTATTACTCCTTTCTTTTTGAGTATAGGAGGGCATCGCGTCATGATTCTTCTGCACGGCAACCTTTAATGCTCCTTGGGAAGGGGTCGCTGTATCCTGTGTAGTTGGCGTAGCAGGTTGGTGATAACCAGAGGCTTGATTTTTAGATACTAAAAAAAGCGCGTTTTAGGCTCCAAAGAAAGCCAGACAAAACAATGTTTTAGGACCCTAAGGTGATAAATATAGGTACAGTCACCGGCAAACGTTTGCGGGATGTGCAGCGCGTGACCAAACGGCGCAAAAATGCATTGCTGCGCCTTCTGCAGCCAGCGAGCACCGGATCGAGGCTCAAGAATCTGGCGTGCTAGGCGCGCTTTGCGCATGCCTGTCCTCTATTTGTTACCAGGCATCTCTGATCACTCGCTTGCCCGTGACATGGTTTCGATATTCGCGGCAGCCACTGTGGCGCCGCGAGACCATCACCGTCGTTCGATTAGGAAGGGCGATTAGGCTAAAATTCTAAGGTTGTGGTGCTTTTCTCTCTTGTCTAAGTGGGGTGCCGCATGCTTCTGGGTACACCTCCTCTTCTAGGTGTGACCGCGGATACCTTGATGGACTCGCAGCCATTCTTTTAGTTTTTTTCTGGCTGGTTTCTCAGTACTATTTTAGTTGCATAGTAGTGATTTCAGGGATTCTTGTTCTAGCTTTCTGTTTTTTTTTGTTTGCTTCCTCCGATTAGTTCATGAGATTTCTCTTTGTATCAAACAGATAACTATGTGGTTGTCTATATTTGGTGTTTGTTCGCTGTTCTCCGCATACGTTGTGTGGCTTTGTGTTTATTTTTCAGATTGTTACGCTAACCGCTTATTTTTTAAATTCTCCTTCTCGGTTCTACTCTTTGCTCAGCGTTTTCAAACGCATCGCGCTCTCTGCCTTGCTGCGGGAGAAGTACGCATTTGTGCGAAACGGCCGCGGAAGAACCGAAAGCGCGGTACGAAGTGCCGAAAATTCCGCGATTTCACAGCATCCCTGGTGGATCGACACGACGTTATGTGCGCAGTGGGCATGTCGATGGTGTAGGATTGTCGGAATTTCGTTTTGATGGATCAAGGGAATCAGCCCTGAAATTTGGCGGCCGGTACTCAGCAGGTTTCGGTGCGTGCTTCCGCATTGCTCTGCGTACTCGGTAGCCGGTTCGGGTGCTTTAAAAATGTCAGCAAAATAGATTCTCTCATCTGAAAAGTGTAAACGCCATCTGGACGGTGCTTCTTGCCTCGTTGTCAGGGATAATTAACTTTTGCCCGTGCAAACATCAGGGCTTATAACCGCCCCTTTCAGGACCTCCAACATTTCTCAGAATTTCGTTAAGTGACGTAAGAAAATTTGCGTTTTTCAGACCGTTACCCGTTTATGTTTTCCTCAGATACAAGCACACGTACGGCAATTTTTCTGGAGGAAACCAAACATTTTGTCTCTGACAAAAATAATTTTCGAATTTCTACCGTTACAACCTGCGTCCTTCCAAATCCCATCTACTTGTCTTGCTTTAAGTGCGCATTGCGTATTTTCCAATGGTAAGGTTCTTGCATAAAATGGACTTAACTAGAGCCTACGAAAAAAATTTCATATCCATCCAGACGCATCCAAATGCGTCCAGACATGCCACACAGTCGGAATGGCGCGCTCGAGTGTAAACGCATGATTTTCGGGATTTGAATAAGGCGGCATGTGCCAAAAAGGGCATTGTTGAGCCTAGGCGCCGCGGAAACCAAGAAATAAAGCTCGTCGCGGAAGCAAACGTGGGAGACGATTTCTTTGGTTGTCGACCAGGTCGCGCGTTCAGTGCTGGAATGCGCGAGCGAGTGAGCTCCGAGTGCGAGCTGATACGTCAGCCTCACTATCGCAGTTTGCTTTATTGTCGGTTTCACGATACGAAAAAACTTGACAATGGTAATTTCCACAGTTTTCGTATACCGTAGACGTTGAACGATCTGGAACACGATCTACGTAATTCTAATTCTGGCTTTTTGTGTTTGAACTATAAAAATTCGGGAATCAATCGCAGTAATTCGATATGTTTCTTAATAACCAAAATAACGGAGCCTTGGAGAGCTCATCGCCCTCTTTGTTGACGCCCTCGTGCCCCTTAGCTTCCCTGCGATATATATGATTCATCGCCTCTCTCTCTCTCTCTCTCAATCTCTCTTCTCTCATGCTCTCCGTCATCTCTCTCTCTCTCCTCTCTCTCTGTTGTGTGTGCTTGCGCGCGTGTGTGTGTGTTGGTGTGTGTGTGTGTATGCGTGTGTTGTGTGATGCTTCGCGTGCGCGCGTGCGTGCGTGCTAATATCCAATCTGTAATTTTACAGGTACGTAATTTTTGCGCCGCCTGTTTGCATTATGCATTCATTGCATTCGCGTTGAACGATAACAATACATTTTTGTTCGTAAACTCGTACATTGTGCTTCATTAGCCACTTGTTGTCAATCAGCAACGCACAACTAGTGTTCTCACAGTTAAATTATTTACCGTTAAAGGTCATTACACCACCCCATCTTATTATTATTTTTATACTGTGCAGGTGTTGTGCTGGAATCACCGCAATGGCTGCAATGTCGTCACGGCTGCTGCGGACATTTCCAGACACTTCCACTATGAGTGCGGGCACCACTCGGTAAGGTGTCCCAAATGCTCAGAAGAAATTCTGCCAGCGACGTGTGCACACATCTGGAATCTCGGTGTGACTCCTCGAGGGTACCTAGAGCAGCTGCAGTCCAACCGGGAACCGTTCCCCAAGAACAAGAAAGCCTTGGCGCGACATGCTCCGAGATTTCAGACGTGTTTCGGCAAAGAGACAACGCCAACTCAATTACCATGTCGTCGATACAAGCCGAGCTGAAAGAAATAAGCCGCACTCTAAAAAATGGTGTCCTCGCCAGAAGCTCCAGTGAAGAAGAAGCGGACGAGAGAAACTTGGAAAGAAGGCTACTTCAAGAAAGTCTTAACCAAATGAGAATTCAAACGGCGAAGCTTAAAGATCAGCTTGACGAGTTTGTGCAGAATGTGTATGCTAATCAGCAGACTTTCCATAACAGCTTTGTGGAGAAGAATGAAGCGCTCAAGCAAAGTCTAACCGACGCAGTTCAATCCAGATTGGACCATTGTGAGCTTGCAACACAGTTTGTTGCTTTCGGAGAAGCAATGGGAGAGGGACAGCGTGAAACAAAGGGTGGGTTTGATCGACTTGCACTCGCTATTGATCGCCAATACGATCGAATGAGTGAACTTCTTCGGAGTACCGATGCCAGTCACGAAACACGGACGCGAAACTCTGCAGAAGCTGCCGAGGCCCTGACAGAGAGGTTGGCGCAGGATGCGTCTAAGATTGCATGGGCAAAGAACAGCACTCCTGAAGATCGGCAGAATGCAGTCTGGGCCCTCCTCACTTCGATAATGCCAGCTGCCACAACGCACACGTGGACGTTTGAGGATTTTGCGTCCCTCAAGCAAAGAGCACAATCCGAATTCTTGGTGAAGAGAATGGGGAGCCGGTGTACCTGCGCGGCTACTTCGTGTCTGTCGGCGTCATGGTTATTAATTTCAGAGCCAAGTCAACTTTTTATGTGAACTAGCACAAAGGGGAAGTGGATCGCTATCTCGAGTGGCCGTTCAATCTCCAAATCAGGTGGAGCATCCTCCACCCAGAGGGAAGCATGAAACTGGAGTGACTGTATGACACCAATTAAAATCGCCATTATCATAATACAGCTTTAACGACCGAAGGACAGGGAGTAGCGAGTGCATTCGAGTGTGATGGCAGGATTTCAGCGCAGAATATCTGGAGGACCTGGGGCTTCATGAAGGACGGCCGAATGCGCCTCAGGTGAGGGACCCCCACATTGATTGAACACTCCACTTCACCCAATGTTCACTGATTCGTCCGCGAATCCAGAGGGAGGAACTGAAATTACAGCTTTGTCTAACCTCACTTTAGAGAAAGTGAAAACTTCCGGTGAAAAGGCTGTTCATATCCGAGGTGAGCGTTCACTAGTATTGCGAACTAGTGAATGCAGAAAAATTGCCACACACTTACCTCTGAAAAATTAAATCTTCGCGTAAGCACATATTTCCAATGTGAACATTCATGTTTATTTGAATCGTTCGGACAAGCAGGATCGCGTTTGTTTCCTGAAATCAACGTGTGAAAAATAAAATTCGCAGAAACCGAGCTGCGAAAATAAATGAATTACCGGATGTACTCGTTATGAAAAAAAAACATGCACCCCTCCGTCTACCGGCGACGACGGTTAAACGCGAAGCTTTGTCGTAATGGGTACTTTGGTTGGCCATTCCCGCACTGCGAGTAGGTGCTAACGCCGAAACTCTGGATTGTACACTCCGTAGGCCTAACGTTTGGGTTTGGGGTGTACGGTGCGAATCGGTACCTGCGGCTTGGCGTCCGGTTCGACCATATCGAAATGAAGAAAGCGGATCGACGCCGCCTTCATAAGCGAGGGACCCAGGTTCGGCTCTGTCCGCGGGGAGCGCTTTTATCTTTCTCTTCACCCACGATCATTCATCATCGTCAGAAATATTTCTGTTTCCTGCAGGGCGTACTGGCGTGCAATGCCATCGGTGTGTACATAAAAGCTTCGGATTAAAAAAATGTAGTTCCGGCATTTTTGATGAAGCAGATACTGTTACACTGTTGGCCCTAAAGATATTTGTCAACATCAGTAATACTCGTTATTATGGCCATCTTATCCTGACACGTTTCAGATACGTCTCATCTCGGGACAGGCAAAGCCTCGCACATTTGTTACTAGTTCCCACTAAGCGACGAAAACAACTCTTATCTGAACACATGCCTATTTGCATATACGCAGATGTGATTGTGGACGCTTTTTTCGAGGGAGAGCACTTACGAAACTTTTATTTCCAGAGAGACAGAGATTTTCGCGTGAATATGGCCCTTCGCATCAGAACAGAAAAAAAAGTTCCTGCGTTTGCGCAGCCGCCCCTTTCCATAGGGGCGATTTCCCGTGCAAGCCGGGTGAACTTCCCAAGCGTTGTAGTCTCACGTTCAAAGCATTAGCTCCAGGCATAACTTGAACTTTTTACAGATCCGGCGACAATAAAAACAAACTGCACATGCTGCAAAATTACAGACGGTGGACGCTAAATTCCGCAAAGGTAACCTGTGTCAGACATTCGCAATGCTTCCATCAACCCGGCGGCGAAGCGGCTGTCCTCCTGGGGCGACCGCGCAGATGAATCAGGGGCCCACGCAAAAGGCGCGCTTTCCAACGGGGATCCCGCTTTTTCAAGGTAAATGCCACTGCGCCCAGGTACATGTACGATAAATTTCAACCGGTGTGCCGGCGTACCAGGTTCGAATCAGTACCCCGCATACGAGGCGAGCTGTGGTCGCCGTGGTCCATAAGAACGCCTTCGCTTGAAAATAAGCGTCGACGACGATGGCGAATTTTGTTCGGCTGCGTTCTTCCGCTTCCTCCATCTGCGGTGTATTGGCGCGGACGGCCGCCTCTCGCTAATCCGATTAAGCTCACGCAATGGAACGGCTCTGGGTATGGAGCGCTTGCGATGGAGTGATTTCTGCTTCGGACGGCGGAAGCCACCATTTCCGCTTGATGTGCCTTTAATGCTTTACCCTGAATGAAGCGTAAAGCAGTGCGGCAGCTTGTATTGCCAACTTCGGCATCATACTCGAACGTATATTCTTTACTTCAGGGCGACACGTCGCGACCCTCGGAAACCGTCACAAGGCCGAGCCACGGCAGCCCCTCCGCTGGGGCACGCCGTTTAACGCCGCTACGCATTGAAAGTGCTGTTGCGGGCTTGCCCGTGGAAGGGAAAGGCCCTCATAATTGCGGCGGTCACCGTATGAGCTGTAGAAGGCCCTTGGTAGCCTCCCTTAATGGGATATCCGAAAGGAGTTGTAACTATTGTATAGTTACATCATTACATACACGCATATTCTTCACCATTTGGGGGGGGGGGGGCTAATAAAAGGTAGTTTATGGAGAGCAACGTGCGTTCAAAGTTCTGTTGCCCTGGCGCAACTTTTTTTTCGCCAATTCTCGCATGTGCGCTTTGAGACACACTGACGAGTCAGAAGTTGCTACACTTGGCGGATTTACTGAACGGCTACTCTGTACAAGCCGTTTGTGAGCAACAAAAATTGATGCTCGGCACCAAATAAGTGGAAATATGCCCTGAACGCCAGCGTACCATGAAAGCAAATTAGAGACCAGTGTGACGCCGTCACAGTTGTGAGCGTGCCGGGCAGAATATCCCGTGCTGTTTTCTCTCCCCTCACCTGCCACGGAAAACGAAGACAGTGAAACAACGGGTTACATCGAAGCGAGCTCAGTGATGCCAGAAATAGGACTTCCACTCGTTCCGTTCAATGCAGATTTGATCTGGCACTTGTGTGAATCGTCACTTTTGTTCTCGGCAGCTCCTTTTGGGGCGTAGTTGCGTTTTTTCAACGCTCCCATGACCTTTGGGTTGTTTCACATGGAGTCGTGCTTCTAGAAAGCGCTGCCCTTCCTTGCATCACCTCCCCTTCTTTCTCTTTCATTCTTCCTCGAAAACTGTAAAACCTAGTCACCAAATTAGTCAAGCAGATGAGATGATGCCGTACTGACTTGGCACATCAGATGGTTAACCAATGTCTTCTCGCTGTCAGTACGCAAATGCTCACAACAGTAGGAGCATTCGTAGGCTCTGCATATTACGCAAAATCTTTTTAGTTTATGGGGCAAAAATGGCGTCTTGAGGCAAGGTAAATCGCCATTGGCCAGTACGTATCCTGGGGCTACACAGCAACGACATCGCTGGCTGAAACCGTGCGAGCGAAAAGGCGAAAAACTTCCACAAAGATAACAAATTCCTAGAAAAATCGCGAAGCTTTCATACATTGAGGTAACAAAATGTCGGAGTGTAGGTGCTGTTAGAAAGGACACCACAGCCCACCTTACTTAAGCCATGCTATGCTTTAAAAATAAATACCGATATTCACGAAGTACAGTGGTTGCGAGTCGTATTTTCGCGGGGTGTTTTGTTTGTCTTTAACTCTAGGCGGTAGTTAATAGACACCCCATGTTTATTCAACCATGTGCGTTTTCTTCTTTGCAGACTCTCACTGGAAGATCCCTCACCCGAAGACGAACCATAGAGACGGCCCTCAGAGTGCGGAGTCAACCTCTAAAGTCCGACAGATTCTGCAAGTTCTGTTTCAACGAATAAAGCAACATTTGGCTACGGTCAAGTAAATAAATGTCGGTGATGGCAGAGCTGTAAAGAGTAAATAGCGACGAATGGGAATAATCAATTCCAAAACAAACAACTTGCGTCTAAGGGTGAAGCAGGATAAATCAAATGATTTCTTCAAAGCTGCAGTTTTTTTTTTTTTTTCATCCGCCTTTTTTTTTGCTTCCGTTGAATAAATGCAT
Source organism: Haemaphysalis longicornis (assembly GCA_013339765.2). Taxonomy (NCBI): domain Eukaryota; kingdom Metazoa; phylum Arthropoda; class Arachnida; order Ixodida; family Ixodidae; genus Haemaphysalis; species Haemaphysalis longicornis. The sequence goes on from CM023454.1 coordinate 159,954,158, forward strand.
TTGTGAGAAAGAACTAAAAAGTCTGTTTTGTCTGGAATGCTTGAACAATTTGGAATGTTGACAACTTCAGCTTTCGTAGCACAGTTGGTATGCCCAGGACGCTCACTGCACTTGCAAAGAGCACGAGGCATATTTTGAGCTTCCCAGCCCCCTCTGCGCCCTAACGTCGTATTTATCATTGTGATCATATTCAAATTTTGTATGCAAAGCCCGCTACACACCGAAAATAGCCATTTGTTCGCACAAAACGTTCATCCTATCACGACATTCCCCAACAAACACTGACAGTCCACGTGAATGAGGTTTGTCGCCCTCTACACCTCGACGCTCTTGCACCACAAAACCTGCTTACATTGTAACAGCTGTAAGACCATGTATATGCTGAGAAAAATTACACTATCACGGAACAAGAATGTCTGGCTGTTGTCTGGTCTATTCAGGATTTTTTTTTCTGGTCTATTCACAATATTTCACAATTTCCTGTCCTGTTCACTCCCAAGAAAACGATAAACCTGCCCTTGAAACCAGTGTGTCGAACAGAAAAAAATGCCGGTTCGGTTACGGTTCGGGTTCGGGTAAATTATTTTGTTACGGTTTAGTTCCCGTTCGACTAAATCACAACCCGATCTGGTTCGGTAGGTTAAATTATTGCCGAAATGCGAACAAAATGTTTGTATTTTAAAGCTACCATAAAAACTAAATACTATTTGGTGCTTTCAAAAGGCTGCTTTTTCCGATAAACGTTGGGCAATTTTAAAGACAACAGTAAGCAATAAGGCCAGGTACTAAGGTAAACAGATGAAAAAGTGACGATTTACCACCTACTTCCCGACCCAACCTTTATGTTCTCTTAGGGACTAATAGAAAGCATCAAGGGTCATGCTGCCTGTAGAATATACTTTCTCCTGCTTCCTTTTTTAATGAAATCGCAATCTTCTCTCTGGAGTCGCCCATCACGCTGAACGTTAAGAGAGAGAGAGAGAGAGAGAGAAACACTTTATTAGAGAACACCTCAAAGCGAGGGGGGTAACCGGCTGCCGGAGCTGTGTGGCGACCTTCGTAGCCCGGGCTATGATGATCTTCTGTCTCTCCGGGTCAAAGCAGCTCAGCGCTGCCTCCCAGCAGAGCTCCGAGCAATTGATTTGAGGGAGGGGATCTTATGGACAGGCCCACATGTGATGTTGCACCGTGGCCTTGTCTCCGCATAGTGGGCAAAAGGGAGAGGGATAAACTGAGGGATGTATGTGATGGAGGAGGGCCCTATTTGGAAGGGATTCGGTCTGTGCGAGCCTCCATAGTCGTTCTTCCGTGTACGTCAGTGGGAGGTGGGCCAGTGGGTATTTGAGACCAGAGAGGCGGTAACGAGTAGTTATTTCGTGTTAGCTAAATAGGCTATCTCGGGCTCATCTGGCTCCGTGAGAGGCTACAGAGGTGGGGCACGACCGGGAGGTGAGTGCTCGGGCTGTCGTGCGCGCCACCTCGTTGCCCCCTAGCCCAGTGTGGGCCGGAGTCCAAATGAGCTCAACTTGGGTAGTAGGTGGGTTTTGATGCAGACGTTTTAGGGCCTAGGGTGATATGGTACCCGCATATAGGACCTGGCGTTCCGCTGCGCGCCGCACCTGAACGTCAGGTCGCCCTGGTGTGGCGCGCAATGGAGGCAGCCCGGACATGAGGCCTCCTGGACTTAGAAGGCTAACCACGCCCTTCTACCCCTTCCCTTTGGCTCATTAAACGTTTTGCCACCACCAACCGCTCGGTGTTTCCACGTTTTAAATTAACGACATTCGTTTGTCCAACAGTAAAGAGCGTTCTAGGTAAACGGGAAAGGGCAAGGACTCACTGGACATTACCAGGGAACCTTTTAGGCCATCGGAATGCTATTTATTGCCACAAGGAGACTGTGCCACACCGAAGGGTGAAGTAAGCCTCGCCAGCTATAGCTGCTACCACGCCTCCCCGCCGGCTTCGTCGACGCATCAGCTCGAGGCTCATCGCCCCCTCCAGAAATGGAGGGCATTGCAGACATCGACCCGGCAAAGATGTCCGACCCGAGATAGCGGTGGTTCACCAAAATAACTGGCTTTAAAGGGCGTCAAGCACGCGGCCACCACGCAGGAGCTCAACCGGCGCCATGTCGAGGACTCCCCACCAAATAAAGGCAAGGGCGCGCAAAAGCGCAATGTTGCGGCTTTCGAGAGAGAAATGGGGCACCGACCAAGCAATGAAAAGAAAAACTGAAAAGTGGTTTCGGCTCCCGCACGGTAGCCTTGTTCACAATGGCCGAAAAGGGAGCCGAAAAAGATGTTTCGGCTCCCGTGCGGGAGCCGGAACGTCTTTTAAGTTTCTCTTTTTCATTGCTCTGTCAGGGCCCTCTTTCTCTCTCAATTGTACCCCGACCAGCGTGGCGTCCGTCAAACCCTTGAATTCAGCAAGTTTGCGGCTGTTCTTCTTACAATATACCTGCGAAAAACAATTGCACTATTCTGTTTGTGGTAAACGTAGAAGAGGCTAAAGTCATGGGTTGGTAGGCTCAACTTCGTGCACTGCACTATGTTATTTCATGTGATTTTATGACTGCCTATTTAGAAAAACAGTGTTATTTTAAATTTTCGATAACAACGGAAACTTGACAATGACCAAGCCTGGATGCTATTTTGGTTGCATTGTTTGAAGGTGAGCTTAGCTACACTTGGGATATGACTCATTTGGTTAAACATAATCGCCAGAATCCTAATAAACACGGATTTTGTCAGGCTTTTCTTGCTCAACGAAGCTTGTTGAGTTCGCGCACGATTTGGCTCTAGCAATAGATAAGCTCAGAGCAGTGGACTGTGTTTTCTTGGACTGCAAAAAAGCATTCGACGGTGTTCCATATCAGCTTCTTCTCAGTACATTACGGGCTATAAATTGAATGAATCGGTTATTGCATGGATAGCCGAGTATTTTTCACTTAGACAGCAGTCGGTCGATCTCAAGGGTTCTTCGTCCGGATATGTTCCAGTGACCTCAGGATTTCCCCAAGGCTCATTTGCGGCCCGGGCCCTCTTTTGTTTCTGTTATATAAAAATATTATTACTATTGGCCTTAAATCTTTGTTCAAAATGTGCGCGAATGAGTGTGCAGTTTACTGGACTATAGCGAATGAACGTGATTCCGAATACGTGCAGCATAATTCGAATTTGATAACATCGTGGTGTGCTTATTCAGAAAAGTCGTTGAATGTTAAAAAGTGTGTTGACGTCACCTTTACAAGAAAACCTTCACTCCAACTGAATACGTATACCGCAAATTACACTGCTTTAAGAACGGCCGGGGAATATAAATAACTAAAAGTATATTTAAAGAGTGGTTAGAAGTTGAATAGGCACGTTCACAACATAAAAGTTACTGCTGCACGTGTTTTTCGCTTTCTGAGACAAAATTTTAGCGAACCTCCATCTACCTTAAAAGAACAACCGTATTTCACTCATGTGTGCTCAATGTTGGTGTACGCATGTGTTTTTTGGGATCCCCACAGCGAAGAGCTGGTTGATACGCTCGAAAACACACAGAATACGGCAGTGCGATTCGCATTATGTAATTGGCACTGTCAACTTAACGTGAGGGAAAGTAAAAGCAAACTTGAATGGTAAGACGGGAAAGATCATAGACGAAACCTCAGGTTGAAATTTTTTCGTAATATCCATCATTCGATTAAGGGAATATAAGGGGAGAAGTATGTCCAAGAGCCATTCCATACATATCCCGAAGTGGGACCGCTAGCTTAAAGCAAAATATTTACTTTCCTTTAAAGGTGACGCGTTGCGCGATTCATTTTATCTCAGATCAATACGAGAGTGTAATTGTCTTCCAGGTATGACTGCATCCACTGTTTATAATGACGATTTTCACCGCGCTTTGTAGAATTATTCTGTTATTTGCTCTCAAATTTGATGCTTAGTGTTATGTATCTACCTGCTGTAGTGCATGCAAAGGCAAAGCAGGTATCAGATAAATAAATAAATAAATAAATAAATAAATAAATAAATAATTAAAAAAAAAAACAAATAATAAATAAAGAAATAAATGAATAAACTTGCGGATCAGCAAGTTCGCCTCCGATGGGTTGGGCACCTTACGCATTCAAACTCGACCAATGAAACATTTATTATTCTATTCGGTGCAGTATGCAAGTTTGCTGTATGAATAATACCATTCTATGTTATTGGTTTGAAACAATTTATGAAACTGTAGTCTTACGCCTTTTTTTGCGTGAACACGGAGGGATACAACTGCAGCCACCTGAAGCAAGGCGTCATTCGCAAAGCGTGTAGAATTTTGTAACGTAGTACGGCATTAAAGGGAAATTAAGTTCTTTTGGACTACTAAGTCGTGTGCGCGCAAGTCATGAAAACATTAAAAATACATTGAAAATGAAAGTACCTGTTCGATCTCTCCTAGGATCAGCCCTGCGAAAGATCATAAGAAAAGTTGATCGAGAGGAAACTTTCTTTGCAAGAAAAATGGGCAAAAACCGGACATACTTTTTGTGTGAAGGAAATTATATTGAATGCTCCTAAGTGTGTTTTGTGGAGTACCAAAACTCTTCGTGAAGGCATTCGCGCTGGTTTTATATACAACAAAACTGGTCAAGCAACTGTTGTAAAAATATTTGATTTAGTCAGAGCATGAAAGTGTTCAGGAAGATTGTCGTAAAAGAAATCGGCTCAAAGCGGCACTTTCATCTTTGTGAAATTCAACCCACTAAGGTATGCGCCTTCAACCCCCCCCCCTTCCCCGTTTATTACACGCAAGCCACCCCACGGCAGATATCAGGACCTGGACAATACATCTATTCCAGCTCTGCAAAGAAATGAATATTTTCTTTATCCTACAGTAAAAGAGGCACAGCAATTAAAAGAACGATCATTTGTGAGCACTGTTTAATAAATGAATTTTGCTGTCAACTCAGGCAGATAATTAGGCAAGGCTGCGCTGAAGGCTGGACGGCTGGTGTCTGCACGCAGGCTCACTTTGATGTGGGTGCAGTGGACGCAAAATGGTGGTTTTGTGATGCTCCACAGCGCGACAGAGTCATCGGCTTGCGCTGCATGCAGTGGTCGTTCACCGGCCTCAGTACAGTTAATGTACTGTGGCTGAACTCCAATGCCCCTAGCATGGCCGAAATTCCGGCAGCTTTAGTGCCGGCTGGAGTCCGACGTCCGCATCTCGGCTGTCCTCCGGTGGCCATCCTTTGGCCGCACACGGCTGACTTTGGAATGCGGAGCCATACGGCTGAAATCTGGCCGTACGAACGTAAGCCGGTCGACTGGCCGACGGACACTGGCCGTTGGACAGCCATGGGAGTATGGCCGTATACCGCCAAAAGGCCGGCATTAGGACATGGGCCGAACACGGCTGCCGGAAAAAGGCCGGACAGAAAATCACCGGCCGAAGTACACCGGCTTGAGTTAGGCCGAACAGTCCTGTGCTGCCTGGGATGGGGGTTGACTGCGTGTAAACATGGTATTTCGATTCCAATGTTGTCTTTTTTGGGGTGGTAGAAGCAGTAGCTCTGATTTTGCGGGGGAGCGTTGGAGGCCACCGAGGGCAGCGCCTTCTACTACAGCTGTCGAACCAGCTTGGAGGCTGAACGTTAAAAAACTGTAGTTAGGCCTGCGCACCGGCGAGTCACCCCGTACATTAACAGATGACGCGTTTAAATACCAGCGGTGTAGTTTTTCAAATCAATTGTACCATAAAAGAAATCATGCGGCGGGACCTAACGCGTAAATGTGAATTCGATTGCTTTGCCACATAGGATAATTTGTTAGCGGTCCCATTCTCCAGAACGTGAGCCAAAATTATGAGAAAAGTGAGCTTGAGTTAACGCTCAGTCCGTCAATATTGCTCTGATTACTGGAATGCGTTTTGAGATAGATATTAGGTATGTGTGTGTCACTATGAATACGTATCCGTTCCGCCTGACCACCGCCATCGTTCAGTCCGATAAGTTGCGGAACCTTGTAGTAGATTGTGCGATTGCGAACTGGAACGGTGACTGGACGCGTAGTCAGCAATATAGAACTCTTTCGGGAAGATGCTTGTGGGTCGTTGCCGGCGTGTCCTGTTGCGTTACTCCGAGAGCGCGAGGCGAGAAAACATCGCTACGCGATACCAGAGTCCTTGAAAAGCATTGAAGGACTCTGGCGATACCCACTGGCTCTGTAACCGAAGATACGCGGCGGCACCCCGTGAGAGAAACTGTAAGCGCGCGCCGTCACGTAAATGGGGCATTCCGACACGAACAGGAACAGTTGAACGCCCCTTAGAGTGAAAAAATAAACCCGCGTTTCTCCACATCGGGAGACCCGAAAAATGAACTTATCGCACCTCCGTGGCCGATCAAAAAGCAGTCGCTCTTCATCAGCAAGTGGAGCAAATCCAACCGCAACTCCAAGCCCAGGAACAGCTGATTTAAAACCAAGAAGAGCAACCTCAGAAACAGCAGCAGCGTTCGCGCTGCATCCCTACGCCAATTCTGCACGGCCCATCTCTGTACACCAAGCCCCGCTCAGGCGGTCGCTCTCAGCGCTGGCCCTGCTGCTCCTGCGGCTGTCGTTAACCCGGTTGTCTGTCGTGTCGCCGTCAAGCTTCCGCCGCCTTGGGCAGACAATCCTGAAGTTTGGTTCGCACAAGTAGAGGCTCAAAGTTTCCTGGCAAGTATCCCCCAGGGCTGGACTGACTACGATTATGTCGTCGCCGATCTCGACCCGGGCTGCGCAGCTGAGCTTCGCGACGTACTCGCAAGTCCTCCGACCAACGACAGTTACCTGAATTTCAAGACGGAACTTATTCGACGGCTTTCCTTTTGGGAATACTAGTGTGGCAACAGGAGGCAAAGAAAACGCCGAGCCAAAGAACAACACATATATTTAGAAAACGTCAGCAGCTGAAGGGCCAGCGGCAGCTATGCCTTTCGCTGCAGCTTCCCCAGTGCTGGCCTGAGGACCCACAGCTCTGGCTCCGCCAGGTAAACAGCCGGTTCGCCATAGCTCGCATCACGTCGCAGAGCCAAAAATTCTATCACCTCGTGTCTGCGCTTCCTCCCGAGATCCTCCAGCTCCTTGGAGAAAAGGAAGCCACGTTCGATCAAGAATTGCTTCGAGAGCTTTTTATTCTACGCCTGCCCAACTCCGTCCGCATGGTGCTGGCGACCGCGAGCAGTTTATCCATTTCCCAGCTGGTCCAACTTCAACACGTGTTCAACTTATCACGTCCGGGTCACCAATTCTGTGGCAACTCGAGGCAATAAAATCGCCGAGCCACAGAACAACACATTATTAATAAAACACGTCACCAGAAAATGCGTCAACTACTTCAGCACGAAGAGCTCGGCAACCGAAAGCCACTGTAGTTCCGACGCAACAAGCCTGCTCTCGCGGGCGACGTGCACGTCGGCGACTCCTTCCTCCGAACCCTGTGGCTTCAACGTCTACCGTCACACGCACAAGCCATCCTTCAGGTTTAGCCGACTGTATACTACTGCTAGACCAACTCGCCGAGATCGCGGACCGAGTCGTTGAAATCTACACTTTCGCCGCCAGCCCCTCCCCCCAGAGCTCGTGTGCTTTATCGACATCACCAGTCGTGCCAACTCTGTTAAAAAAACCTGGAGCAACACCCACAGTCACGCCCCCGCAACCGCTCACAAACGCCCCACCGCAACGCCGACTCATCGCATCGCGTGGACGATGGCCGCTGCTACTACCACCGTCGCTTCAGCAATTGGGCCCGAAAAGTTCAACCACCCTGTTCGTCCAAAAGACAGGAAAACACCACCGCCAGAGACGGCCGCGAGCTGCCAACCTGGAGGCCGTCGTATTTTTCCCACCGATCAAGTCACGAAACGGCACTTCCTCATCGACTGCGGCTCCGACATCTGCAACTATCCAATAACCTTCCTGCGCGACAAACGTCCTTGCACTTCCTTCGAGCTCGGTGCGGCGAATCACTCGAGCATTAAGACCTACGTCTTACTTTGCCCTAACGTTCAGCCCAAACACCTACGGCGCGAATTTATGTGTAACTTCGCCATCGTCGATGTAGCAGAGCCAATCCTCGGGTCCGAGTTATTCACGTACTACAATCTTTTACCGGGCTGTCAACACGACCAACTTATCGGCGCCACAAAAGATCTCTCCTCACCGGGACAGCGTATGACCACCCAACAGCCCAGCATCAAGGTGCCAAGTGGCAGCCAACCTGTACCTTGGCCGGGTTGATGGTAAGCCCTGCTGATTTAATTTGGCGGAACACCTCTTAAACGTACAAGATGGGGCTCCATAACGTCTCGGCCTATGCGAGGGACATTGTCCGAAGAAGGACTTGGCGAATTGTTGCCTTAACCCTACAAGCACTGTGGCTGGGTAAGCCGGGGTATCAGCCACATGAAAGGGCATTCTTTTGTTATACTGTGCATTGGTGGCAGATGAGGAACAGCTATATAATGTCCTCAGAAAGGAAATGGATCTCTAAAAAGCCCTGACCGAGTTTGAAAATGGGAACCCATTTTGCTCGCCCTAGCTGAGCCAGTAGCCAGTATATTCTGGGCATCGGGTAGCCGCACCCTGTATGTGCGTTATGTGACCGATAGCCAACGTCCAGGCAGTTGGCTCTAGACTTGATCTTTTTTTCCAGCAACACGTACTAATGCGCTTGCTTAGTGACCATTGGTTCGACGAACGAGGCCCTGTGCTAGAAGGTCGTCATTGTAGCTATCCAATATACCCGGCTTCTTGGCGTGGATGGGTCACAGCTGGTAGCGTGAAGGGGGGTTGTCACCGGGCTCGATTGGGTGTTCGACAAAAGATGTGCAGCGACGAATTCCCGTACAAATATCGCTGACATGATGCGGCACCTACGGCATACAATGGTCTACGTCTCGTGCCCAACTTTGATGCTGATGTTACCAGTCTTCCCAGTAGCTGAAGCTGCCCCTGTGGTTTCGTCTGCTTGCTCACACCAAAACTCCAGTGCCACTGCTATCTTCATGGATCAACACCAAGCAGACTACAAAGACACCAGGTGTCCTCTTCCACCTACCCAACTTGTTCGCTCTTCTCCCATTCTGCAAAAGGCACCACACCCGCGTTCTCGGTCCAACGCTCACCCCCAAGCGCCACATGCAATGACATGCCAGTTGCAGTCAATACAGAGTTTTAGCTGACCGTTTTTCATGCTCCACTATGCTCCCGACGGCCCGCCTAGCACAACCTGAGTGTCAGCAGCACAAAGGCTTTTAGCTAAGCGATAAGCGTATCTCCCGCGACGGGGAATGATTCGCGTGACTGGTCTTTTCCTGCGCATATGTAAACCAAAACTTCATCCAAAAGGAAACACAACAATCTCAATTCCGTCACGCAAACAAATCAAGATACCCTGTTTTTTGTCTCTTTTAGCCTTTTTCCTATAATGTAGTCGCTGACACGGTATAATGGTACGAAATATTTTAAAAGAAGCCGATAAACTATTGAATAGCCAAGACAAGGATGTCTTTCTTGGCGCTGCATAAAAGCAGCCCCGCGCTTCGGTCATCGGAGGGACATTTTTCGCTTGCGTTCTACCTCGTTGAGGTGTGTGGCACACTTGCCTATTCGGAAGCGATTTAGCGATATCGTCGTTTGTGTGCCAACTAACGAAACGGAGTTCGCCGTAGCGCGCTCACCTCGCGGGGGGAAGCCATGTTGGAATTCCGCGCGGAAGTGTAAACTCCCGCGACGGTCAGCTAAGAGGCACAGGTTAGCGGAGCGGGGCCCCGCTCCGGCATCGCCGCTAGAGCTCTAGCGCGCCACGCATGCGCAATGGCACTCCGGCTTGCTACCGGAGCGGAGCGGGCCGTCAGAAACGGTCAGCTAAAACTCTCTAATAAGACTCTCCCGAGGGGAACATCTCGGAAAAGATCATTAACGCAGATAAAGCTCTTTTGTCGGGCGGTGGTTCCCCAACAGATGTAGGCCTTCAAAACAATGAGGTCTAGAGCAGATCTGAAGCAAGCTGCGTCGTGTGCAGTTCCATTTGCCTCTTCGCTCCAGATGATTGAGCCGCACCCGTCGTTGCAGAGTACAGGCAACTGGTATTAGAGCCCCTGTGTAGGAGCATATGGAAGGCAGTAGGCACCATACGGACGTCGAACAAGGGTTCCTTCCTGCTGGCTGTTGTTGCTTTCTGTGCCGCGCCGTTGTAGATTCTCGCTGGGTCAGCACGAACCATCAGCCATTTCCCGGGTCCTGGGCTTGGAAATGTCCCGGCTGGAGGAATCGACAACGCAGCGGCGGAGTCCGTAGACGGCGGTCGGTTGCACAGTGGCGAGCAGTATGCCCGAACCACCCGCAGCGATGACATTCCGTGGGGAGTTCACCTTGTGGTTGTCATGGTGATGTGAGATGGAACAGTTCCGTTAGTGACGACCGCACAGCGCTCTTGCGAAGCTGCTCGCGGTGGTAGGTGAAGTAGCCAGCCGCGGTTTGTTGGTTACACAAGTGGCGTGGATACAGCGGACGCCGCCGCGGTGAAGGGGCCAGTAGGGTTGGGCCCAAGGCGTTACTTGTGGTATCGCAGAATTAAGGTCCCGGGCAATTGGACTCCTTGGTGGAGGTGGAGTCTTGTACTGGTATCGGCGCCGCGCCTGTCCCGGGAGACCATCGCGGCCTTTGCCAGCTGCGCAAAAATAGCGATACCCATCCCCTCCCCTATGTCCTGGAGCTGAAAGTGCATTCGCCGCACTGCGGGTCCTCCTTCTCGGACTCGGGAACTTGCTCACCGATACGCTTGTAGTAGGCCACGATGGTGAAAATGAACTGTTTGAAGTTTTCTTCATGGTGCTGAGTGCACTGTTCCAGGTCGTGAGCCTCGCTTTGCCTCGATGGAGGGGAATTCCAACGCAAAAGCCCCCTAAAATCGTCACGATGGTACTTGTAAACATTGTCGGATTACTTGTGCAAATTGTAGCCTGTAGTTCCTAGGCCATGTTTGGATGTCTCTCGCGGCATTTGCCCGAATTTATTCAGAAGAAAAATCAATTCCAAAGTGCTGTCCCTCGCTCTGCTTCTTCTTGCTTGTTTCCTATGACGTTTGTATGATGCTCACTCGATATGGCTCGCCTTGACTGCTACTGCATGGCTCGACGACACTCCGAGAGAATCAGTCGGCCGGCCACCACCGGGTCGTCACAATTCTCGTTCACGCAGTTGAAACTAAGCCAGGATAATTTTTTTCCTCGAAGAATGTGCCTATTGTTTCTCTGTTTGTAGACTGTAATGAGCTTACTTGAAGTCTGTGCAGTCAAAGTGGCCCCACAAAAGCGCATATGAGACGCTCCGCTGACGTTTACGGTAGTATATCAGTCCTGGGTTAATAAAAGGCGAAAGAAGAGTGAGCAAAGCTGATGTAGGTACCAAGGCAATAAAACCAACCGACATTTTTGTCGTAAAGCGTAAAATCAAGGTGCGGGAAGTGCTTTTTGCGCTGGGTGAACTAGCACAGCGGTCAGCGGCAAGACCACAAATTTGCGATCGCCTTTCTGCCTAATGAAGGGAGTGACTAGATGAGATATTTAGGGGACGCGTACAGCACGACCGTGATTCAGGAAGAGTCCTCTAAGCTTGTGTAACTGCTGAAGCTAAGAAATATAAACAAACTGTACTGTATATAGGAGGTATATGTGTTACGTCACACGGCAGGGGCGCTCCCATCGTTCGCAGCCACCGCCAGTTGTTGCGACAAGCGCACCGAGGCGACAGCATCGTTTTCAGCTTCCGTGCAAATCTCGTCTTTACCACTCGCCAGTGAGTACGTTCAGGCAACTTTTTTTATCGCTACTGTGAGCGCGTCATTATTTCTGCTCCCAAGCGCGTATGCACGCGAGATGAGGGAACCAGAAAAGTCGCGCGCGATGGGAAAATTTACGTGCGGCTGTGGTGTTCTTTACCCGCTCGACTATGACCGATTATGAAGTGTTACCAGATGTCAAGCTCGTTTCTCGCGATTACCTTTGCCGACATCAAAGACGTCGTTGCTGGTGCTACAATCTTTGTGACCCAAGTAGAATTCACGGCCTACAATCCATGGAGGCCGATTGCCTAACCAGTGACTGGATACACGAACCCCTGGTCGTCCTCCTAGAAAATGAGAGTGAAGGCGTATTTCTGCCGTTGTTTGAGTCGCCGTGTCTGAAGATATGGTCCTACCGAGGATCCGCAGCTTAAAGGTACGTCTAACGGCAGCACTCCGAGCGAAGACTCCGTGCGTATATGGCTGGGTCGATCGTGGAGTTAACGTCGAACTTCGCAGGTTTGTCACATGAAGGGTGCAAGTGCAATTCCAATCCTGAGGTGTTTTTTAATCTTAGCAGTTTAATGATTACGTGGTCTCTCACTGTGGAGATTTCAATTGCTGTTCTCGCTAGGTTAGCCTAGCGTAGCCCCGCCTACGTTAAGCGGAGCGTCGATGCTCAACAGCTGGTGTGACCGAAGGACTGGTTGGTGTTACCTGAAGTCCATGTACATTCAGAATGCTGGTTCAAAGTACATCCAGCGTGCATGTAGACACAGCGTTATTTTGTCCACATCGCTTTTAGTGCCAGTTAGCTTTCTAGAACCACATGTTTCGCAAACACAGTGGATGGCGCTACCTGCGCGAAGCGAACATCCAGTACTAGCTCCATTGTCACTTGCGCTGGTCGGATCTTGTACGACAAGCCTTCGGAACCAGTATATTTTAGGAACCTCACAGTCCTTTAGGTAATTAAAGCCTTAATAGTTCCGCACTGCGCATACCATTTTAGACACTGCCTTTCGTAATGCGACCGCTTTGGTCTGTACGTACGTCCGTCAGTTGCAACCCTTCCGCGAAAAGCCTCTTCGCCATTCATTAAATAAGACGGATAAGCGTTATTTCCCCATTGAACCTGCAAGGAGGGGAATGATGTTACTTGAACCAAAATTTTTTTGCTTCCAGTAAACTTTGCAAACCCTTACTGACAAATACAAGTCATAGGTGGATTCAGCAGAGCCACTCCGCTCCCTTCGCGCTGGTAGTTCCTGCCTCTTTTTGTACTGACATCGATTTACTCTTCGTATCGCAAATAATGGAAATCTGCAAGCCTTCTTTTCGCCAGTACCCTTTCTTGAGTGGTCGTTACAACCGCATAGAGCGCAGAACACGATCCCGCTTCCGAATGTGCTCAATAAAACGATGTGGAACAGCAAAACCGATGGGATACAAGCACATCCGGAGTGGAGCGATTCAATTAGAAATGACCATTAACTTAGAGGGAAACAAATAACTACGTCACTGTTGGGAGCAGGAGGATTTAGAGGTGTTATAAAACAAAAAAATCACTTCACCGTGGATATCAGCGGGTTCCGCTAGCAATTCTAGTCCAACGATATCACGACGCAGCAGTGAAGTTGCATGCGCCACCTGTGAGATCAGGATCAGTGCTTATTTCCTTTACCCTATAGCCGACCCGCCAGGGCTGGGTTTATGGCCGATTGTTCTAGAGCCTTGGGTACATCGTTTTGCGATTTGCAAGTTGGAATCCCCAAAAACCCAATGAGCTTTTTACTAGTTTGAAGTTCATTTTATACTTTATGGGTAGGGTTCGGCGTTTTCGGATAAATCCGATAAAATCCGAAAAACACTCGCCGGTAAAAACTTTGCGAATTCGGATTTATCCGAAAAACTTCGAATTCAGGGACCACCGCTTGTGAAAACCAGACTACCCTTTATCTTTCCCTGGCATCCTTGAACAACTTTTCCTATTCTATTTTCATGTTTCCTCTGTTGTTCGTTCCACTTGCCTTCCCAAGCTTCACAAAGGGTGTCGCTTTGGACCCTTATCATGAAAAACAAGATCTCTCCCCACAAGAATAGTCGAACCAAGGTCAAACACTTCTCACCTTACCTGCCACTCCACTTCGGGCCTTTTTCCCGGATATGTTATTTTCCTAGAATTTCATTCGCCTTTCTCTGACCTCATTTCGCTAAAGATTGAACGCTTGAGTAAGCGGAAAGCAACAAGGACGAACGAAGTGGAAGGAACACGGCGCTACTATCAACTCGTTTATTTTCGCTGTGACGCCCGATTTTATACGGGACGGAACACTGCGAATGAAAGAAAAGAGGGAAAGGGGAGGAGCACAAGCAAATACAATAAGAACTAAAACGTGGAGGATGACAGTTCAAACACCCGCATTAAACAAGGCACTTTATGAAGGCAAAAACTAGCGATTGGATAAAATTTTCAGTTCTTTTTTTGTCAGTGTTAGGGAAGCTGTGCTAACGCATTTGTCTTTCAATGAAACAATCTTGTAGGCCTCGATGATTTCTCTTGTTAGCTGATCCTCGTGTCGGCCTACAATGCTGGTCTTATCAAAATGTGGCCTACATCCACAATCTTATTCGATTGTGTTCGATATTCGTTTCCTATATTCAATTCCTTTATCGTGTGGCAGACAGTACGTTGGTCAGTCAGGTCGTTGCTTAAATGATCGACTTAGAGAGCATAGGAACAATGTAGAAAAGACGAGTAACGGACATCTGGTCATACATTGCAGAAATTGTGAATGTAGGCCACATTTTGACAAGACGAGCATTGTAGGCCGACACGAGGATCAGCTAACAAGACAAACCATCTAGGCCTACCAGATTGTTTTATTGAAAGACAAATGCGTTAGCATAGCTTCCATAAAGCTGACAAAGAAAAAACTGGAATTCTTATCCAATTACTAGTTTTTGCCTCCCTAAAGTGCCTTTTTTAACGCGGGTGTTTGAACAGTCGTCCTCCACTTTTTGTTTTTAGTTTTTATTGTATTTGCTTGTGCTCCTCCCTTTTCCCCTTTCTTTCGTTCGCAGTGTACCATCCCGTGCAAAATTGGCGTCACAGTGAAAAGGTCAGTTCATTCCAGCATAACCGCGCAATGGGCAGGAAGCGAAAGCTCCCTGCTGATTACGCCAAAGAATATCCAGATTTTGAAGCAACTTCCAGCTATGACCTCGTTGTCTGCAACTTCTGCCGCGTGCAACTTAGTAGAGCTAACAGGAAAGGAAAAGGAAAACGTTTTGGCGGATGCATGCACGAGATTGGCCCACCCTTTCATGTTACGCACTGCATTTGCTGGGTCTTCCCATATGTACTGCGAATGTCGAAAGAGCATTCTCAATGTTTCACTTGGTCATTCTTAAGGAGCGTACATGTGGTGACAGACACTAACATTGGAAAATATGCCTGCATATACTGCAACAAGTTGTAAATGGATGCCAACACGAATGTTTCAAATGTTGACCCTGCAAAAAGTCGTCTCTGCTGTTTGATTTCTTTTACTGTTGTACATGGCATTTCTTAAAGATCAATACTGCATGACCATAATAATCCGAAAAACTCCGAATTCTGTGTACTCTGAAAGGACGCTCCGAAAAACTACGAATTTTAAACAATAAATAAACTCCGAAAAACGCCCTCCTAATTTGCTCAAAAAGAAACTCCGAAAATGCAGAACCCTATTTATGGGTAATGTTTTCTATACTGAATTCACCATTTTGTCCTGCAACCTTAACTGCTCCTCGAGCGAGTTCGTAGAATGAGTGCAGGCTGACCCGGACGCGCTGGCAAGTTCACGTTGGCGTGGCATTGACATAAGCACCGACTGCTTGCGGGCACAGTCCCGATTCGGCTGACGCTTGACCTGGTGCGAACACACCTTTACGATACAGGCACGAGCCAGCAAAGCTCCAACGGGGTGGAGGGGAGGGGGGACAAGCGCCTCGCATTTGAGCGTCTGCTTTGACGCGGAGGGCGTTCACCCACTGCGGTCGCCTCTGCAAAGGATTTTTACTATTCTAAAATGCGCTGGTTGGCTTATCATGATCATTTTACAGCCGGCCACATTGCAGAAGGGCGGTAGGACGATTCCCGAGATATGGAGGATGTCCAGCCAACAATAACGTCGGATGCCAAGCATGTTGTGCAACGGAACTTAAAACAAAACTGATTTCAATTACAATCTTGGTCATCGTCGAAGCACATCGCATCTTGAATGCGCGTCAGTGGTGTTAGTCGTAGCCACTGCAAATGTTGCATGAATATTTTTTTTCTTTATTGAGGCTGTTTAAGTTAACTACTGCTATATCGACCGGATAAACGATGAAGAGTGCGTTTCTGTGAGCCCGTCTATGCAATGCAAACAAACACAAAAGTTTGACAAATTCACCTCTGTGTCCCTTTACAGGGATCCCATTCCGTGATTACTGCGATGAAACCCCACCGCAACTTCGCACTCTCCTCTAGCGTGCCGGCACAACGTTGGTGAGACAGTTCTCCGTGTGCCCTCCGGAGACGATGCTAAACGTCTCCAGCGCTCGAAAAACTCTTCGGTGGCTGTAGGTCTCGGAACCCCATGTAGCGGGCAAGCTGAATAGCCGCCGGCTTTGGTTCGGAATCGCGAGCGGCGGTATGCCGACGGGCGGTGTAGCCGCCGCGCCGATGCGTGTGGGCGTGGGAGCCGTCGTGACCTACCCCCTAACGACAGCCGCCACTTCCTCGCGCTCAATCGGAAATACACCCGTCTGTCATAGAAGTTCATCCCAGACGCCTTGAAGGCCGGGAATCGCGTTCATGTCCGTACCCCGGACGACCCCCACTTGTCTGAGTCAGGAACGGAAACGTGCCTAGGAATGTCCCATCCACGAAGCTCTATTCCACATCTCTAGCACCCACACCCACACGTTTCCCGGCCTGCCCAGGCGCCTGCCTCCTCGCGCACCTAACGCCAACTTCGGGCGCTCCGTATAGCACTACTTGTCCGTAAGAGTGTTATTGTGTTTGGCGTGATTTTTGAATATTTAGAATGGAGAGCCGCGGTGAGTGCGTCGAGAATCACTAGACACAGAGAAAAACGCTCAGTTTCAGCTCCCTGGCGATGACGCTCTAAGCTGCTAGAGCGGACAACTAGATACACGCACGAACTGTTGCTTGCATAGGGACCCTTCCCCCCCCCTGCCCTCCAGCCCCCCAAGTCGCTACCCCAGCCGACCCTTCGGGCGTTGTTTGGATAAGAAAGTGCCATCTTGTGGAACTGCGGCTTTGTTTCCCGCGCTCTGTGAACCTTGTCTTCGCTTTTATTTAGCCGTCTCGCGCTCAGAACACATCTAGTAATCTTGATGGATCACCACGCGGTTATGCGCTCCTGGTCTGTCACGCTGGCACAGCCGTTGCAACCGAAGTAGCCGCGGACTCGGCCGCTCTACCTCGTCCGACCTCTTCACAACAAAGTGGTTGACCAGGCGAGGTCTGGGTATAGCGCAGCGCGCACTTTTCTTACAGCTGCATTTCCGGACGAAGGGCTGGTCCCGCTGATAGTTCTGTTTAGAAAAAACTGATTGCTCACCATGAATGACATTACCAATGAATGTGACGGAAAATGTGTTGGGATATTCGTTGTCTTGTTCACTGCACATTTTTTATGGATAAAACCGCGCAGAAGTCAAGTGTATCTGTTCCCAGTGGAGAAGGTGTTCGTCCCTGCACAATTTCCGAAAACGTTTTCTCGTGGCAAAAGAATACAGGCTCCCTCACGAGAGGAACGAGCACGAGAGCGTTGCAGCAATCACAGAACGCCAAAAGCCACGAATAAACTTTGCCAAATGCAACCAATACGTTGCCAGATTGAATAACTTTGTCATTCATCTGGAGCAATGTAGGACTTGGTCGCCAAGGTCGCTGTCTGGCGGTTGTTCGACAGCGCTGGAGGTAAGAAAATGTGAATGACTTCGCACTTATACTTGTTCAACTTTAATGTGCTTTGTACACTGCTGTGCTTAGTGTATACAAGCGTGCAAGTGTCCTTGTGTAGCGCGCAATGCAATGGAATGTAAGGATGAGCTGATTTGTATTGCCGCAAGTAATCTGTAGCGGCATACTGAAAGCTCCGCAGTCAGTCACTCCAATGTGAACAGCCGCTATCAACTGCATCAGCGCCCACCTCTCCTAATCACCCATCATCAAACGAATGATCATTACTGATTGAGCGGTCAAAGTTGAGGTGATTACGAAGGCTGGTCTTCTGCGTCTCGCCGTAGAGAATTTCACGTGTTAAGACTACTCTCCATGTTTCATGTTGCAGCGGCGACCTCTCCTCGCGTGGTGGCCGTGGCCACCACATGGAGAGTGGTGGCTACGGCCACGGTCACGTGGCCGTGTCCGTGGCTAGGTAAATTCCGTGTAAACAGATGAGTCCACTGAATTAAGCGTTTTTTTGTGGGTTTGAGTCCTTCATTGGGTCTGTTTCTCTAAATGAGGGCACATACTACTACCCGTGAATCGCTTGTATATGTCTCGTACATTTCCGCCCGCTGCTTTTTTTCGGCCGTCCTTCAATGCGAGAGTTGGCGACTTCGGTGAATTCAGCACCCGTCTATTCCGCTCGCCCTTTTGCATTCGTCTGCTCTCCGCGGCTGCGGTGCGTTGACGTGTGAGATCGTTCGCCGAGTGGTCGCTGTTGCCGCTATTGACTCGCTATGGCCTAGTTCAAGCTCGCCGTCTGGAACTCCTTTTCGGAATGGAAGGCCTCGCGCTATGAGGGAATTACGCAGTAGCCATCTGTCGGTACTGGTTAGTTTAAGCTCACACTATAGGAAGCCGTGGTGATATGCAAAGCCTGGGGCTATAAAACGCTTTAAAGGGGTCCTTTAAATGACGCTTTCTTTTGCTTTGTCCTCAGGTTTTCAGAGGACTGCGGCTGCTGCTGCTTTCTGACTTGGGGCGCGGCTGGGATTTCTCTTATAACAAATAGCGCGCAGATTGCCTATAGTGCCAGTGGGGACCCAAAAGTGGCTCGTGTGAGGTGCCTCACCGAGTTACGCGAGAGAGGGCTGGCGTCCTCGTACCACACTGGAGGGGAAGGCCAGAGAAGCGACTTTCGGAATTGGAGAGGAGGGGAACCTAAAGAAGCCATAGGTACTCGGTGTATCAAGTTCTCAGCCGTTGGACCTGGTGGGGCTTGTTCACCAGGAGATAGAAAGTTCGAACGATTCTCCTTACGTGTGGTGTTTATGCACACGCGCCGTGGCTCGCCGCTTTGAGACATCAGCATGGTACGCCAAGGCCGAATGACAAAAAATGCCACACGCCAGTTCCTTTTTACCCGGTTGTTTCACGATGAATGTTTCTCCTTTCATTCATTCCCACCTCTGCGTAGACTCGGTAATTTTTTCTGTTACGAATGTTGGCGCAGGCCACCGGCTTCTTCACGGAATAGGCGATTTAAAATACCCTCTTTAGAATCTCCGAAAACTCTCGACGGCAATTACAACTCGCCTAGGAATTCTCTGTGACGGTGTGGTGTTGTTATTGGTATTTGTGATAAAGGAAAGGCAACACAAGGGCGAGATGTCAGAGGACCTGGACAGAATGATGACTGGGGAGGCAATGCAATCGATGGTAAATGTATATATTCCGCATGTAAAACGCTCACAGCTTCAGTTTTCACACTACGCGGCCAGATTTGATTTTACCATAGCACCAGTCTAAAATTTGAGTGGGGGAAAAGTTTGAACATGAAAAATGACGCCGCTTTTTTGGGACGATGTTCATGAAAGTAAGTTGTCAAGTCTCGTTACTACGAACCCCACAATAACGAATTTCTCACATTTACGAAGATTTTCAAAATGGCTGCCAGATTGCCTATATTTTCAATGTAAAAATATTTCACAACTGCGAATTTCATATAGGGCATATTTCAGAATAACGCACGTAATTTATTTTCTCGTTTACAGTCTAGGAATATCAGTATTAAGGATTCGGGCAAAGTAACAGCGCGCAAATCTCGCTTGAGTGGTAGTAGCAGAAGTAGTAGTAAGTAGTAGTAGTAGTAGTAGTAGTAGTAGGTAGTAGTAGTAGTAGTAGTAGTAGTAGTAGTAGTAGTAGTAGTAGTAGTAGTAGTAGTGGCAGTAGTAGTAGTGGTAGTAAACTTTATTCAAAACAAAGGTGGAAACAAACTGCTGTTTCTGTGTGTGTTCCCCCAACTCGAGTAGCTATCATCATAACTATGTTGAGTGCCGATTGCTAGCGCCATCACAAAGCTGCAGTTTAATGTGCGATAGCCCAGCCAGCCTAGCTGCCTTTGCCCCTTTTTTCTCTCGTAGCTTTGGGTGTGTGTCGGTCACCGGTCGGTGCTTCGGTTGTTTCTCACGCTGTTCACGGGTGCGGGCAGGTATTTCTTTGTTGTGAGTGATCTCGCTGCCAAGTTTGGGCAAGATCCAGCGGTGAATGCAGCTGGCGACACAGCCTAGAAGAAGCTAGCGCAGCCATCGTCCCGACGCGAACGAGGACTTCTGTGAGTTACACAACACAGAAGAAGATGAGGTAGTGTCGAAAATTGATGTTTTACTGCACATGAACAAAGTTCACACGTTCATCGCTCGTTGCGATGATGTACCCGATGGGGTATTGGGCAGAGTGAAATCCGTCGTGTGTGCTGCCCTCGCCAGAAGAAAATAACTGATTTCTTCAAATAAAGCTGCTGTGAAGTGAGTGCAATGTTTTGATTTGAGGGTTTTCTTGTCTGCACACGCGTATACTCCCAAGTTACGTCACTTAACTCCTAGGTATGAACACTGGCATGCAGCTGTCAGTTTTTCGTTACAACAATATTTCAAAATAACGAATGATTCTGGGCGGTTCCACGGCGTGATTCGTTCTGTCGAGATTTGGCTGCATTTGCCATTGTTAATAATAAAACCGAAAGTTTGCTGACATATATATGGCTTTGTAGCTGGCAAATGTGTGTAGACGCTTGGTAAGGGTATTTAAAAGAGGGGGGAGCTAAAGACTATCGACAAAGTTGAGTTTTTGGATTATAAAGCCGATGGCATTTTTTCGGCGTATGCAATTCTTAGTTTTGTTTTAAATTTTGGCCATGGCGTTTCGAAGTGAACCCAGAAAAACACTTATTTAATTCAAGTGACGGCTCTTTGTCTAATTAAGACATGATTCTTAATGCGATAGTTGTTATTTTTTGACCAGGGGAGGGCAATTCTGCTCTGTGCGTGGCAGTCGAGCGACACTTAGCAGCATATTCACGTGTGATACAATCGACATCGAGAATCACATTATGGGATGGAAATCCATACAACGACCGAAAATATCCAGTGATATTAATTTATCAGCAACAAGCTACACCAAGAAAGAAAGCAACGTAAATTCAGAGTAAGCCACGATTAGCCTTCGCACACGGGTCATACGTTCCGTCAAAAAGATTAAATCGTATTGATTCTAGCGGTTAGGATCGGCGCAGCTGGATAATATTTTTGTTTTTATGGATTTTATTTTTTACCTCAACCGAAGCGGTCTTTTGTCGGAGATGAGCCCGAATCCGAAACTTTACTTTTTGAGCAGGCTAGACCCGAACTGGAACTCAGGTGAAAAGAAAACGAAAAAAACGGTTACCAGTTCATGACAAAATGGTTCGATCAATCGTTGTGGCTAAGGGGTAGTCAATATTATTCGGGGCTTTTATTTTTCACGCATGATAAAGTTCGCAATCTGTCGCAATTTTAACGTACAGATGAATCAAAACGCATTAAACGCTCTGTACGTGGTGACAACGTGGACCACCACCACGTGCGCACCAATATTGTATGGGTGCAAGGCTGGGCAAAAGAAACGTCACACTCTCAGAAGCCGGCAGGAGATTTCAAGGTTGGAAGCTCCGACTTCGTTTTTCTCTCGGTGGGATGGTGCAGGGGTAATCGGACGCGGGATTGCTGCACTGCGCACCGACCAAGGCTGAGAACCTAAATTTGTCTACTTGTGCCAGTTCAAAAGTGCTGAAATTCGGGCTAATTGGTATGTAATAACAAGAACAACAACAACAACACCGCTACGGAGAGAACAGCGAAACAAAGATGCGAACACTTGCGCTTACCTTACAAAGTAACTGTTTTTAGGGCATCGGGGTAATACAGGCGATGCAACCCTATGAAGCAAGACAGAGAGAAAGAGATTCCGAAAGGGGGTCGCCGAAACAAGTTTCTAAAACACACAACAAGGGATGACACAAAACACGTGCCAAAAAATTTGACTATCGATTCAAAATAAAGAGATTGTACTCTTTCGAATCGACAGGTGTGCCAAGTGTTAGGAACTAGACGTTCGCGCTCACTGATTGCCACTAAAATGTTTCGTTCTATATTTTGTCGTGCAGGAAAAGCTGCTATCCACAATCCGATAGAATGCCCTGTTGTGTGTGCGTGCGTGTATTACGTAAATGTTTTTGTAGATTCCTTTGGTATACGGATGCAGGCAGAACTCTATCTTAGTGGGCGGGATGTCGAGGGGTGATAATGCTCTCCTGCGCTCTCTTACTTGCTTGGCTTGGGAAGTTGAGTGGATTTGGAAAACAAAGGCCAACCTCGCGTTTGAAACCATTTGGTTACGCGCTCAACTCAATGATGGCCTCAAGGACGCTCTTTCCACCAGAAAAGATAAGCAACATCATTCAACTTTTCTGCTTCCCATAGTCAGCTGTGACGGAAAAAGAAATGAATAAAACAGAGCAACGTGTGAGGTTGTCGTTAGTTTTTACGTGGTACAATAATTTGAACAAGAAAAAATATATCCCGGAGTCATGCTTGTTGGCGGATTGGATGAAAAAGTGACTCGCACGGTTTGCTTGATATCCAGCCGAATGGTCCCAAAATGACTAATATTACACCACGTGTATTTAAAAGGGCAAATATATTAAATGAACAAACATTGTGGGTGAGTTTTACGGCAACCTTAAACTGCAAACATTTTTCCGCATTGAACAAATAAATCAACACCTGAACCGGTTGGGAACCTGTTCAGGCTTGCAGCCGGTTATCGTATTGGTATGGTGCACGGTTTATTCGAATCAGAACTGAACCGTAATGAAATGAATCAAGAAGAAACTGAAGTGGAACCGAACAGGCACTTGTTTCGTGTCGACGCGCTACTTTAAAGCCATGATTTGCCTAATTGTGCCTAGATTAACCCGGGCTGCCATAGCCGCCCCCTACGTTTCCACGATAGGGACGCTGGGACCCCCATTTAACCCCCCATTCATGACCTCGGCGTATGTGTGTGCTTTGAGTGGCCCAACAGAGTCGCTCCAGGAAAAAGATGTCACATTGTCTTTTAGACTTAACGTGTCCGGAATAGTTACGGGATGAACGGGAGGCTCACACATGCGCTTTGTATTTGTGTGTATACCGTAACTATAATCTGAAATGTTAAGATGGTCATAATGAATGAAAAAAAAGATATTTAGACCCGAAGAGTGTCAGGATCCTCAAAACATGCCTCTTGTACTAGCCATGCAGTAAGAGACCCGGGCACACTAACTGGCGTCACTAATACGGATGTTTTAAACACCCGAAATTGTTAGAACATTCCAGATTGCAAAAAAGGGCATTTTGATTTCTTTATTTCATGTAGTTGTCATGTCCAAAAGGCAGAGAAAATAAGAAAGCAATTTTCACTCGGGAACAAGCAGTGGTGCTTCCCCTGCTGCATCTGAACACCAAAGTTGTTCCTTTTGGAATCGATTATTCTCATTCGGCACTCCTTTACGCGTTTATGCTGTGTTGCGCGGACATTCAATCGCTTGAGCATAGCCAACTGCTGCTTTCACAGGTGCAACAAAGCTTGCACAATATAACGCGCTTGGGACGTTCCTTTGCATTCTGGAAAGGCCGTCGTCATGGTTCCTCGTCGGCTTTGGGGTCTTCGAGTGTAAGTCTGCAAAGCGAAAAAACAAAACAACCAGATTGATTAAACATCAGTTAGCATTTCGAGTAGCGAATGTTGTGTTCAAAATAAACGAAACGCCCAGCTAAAATATGACTTGCAACCATTGTACCTCGTGGATATGGTTTTTCTTTTTCGTACTGGTGTAAATTGGCGTTGCTCACATTAGGTGCCGTGTAATTCCTCTCTAGCGTAATCTAGGCCCCAACATAATTAACTCTAAAATGAGATCTTCGAGATTTCTGTAGCTCTTTGGTATCTTCGTGCCAGCTTTTTGAAATGTAATTCGTAGGCGTTAACAGCCCATGGCGTCGTTGCTATGGAGTAAAATGACGCGTAGCAGCCAATGGAGACGTCAGGCTGGTGCATAATTGTTGGTTTCGCATCGAATGGGGCTTTAGCTTGCCGCTACACACCATGTTTCCTCCTTGAACCATGCAAGATTGCGCAGAAAGCCAGTCTCATGAAGGCTGAAACCGTTAAGGGCATTTGCGAACTGTTAAAGAAAAAAACATTGTTTAATCATCTGGTGTGCGAAGTGAGTATGGTTTTACGAGGTGGGGTGCCTGACTACTTTGGGTTACTACGTTTTCCGTTTCTGGAGACAGAATGCAAAAAGAAAGGATCGAATGAGAAGTGAGGAGAAGCAACACTGTCTTTAACCATGTATGCGTCTACAATGACACGAACGTGTACGCAAATAATTGCGAGGTCAAACGTAATAGAAAATAATGTTTTGAAGTCCTGTTTCTGGCGTCCTTGTGCAGACCAGTATGTAATTATCATTTTGTCCATTTTCGTTTTTTTGAATGCGGTCAGAAGAGAGAAGCGATCATCCGCTGTTTTCGGCCGGCTTGCCAGCGACCGTGGTTATATCATACTGCCCTCCAATATAGCTGGCTTTATTTTACCCTGGTTTTTAATTACAATATTTACCCATTTGATAGTGACCATCAAATTTTTGTATGTTGACATACTAGTTGTAGTGTGTTGGCATACTTGAAATCTGCCAAATGTCCAGTTCCCAAGCAATACAACCACTCCTAAAAGGTGCTAAACGCAAGGGCGCGGCTTCGATTCCCGGCCGTGGTGTCTGCTTTCCTTATTGATGCGAAAGCCTAAACGCCCGTGTGTTCGAGATTTTGGCGCACGGTTAAGATCCCCAGGTGGTCAAAATTATTGCTTGAGCCATCCTCTACGGCGCGCCTCAACGCGTGAGTAGCGTCGGCAAGTGAAACTACAAAATCAATTCTTGCAATTTTGTCTTACCGGTGCAGCGAACGCCAGCGAACGCCAGCGAGAACAATGGCGGGGACATAAACGAAAATTTCAGAAGCACTTTGCTCGTCCCGAAACTGCTTATTCGTTAGCTAGGAAGAAGATGAAAAAAAAAACGTTTGTGCACAGTAATGACAGTAGAAGTAGACAATATTTACAATACACATTGTGTGTACCATCAGGGAAGGCAGGCGAGGGAGGTAATACGACGACAGGAGATCTGTCAGGGTCTCTTCGCTTCCATGAGCCAACCTTCAGCAGCACTACCGTCCAAAGCATGGTTTTTAAACGGCGTGCACGAATTGCGGCACGCTTTGCGGCTTCGGACTTTTAACGTTTCACGATAATCGAAATGCCTCTCACTAAAGCACTTGAGATGGTTCCAGTAGGGTGCAGAGGATTGCCATTGTAGCTGCCGCACATGCGTTATGTTTTATTATGTGTAAAGATTTTAATGCAAATTCCGGCAAAAATGCCGGCGTCCGGGGTCCGTAACAGAAATTGCTGCTTCCGCATTATTCCATACAGCGATGCGTTCCATAGGGTACATAACCCTCACATACCCTTACATACAACCTACATACACCCTTGAAGTAATGAGACGTGCCTCGTCTTGCCACTTCCCCTAATTTGGAGAGACAGCAACAACACAGTCGAACGAGCAAATGGAGCAACAGTTGAGTTCGCCTTTGTCCTTGACGCTTCAATTGTACATGAAAATATAGAAAGGATAAGATATTTTTATAGATAACAGGAAACTTCCTGTTTCGGAATTCGAAAACCTTATTGTCAAGAGAAAATGAAAAACAAATGATGCCCTTATTCTTGCGCTGATTGCTTTTTCATCAGGGCCCGTAGGAGGGAAAGCTGCAAGGCAGACTGAGTACGAGTGAAGCACTTTTAGCTGATATAACGGCACCTATGGCAGCATGCGACAAAAGTCACATATTTCCTTATAATATGAAATATTAGGAAAATATGTGGTTGCTGCTTTGGCCGCGAATTGGGAGTTCGGTGGCCTATCCAGCACGCCTGCCGCAGTCCTGGCACAGCGGCGCAGCTGCCACAATCACTCCCTAAGTAAAACAAAGAAGCACTAAGGCCTTCCAAAGAACAACAATACTTCGCATTTACGACTGAAAACAAGTGCTGTCGTCTACCATAACTCATCGATGTCATCCTGCACATAATCATTTTGTGCGGAGGGCAGAGGTAGCTGAGGCGCATTTGGATCCATGTGTGTTTTATGTACATGTTATGAGAATTTAAGCGTGAAAAAATAGTAGCCTCTCTTTAAGCAAGCCAGACACTTTTATAGTACCAAACGTTTAGACTAGGGAGGTGCTAGGCGGTTTTTGCTAGTAGTTTGAATGCCAAAGCACTTTCCCATTGTTTACACACCATGTTGTTTATTTCAGACGGTCACCTTCGTTTTACCACAGTGCAAATAGTTAAATCAATTATCAATACCTAGAGACCAAAGGCGGCCATCGGAAACTAGCGCAGCTTAGGCTAATCTATACTGCCGAGGTAAGAAATGGCCTCTTGAGTGTAAATGCAAGTTGGCCTACATCGTCAGATTAGAGTCTTTGGATTACCGGTATACAACTCGCAGCAGGAAGAGTGGCCTATTAACGTAAAAATCCTGTATTGGCGAAAACAGGCACGGCCGCGTCATGCGTTTTTGTGTAGTGAATGTTTGTCAGATAAATAAGCAAATGAGATTGGTGGGGCCAACCGAAAGGTGTTTCTGAAGCAAACACTGAGGCATGGTCATGCAAATGGTAAATGAATACATGCGGGAAGTATTGCTGGTCATGCGCCCTCACAAAAATAGATGAGCTACCAGAACTAATACATTTTCATGCTTCGGCACTGGCGGTAGGCATTTGTTTCAGCTTCGATTCCTTAGAACTGTTTGCGTTGCGTACAGGTGTAATCAATGTGTTAATTCCCGCGCGTTGACGCCAGGGCATGCCTTAGTTGCTGACCACTAGTCGTTAATAACAAACTGCTACTGGCAAACTCGGATGTTGTTAGTGCTATCGATTTGAAATAAGACGGCCGTTTTCTGATTTTATCCATAGCGCCTGTATTTTCAACGCCTGCTTCTAAGGTAGTAGCACCTCCTATGTACGGCTGGGAAATCTTTGCGGGCGTCATCTAGCTCTCCCCATTAAAGGGGCGCTGAAGTGAATTTGTGAAACTTCTCTTTTTTTTATCCACTGCATACTATGGCTGTTCATAATAAACACTGTTCATCGTTTACACCGCCAATAAAGCAATATTTAATTGATAAAGCCTGCAAGAAGAAAAAATATCTTGCGTCATTTGCAGCAGTCGCAACAACTAACAGCAGTGGCGCGTATTCGAGTTGGGATGTGAACCGATGATGCCCAAGTTTGGAATTCACACAAGTTTCGGTTTCGGTTCTGGGACGCAACGTGCTTGGCATCCGACAATAATGTTAGCATTTTCGATATATCAGGGATCGGCATACCGCACTTCTGCCATGTTGTCGTTTGTGAAATGCGTCAGATAAGACATACAGTGCCGCTTAGAATCCTAATGTTCGCTAGCCAAAGCATACGTAAAACGGCCACCGCTTCATCGGGTGCGCTACACTGCAATGCGCTGCGCCCCAACCTTTGAGCTCCTGGCTCGTCCCTGGGTAGTAAGAGGCGTGTTCGCACCAGCCCAAGAGTCGACTGATTTGTCACCGAGCCCGGAAGGAGTCGGCGCTTATGTCAACACACGAAAACTCGCGAGAGTGTCAGGGCCACTCTGCACGCATTCGGCTAACTCGCTCGAGCAACAGTTAAGGTCGCAGGGCAAACTGGTGAATCCAGTATAGAAAACATTACCCTAAAACAATAGAATGAACTTCAAAGTACTAAAAAGCTCAATGGGGTTTTGGGGATTCCAATTGCGAATCACAAAACGATATACCCAATGGTCTGGACCACGCAACCATAAACTGAACGCTGTCGGGTCGGGGAATCCGGGGTATAGGAGGTATTCACTCAGCCCGATCTACCAGGTGGCGCACGCATCGTTAAGGCTCGATCGTGATACTGTTCGACTAGAATTGCTAGCAGCAACCGCGGATACCCACTGTGAAGTGAGGTTTTGTTTTGAAGTCCGTCTTCGTCCCCCACATCATAACAGTGACGTAGTTAGTTGTTTTTCTCTAAGTTAATGGTCATTTATAATTGAAACGCGGCACTCGGTACGTGCTCGTGCGAAATCGGTTTTGTAGTTCCAGATGGTTTTCTTTGACAAATTTGGAAGTGGAATCGTGTTCTGCTTTCTCTACGGTTGTAACAACACTAAAAAAAAGGGCTACCGGTGACGAGAATACTTGGAAATTTTGTTTATTTCCTGTACCAAATGTAAATCGATGTCAACGCAAAATGATGCAGGAAGTGACAGCGCGGATGGAGCGGAGTTTTTGCGCTGACTCCACCGTTGAGTTGGATTTGCCAGCAAGTGTTTGCAAGGTTTACTGAAAGCAAAAACACTTTAGTTCAGGTAACATGGTTCCCCTCCTTGGAGGTTCAATCAGCAGTTAATGCTGATACGTCGTATTGCACGAGCAGCGAAAAGGTTTCTCAAGAAATGGTTGCGAATGACGGACCTACAGACAGCCCGCTGAATCGTCTCAGTGCCCGCAAGCAGTCGATGCTTATGTCACCACCAGACCAACGAGAACTCTCCAGCTCGCCAGCTTAAGTCTGCTCGCATTCTGCCAACTCACTCGTTGAGAAATCATTACCCAAGCACAAACGAATCAACTAAAAAAATTACACCATCTTCCCGAGGGGAACCCTGAGGCGATGCGAAGCATCGCAGAGTTACAATCCAATCCAATCCAATCCAATCCAATCCAATCCAATCCAATCTAAGCTAAGCCAAGCCAAGTCAAGCCAAGCCAAGCCAAGCCAAGCCAAGCCAATCGAATCCAATCCAATGCCCCTCGCGAGAGTGTTTGCTATCGGAGAGGAGAGGGGGTGAGCGGGGGAGAGCGCAGCTGGCGTGGCGAGGAGAATGGGGGAGGGGTGGATGCCGATAACGCCGACAACAACGCCGGTTGGATGCAGGGACAAGGCGAGTGAATGAGATGCGTCGCATCTAAAACGAGTCCTACCGGGTATTCGAACCCGTTACCCGGCGAATGCGATAAGTTTTTGTTTTGTTTTTCTCTTAGGGAGGTAATGCTGTAGAGTAAATAGAAACGACGTTTAGTCTTTGTAGTGTATTTAAGCACCTTTTTGACAGTGCACCAACAAAGAAAGATGCTGTAATTAAGCATCGCACGGTGTTTGTCCTTTCTTTTCTAGCGTATCACGTACGGGAGAAAGCGGCAGTAATAACTTTGTGGACGGCAGTCAGGTAGCTCCGAAACATGCCGACGAAGAAGAAGCCGGGCGTTGCGTGCATGACGTGCAAGCGGGAGTATCCAGTCGAGAATAAAAGGTTCGAGACAGCTGAGGATGCGGAAGGGCAGGACTTCATGGATGGAGGGATGCCATTCCGGAAAGCAATGGCGTGCGCCACGGGACAAGCGCACCGAGGGTGCCTGGCTCCGAGGCGAGAAGACAAGGGGAGGCCAGGGCCGCCGAGCATGAGGCAGCGGGCGGACAAGACAGCGCTGGTCACGGAGTAGAGCCTAACGCTGCCGTGGAAGAAGGGAAGGGGTCGCCGCCGGGCAAGAGCTACTCAGAGGCAATCAGCACGAAAGCCTCAGTGGCAAAAACACCTGCGCAGCCAAAAGAACCAAGGGAGCGGCGAGCCACCGTTGTGGGCGACTCGAACATGCGCAGGGCAGAGCAGGTGATTACAAAGAGGGTAGGTGAGGAAAACCAAGTTAAGGCTTGCACGCTCCCTGGAAAGATGGTTAGCGTGGTGATGGAGAAGGCGAAAGAGCAGGTGTGGGACACAATGACATGTGCACAAAAAAGGCACACTTGGTAGAATTAACGAATGGCTCCGTTATATTGACGCAACTTTAAATAATTAATAAGGCGGAATGACATCGTGAGTTACTATAATGCTCTGCATTTAAAAGAAATCCTCCGTCGCATGCCCCCGCGCGAGGGACACGAGTAAATGCAGAGCATTGGGGTCGTTTACGTGGCGTAGGGTTGGTGGTGGTGGTTGTGGTAGTTGTTGGTCTCGCGCTTGAAGCGGGCGTCGGCACCCCCAAACTCCCGGTGACGTGCCTGCGCAGCCCGCTGGCGTTCACGGACGGCCTCCGGGGCGGCGTCTCCACGACGACGCTCGGCGGCCGCTTCTCATGCGAGTACCGCGGGATCCGCGGCCCGACGCTGACGTGTCGCAGCCTGTGTGTCGCGCACGAATCGAAGGGTCCGTGGCCCGACGCTGACGAGCAGACGCTGCTTCTTCCTGACGAAGGCCTGGATCCGCTGCTCGACGTTGACGCTTGGCCGCGGCTTCTCGTTCACGAAGGTCGGCGTCGGCGGCACGCTTACGACGCTTGCGTTCGGCGTCGGCAGCGACGATGGCACGATGCCTTGTACTGGTTCCGCGACGCTGATGTTGGATTGCGTCGCGGTACTAGTTGAAGATCTTGCTTCCATCGTTTATCAACTGCGACCGCCGACGAACGCAAGAGAAGAGAGCGCAGGAGTTGACTGGAGTTGAGCCCGCGCCAACCCGCTTTATAGGGGGTGGTTGTATTGCGGTAACGTTTAGTGTTTGGGGGGTTGGTGCTATCACGTGTACACCACGCAGCTATCACGCCGCTAGCTCGCCGCTGAGTCGCCAACGCACGCCACTGACGACGTAGTTTGAATGAGTCAAGGATATAAGGCGCGTTCGTAGCCTTTGATTCTGTGTCGTTTTGTGGCGCAGTGCAATAAAGAACAAAATTGTTTTGTGGCGCAGTGGGTAGAGCACCATGTACCTTGCGTTCCGCCCGCAGGGTCGTGGGATCGAAACCAGGCGCCGGTAACTGTTATTTCTTTTTCTTTTTATAGTGTAGGGGGAGGCTGGCTGCTGCGGACGCCGACGCACGGGTGTCATCGTGAGTTATACAAATGCTCTGCATTTAAAACATCGCTAGTAAAGGTACACAGGCAGGAAGAATTATACAGCACTTTCCGCTTGAAGGTGACGGAGTAAAGCGGCCTCAAATAAAGATGCATCCGCTAGGGATGCTATACTGGCGGGTGGATGGTTCCAGTCATTTATTGGTAGAAGGAGAAGAGAAGATTTTAATTTTTCTGTCCCGGCAAAACTGGTGACAACTTGTGCGCATGATCAACACGTAACGAATTGTGATGCGCTAGAAAAATATGTTTTGAAGAAAATAGCGGCCATGGTAATACAGTGAGTGGAATAAACCAAACGAAATAATTTAGACGTACAGCCGGTAAAAGGCTTGTCTATAACACAGCGTTCGTACTCTCAGCCCTATCCTGCCCCGCCAGAGCGCGATTTGAATAAAACTACTGCGGAATTCTGAAGTCTTAGCCCTTCGCTTTTGCCTCCGACATGTCTGGAACAAGTGTGTTTCGGCAGTTTTCGGATGTAGCTGGTTGAAGCTGAAATCGCTGTTATAGACAAGCGTTTTACCGGCTGTACGTTAAGGTTTAGAAGACCTAGAGAATTTTTAAGGGCCGATACACTTCGGTAGCGACAGTAAGAACGCAAAATAAACCTTGCCTCAAAAAGAACGACGAAAACACTCGCCGCTAAAACGGACCGACCATGTATAGCCTTGCATTTGTACGAGAATGCCTGACTGGCAAGGCTAACACTTTTAACGCTTAATAAAAGAGTAATTGGAGGTTATTGGTCAAACGTAAATCACAATACCAAATAGGGGTGGAAGAGGACAAAAATCAGGAGAAGCCAAATAGTTTACTCCGAAAAAAAGGATGTGTGCCATAAAAAAAATGGGCTGCGTATCTGCTCCTTTCGTTGCAAATGCCGTCAAAAGATGATAGTCTTTATCGGCTTTTGCGAAGTAAATGCCTCCCTTCGCTTTCCCGCTCACCTCTCATGTTGTTCCTCTTGCGTTGAGCTCCTCTCCAAGGTAAAGACACCAAAGGTTTGCTTAAATCATTTTAAATTTCCCGCGTTCCACTGCTCCTAACCGGGTGTCTCGATGCGAACGCTGCCGTACGGCGAAGACGCGCGTTAATCGAGGCGTCCTACTTCAACGTTTATAGAACCGCGTTTCCCTACTCCACGTGCGTTGCAAGCATAACGTGGAGCCTATCTAGTGGAACCTTGCGTAACTGTTGCCGGTTGATTTCTTAAAATGGCGCCAGAAGCTATAGTGGCGCGGGCGACAGCAGGCGACGGCGGAGTGAATTCTTTTTCTGCAGTTGATGAAGTATTTAATTTCGCCAAAGTCAAGCATGTTTGATTTTTTATAAAGGAACACTGCAAATATCACTTCTGTATTGATTTGTTGTCGCATATTTGCGTAATGTCTTGTTCTTCTTCAACAATGTTGACAAGTATGAACATTACACCGGACTTAGACGGGTAGATTTAGCTGTGACTATATAAGACTATTGCGCAGGCATTGTTTTGCTTTGGCCGGGTGGCTGAATCGAGTCACAGACAGACAGACGGACAGACAGACAGACATACAGACAGACCAAAATTTCTGGGTTTAAGTAGCCCAAGAAAGACTATCGTCTTTAAAAACACAATAGAGAAAATATAAGAATTACACAAGTAAGCTGAATGAGTGCAAAACTATGCATGGTACACATATCCCCCAAAAAACGAGAATTGTCATCAAAATCCCGAAAACGACGACGGAAACGCAAATAAAATGTTGTTAAAACAGAGCGAGCGTGTCAACCCCTACATTTGCAAAAATAAACATAATTCGTGCAGCGAACATTTCCAGTATAAATAATAGTGTTTGGGTAAATCTTTGCGGTAAGAAAGGAAGGCAGAACTGTAACGGAAAAACTGCTCCAATATATTTGACCAATCATGGACGATTTGAGCAATAAAAGCTCTAAAAGGTGATAATCGGTGTAAGAGTACTGCCAATGAAAAAAAGACCTACCGGAATTTCTGCACATTTTGTGTCTTTGTTCTAATCCTGGAAGCTATCTCGGGGGACAGAACCGTCCCCAGAAGAGACCATCGAAAAAAAAAAAAAAAATCAGCGAGAACATCGCCCGTCAGACAATGGCAGAATATGAGCCTTTTTCATGTTTCTCTTTCACCGGTTAGTTGGAACTATTGGGAAAAAAACCTATCTCCCCAGGTAGGACAAAGTAGCAACGTACCCATATGAGATCGGCTGAATTACCAGGATAGCAGAAACTGAAAACTGTTTGGTTTAAAAGCGCGTCTCAGCACAAAAGCATGTGCATTACCTAGTTTTCCCGAAATACAGTATTCTTAGACGGAGTTCCACAGCAGGAAACAAATACATTTCTGTCCCTTCGCTGCTACTAATTTCGTTTTACGTGTTGAAAATCCATAAAAAGCACGTTGGTGTAAAAAACTTCTCCTACAACCAGAAACCATGCTTGTACGATGCCTTAATTTCGACATAAATGTTTACAGGATAGATAGGTGCCTACACTTAGTAAGGCATTTTTGATTTTCAAACAAAATGCTGTAGCCTTTATTTCGTGAAGCTACAACGGGCTTTAAACAGAAGCAGAACAATACAGCGACACGACGGCGCTGAGAGGCAAACAGTTTAGATGGGTTAGCACCTTCAATGTATCACATTCATATCATTTACAATTTTTACCAGAGACGTTTTCTGTATACTGACGCGTGTTCTTAAGAATTAAATCAGTTGTTAGTTCATGTGTGTGTTGTTTCTATTCCGTTTAAGTCCTAAATCAGCGCGATTGAGCAGTATGTACAACCAACTAGCCCCAGTTCTAGCAGTATACCTGGGATTTGAGGCATGCCGTAATGGAGGGCTCCGGAACCTTCTTCCCCCTTTGGGGATTACGTGTGACGCAGTCTCGACACAGATGCGTTCTCGCTTTTTGTCTTAAATCTGAAAAGCAACCACCACGGCCATGATCGAACTCGCGTTCTTGAGCTGTGTAGCACGCACGGACTACGGAGCCACGGAGCTACCGCTGCGGGCGCTTTCTCCGTGCTTTGTGTATGACAGTTCTGTAAATGCCAGTAAGCAATACTGGTGAGCATAGACCTAGACAATAAACGAACTTTTCTCTGGTAAATTGTAACACTGTATTAATTGAGATTCGGCCAAGCGTCTATTTTACTAACGTCCCTCTGGATGCGTGAAATAATCAGCCACGAGTGGGTGAACTGGTGTGTTTGATCAATGTGGGAGTCCCTCACCTGAGGAGCATTCGGCCGTCTTTGACGAAGCCCCAGTACTCCAGTTGTGTCGTCATAAAACGCAGGCTTATAGCTGTAAAGCTGCCGTCACTTGCTTCTATCGGTCGTGCAAAGCGGTCATTATAAGCTTGAAGTCTACTTGGTGAAATGCAGTGCTCCAGTTTCCCGTTTCCCTGTGGGTGAACGATGCTCCACCTGATTTCAAGATTGAACGGCCATTGAAGATAGCGATCCAATTTCCCTTCGTATAGAACAAATCGAAAATGTAATTCGTCCCGACTCCAAAAACGAATGCCCGCAGAGACGCAGTAGCCGCGCAGGTACACCGGCTCCAATATCCTTACCGGGAAGCGACGCAATTGTGCGCATTGCTTCAGTCCCTCGTAATTCTCAACGATGAACGTGTGCGCTGTGGCCGCAGGCACGATTGAAGGGAGTAGAGCCAACGCATTCTGGCGATCTTCTTCGGGGCTCCCCGTCGCCCAGGCAATCATGGACGCATCCTTCGCCAAGCTGTGGGTGTGTGCTTCTGCACCTTCTTGAGTGAGTTGGGTCGGTGTTTCTTGATTCTCACAGGCATTACAAAAAAGTTCGATTATTCGATCGTATTTGCTCTGAATCGCTGTTGAAAGTCGATCAATTAGCGCCTTTGTTTCTCGCTGCCCGTGTGCCAATGTTTCTCTGAATTCGTCGAACTGAGCCACCAAGTCACCATGATCTATTCTTGAGTGAAATTTGCCGCTAATACTTTGCTTGGACGCCTCATTTGTTTCCACAAATTCGTTATGAAAAGTCTGCTGATTCGCATACACATTCTGTATGAACTCGTCAAGGTGATCTTTAGTTTGGCCATTTCAGTACTCACTTGGTCTAGACTTTTTTGTATTGTTCTGGTTTCCAAGTTTTTCTCGCCAGTTTCTCCGTGACGAGGAGCTCTAGCCATAGGATCAATTTTTTCAGTACTGCTAATTTCTGTCGGTTCGGCTTGAATCGAGGACACGGCCGTTGAGGTGGCGTTGAGTATTCGCTGTAAGCCGTTGGAAACTGCGGAGCATGTGATGCTGGGAGCTTCTTCTTGTTGGGGAACAATTGTACCTCGCTGTGCGGCAGCGGCACTGGGTATTCTCGAGGTGTCGCAGCAAACTTCCAGATGTGCGCATAGGTCGCTAGCAAGAATTTGAGCGGCGCATTTAGGACACCGTGCCGAATGGTGCGCGCACTCGTGGTGAAAGTGTCTGGAAATGTCCGCAGGCAGCGGTGACGGTATTGCAGCCATTGGTGTAATTCCAGCATCGAACCTGCACCAGAGAAAAGATAAACGGTTAGGGCACGATGTCTTGTGCTCCCTATAGCCATTACGATCCTCTGTCAGTATTTAGAAATTCGTGACTTGGAAAGAAAACCAAACTGTGAACGTCATGTGGAGTTATATTTAAAATTGCAGTAATATGTGCAATAGGAAAAAGCAATGTTTATGAAAGCATAACCTGAAAGCGAAGTACTTCAAATATACACACGTACTTAAGGACGACATATTAGACACACACATATACATAGAACATTAAAAACTATATGTCCCAGCGCACCGGGAGTGCACAAAGTGCGCAGGGCTTTGGAATACTCAGCTTTTGGTTATTTTTCCACCAGGCATATTTGGGATTTGCGGTAGTACACGGGGACGCCCGAGTGTACCAGTTTAAAGACACGTATTACGCGTATTGATAAAACCATAGAGCATGCAATTTGAAACTAAACGCACAAAATAAAACTAACTAAACAAAAACTAAAAATAAAACTAAAAGCCCACACAAGACTGACGGGGTATTGGTAATGATCCTTTTAAGGAGTATTGGTGTTGCCGCAAGCATTAGTCCTTTTTTGGAGTAACGGCAACAGTGCCAGCTGCTCTTCCCTCATATTTAGTCCCTTAAACAGTTGGTCCACCATGGAGACTATTGTTTCCTCGCAGATTAACTGTTAGAGTTTCCTGGCAGTTCATTGGAGTCCAACCGTTCTTATTCGGAGGATCAGTCGTAATATTTTCCGTCGCTCGATATCGAGCTGTTTATGTTCTCTTAAAATTTAACGTTCATCCTTGCAAATGCCCCCCCCCCCCCCCCCCAAGAGAATAAAGGTTCATACTAGACGACGGCATGTAGGTCCATGCGAAAGTTTTATGGCTAATAAGTGTTGTTCTATTAGACCGACTATTCAGAAAGCAATAG
This sequence comes from Haemaphysalis longicornis, assembly GCA_013339765.2. Taxonomy (NCBI): domain Eukaryota; kingdom Metazoa; phylum Arthropoda; class Arachnida; order Ixodida; family Ixodidae; genus Haemaphysalis; species Haemaphysalis longicornis. Next base: position 159,990,797 of record CM023454.1, read on the forward strand.
TAAACATAACGAAAAGGAACCATATTTTATGGCCACCCAAAATATTCACAACAAAAACGTGTCACTCGCAAGATTTTATTGCAGCCCAGAGCGGGCAACATGCATAAAGGAAGTAAGCAGCAGCCTACTCTGAACCCCGCAGATCAAATACGAAGGCTTGTTGGACACACGTTACGTAAAGTCTATGTCAAACGCCGTGTATAAGCCTATTTAGGGTTTCCCAGGGGCCCACATGGCGGCTGCAATGAGCGCAAGCGTGTTCCGCTCTTACAAGGTACTTGCCCGTTGAGAGGACACAAATGCCCTCTATATATGTCGCTCTCAGCATGATGACATCTTTGCACTTTACACCAGTCATCTACACTGTCTTTTATGTCATTTCACGTATATTTTTACTAAAATGTTTTACATTTACTATCACTTCGTCCTCATAGAATAAATTTTCCTTGGCGCTGTTTCCCCTTACTCAGACTTGCCCCATAAAAACCCCATCATCATCATCAGCATCATCATCGGCTAGGAGCGGATGTCGTCATGGTCATGTCAAAAGAAATAGGACCACAAAACAATACTTAGAGGGGCACACGAAGATATTTTATGTATGTAGAGTCCCCATGGCCAAATATGACAACTCAAAGTGCACGAATTTGCAGTGTGTGAAAACAAACTTCAACACGGTTTCAAAAATCCGTGATAGGGAAACAAAGGAAAAATGAAACAAAAAAAGAGAAAAGGAAACAAAACAAGGCAGAGAAAAGGAAAGAAAACAACAAAGCCTGATCCATTCGATATACTTTGCATAGTGCTATTCTCAGCTGGGAGAAGGACGTTTTACAGCATCCCGAGGTATATAAAAACTTCGGCGACGAAGCATTTCATTGAAGATGCTAAACTCAGAAAATCAGTTTCTAGCAACTGCAAGAAGCACCCGTAAAGCCGGAAGAAGCACCACGAAAATAAAAAAATAAAAAAATCACAATTTTATGAACTGCAGCCAAACGTGGGCAGCCAGTTGCACTGAGTACTGGGCTAAAAATTCATTAAGGCCCTAGCGCACGGCCTTTAACATGCAAAAAAATCTTCTAAAGATGCATTGTTGCTTTTCAACACCAGCATGAAGTCCCCACTCATACCTGCAGTACCACCTGGAGCCTCAAGCTTCCTAACACAACAGATTGCTCCACTGTAGCCGGTGCTCACAAAACAGTGGTACTATCAAGGTATTTCAATAATTCCATGCAGGTTCGCATACATGTTGAGAGGCTTACGTACGTAGCATGAAAAATTGCATCTCCTTTTTTTCACGAGACATGTGAGAAGACATACACTTCCTGTCAGAAGCCGATCTAAAACAAACTAGTATGGCGCCGATCAACAATAGGAAAACAAGGCGAATTGTTTTAATAATGTTATGAGTGCTGCTTAAGTGCGACGAAAAAGGGCGTTTTTGATGCGTTGCGGCGATATCGCAAATGGCGGATTTAGTTCCACAACTATTCTGTGCGAAATTTTCTCAATGCTTCCTCGGTCTTAGCTACACTCAAGGTTTATTGGGGATATGTTGAGGGTGTTAATATTACAGCAAGGTTTTCAATATTCGACTGCAAAGTAGAGTTGTCGCTCCAGCTGACACAGCGTCTTGCCAAAATACAATGTCCAAAGTTTTCTGCCTAAACCTCAATATTTTGTTTTAAATATTCGTATTGCTGTATGCCACTCTTGGTGGTTACACGTCAGGCGCTGTTATTTTATACACGGGTCAACTTTCTGTTGTGGTGGGAAGAAAGCTACGAGGCGGGGCACACTAACTGAGTTGTGTTTCCTGCACCAAACTAGTTCACGACAAATTGCTTCCGGCGAGACAGATATGCATTTGCTACAGCTCATTCGTTCGCATGAGCTCCATAGTTGAGTGCGCTGAGCCACGATCATTGATAATGCAGCCATATTGGTGTCTCCTTCCCTACTCTTTATTGGTTTCTCAACAGAAGCCAAAGCTTTGACTGTAGTACTCCGACCGACCTAATAACTTACAGCGTTGACGATACCGTCCGACTCTGTGTCGTCCATAAATCACGTAAATTCTGTCGGCGCTGCTGTTTTGATGGCATGCACTGATATGTAAACTGTTCTGGGGCTGAAAACTGGGCAGCACCACGGACGTGGGTAGCGTGCTTTAGTAGCGCGGCGTGGTTTAACGAAAGAGCAACACGCACACAGTACGGCGCGAAGTCAAATGCCATTTTGGATAGCATTTAGTGCATCGAAGGGTGAAACTATCGTACCGCTGCACTGTTGTCGTTCCTAGACTTCAGGTGGTCTTCCAGTCAGCAAACGGAGTCGTTTTACGCTCTCGGGAAATTCAGGTAGCACTCAGAACCTCCGCCTTGAGCCGTGTCACAGTACGCGAGCTTATGGCGGGAAACATGCAAGCCGAGAGAAACGCGGAAGCAACGGAGAGTCCAGGTTGCATGATTCTCACTTCAGTGTACACGTGTCACGCCATTTGCTTCATTGATTTTTGCAGCTTTTGGTTCGTAGGCCTGTTAAAAATCAAACGCGGTGAATGAAGTGGTGCGTTACTGGACGGAAAGAGAGGTGTCGTCAACAAGGACGCCATTTTTAAAGAGAACCTGCGCGACGCTAGTGGCGAACATAGCGACAAAAGCAACCCGCAAATCCAAAAAACAGGGCTTTCTGTTTTTTACTGCCTTGAGAAAGCGACTTTTTAAAAATAATGAGCCTATACTAGGGTCTTAAGCGTGAACGGCACTGCGCGTTTTTGCAGGCAATTTGTGCCTGGCGGGGTCGCGCGAGCTTTATTTTCACTTTGCGACCTCGGTGGCTCCACCTATGCCAGAAAATGGTGCGCGACACGCCCTGCCTGGCGACATGCGCCAAAGGGGAGACGCGCTCTTTCGGTCGGTAGTTTCCAATTTCGAAGCGTTCGGGACAGCCGGCAGGCTCCGCTAGAGATATTTAGGCTCATCAGTGGGAGGCTCGCCGACGGGATAACGAGATAAACAGTCGGCATCTCTGTGCAGTTTACCGGACTTGTACACGACTGAATAATCAAAGTCTTGGAGATATAGAGCCCAGCGAGCAAGCCGACCTGTGGGATCTTTCAGAGAAGAAAGCCAGCATAAGGCGTGGTGGTCGGTTACAATGGTAAACGGCCTGCTGTACAGATATGGTCTAAATTTGCCGACGGCCCACACCAGAGCAAGGCATTCACGCTCGGTTATTGAGTAGTTGCGCTCGGATGGAGACAAGAGGCGGCTTGCGTAAGCTATCACCCGGTCGAGGCCCGCCTGTGTTTGGGCTAGCACCGCCCCTATTCCATGGCCGCTGGCGTCCGTGCGGATTTCCGTCGGAGTAGAGCTGTCGAAGTGAGCCAGGACGTCTTCGACCGGCGGGGTGATGTCACGGGACGTGGCGGAGAATCCCCGTGGCGCCATGGCCCACCACCAAGGATGGTGACGACGAAGAAGAGCTGTGTGCGCCGCGCTACCAGGCCGGGCTCTGTTTTGGCATTATGTAAATAGTTCTTTAACCATTATGTAAATACATCGCTTCATCGCTACATGGTCCTGTGTCATCTGCCGCCACGTTACATTTGGTGCAGGGTTGCGGAGTTGATCGTCATCCTGGCCCCAGCTTCGCTTCGTTTCGGGTGCTTGAACATCGCTGAAAGGCTCTTGGATTGCGTCGGCCCGCCCCAGCCCCTGTGAGCCATGGACGCACGATTCCCCAGCCCCGTGTCCCCAGCCTATGACCTGCCGAGATAAACCGACGTGACCAGCCGCGAACTACACAGAAGACGATGCCATTCCCCTGCACAGAACTCCGGCGCATCTCCGAGGCCTTTGGACGTTGTTTCGCTGTTTCGGTGGGCATTGATGCACCGGGGTCAGTTCTCACAACGACCATCATCCTCATCCGTGGCGGCAAGGACTTTTCCCCTTTTCCTCTCGTCGTGCATTGTCACCGCATCTGTACATTTCCGACGGCCTCGACCGGGACGGTCGCTTTCGACGAGGGGGATGTGTCACGAAAAGAAGAGAGGTATCGGTCCAATCTCCAGAGAAGAAGACGAAGACCCAACGGTGGGTTCCCTCATGGCCGACATCGTGTATATAGTGTAAATACATCACTCGCATCTTCCATGGGTCATTTCCTGCGTCCTGCCGCCACGTAACAATATTTAGGCTTAACACAGCGGCGGATATTTGATGTACGCTGTTTCCAGCGGCGAGGATGATGCTTTATAGTGCCGTTTTCATCATATTATTAACTCCTTTCCGGCACAAGCAACGTTGTTTGTGCCTTCAGTGGCCGTTGAAAAAATTAAAGCCGTTTACTCAATGTGACTGCCGTCGGAAGTGCAGAGCAGTGATTCGCCATAACGGGCTGTAGCGCCGTTATCCGCTCACTGCTACCACCCAATGCCATTCAAATTTCCCGCCTCCACAGTCTCGCGCGCAGCCTTCGTGAAACTTCACCGGCAGGAGTTCTGTTCTTTGTGTGCTTGCTTTTCCTCCCGCACATGCCGGCGTTGCACTGGAACGTTTTTCGCAGACTATCGTAAAAACCAACCGAACGAGCGTTCCTCACTAAATAAGCTCTGGCGCTGCCGGTTAATTAGGTATATTTTTCCTAAAATGTGCCTACAGATTTCTTTGCGCAAAACAACGGGAGATGTATTACAACCGCCAGCGGTTCACGAGTTTCGAACGCTTGTGACTATGTAAAGCGCTTGGCTTTTCGAAGCCTCTGGGTTACGCCGCGAAGACAGCCGCTACGATGGAACGCCGTGTGGCTCTACTGGGGTCCAGTGAGTGAGCTACGACGACAAGCGAGACTGTGAAGTGCTCTGCACTAAAAAGCGGTAGGCCAACACCCCTACCCCCCCGCTCCCATTTAGGACAACGGTAAACGTGGTCGCTAGAGCCACCCGGACAACTTCGCGGTCGGTGACGCCACCGTGTTGCCGTCGCCTGCCGCGCTGCGCGCTCTGTGCGGGTGGTTTTCGTGGGTGCATAAGCGCGCCTGTGGCACGCGTGGCGCTGTTTCATTGAAACGCCCCATGCGGTTCACGCTTTTCAGCATTAGTGATTTCTCCTAGGAGTTTTCCCTGTTACTTGTTAACAAATTATTCTCGCCTACTGGCGGAATATTAAGGACATACCTTAAACTTTTTTGCGCATTTCTATGACAATACCTGCCTGCAAAATACCAATTCGATATCAAAAGTGTAAAACATAAAATTGTAAAGCAACCACCCTATTTACTCACATGTTGAAGGCTCTGTCTACATCGCGGAATAAAGCCGTAGAGTATCCGTCGGCTTCGCTGCAAATAGCGCATTTCTCTCACGCCTGCCTCCTCTCATGATGAATTCAGCCTATGTTCACAAAATATATTCCCCCGCGGGCAAACCACTGGACCGCTTTCCGTGAGAGCGTTTTATTTCTGTTGTGCATGAAACTACTGCAGCACAATCGTTTGTTACGCTAGTTCTTATATCGCCTCACTTAGGCGCCATTTTTATGCGTAGTAATGCGTGTTCATTGCGCGAATGAACACTGCCATTCACCCAGAAATCTAAGGTGGTCGCATATCGGTCGGCGTATTAATTACGCTAGACGACGCTACTGTTAGATGCACACAGCAGCGCTGCCGCAGTCCGCGGTACGCCACCACCGGCACCGCGGGAGTTCTCCGGCACTGTGAAATTACCAAAATGAGCGCCAGCGCTGGAGGTAGCTGGCGCTGCTTGCGCGTGCGCCGTGAGATTGGCGCAGCGCCGGTGGTTGCGCTCCGCGGAGCGTGGCCAGGTGCTGCCATGTTGCATCTATCAGTAGCCGCGCCTCTACATATGAGATATATCCAGGAAAAACCCGTGTGGTGTCTCAACGAAACAGAACAGAACGGTAATCAGAAGTCTCTGAAAACGCGATTTCCTATCTTAGTTGCTCATGGTTGCATTATCCAAAAATTCAGTATACCAATCAAACAGCATGTCAACACGATGTTTGCATAGTCTATTATTGTTTTCTGGTATCAGGAACCCGTAAGTTTTTGAAAGGTGCCAAAAAAAGAATAACCTGAATGGACCCAGTAAATATTTGCCTCCTGGTAATCCCCGTAAGCTGTGAAAAGTGCTACAATCTGATTGCACCTCTTCCTTAATTGTGACAACACCCCTTGACTCTTAGAGAAGGTCCGTGAAGCAATACGTCTTCCTTCGAAGAAGTTGAAAAGGTGTGGAATGATGGTATACTGCGTAGTGTAATACCATTGCTTATTGAACCTAATAACTACAAGAATGTGCACAATACGCCTCGAAATTGCAGTTTTCCAAATGTACATGCATGACGCATTGGATGTACTGACAATTGGTACCTCAATCACAAAATTACACATAGTTTTTTTAGGAAGAAGTTCACCGAATCTAGGGAGCCGTTTTTCGCTGCTGGCTTTAAAATCAAGGACAGCCCATCTATTTGTGAGGTGACGTAAGCACATACTCGGTCCAAAAAACGTTTGTGATTTTTTAATGTATTATGTATTGTGCTGCTCGTTAAGCCATTGCCTATTGTAAAGTATAGCTACGCTGCACACACACGCTTATCATTGGGTTTTAGGCTGCCTCACAACCCTATTTCAGGGTGTTCAAAAGCCTCAAACTCTTTTCTTTAGATATTTACAATTTCTATCCTTTCTTATTCGGAACGTCTTTTAAAAGTCTGTCATAGGGGAAGATTTCTCCGCCATTTTTGGCCAATAAAGGTTTGAAAATGTTTAGTTTGTAGTTGGAACTTGTCATGATAGCAATGTACCCATGACATGTCTATAGCTTTTAATTCCAGCAGTATTTATGACGAGTGTTGATGTGAGTGAGTCAGTAAGACATAGATTGACTGCCCTGTTTTCACTATTTGGTTTAACTGAACGCCGCTGATTAGAAATTAGACATCGTATTTAAAAGTGTCTGAGGAGGACGACCCCCCGATTTCAAGAAGCTTTTCTTACATCGATATTTGGCGCCGTTAGAAAGTATTTACGCCGCAGGAACGGCAAAAGTACGTCGTCTTGCGACGACATTTGTGGCCAAATGAGCTTAAACGCTGCGCGTATCGTTCGGTCGAAGGAAGAAGAGCGGAAATCGAACAAGCATCGGCGTTCCATTTGAAAGACAAGTACGCAGAGGTGCGCCGGACACACGAAAACATACCGTAACCACACCTTCCCTGGCTTCTCCTTCACAGAGTGGAATGTTTCCAAATTTTGGGTGGCTTCGCTTTCGCATCACATGTCTTTGAGCCGTTTTCTCTTCGTGTTATAAAACCTAAGCATTACTTGATTACGTAGAATCGGTGTCCATAGTACACTAAATGGCCGAGTGTTTAAATACAAAACCGGTGAATAGACGAATAGAACGACGGAACGTGTTCTCAAGAAACCTCATAAACAAATTAAAGAAAAGTCACTTGAAAATAAAATGAATTTGTTCTGAGGATGGTATTCAAATCCCCGTCTTCCGGAATACAATACAACAGCTCGACGTTTCTAGCTAACTTAACGCGGCCATAGTGAATGGGCTGTAGCTCCGACATAGAAACGAGTGCTAGTTACATGCACTGCCATTTACAGGAGCAATTTCCGCAAAATGTTAAGGCGCAAGCAAACGTGTAGAAAATCACATTTTTTGCTGAAATTCCCATTAAGACAATCGGCCACCAATCCTCTCAGCCTACACAGTGGGTTTGAACAAGGACACAGCGCCTATCTCAAGGCCTTGCCGCGTGTTTAACTACGCCACCTGATAAGGCGAGGAAGCAGAAGGACTTTGCAGTTACCCAAGGTATGGAGGTAACTCCACTTGCACGTGAACAGTGCGGAACTTGCCAACCTCTGTCTGTCGTGTTCCAGTAATCCGACCCTGCTTGTTGTATACATAAGCTGATTATTGGGGCACCGGAGTTCTGTTTTTGATCTATCACAAAAAAACTGCACCAATTTAGACATCGATGTCTCCGAGTTACATACAATCTGGACTCCGGAAAAAAAATTCCCCCGTTTGTATCAACTTCCGTACCTGCTTTGTCAAAATGCTTCTGGCAGGATGGTTTATCCAGGCCACTTCCTCTTCCGAGCAGGTGTCTCCGTCCAGTGGGCAAGTAATCGGTCCTCGGCGCTCGCATTGCTTGAAGCAGGGCTTGCAGAAAGAGTGGCCGCAAGGGAGAAAGGCTATGCCGTTTGGTACGAGTCCGCATGCACTACACACTTTCGCCGGGGGAAGAGCTTCGACGAAGTTGAGCGGTCTGCGGTCAAGTTCTTCCGAGAATCCCACCAAGGTGTACTGCCGGCCGCCGGGAGCCATATCCCGCGATAGGAGCAACGCCCACAACAATAGCAGAGCCTTCGTTTGCCGCTTAGTGTACAAGACTCGGGCGGACGCTTATCTCGCTGCGGTGACGTCATAGTCGCGACCTCCGCTCGCGCCTCTCTCGAGGTTGATCGGGATTCGGGCTTTCATAAGCGCCTGCCGTGTGCAGTACGTCTCGTACTGCTAGCTTAGTTCAGTATCGCTGGTTTTGTTGTTCGGTGCAAACAACCGCGGGATACAAAGAACAGCCCGATAGAAATGGGACGATGTGATCATAATTTTCATTTCAGTAATTATGTAGTGGAAGTCGTCGGTATGTCATAGGTCTACATACAGAGACCTCTCTGACAAACACTTGAAGTCAAGAAATGTGTACTTCCGGTAATATTATGTGAGGCAGAAAGGCCGATTTAAAGATTCATGGAAATAAGATTACTTAGCACCCGAAGATAACAAAGTGTCATGCGCACTCGCGCAGAACCAAGGGATCGCATGGGCGGGCTTCGGTGTTGCTGAATATCACTAACCGCTATTAGAAGTTTGGGCGATGAAGGAAAAGAGCAGAGGAAGCATGTGCTCGAAAGGGAGAATAATGGGGGAAAGAGCGAGGAAGTTAAGCGATCACAGTGGCGCTACATCTTGCCCGTTCTGCGGCAATATGCTGCTGCGTCCCCGTGATGCGTGCTTTATGTATGGGTCATTAGGTAGGAGCACCTTGTTTGCCGCCCCTCAAATAAAAAGGACTGCGATCAACCTTCCTGCAGTGTCACTTATTTCTTATCTCAGCTGTACGAGGCGCGGATGCGACTTGCTTAACGTATTTGACTTAATAAGCATTTTATTGTCTGGTTTTAAGCCCGTGCACCTTCAATGTACGGTAATTGTCTGTGTCGCGGTGTCACAGAATTGCGCGAGGCAGTAATTTAGTGGCCGAGGCCTCGGACGGGAGGAGCGACAAACAACTCCCCCCTGGATACGAATATAGGATGTGGTTCGGACCTGCTAACCGGCGATAGGTCCACGCCTGATTGGCCGCTGGCGTGAGGCACGAGACGGGGCAAGGGAAAAGAGTTTCAAAACAACGGGCATTTACTTCACATTCACAGGAAATTCGAAACAGACAGACAGGAGGGTTGACGAGTTAATACACACTGCAGTTGACACCCCGTTGGGGTCAGAGCTGCCAAGACACCGACACGAAGTACATTAATCACAATGAAAGAAAAGGTACACGCCGTTACGAGCCCGAGGAGGAGGCGACAGTAAATGAAGGGGACAGTAGAGTGTACAATAGGCGGGGTTGGGGGCTTCCCCCAACTACTAACAATAGGCCCGCTAGAAACACATACAGCGTGGTGCACTGAAGGAGGCGGATAACAAGCCCGTGCAGTCCGCATAGGGAAATACAACACAGAAGATGAATAGGAAGAGTCCGAGGAAAGGTGGAGAAGGGGAGAACATCTTAGCTGCGGTCTGGCTGATGGTTTCGCCGGGGTGACGGAGGCTGTCGGTCGTCTGTGGTGGGGCACCGCTGATCAGCGACGCAATTTGGGTGAACTCCGGCCGCGCACTGTCGCCTCCTTGAGGAATCTTCGGGGGCCCGAAGTTCACCGCTGTCGTCGCTCGGCCTCCCCAGCACAGCCCTCAAGGCCGACGCCGCGTCCCGGCCGTACGTCCGGCCACCACCAGTTTTTAGCCCATTCTCCCCGGAAACCCCGCACTGCACCTCGCACACAGTCCACCGGGCCGCGCGTCTTCCAAGAATTCCCGGGGCGCAGCCTTCTGCAGGCCGCGGCACTCTCGCCCAACTCTCTCCCCGAAACACATGGCCAGCCGACCCGGGTGCGACAATGGCGGCGAGAACATTCTCCGCTACGCGGTACGGCTCCTCTCGGCCCGAAAATGGCGAGCGGCAAGAAAACCCGTCAAGGATGGACATGAATTTCGCGACACGCGGGTGCATTTGTAGCACAAAAGGGTCACTAGGCGTTTCAGCGTTTCAACTGCAGTATCTAATTTTAGGACTATTCCGTCTCGCTACAGAAAACAATGCAAGTGCATGCGTTTGCCGCCGCCATGCACACCTTGTTGAAACCGTTGAACTGGGAGCTGCGGTCCACCATCGCACGCGTGGTGCGAAGCATCGTTTTATTTCTTGCACTGCGTTCTCTTCGTTCTATTTTTAAGGCAAAAGCCTCGAATGTCCCACACTACGGAAAAAAACGCCGTTGCTTTTGTGGTCCGGTCAGGAAAGTGACTGCGGGTGTAAAGAGCTAATAAATGAAAAACAAATGCATTATCTGATGTGATTTGAGCCAAGGTGTGCTCAGTATAGCAGACTAGGCTCTACCAACGGCGACATCTCCGCAATGTCCTCTTTCGAAGCCCCCGGAAGCTTGTGCTTGGGCATATTGCCTGTTGACCACCTAATACAGGCTAGGGACCGCTTCAAAAACATACTGATCGGCCACACGCACAAGCGTGGCCTACGCAGAAAAATAGCTCACGTTATTCGGGAGATTGAGAATCGAGCTTGCAGTCTGGTATCTGAAAACTGGAATTAAGTATATGATTCCCTACATTACACTTTCAGCACCAAAAGCCCTTGGAAAAGCCTCCTTGAAAAAGCCTCCCCCTCCGTGGTTACCGGTATTGAAGACCTCTTTGAGATAGTTGGGCTAGGCCAGAAATTCACCTTGTGAAAACCGACTTCAGTACCTGGAATTGAATTTGAAACTTGAGAATGAATATTTGTGCTGGTGTTATCAGTCTAGATCGGTGACGCCAATTCTGAGTTATACGTGGAGGCATTCCGAGTTAGTAAAACGAGGAATTGCAAAGTATGTGTTTGGTAGCGCTTTGGATGGTTCATGCGTGCATTGCGCAGAACAGGGTTTTGATGGTGAAGTGCATCGCCTCCGAGATGCCGGTTTCGCAAGCAATGTTTTGAGGTTAGTGTAATAAAAATGATTAGACAACTAAACAGAAGGAAGGATGACGTTGGTACGTTTGCATTATTCTACGGCAGGAATAAGAGGCCAGTAGTAATTCCCTATCGGCACAAAATGTCACTTGCGTTGAAAAAGTTCGTTCCAGGTACAATGTAAAGGTTCTGTTTACAGCACAAAACAAAGTTGGCAGGGTTTGTTCTTTGGTTGAAAAAAAATTGTCTGGTGACCACCGCGCAGGCAGGAATGAATGCAGTGTGACATTTCATACGCGGGATGTCACGTGCAATCTTGGCTTTGTTCATGTGCTTCCACTGTCTTCCGATAAGGAGTACGTAGGACAAACGGACAGATGCGTCAACATGCGCCTCGCAGGGCATGAATTGTCCTTGAAAGGGGCTATATCGTCACATCTTGCGGAGCATTACAGCAAATGCCGGCACCCCGGTAGTCGCAGGCTGCTTTTCTGTGATACAATGATTGTGTTCAAGCATGTGCACCAGTTGACGAGGGCGAGGGAAGTAGCTGAGGCGTTCCAGATAAGCCAGATAGTCAATGATTGTGTCAGTCAGGAATCTGTTGCCTTACAGGCGAAGGAGGTTGCGCGTCTTGGTAGGTAATGAGTTGCACACCCCGTGGCAGTGGATGATGTACGTGTTTTGAGTTTGTTTTTGTGGGTGGTTTTATGGTTCTTTCTAGTTTTCGGGTTGTTCTCATCTGATTATTGGAGACGCATGTGTGGTCTGGTGACTGAGAGGGTATATATTCTTCGTCTTTTCTGATTAAACGCCAGTTTTGAGTAAGCGCTCGTCCTGTGTTCTCGTTTGTGTCACGTTTCTTTAGTGTTGCGCTTTTTGAAGTGTTCGACATGCTGTAGAGGCACAGCGAACAGCACAGCTAGAGAGACTATCTCGCAGCTCGGCCGGTCGGTGCATCGTGACGTATGTGGGCCTGGTGCCAAAATCATCACACTACACACGACGTACTGCCATTCCGCCGTGGGAAGATACCACCTATACGCGAATGTCCCCATCTTCAATAGTGAATGCCGTGAGGCAAGAGCTAAGGCCCTTGCTAAGCAACACCCACCAGGGTCTCTCCTTGCATACAACTATGCTGCACCATTTCAAGACAGGAACGCACTGGTGCTAGCTGTGGCCTACTGCAAGGGGAGCCATATCGCTACAGCCTGTGTAAGCTGCACGTCCTGCACAGACGCCGAGGAAATTGCAATCGGCTTACCATAGCCCACAGCCGGTCTCTACAACTCAACATCATAACTTATTCCAAATCACCTGTACTATTTTTTTTAATTGAAGGGTATCATCTAGGACCTTGGCAACACTGTTGTAAAAGCCCAAACCTTGCAGCCTGACCTTACGCATCGTATGGTCACCGGCACATCTGGCGTGATGGGAAATGAGAGAGCCAATGAGACTGGTCGAGATATGGTTCGCGGAGAACGTCATTGTACTCCTTAGGATAGCCGGCAACCTTTGGTTGTAAGGACCGCCTCTATATTTTTTACAATATCCTCGATCATTTCCACCAGGATCATGCCGGTTTTCCACCATCGCATGATGATGATGTCTGAATTTTAATGGCGCAAGGCCAACTAAGGGCAAAGAGCGCCAAACAAAAGTCATTTCATGAGAACGAAATGGACATAAAAGTAGACCATTTCAGTAAAAATAAACAAAGTAAAACACAACATAATGAAGAGGGCCAGGTTGTTAAGTTGCATGATAAAAAATTAGGTGTAAAATTTTACGTCGGTAAGAAACTCAAAAACACGTTTGACTGAAAACATAGGCTCGTCTCCTATAAAGTATACAGGTGTTGTAGAATATGTCGTGTGTATAGTTGTGGGAAGTGTTTGCGTCGTGTTACGTGAAGTGCCTAGCATTGAATGAGTAAATGGATTACGGATAGGGTCTCCCCACACCCGCTGCACATGGGTGTTGAGGATCCAGTGAGCAGGCAGGAGGGTGTTACGTGTGTGTGGCCTATCTGTAAACCTGCTAAGGTCACTTCGGTGTGTCTGTTGTGTGAATCGGTTGTGTATCGTGCCAAGTGTGCTTTTACGATGTGCAGTTTGTTGTCTGTCTGTTCACTCCAATGTTTTGCCATGTTTAACGCAGTTGTGTTATGTGTGGTTTGAAGTCGGTGTAGGGTACTGTTGTCATGTGCACTGTGTGCGTGAGTGCAACAGCGGCCATTTCATCTGCTGTCTCATTTCCCCCGATCCCCGAGTGGCCTGGGACCCAACAAACAGTCACCTCAAGGTGTGTCATATGCCGACATAAATATTTTAAGAACAAGATTGGTGATCTAATTGCAGGACTTCTTTTGGGATGATAACGCCCGTACAATGCTTAGAGAATCAGTGCAAATGAGAGATTTTGAATGTGACATTTGACAATGTGATTCACAGCAAAAACGATTCCATAAGCCTCTGCTGTGAAGATGCTACAGGTTACATTAATGATCTCAGAAACTTTAAAATTGGGTCCGTGCGCAGCACATGACTAGGCGAAGGTAGTTTTGGAGGCGTCGCTGTAAAAGTCTGTACACTTGTACTTCTCCTGCAGTGACAAAAAGTGCTGCAGGATCGCATTTCTCGGTACACTATTTTTATCTAGTTGGATGAAAGATAAGTCACACGACACACGGCGAAGGTACCGTGGTGCCATAAAATCGGTGCAATATGATTTCAAGAGGTTTAGAAATGGAGACATTAAGTAAAGGCGCCTCGTCTCTCACTTTTTGTGACAAGGGAACAGAAACCATGCAAATACCATGCAAAATATCATGCAAAAATATCGTATGATCAGGTATTGAAAGCCATTTTTACTTCTGTCTTAATCTATTTGGCTCAATTAGCTTTAGACGTTTCTATGGCTGTCTTTAGCGATTCGTACTGACAATCCTATGGGTGTATTTAGCTTCTTCCATACCCATGTAGATATCGATATGAAGAGCTAAAGACAGCCATACAACCCTCTATTCACGAAGCTAAAGACACCCGTAGGAAAGTCGATGCAAATAGCCAAAGACAACCATACAACGGGCTATAGAAGAAGCTAAAGACACCCATAGGAATGTCGATGGTAATGGCTAAAGAAAACCACAGAATCGGCTATAGAAGACGCTAAAGACACATATAGAAATGTCGATACGAATAGCTAAAGACAGCCATACAACCGCCTATAGAAGAAGCTGTAGACACCTTAGGAATGCCGATACGAATAGCAAAATACAGCCATACAACCAACTATAGAAGCTAAGCACATCTATAAAAATGTCGATATGCATCGCTAAAGACAGCCATAGAGACGTCTATACATAATTGGGCCAAATAGTTAAAGACAACCATAAACAGTATTTTATATAGCAGACCATACGACATTTGTGTATGGGATAGATTTACCTGACCCTGAAACACATCGCCTGCGGCGCTCTTATTGTGCGCTCAAATTTTTTCGCGCATGCCTAATATTGGACCGGTCCTTTGGTAAAATCAAATTCACCTGAAGCAAGGCGGACATTGAATCTGTGCGCGTTTAACACGATCACTCATTCCACTCCAATTTCATTGCATTCATAATCAAAGCACCATCCTACCTGTATAACAACATGCATTTAAATGCTCACCTACTCCACGTTAACACAAAGGACGTGAAGGACCATTCACTTACACTGAGAATTTCGGCCAGAGTTGCAATTACCCTTCACTGTTTTAGAGGTATGAACAGAAAGCCTTCGAAGACAGTGGACTGATTTGTATGCATTGCGGGACTACTAGCGCAAATCGTAGTCTGGTGTCTCTACGCCATGTTTCGTACACTCTCGCTGCGTTTACGCGGCTTCATTCAGTTCAAAAAGAAATACCAAAATGCTCTCCTCCTCTATGTATCCTCCTTAGAGATTTTTATGACGTTTTGTATGATATCAAAACAGGATGGCTTGGCTTGACTGGGAAAGTGCACGGCTTGCTTACCATCGGAAAAACCGTCCGCGCAGCGTTCAGTCGGCCGCCCGCTAGCGGGTCGTCGCAATTCGCCTGCAGTCAGTTGAAACTACGCCACGGCACGTTCGTGCAACAAGAAATGTGCCCTTGCTTTGTTAATTTGTTGACTGTATCAAGCTCTAAGTCCAAGTAGCTCCACACAAGCGCTCATGCGATGCTGCGCTGACTAGTATGCTGTAGAAAATTCGAAGTCCAATTTTATGCAAGAGAAGAGCCACCGAAGCAATATAGGCACTACGGAAATAAAATCAATCGAAACTTTTATCGTACTGCGTAAAACCAAGGTGCGGGAAGCACTTTTGTACTTTCAGCGGTCAGCAGCCCGACCACACATCTGCGAACTATTTCCCGTCTAAGGAATGGCGTCGCATGGCACGAGCTATTGTGGGAATTTGGGGGACGCCTACTGCACGGGCACTATTCAAGAAATATTCATAAGAGATGTTTCAAATATAAAACTAAATTAAATGTAAACTGGCTGTACAATATATATACGCTATATATTTCCGCCCCTGGCGTTGCTCGTGCATGCCGAGTGGTATGGAGCAATGGAAATTTTTTTTGCTAGTGGCAAGTTCGAATCCCTGATAGTGAATTCTTTTTTGAAGTTTATTTATTTGTTTTTGGAATGTTTTCTATAGCGAATTCGCCATTTTTACGCTGTAACGTTTGTTGCTCTACGAGGGAGTTCGCAGAATGCGTGCAAGCGAACACTGACCCACGGGCGAGTACTCGTTGGCGTGATGCTTTCATAATCCACGACTGCTTGCAGACACAGTAATCCGCTGGGCCTTGGCCTGGTGCGGACACGGCTCTTACGATACAGGCAGGAGCAAGTAAAGCTGCGACGATGGGGGAAAAGCGCACCGTATTTGAGCATCTGCGGTGACGCGGAGGGCGTTCATTCACTGTGTACGCCTCGGCTAGGGATTGTTACAAATCGAAGCTGTGCTGGCAGGCTTGTCCGACGCAAGTTACAGCCGGCAACATGGCAGACGCGGTGTATGCCGATTACTCAGATATTGGTAATGCCCGTTCAACGATAACTTCAGATGCCAAGCCTGTTGTGTCGCAGAACTGAATGCAAAACTGGTTTGAATTCTAATCTACGTTTACTTGGTGCCGCCACCGCAAACCGCGCCATGTATTTTTTTCTTCGTGCAGGCTTTATAAATAAATACCGCCTTTTCACGCGAATGAACGATGATAAGTGTGTTTATTTAGGCCAATATACGAAGTGAAAGCCAGAACAGGAGCTTGACAAATACACTTCAGCGTCTCTTTCAATGCCCGACTTATCCAAAAAACCCGCGTCCAGAGTCTGCAACAGCGAGAGCTCCTTCGAAAACGTTTCATAACACAAAGCGCTCCACAGCAGGAAGCACACCCGCAATTACAATGGATCCTCCTTTTGAGTCTCCATGATTGACTCTAATTCCTGTCTAGCTGGCAAACATTGGCTGTTCATTATTGTCGGCGTGGTCATGTCAGTGTCCCCCCAAATGTTTCGACCATTCGAGTAAACCGCTGGAGTACAGAAGGCAGAAGTCTGGTCGCATCGGTGCTTGAGTCATCCCTGTTGAAACCTTTCAGCAGCACAACGAAGAAGTCATCTTCGAGCGCGTGAAGCGTGGCTTCACGTACACGATCCTTTCCACCCACATGTTCCCACGTAAAAAGACAGCGACTTATGGGTGGGTGGTTAGAGAATAAGACACCAGCCAGAATGTCGCCCCGGAAGCTCAAACACAAGGCAAAAAATTACTCAAGGAACTCTTGAAAGAGAAAACTCAAAACACTAACTCTGGGGTAAAAAAACTTTCTTTCTAAGACAATTTTCTCCCATACAATATGTGGAAGCCGATCTGTATACAGCTGACGGTAAATTGTCCCAACATCAGCTGTTACAAAACCTCTCGGCATGTATACACGCGTGTAGGTGTAGCCCAATATTCCTCATTGCGTTTGCCACACGCGTAGTTCTAACGGCGTGCTACTGCTCAGAAAATCTTTATATACTCCTGTACTACTTTGCTAGATGTAGGGTAGTGTGGAGTGTTTAAAGCACTTTTAACGGAGAACAAGTAAGTAGCAGAATCCTTCAATGCTTTTCATGAAACTCCCACTCAACTTTAGTTTTTGGACAAAGCTACCGCGAGGGCCACCGCCGCTGATCGGAGAGCATTCAGCGGCCACGGCGTCCCCGTGTGTGGGGATGCGCTGCGGAAGCGGAACGTGCAACCACGTTTGGCAGTCCTTTTAAATGCAGAGCACTTTAGGCGCTCGCCTTGTCGTCCAAGCTCGCTCGCTCGACCCAGGTATATAGAGCACCAAGGTGGCGTCCCGGGTAACACTGTTGTTCGCGGCGTACCCCGGAGGCTTCGAAAGCCAAGCGGTTGAAATAGTCATAAGCGTTCGAAACTCGTGAAACACTGGCGCTTGTCATACATCTTCCCGTTGTTTAGCGCAAAGAAAACTATAGGTACATTACAGGAAATCCATACGTAATTAACCGGCAGCTCCCGCGTTTCTTTAGTTAAGGACACCCGTTGGGTTGGTTTTTACGGTAGTGTTACAACCCCAAAAAGGCGCGACAACAGTAATTTATATTTGGAGAGTGGCCGGTTCGAGCGTATGCCGAAGTGTCTGAAGTGAATGAGAGGCTAGAGGGGTGCACGAGTACGTTGTAAACTAAATATTTTGTACTACATGAACAAGATGAGATAACATGGGGACAGACAGTGCTTGACTAAAAAAATAGAAAGAAAAAAGCCTTTACGCGCACATCGCTTTGTGCGCGCAGGCACTAACTGGAGGAGGCTGTACAGTGTGCGGACGTGCACGCTGGGTGGCTAACGCACGGCGTTAATCAGACAAACAACAACTAAAAAACCAAATACACAAGGGGGGAATACAGAGACACACTCTCTGGGGTGGCTTACATCGTAACCCTAGGCAACAACAACGATGAAAAAAACACAGCAGGCACGAAAGTTGTACGTGACACAGGAAAAGCTCGGAGGAAGCATACGTTTAACCCTAGGCGTGGATATGGGTAAGCGCGATCTCAATGACGGAAAGTCACGGCGAAGTCGAGTAGGCTTGGCCGGGCAGCGCTTAGGTTTTCCGGGGATCCGGGTGTGGAGAGAGAGAGAGAGAATAAACTTTATTTAATGAGAGGAGTAAAGCGGGCGGTTTCCTCATTTCAGGACCCCGTTGGACGTCCAGCCGCCTCAGCCCGGTGGATCAGCCGAAGCTGCTCGTCGAGGCTAGAGCTGGCCAGCACTTTCTCCCACTGCTCAATCGAGGGATTAGATATCGGGGAAAGTGACGGGTTAAGCTGGCACTCCCACACCATGTGATACAGGGTGCAGAACGCGTTGCAGAGTTGGCACTGTGAGTTGTATAATGTTGGCCAGAATAAGTGGATTTTTGTCGGGTGGGGAACGTGTTGGTTTGGAGGAGACGCCAGGAGCGCTCCTCTGCCTTGCTGAGGGAGGGATGGCCAGCGGGTAGCATAAGCCTGGTGAGCCTGTAGAATTGGGTCCCCTCCTGGCATGAAGTTACGGGGGTCGCTATATCTAGCCAACTTTCTCGCGACGCTCGGCTGGTTAGACCTCGAGCAGTCTCATGAGCAAAGACATTACCACAGAGGGAAGCGTGAGCTGGTGACTGGTTGGCCTTGACACACGCAACGACGAGGCTAACTCGATCCCGTAGATGCGGTGCTGATCATTCCGCCACGGGCTAACCGACATACTTCGATAAAGCCGCGTCACCCCCGGACCCTTCCCAGCGTCTTGCACGTTAAAAAACCTCCAGTCGACTGCCCATAGCCCCCGCACACCCTTAAATAAACTTCGCCAGATCGCCAGACTGTCTCGCACATTTTCACCTCCGCCGTCCCCATTGGTTGCTTCTTTCCCTGTGCCCCGCCACCACTCCGCATCTGTGAGTGCAGGGCTGCTCCCCCGATGGTGACGTCGCCTTCCCGGAATCACGGCAACAGGCCGAGCTGGTCCAAACGGGTTTCCCCTGGCCCACTTACCTCGCCTCCCAAGAAATCGGGATAGCCGCGAACGAGCCGAACTTCCGTGACTCCACCACGTGCCCTCTTTTGAGCAGTCACAACGAAAGGCAGGAGAAAAAACGCCGGAAAAGTTGACGGGGTAATTTAGGTGCCGATGCGCGACCAAGAATGGCCGTCCACCACCGGGGAAGCCATCATGTCCGCCGCCCGAATGAAACAATTTAGGGCCTGGCTGGCTGCTTGTGATAGCAAACGGAAAATGTGCCAGTGCAACGCCGGCACGTGCGGGGATAAAAGCACGAAGAGAACAGAAGTTCCACTGGCGCAGTTTCAGGAAGGTGGTGCGTGAGCACTGAGAAGGCGGGAAATTTGATTTGCATGGGGTGGTAGCAGTAAGCGGATAACGGCGGTACAGCCCACTACGGCGAATCACTGCAATGCACGTTCACATTGAGTGGAACGGACTTAATTTTTTGTATATAGACACGGTCTTGCTAGTTATGCTCTTAGTTTTGCTACAAAGCAAACCCGAGAGGAACATCTTAAGTGTAGCCGTAAGGAGAATTCGCAGAAGGAGGAACGCCCGCTCAAAAAGATCGACGGATGTCCGGATTTGATTCTGAGAAATTTCGTAGTAGTCGGCATGCAGAGGAAATTAAGGGCAAGTTAAGTTCCGTGATGGTTTACGTTCTTCCACTATCCTGAGATCGCTGCGTTTCACTCATTCATGCATAGCTATAGCTTGATGGGCAGATGAGATTAAGAAGTTTGCGGGGATAAATTGGGCAGAGTTGGCACAGGACCGAGGTAATTGGAGAGTAATGGGAGAGGCCTTTGCTCTGCAGTCGGCGTAGATAGGCTGATGATGATGATGACAGATTGAAACTTTGAGTATTGATTCCACAGCATAACGAGAGCACAGCTAGGGAAGCTCTGGAAATAGCCCTGTTAGGTTCGAAGGAAAATTCCCGCACGTGAACGTCTCAGTAGGTTGGCCAACATGTTCCGTGCTGGTATTCATAGGCGCTAAGGTTGTAAACCTCCGCGCCTATGTAAAGCCCAGAGTTCTAAAGTATAGCGTTCTAGACCGCTTTGCCCACCGAGGGCTCAGCGGGTGACCTTCGCGCGGCCGTGATCGGCAACGCCACGATGGCTACGGTCATGCAAATACCCGTAGAAGGGGAGGACATCTCGCCCGATGAATTTGGTAGCAGCTGCGGATGGACTACATCGATCAACAAGCACAACTCCGCCAGCAAGGACGCGCGCAAGCAAGGCGACCGAACCTCATCCGCACTTCGAAACGGTAACAAAGACCTGCTCTGGCGAAAGTGAAGAAAAGTATTAAGCCGTTTTGAGCCTGCACCAGTTTCCGAGGGAGCATTTTTGAACCATCATTCGCCCCGCGGAGGAAGGACAGTACGAAGGTGCTCCTTCATAATACGATTTCAGAATTAATTGGAGGCCACCTTGCCAGCCAACGTGTCTGGCTCACTCAAATACCTGTGGGCCTTGGGTTACTCAAACACCTATGACTCTCGCACCCAGCATCTGCTCCAGCTCTTCTTGTCCTCCTCGATGCTTGGAGATCTGCTTTACGGGTTTGCCCAATACCGAAGAACATGCACCCTGATTACTACCGGGGCAGAAGACAAGCACAGAGTCAAGCCCACGAGAATATCTATGGGAACCGTCTGGACGTCGCGTATACAGACGCTAGCTCGTACCCAAGCGGGCACCACAAGGTTGCAACCGCCAGCACCAAATCGGCCTTTATAACCTGTGCTTCAATTACCACCACATCCACGCAGATTGCTGAGGAACTGGCGATCACACTCGCACTTATTCACACCAAGGGCGCGGTCATCTTAACCGACTCCCAAGCTGCCTGTCGAAGCTTCTTGGTGGGGAGGGCTGGCCCCACCAACTTTCTGCCTCCTCTCGCAACATCAGCCACAAAGAAACGTCGCCCTGGTCTGACACCCGCCCACTGTACATTGACGGGCAATAATTTTGCCCATCATCAAGCCTGCGCACTCTCTTCCCAGACCCCAGAAGAACAAGCGGAGTCCACACCACTGGTTACGTTTCAGGATATTACACAGTACTATCGACTCGACAGGCAAGAATTCCCTCAACCTCACTCCAAGCTGTCCAAATCAGAAGAAATGACTCTTCGTCGCATCCAAACGAATATTTTCGTCCGTCCAAGTTGCTTACACCACACGTTTTCCACTCAATTTCCCCCCCAATGCACTTTTTGCTCGAAGCCTGGCACACCCGACCACATTTTATTGGAGTGTACGCATAACCCTGACCTCCCACCTTTTCCTTCCCCCCCTCCCCCTCCATGAGCTGTGGGAGAACCTGGTCACCAGCGACCACCTGGACGTCCAGCACCTACAGGCATCTAGGGCGTCGGTCGCCTGGTCGTCACTTGGATTCCCGGACTAGGGAACCACTCCTACTTTATAAGGCTCATTAAAGTTTCATACTACTACTACTACTGGTCCATCTTAGGGTGGCCCAAGCCCTAATCAGCGCAGCCAACATGCAGGAGATGGACGTCAAGGAGGATATCATATGCCCAAAAGAGATGCAAAACATTATGGTAGCGAGCACCCCTCGAGGCGCAACACCATAGGTTACGCTTGGGTTAAACACATTAACATCGGCCAAGCCAGTTACGCGGTGAATGCTTACGTTTCTTCTTCGAGAACTGGTGCAAGGGGGTCATACGTGGCATCCATCCGCCATAGAGCACGAGGAGTTACAGTGCCTCGTAATTCAGCCCAAAATACCACTCCCCGGGAGGTGAGGAGAATTAAGAATACGAGCACCGTAGTAATTCCCTTCGAAGGCCTTAAAGTTCCTGGTTATGTTAAATGTGGCCGGATCCTCGTGAAGTGCTCGCTCTATCGCAGGCACACCGATATCTGCCACGCCTGCGGTAGGCTCGGCAATCGAGCCGATGTATGTCCGGAACCCAAACATATTATCTGGTGGGTGGTGCGGCGAAAGCGACCCAGACAACAAACACGACTGCTATCCTAAACGTACCCTCGGCGGGGACTTCACAATGGCGGCAAACAAGACCTGTAAGCAGCGTTATCAGATGCTCTTCGTGGTCAGTCAGCCGCAAGGAGAAACGCAAGCGCGGCGGCGGTGGCAGCAACACCTGCAGCGGACATACGTCACCTAGCCGTTCACGTGACTGAGGCGGTGCCGGTAACAGATCCAGAGGACGCTCGTAAGAGCACTCGTCCTCCAAAGGGGGCAAGATTTTCAGAACCAGATACAGCGGCACGGGGCGGTCTTGCTCTCGCTTCAAGGGACCTCCTGCTGTTCGTATCGAGGTTCCACAGAACAGCAGCAGCAGAAAGGGCATTACCTGGGCTGACCGAAAAGGAATTCACCGCTACCACCACCGTGAAATGTAACGGGATTTGTATCTCCAGAGCATGACCGGATTGCACAACTAGAAAAAAAACGCATTACTGAGACATGCTCTCGAACAGCTTAGGTGGGAGGTAGCGGCACTTAAGACAGAAGATGGAAAGAGAATAGGGAAGACAATACGTCCAAAGAGAATCAGTCCAAAAGAAGAGCACTCTCTCAGACGTGGTGCCAGCCGAAGGGCCTCCATTCCGGCCGAATCAAGAAATTGTAAAACGCGACGGATAGTCCTTTTGAAAAGATCCAGCAGGCGCCGGGCGAAATGCGGGTCGTCTCAGACAGAGACGTAGAATCTATTCAAACCCTTGTGGCCAGGTGCGACAGGATGGACTCGGAAGTCTCGAACTGGTGCATGCTCTAAGGCCAACAGGCAAGCATTAATAACAGCCAACATGGCCGTATAACACAATAACATGGAAGTTCGGCAATGGAACTGTAGAGGCTTCAACCGAAAAAAGGATGTCCTCAATCAGTGTGTTCGATCCACATCGAAGAACACGAAAATTTTTTTGGTTCAGGAAAATCTCACAGACAAGGTTTCGGTGTCTCGTTACAATGCTCACACTTGTCTGGGCAAAGAGAAAGACAAGCATCTGCAACCTGGCAGCAAATCACTTCCTTTTCATAGTATATGACATTGGCTGCGATTATTATAAGGTTGAGCACTCGCTCATTAAAAGCATACCTGTAAGGCACATTAAAAAGAGCATCTTCGTTCTTAACATGTACAGCTCGCCACAGACCATAAACACAGGTTCACCAATATCACAAATACGACCGTCAGTAGGGCCAAGTCGGGTCTATTCTTGGTGGTAGGATACTTCAACACCCCGCACCCCCCCAGTGCACGCACAAATGGGTATACTTGAAGCAGGTAACAACCAAACACCACCTTCAGCTTCTGATGGATCCGGCGTTTCCGACTTGGATGAGGAATTTATGTACGAGAGATACTACTCCCGGTTCGTGTCGTCAGGGGTTTCAATTCTGCATCCTGTAAAAATCAGAGCATAAATCTGGATGAGTGATCATAACATTCTGGACACAATTCTGGAGGCTAGATGTAAGACTTTTATGGAATTCGTAGTCACTGAATGGAATCCTTTAGAAAAATCAGGTAAGAGGGCTCCAGCATGAGCAGGACAGCAAGATATCTATTTGGAGGAAAGGACGCAACAGATCAGGGAAAATATTAAGGTGGCGACCAAGAAAGTCCACAAGAACCGCGAGGTAGAAAGAATGGATAGTCGGATGGCACACCATCTAGAAGCAAAGGAATCGCTAACTACTAGGTACAAAATGTAAAAGCTCAATGAACGGCTTAGAAAAAAGGTTGCGGTGGTCAGCAAGGCCTTAGAGGATCACTGTCGGTTATTACGCACAGCAGTGGGACGAAGCATGTCACTCCGCAGACGGACAAATGAGGGTGCGGGCGAAGTGGAATCTTATCAAGCACCTGCTCGACGAAACCAATACTAGGTCCAACAATAGGAAAGTGCTGGAGAAAATCGTTCACGAGGCCACACGAAAAGAACACGGGCCGAAAATCCTAAATAACCTGGCCGGCAGCTACTTCTCATTCGGCGCGACCGGGTCGAGCGACTACCCAACGTGCAGGGGTAGATTGTGCCCCGAGCCAGACGCGCCTTTCACAACCTACGAAGTTAAGGAAGCCTTACAATGTCTCAATGCCAGGTGTCGCTGCGGCACGAGCACATCCTAAATAAGGATGTCAAGACCATAGAGGACGACTCCATACAATGGCTCACAGAGGAAATCAACAAATCCCCGGGAGTGGAAAGTAGCCCTGGTAACACCAATTCCCAAGCCCGGCAAATCTCCCAACCTCCCGACTGATTTTACTCACATCTTGTGTGGGCAAGGTAGCGCTGCACGTAACCAGCAATCGCATAGCCACACCCGTTGAACAGAAAGGTCTCCTGCCCTATAACATGGTCGGCTTCCGACAAGGCCTCTCAACATAAGATGCAATGATGCTCATCACGACTTTAGTGAACCAAATAATTGGACAAATATGGCGTGCAGCGGCCCGGAATAAAGGACTTAGAAGCTGAAAGAATCCGACTAGTCCAAGCATTTGTAATCAGCCGTATTAAATATTGGCTACCATACCTCAATCCATCACCGATCGAACTGAATAAGGTAAATTTCCTTATTCGTAAATTCTACAACACAGCCCTACAAATACCCCATAGCACTTCCACTGCCAGGTTGGAACAGTTGGGCGTCTACAATACAGCCGAGGAACTAATAGAGGCCCACACGCTCAATCAGCTATCGCGACTGTCGGCATCCTCTACCGGCCAACAAATCACGCACAGACTGAACCTACGAGCCCCGCTAACTGCCGATACCAGAGTCCCCATCCCCCATTAAATTCACGCACAACTTCTCATTCACCATCTCCCGCGAAACATGCACCCGGTACACAATCAAAAGCGCAGGGTGAAATGAGCCTGAACTCTAACCGAGAAATACCCAATAAACCCAAGCACGCTATACGTGGACGCGGCCGACTACAGACATCACAACGCTTATGCTGTGACGGTTCTGTATGATCCCAACACTCCCCATCAATTCCCTTACTGTACGCACCCGCAATCCGGCAACAGCAGAAGAGGCGGCTATTGCGCTGGCACAAGCTCACCGGCCGACCCCTGCTACCATATTTTCAGATTCGAAAACGGCCTTCAAAAACTTCGCCAAAGGGACTATTTCCTTGCAGGCACTAAAATTCTCGTACAAAATCCTCCTAACACTGAAGTGGAATTAATTTGGAGTCCTGCCTATACAGGGTTGGGGGTAATGAGGTGGTCAAACAAGCCGCTCGAGAGCTCACGACGAGAGCAGGACCAAGCCTCATCCCCATACACAGAGCCCGATCAGCCCGAGACAGCTTATTAAGCTATCAAGAAATCACCGCACACTCCCACCTCTCCCACCGAATGTATCCGCCCGCACATTGGGATCTCACTAACGCCGAAGAACATATGTGGTGCCTACTACAGACGAACACGCTGCTATGTTGCGCCATACTGCACCATATTCACCCGAATTTATATCCGTCACCTAATTGCCCTGCGTGCGGTGTGAAGGACACAGTCGCCCATCTCATATGAGCTCGCTCTCAAGACCCCTTTCCCTTCATCCCCTCAGACGAGCTCTGGGAGAAAGCTGTGCAGCTCGGACTTGCAGGCCCAGACAAGTCGCGCGGAAAGAGCTGCCATGGTCACCGGCAGGCTGCGGCTGTCGGTAATCGAACGCACTTCACCGGGTTCTTGAAGAAAGTGTTTTCTCTCGCTCTCTCATCAAGACTCAAATCATAGCCAACGATACCAGGGATGTACGGGACATTCTCGGGCTCGACTTGGAGAACGGTTTCGACAACATATGGCAGTGACGCCTTCTACAACCCATCTCGGATCTCAACCTAGGCCATGCTTTTCGCAACTACGTGAGGTCGATTTTGGAGGGTCGCAAAACTACGTTAATGGTTAGAGTACACCAATCAGAAGGGTACTCCCTCGGGCCCAGAGGGACACCTCAGGGAGCCGCGATCTCGCCCGCATGGTTCAATTTGGCCACGAGGCAACTGTGGCTAATCCTTTCAGGAACCGAGATAATTATTCATACTATATATGCAGACGATATCACCATCTGGTGTACCGGAGGCAACGAAGAAGAGGTGTAATCGAAGGAGACGGTATACTGAACAGAAACTTTCCTCGAGAGTACAGGGCTAAGGTGCTCGACGACAAAGTTTCACCTACTTCTCTACAGATGGTCAGAAAAGGTCCCAGGCCCAACGGGTGGAAGCCCCTGAATGAGATTAACATCAAGCTTCACACCAAGAGTATTGCCGACATTCCTAGGGTGGACACCCTAAGGGCACTCGGAATGTTCAGTGAATTTAGCGGAGTTAACTATACCAAGCTCCATAAAACCACAAGCAAGACGAAGTGCATGATCGGCCTGATCACTAGACTCTCCAATAACAGGGTAGCTCTGTAGGAGGATAACATTCCCAGACTCTTCCACGCGTTCGTCATGAGCCACATCGTCTACGTGGCTGCAATGCTGCAAGTGGCTGCAACTGGTAGGCGTCTGAAAAGTACAAGCCGTACACTCTACCCTTAAGAACATCAAGAACGTTTTAGCGGTTCCGCTAAACGCTAGCCCAGAACGCCTTCTCGAGCACGACGGAACCATTGAAGCCCAGAAAACTGCTCAAATATAAGGCGTCTTCAGCACACCCATAAGGAAGAACTTCCTCGCGGTATTGGGGGTCGGCCACACTGTCGTTTAGGAAAGGAAATGTGCTATGTGGGATCACCTACAGGGCAACATCAAGGTTGCACCTTTGCCTGAAACGTCTGTGGGACAACAAACAGAAACTGTTCAAAAGATAGAAGAAAAAAGACACAATAAAAACCTGAAAATTCGCATCAGAAACTTGAACAAATGGGTCACGGATCATGCCAGCGAGCGCGCAAACCAAAACTGGAACGATTTTCGCGAATCGCTTAAAGGCACCCTGAACTCCTCAAAAACATGGGCTAATATCAAGGGCATGTTGAACCCCGAATCAAGGTGTGAGACGAGTCACCAACTCAACAAAGTGGCTCACAACTTCAAAGGTACTAACGACGAACTGGGTTTGGCTATTAAAGAACGATTTCAACTGGACCGAAACATCGCACCGGTACGCAGGAACTATCAAGGTAGCGCCAATGAATAACTTTACAAAGAAATCTCAAAGAAGATCTACAGCAGGCTGTATTGAACAGCAATATGAAAACTGCATCCGGTGGAAAGGGAATAACAAAGAATACGCTAACAAACTTAAACAATGCTTAGGTGGAGGCCCTGGCCAAATACATAAACGATTTATGACTTGGAGATCGACTACCTCCTCAGTGAAAACACTCCATGATAACAACTCTACTCAAGCTGGGGAACCTCCTTGAAATAAAAATCTAAGACTAATATCTCTTAACTACAAAAGAATAATTACAAGACTTCAAAAGTACACAGAAAAACATCAACTTTTTCCAAAATACATGATCGGTTTCAGGCAAGGACTGTCCACCCAGGACGCCTTTCCACAGTTAAAACATGGTATCATAGACATCGATGACATCCAAGATCAAATCATCCTCGCACTGTACCTCAAAAGCGCCTTCGGCAATATATCGCATGATTCTAACGTTAAGGCAGCCGAGAAGAGAGAATTTGGGGAAATAACTTACAATTATATTCGAAACTTTCGATCAGACAGAACAGCAACTATCGGCAATGCCAATACTTCATCCGACCCCTTTAAGGCATCAACACAGGGATAAATTATCTCGCCTCTTCTGTTCAACTTAACAATGATCAAAATCGCTAAGAAAGTGGAAGAACGTGACAAAATTGGAAAATTCTAATATGCCGACGACATTAGTTTCGGAACAAAAAGCGAAACTTTACAATCTAAATAAAAACTGCTACAGGATTTTATCAACGACCTCCAAGATTCGGTCATAAAAAATGGCTTGAAATGCGCCCGTGAAAAGTCGGAACTCATCAGACTAAGATCAAAGCGAAACAACTTCACTCCAGGCAGCATTATAGTGGATGGACAGAACAACCCTTTCCGCCGCAGAATAAGAATACTAGACATGGTCATTCAGGAAGACAATAAAGCCACAAATACTCTGAGCAAGCTCAGCAAGACGGCTCAACAGCTGGCCAGAGTAGTAAGAAGGATTAGAAGAGCTAGGAGGGGCATAGGAGAGGAGTGCACCCTCTGCCTTTTTCAAGCCCTCCTAATGAGCCGCATTGCACATAGCCTCCCCTTCTACTGGATGGATTACAAACAAGAGGAAAGGACCGATGCAGTAATAAGAACAGCTCAGAAAACCACTCTAGGGTTACAAATTTACACATGCAACGAAAAATTCGTGAAGCTCGGGGTTCACAATACCTTCCGCGAAATAAAGAACACGCTATTAGATGCCCAGAAAAAATGCCTCCTGAAAACCAGAACGGGCAGGAAATTCTCAGAAGATCTGGACAGGAGGTTAATGCAGCCTTCAATATTAGGGTGGTCTACTTAACACCCGTTCAGAGACGTTGTATCAAGACCTCTTCCATTCCCAAGAAAATGAACCCCACTTACTTTAGCGGCAGAACATTTGCGATAACTCGATACATTCGAAAAACATACCGGAGCGATCGACACGCACTCTACACCGATGTGGCCGTAAACAAGCAAGGCAATGCATCAGCCGTAGCTACCAACGAAGATGGAAAGATGCTGGAATTCGTCATTAAAAAAACTAAACATTCAAGAAGCAGAAACTGCTGCCGCCATACTAGCAATCAGATGGGCTGAATTCAAGAACAAGGACACAATAATTATTACTGACTCGACTAGGACCATAAGGAACGTCATCTGGGGCATCGTCCCAAGGAATGCTGAAAGTCTTCTTCTAAAAATTCTAAAACAGAACCGCACAGTTGTCTTGGCTCTTGCCCATCCGGGGTTATAGGGGAACGAGGTGGCCAATTCTCTTACGAGGACTACCATGCACCACAGAAAGCCGGAACATTCGCACGCCCTCCCTGCGTACTGTCAAGGCAGAGACAAATGAACATCCTATAGACTTCACCGAAGATTTAATCCTACGCCACACCCCAGCCTACTGATGAAGAAGCGAGAAATCTGAGAAAAATGCAGACGAGCACCTACTTACATAAGTCCAGACTCACTTATGTTCCCAGAAAAGTATAATGAGGATTGCGACTAATATCACGAGAAGGCCGATTTATTCAATACATTTTGGAATTGCGAAATTACTTGGTACAAAAATAGCCACCAAACCTCATTAGAGTCCTGGGAGGAAGCCCTGTCCAGCTCGGACCCTGCACAGCAGCTTGCAGTGCTTAGTAGAGCCTAGGATGGGCAAATAGCTTCTAGGGTCCTGGAATTTGGATCCCACCCTTGATCTCTCCCAATTTTCCTCAACCGCTTTTCACAAAAGAAAGCTTACTACTACTGTCCACTTCGTCTGTTCCTCGTGAAAATATGGTTCTAAAAAAATCAGGGGTTGCGGGCTTTGCGGGGATTACCGTTCCTCTAACGTGGCCATTGCACCAGATAGCCACCTTCTACCAACAATAAAGGACTTCACGAATAACCTTAGCGATGTACTATCTTCTCCAAACTTGACCTCCAAAAATCCTACCGTCAAATCCCCGCAGCCCCAGATGATGTTACGAAGACTGCCATTATTACACCATTTGGCTCATGCGGATGCCTTTCGAGTTGCGTAATACAGTTCAGACATTTCAGAGCTTTCAAGACGTCGTCCTGCGTGGCCTACGTTTTGTTTCCACATATATAGACGATTTTCTTGTCGCCAGTTCATCGTTAACTGCGCCAATCCGCCATCTGAGGACAGTTTTCGATTGCCTTGCAGAGCATGGCCTTGTACCTAAAAACGAAAAGTGTGCATTCGGGATGCACATCATTGAAGTTTCTCAGTCACCGCGTTGACCGCAAAGGTATCCGCGCTCTACCAGACAAAGTGAAGGCTATAATTGACTTTCCGCGACCTAAATGCTTCCAAGAGCTGCGCTGTTTCCTGGTTCTGGTCAATTATTACCGACGTTTCAATCTACACTGCGCGGCCATTGCTAAACCCCTCGAAGCTCTCCTTCGAGCTTCAAATTTTACCAGTGAAGTCTTGACTATTCTGACACTGCTAATCTCGCCTTCACTACCATCAAAGAGCGCCTCGCATCTTCAACTCTGCTAGTCCACCCGCGGCACAATGCTCCCACAAGCATGATGATAGACACGTCGCACTGTGTAGTTCGATGCGTACTTCAGCAAAAACTTCATGGTTGCTGGCATTCCCTCCGTTTCTTTTGGAGGAAATTTTCTCGAACTGAGCAAGGCAACAGTACTATTGGACGGCGGCTACTGTCCGCGTACCTGGTGGTCAAGCATTTCCGCTTTTTCCTCGAAGGCCGCACATAGGCAGCACATAAGAGATCTTCACCGACCACAAGCCTCTAACTAGCACCTTCAAGTCATCAAAGAATAACATATTCGCCTCGAGAGACACGACATTTGGCGTACGTTGCAGAATTGGCAAAGGGCATTCAGCACGTTGAGGTACCTGAAAACATACCAGCCGACGCCCTGAGCGGTATTTTCGAATTACAACGCTCTGGTTTAAGCCTTCAGCAATTGGCTTAAATACAACAAGGTGACGAAGAACTCCGAAATCTGCGTTCTTCAAACACGTCATCCCTGCAACTCTAGGACATGCTCGACCCTGATTCGGAAACCAGCATCATCTGCGAGATTGTCCATGTCTTAAGCGGTAAACGGCTGTAAATTCCTGCATCATTCAAGTATATTGAATTCGACTCTATTCCCCGTCGCTTTCATTCAGAAAACCATGCCTCACAGCGTTTCATCATCATCATTATCATCATCAGCTAATCTACGCCCAATGCAGGGCAAAGGCCTCTCCCATGGATCTCTGACTATCTGGGTCCTGTGCGAACTGCGACCAATTTGTACTCGCCAATTTCTTGATCTGATCTGACCATCTAACTTTCTGCCGCCTCTGCAGCACTTGCCTTCTCTAGAGATTCACTCTGTGACCCTTAATGACCAACGGTATCTTGCCTTCGCATTGCATGCCCTGCCCACACCCATTTCTTCATAATTTCTACTAATATATCCTTAACACGCGTTTGCTCCCTCACCCACTCCGCTGTCTTCTTGTCCTTTATTAATACTACTATTATCTTCCGTCCATTGCTCGCTGCGTGGTCCTCAATTTAATTTGAACCCTCTTAGTGAGCCTCTAAGTTTCTGCCCCGAAGGTGAGTACCCCTAAGATGCAGCTGTCATACACTTTCTTCTTCAGGGGCAATGGTAGGCTGTCATTCATTATGCGAGAATTCCTGCCGAATGCACTCCACCCTATTCTTATCCTTCTAATTATCTGTCTCATGGTTGCGATCCGGGGTCCTCACTTGGCCTAAGTAAATATATTTGATTACCACTTCCACTGCCTTGCCACCTATCTCAAACCGCTGTGCTCACCCCAGGTTATTGCATTACGTTAGTTTACTGCATATTATTTTCAAGCCCTTGATTCTACTCTATTTCCAGCATAGCAATCATGCTTTGGAATTCGTCCCCGGAGTTACTTAGCAAGGCAACATCTTCAGCAAATCCAAGGTTACTCGGGTATTCCCCAATAACCGTCACGCCCCACTGATCCCAATCCAATGTTCTGAATACTTCGCGTAATCATGGTGTGAAGAACCTTGGATGAATGGTATCTTCTTGTTTGACGCCCCTCTCTTGGTGTATTTTACGGCTCTCCTTATTTAGGACTATGTTGGCTCTGGACCCCATGTAGATATTCTTTAATATGATTACATAACTCTGGTATAAACCCTAATTGCGCAATTCCTGAACGACTACTAAGGTTTAGACAGAGTCAAATGCTTCTTCATAATCTATGAAGGCTATCTATAGGGGTTGAGTATGCTCCGCGCATTTCTCTATCCCCTGTTTGGTCGTGTGAATATGGTCCATTGTTAAATAGCCTTTACACAATCGCGCTTGTTCATTAGGTTGTCTGAAATCTAGGGTGGAAGAAATTCTGTTAGCGATTACCTTGGCGAGTACCTCGTAGACGACCAACAGTTAGCTGATCGGCCTGTAATATATGAAGTCCTTCATGTCCCCCTACTTATTAATTAGGATATTATATGCGTTCTTCTAAGATTCCGGTGTACGCGCGGTCATTAACCATTGCGTATACAGGTCTGCCTATTTTTCTAGTACGATTTTCTTTCCTATCCCTGAAAACGTCTGCTGTCAGCTGGTCTTCACCAGGTGCTTTGCTCCCTTGCATTTCTTTGAAAGCCTTGTTTACTTCTTCTACGGTTACGGGTGGGATGTCAATCTTCTCTGAACTACTTCCGGTAAGGTGTTACCCGGAATTACGTGGTTACTATACAGATCTGTAGAGAAGTCCTCGGTACTATAACTATTTTATCTCTAGTTTTGATGACATTGCCTTCGTTGTCTCTAAGTGTGTACATCTGATTTTGCCCCATGCCTACACGCCTCTTCACTGCTTTCAGGCTGCCTCCGTTCTTCACAGCATGCTGAATCGCCTCCCTATTATACCTCCGTGTGTCAGCTCTCTTATGCTTATTAACTTCGACAGCTCTGCTAGTTCTATTCCGTCAGCTGGGGTAGATTATGTCATGCTTTCTCGTTTCCTAGGAAAGTTTACCAGTATCCTGTTTAGCGATCATATCTCCGACTTCGAAGGCACACTCCTTGATGATTGGTGTAAGATTATCGCTGGATTGCTGTATTGTGAACCCTGCTTCCTGTGTTAGAGCTGAACATCGGTTCTGCAGCGCGATCCTCAATTTTTCAACTGTCTGTCTTACTGTTAGCTCATTGATCAGCTTCTTTTGTACTAGCTTGTTGCGGTTCCCCTTCAGATCTAGCCTAATATGACATCTTACCATACGATGGTCACTACACCTCACCCTTCTGAGCACTTCGTCATCCTACACGACAACAGGATTATCGCATAGTATGAAGTCTATTTCCTTTTTACTCCCCATTGGGACTTCTCCAACTCCACTACCGGCTCTCCCTTTTCAAGAAGAAGGTATTCATGATGCGTAGATTATTCCTTTCTGCGAGCTCTACAAGTAGTCCCCTCTGTTATTTCTACAACCCAGACCATAGTTCCCAACTCCCTTGTCTCCAGCCTGCTTATTGCCTACTTTAGCATTGAAATCTCCCATAACTATGGTATACTGCGTTTTTAATTTAGCCATTGCCGATTCCACATCTTCATAGAAGCATTGAACTAGCAGCTCGTTATGGCTGGACGTAGGCGCATAGCACTGTACCAGCTTGAGCTTGTATCTCTTATTAAGCCCTATTACAGGACGGGCTACCCTTTCGTTGAGGCTATAGTGTTCGTCTATGTTGCCATCTATGCATTTAATGACTACAAATCGCACTCCCAGTTCTCTTCTGTCCGATAAACCACGGTAAAATAGGGCGTGTGAATTTTTAAGAACTGTAGAGACTTCACCTGTCCTCCTCGCCTCGCTAAGACTTATTATATCCCATTTAATACCCTCTAGGTCCTCGAACAACACCTCTAAACTCGCCTCGGTAAATAACGTTCTCGTGTTAAACGTTTCCAGGTTCACATTCCTATGGCGGCCTGTCCGGATTCAGGGATTCTTGACACCCTCTGCTGCCTCACAGGAATGACTGCCGCAGTGGTCGGTTGCTTCGCTACGACTTGAGACTGAGGGCCGCTTGTTATTTCGCGTATTTATGGGAGGTTTGGGTGCTTATTCACAGCATTTATTTGCTGATAATTACGTCTGGCCTGGCGTGACTTCCGACATAAGTCCATGGGCCCGTTCCTTCCTCGCTTGCTAGCAATGCAAGGTCTCTCGGCATACCACATCGCCTTTTCCCACATTTTTTTTAGCGGACGCGAGGTTTTTTACTATTCACGTGAACCTGGTTGGACCACTACCACAATCGAAGGGGTACCATTACATCTTGACTGTGATTGCCTGTTTCCTCGTGGAAGTGTTAGAATTGACGATATTACAGCTGAGACCATTGCTTCCGCGCTCGTGTCCAGGTCCAGGTGGATCGCATTGTTTGGTGTGCTAGCGGAGACTATCACGGATACTGCCAACGTTGAATTAGTTTTGAGAGCGAGATCTATTCGAAAAAAAATTTGTCGTGTGTCTACCGATTTGGCTGCAAATGACATTGAAAGAGAAAGCATTCTGCCACCCATTCCATGTAAATGTCTGGCTTCTCCTCCGGCAGCACTCCTTGATGGATAAACGCAAAAAAAGGTTTGCGTAACCAATTCGTCTCCCTCGTTAGCACCGCTGGGACGCCATCTATTTGGCGGTATGAGCATGAGTGAATATCAAGAGAGTCGTGAACTGGGCCAGTTTGTAGAGATTCGCAGTGGTGAAATAACCCGCAAAAAACCAGGACAGAAAGAAGAGGAGAAAAACACAAGCGCTGGTTGTTGTCCTCTTCTTTCCGCCCTGTTGTTTTGCGCGTTGTTTCACCACTATGACTGAATATGGCGTTTAAAGCGCCGAAGCTACACCTGGGATATCATGAGCACCACAATGCAGGATGGCGGATGAGTTTACACTACCTGGCGATATTTGACCTGCACGAGAATTTTAATACACGGGAGTTTTCGTTTTTCTCCTCTACCAGAAAAGGAGCCACCCCGGCAGGGATCGAACCAGTGTCTTTGGCTTAGCAGCACAGCGCCTGAGCCACTGAGCCCCACGGCGAGTGGAAGCTTTTGTTGCTGTTGATTTTGGAGCGCCGCCCCGAGTTGAAGGCTACAGTGCAAGATCTTTTTGTATTCTTTGCTGGAAAAATATTTTTACAGCATATATTGGAGTTTTGTATTGTAAAGTTTAACTCGGTATATTTCAGAATTAGCACACCACTGCCCAATAATCCTAAGTATTTCATGTTGCTAAAAAATTTCGAAACGGCCGACTCATCCGTCACTCCCTTGGGTTCTTGTAGCTTCAGCGTAGGAAAGACGGATGAAAAGATAATCCTGGTGTACGCATTTCGCCAAAATAGAATTTTAGACCTCACGTAGAGCGGTCATCCTTGTAAAGTGAAAACAGGGAGGTAGTCTCAACCCGCTGGCTTGTAGACGAGCTTTCTCCATTACTTAAACTTTATTGGGTCACTCGGTGATGATCCCATCTGATCGCTTGAGAGTTGTTACTAAGAGAGCAGAAGCCCAAGCAATCTATAGCGGCGGCTGTCATTAAAGTGACTGACGATGGCGCATGTAGAATGCCGCAGCGGGTACTTGCGGAAATACGCATCACCTCTTACTTACATTTCTTCGCAATCCACACTTCTCAAGGACATATTTTCTGTAATTAACACTGGCCACAGCACCACACAAAGCACGTTAAATTTGAAGGAAGGTAAGCGCGAATTCATCCACTATGTTTTACTTTGAGCGCTGCCGAAGAACAACTGTACTACAATTGAGGTGACAATGTTGTGTATTATTATGACGGCGGACTAATTGATCCAAGCTCGTAGCGTAATGGTTGCAGTTCGCAAAGTTGATGAGCCCCTCTTTGCTTTCTAAGCTTATTCCAGCGTTTCGATGCGCCTTCCTCTTTGTTGGAGCATGTTATTACTTTTTTGCCGTGAGAACCCTCTGTCGCAGACAGAGCAGCATCGACTACTTTCACCTCTCGGAGCTGATCGACTCGACGTCGGCACGGTTTTTCTGATAGAAAAGAAGCGATAGTGAACGTGATACCACGAAAATACAAATACAATTTCACGTCACATCCATTATTGACGTCATATGCGCTGACCAGTCAGGTTGGTATAAATTGGCCAATCAGCGTGGGCGGCCCTCTGCTCCCAACTTCTTCTGCAAGGACCAACCGTACGCCTCCACTCTAATACAGCCAACCGCAATTTTGCTGAATAATTTGCTTAGGGCTTTTTTAATATAATTGTTACTGTTCGAATACTTTTTTTCCCTACTCGACATTGTTGATTTTTTTATTCCTAGTGCTTATCCCTATGAATTTTCCCAGAATGGCTCCTTGGTACAACAGCAATTTTTTTTGCTTTGCAACGTGCTCAGTGATAATCCAAGTTCCGGCGTCATATACTAGTAGCTGAAGTGCACATTCTTTGAATATTGGTTGTTTTGACCGAGACAGCACAACGTACCTCTTCTGTATGTACACCATACAGGCTTACACTACGTGTCTGCTAAAATTGAAACTATCATTGCATCGTCACATTTAAACCTACTGGTCGTTCTTTGTATTTCTCTCTCCTTTGTGGACAATAACAAATCGGCGATACAAAAGGGAGCTGGTGCTTTTAGTGCTATCGGATACCGGCAGGCAGGCGCGCCTGAGAAGCCCGATAAGCGATTGTGTAAGCGGCAGAGGATGTCGCTGCGCTGGCTCAAGGGCATTCAGATAGGGCTCCTATTTCAGATGTGTTCGCGGAGGGCAAACAAAGGCGGTCGCGTCGCTGTAGTGCGTCGTCGCTGTTGCGTGAGATGCGTCGCGCGCCCACGAGCACACGGTGGTGCGCTTTTCGAAGGAACTCGATCGGCTCATCTTCAACGAATGTCTTCCAGGATTCGTTGAAGATGAGCCGATCCCCCTTGGGCTCCCTTCAGGACAGGAGCCCAACGTGAAAGCGTCCGTCCCTTGCGAGCACATCGTCGGCAAACCGTGCTACGTGCAGTGTGAGCGCAGCGGCCGTGTGGCTTTCCCGCTGGGTGGGAGACGCCTGCTCAGAAGAAGAAGTCGTCTGGATGAACCCTCCGGCCAGAAGCATCTTGGAAAAGCAGGTACGGAGGCTCATATCAACGCGGGAAAATTTTTGTGCACGTCCATGTTGTTTCGTAAACAGCTGCAGTCTTTGCGGTACTATGTAAACAAGGCTTTGATGCTGCAGTGATCATCTTATTTATCTCAACAGCCGCGTTGCATTACTGAAACATGATACAGGGAAGTTGAAAACTTCTTTTCTGCTTATACTAGGCGATGTTGCCTCCGTACTTCGGATAGTTGCCCATTTGTTCAGCGACTCCTCGTATAGGGTGACGTACGGCCGCCCATTAGACCAACGGCATTGTCGGTGAGCAGGCATAGCGTACGCGTTCACCCCCTCGCAGGCTACAGAAGTGCGAATAAAGAAACTCAATTTTATACCATCCAGCTGTGCCGAAGGTTTCTGAACACAGCCCAAGTACTAGTTTACGAGAAATATGTGCAGCATTAGCCTGTTCACAGCCACTACCTAATCAAAATTAGCCCGAACTTTATGAGATTATGCAACCCGTATCTCTTTAGTGCGGTCAAACATCCTAGCGCAGCTATTTAAAGTGTCCCTGAAAGGCGTTTTGAGCACACTAAATGAACTAGCGCAATCGTTAGATTGGGTCGTCAACGTCACCTGTGCCAAGTATTACTCTTTCACCCGCAGCTGAAAGCTCACACATTTGTTGCAAAGTTTGTCGCTTTTTTCTTACCCTTCCCTTCGTGTTTTTGGACGCCGCCATCTTCACATGTCTACGTCATCGATTCCCAGATGTTCGTCATGAGCTCGACATCCTGCTATTGGGCGACTTTTTGACGCACTTCCGACAAAGAGACGAGTCGTCTGCTCAGCGTCGGCTCGCCGGCTCATCTGCCAGCGTAGTGCCGGAGTGCTTTGACATTTTACGACAAACGAAACAAGTGTAAACAAACGCTTAACCGTTTGTATTGAATGCAACACGGCCATAACACGACATGGATATTCTCTTACCCGAGTACGTTCCATATAAAAAGCGTTGAAGCCTCGTGGCAGTTCTTTCGTGCAATCGCAGAGAACGCCCTGAGCCGAAAGCCCCGGTTTGACGCACACATTTTATTTAACTTCAAAACAATCCAGAGATGCGTTTTGAACGAACACAACGTCACAACATGCGTTGCAAGTCTGAACCGCGATTGAGAGACGATGAGTTGCCTCCTCCTGCCCGTCGTAAATTCGGCACTTGCCTCGCGTGCGGTTTGCGGGGACGAACAGCAAGTCACTTAACCCTGGCGCACAAGCCGAGATGGCTTGCCACGCACACTGCACATATCCCATGCGAGGTTCAGTCGTACGTCGCTCGAGAAAGATAATCGAGAACATGGGAAGCACTATCCACCCGCAGAAGCACAACGTCGCATTTCATCGCGAAACAAAGGCGTCCACAACACATACACCATCGCCTCCTGTAATGCCAAACGCATCTCGCACTTCCCATTGGGAGTGAGTGGTACGCCTGCAGTGCCCACATGTTGCGAGGTGGGGCCCCGAGGTGAACCGGGATCACGGAACCGTGACGAACTTATAGAGTGGTTTGGCCTTGTTGCCAAGGCAACCGATGTTTAAGATTGTCAAAAAAATGGCGCTCGCTCCAGCGCTAGAAAGCTCAGAGCCGCGGCGGAGCATGTTTTGCCAACGTTGCCACTCTCCACCACGCGTCGCCCCAAGCTGAACTGGTCCCATGATTAAGCGTTTTGTGCACGGGTTCTGTATCGGTTTAAGGCACGAATTACCACCGCCGCAAAATAAGACCCGGCACCAGCGGGGCCACATCTGACACGGTGCTTTTTGGGTAAACAGTGCGCGGTGCATCAAAGAGAACGAGCGCACGATCCTCCCGGTGCGGCTGCGAGTTCACGCCGATAAAAAGTCACGTGCCGCCGATAGCAACTGCAGCAACGTACACCACGAAAGGGCAAGGCCAGGCCGCCGCACACATGCGGCCAGATTTTTCGTTCGCTTGTCAAGCCTTGAGCGGAGTGCGGGATTCATGGTGTCAACAAAGCTTGCCTGTAGCAGACGGCAGTCTCTGCAGCGCAACAGCGGAAGTACGTCACCGCTGAGGAGCGCAGCATCATGGGAGGCAAGGCTCGCGCGCTGTCAACAGCGGAGAGTAAGTTCAAAGGAGGAGGAAACCCGGAGCGACGATAATGCGCGGTTTTCGATTTACGATTTCTCAGCTAATACTCATCGCTTTAACGAAATGCTTGCGGGAGGAGATTGCTAATACATTGCTTCATTTGGTTACATGTACATCCATGCATCGGCGGAAGGTATTTCAGGACCAATTTAACCAATCTTGTGGGGAGTAAAAAGCTTGCGTTACTAGCCCGGGAGACACAGATCTAGTTCCTTTCAGGTGTACTCCTGGCGGGCATATGGATGTCACTTGTGTATTGATGAGCATTGTTTGAGGCAGATAAGTTCCCCCATCAGTAATCAAGCAAGCAAATGCCATTTTTGAAAATGAAGCTTTTGATTTGTTACTGATGGCGTGACACAGAGAAAAATACTCTTCAGGGTGAAGCGAAAGAAGAAAACGCTTCCCATAGTCGCAATCGAACCTTGGTCCCTCGGGTCATGAAGCTTACGTCTATTCGATTGCTCCATTCCGAGACGGCCAAAGAAGTTTCGATTTGGCCAGGGGTGAATGAACTTGCAAAATTACACAGTAAAATATTCCGCACCTACGCCTAACGACGATAATGGTTCAACGTGAGGCTTTTTTTTGCGGAATGATACAGCGGATGGCCAAAGTCAAAGCCGCTGCGTTGCAAAGTTGCGAGTCAAAGTCAAAGACCAACGAGTCTAAGTGCAAACCGTCTTCGAGTCAATGTCCAAACTCATGCGACATCCAAGGAATCCCTCCCGTGAAAACTTCCGAGTTTAACCATTGTCGTAGTCAAGTTGACGGGTGGTGCATGCTTTTTGGCAACCTCGTTCATGGTCACGCCTTATGTGTGTCCATGCGTACAGCATCAGGACCTTTTCTATGGATGCGTCGGTGAATGGTTTTTCTTTTCGGAAAATCTGTTTGATGTTGCTCCAATTTTACAAGCCGTGACGGCGTTTTGTTTTTCCTGGTGAGCTCTGTAACAAGGCATAAAACTTCCAAACAAACTACGGCGTACGTTTTGTCGTTAACAAGAAACGGCGTGGGAGTTGACATATTCTAGTCTTTCGAAGCTGTAGAACATGGGCCCGGAGAGTAATGCGCACTGG
Organism: Haemaphysalis longicornis; assembly: GCA_013339765.2. NCBI lineage: Eukaryota > Metazoa > Arthropoda > Arachnida > Ixodida > Ixodidae > Haemaphysalis > Haemaphysalis longicornis. The sequence continues at coordinate 160,031,375 of CM023454.1, forward strand.
GGAGCCGCGTTCAACAGCCGGGCTGCGGCAAAAACCACATTTCGCCAGAGTTTCAATATCTATTGCAAGAGCTCCGATATAAAAGGATATTACACCCATCGAAACTGTGGTCACTTAATTCTGGTGCCAGAGCAGCTCACCACCACGTGGCCCGGCACTACCTTCTGGTTCTATGCAGTTGCCGCAGCACGCAGGAGGGGCAAAAGGGCTTCCAAAGTGGGTCATGCACAAGTAAAGGTATTTCGTCGTTGAAGAATGCTCCCGTGAGGTTGCAAGAATTGGGTGAAACACGATCGTTAAGGTTATACGCATTAATAAGTATTATTCTATCTTTTCCTAAACTATAATAAGCACGTGCGCACCTTTGGAGTCATTACTGATTAACCCATTGTCGACGGCATCTCTTTTGTATTTGCTGATTGAATACACCATCTCGACATGTGTTCAAATGGATGTTCATAGAGTACAGTCATGCCTGTTTTAGGGCTGCCACCAGAGGAAGGCGAAACCGTACTATAGTCTGTGACAAGAGGCAGCCCTCAGGGACGCAACTCCTTTTGCTTTATTATGATTATACCCAGGCTTAAGCGATTCTTATAGCTATACAAAAGACGTTGTTTGCAAAACGTACATACTGTGTCATTGCAACACAAATAGTAGACCCGCACCTGTATATTTTACAGATACATCATGACTTGCTCTTCTATATAGTTCTTGAATCACAGGCACACTGTCTCCAAAAGCAGCGCATTACCATTTTGGCTACCACATAGCCTTCCCATTTCAACATGTCAGTTAGGGCCCCCACTTAGGCCTGCACATGGCGCAATGCCATCTTTGTTTACTTTTTCGTCGAGATATATGTCACCCTAACAGAGCGTGAAAAAGGCGAGAGAAAGAAAGCAGACAAGCCGAGCAGACAAAACGTGATCTTCATGCTGGCCATTCTTGCCTATTTTCCTAACGGCGAAGCTCTGTAGAAAATCTTAATTTTTCATGTCCACTTTTAAAAATACCAACAAATTGCCGAGCACACGCGCGCGGGAGCGGCGGTCGCAGCGACCGCTCGACAGGTAAACCGCTCGACAGCGAGTTAAATTAGAAGAACCAAATTACGCATGTTTGTTCGAAGATAGCATCCGGATGCTACGCCCTTTTACAAGCTCGTGATTGTTTTTACGCAAACATCCTGCTTATAATTTACCATGCCTTTATCAGCAGTCACCTGACATATTGTTTAGAGTCCTGGGGCCGGACGTTCACTACGTACCTTAACCCCATCAGACGATTGCAAAAACGTGTGATTAGAATTATGAATTTCGCCAAATACAATGAACACAGTAAGCCTTTGTTTACTCAGCTTCGACTATTACCTTTTGATCACATGCGTGAGGATAAAACGGCTCTAATCACATACAGCATAGTAAGGAACAATCATCCATTTCCTGTCTCCTTATTTAATAGTCCATTACGGCACACAAGAAATTTCAGCCTTAACAATTTCAATCTTCTCCTTACTCATAATGTTTATGGTGAGCGACTTATACAGTACGTTGTTGCGAAAGTGAGGAATAAAATCGCTGTTGACCTAAGGAATGACCATAACTTCTGTAAAAAACTGAGAAATCATTCTCTGTTGTTATATGCCCATGAGTGTTCCCAACATTAGAAACGTAGTTGTTTTTTTTTTTCCTTTTGATCTCAGCAAGATCACTTGCCTACAGTCGTAAAGTTCGCGGCATTTCTTGTTCTTTTTTTTCAAATATTCATCACGTGTTATGTATGACGTTGTTTTGGTAGTTACTGTAATCTGACCGTATGTTTATACAGTGATTGATAACAATGAGACTGCTTATAACTATGCATTTCCGAATTTGGACCCACAACTAGCCTTTGGCAAAGGGTCCAAGCACTGCTTGCAAATATTATGTACCTATGCTTGAAATAAACCATTGATTGATTGATTGATTGATTGATTGATTGATTGATTGATTGATTGATTGATTGATTGATTGATTGATTGATTGATTGATTGATTGAACCAAGGCACCCTCCTTCTCACCAATCCCTCAGAACACAGCCCGACCGCATTTGGCGTCGAATGCAGACCAACACATTCTACAACACCACAATACTGCGCTACATCTCTCCCTCCACGTACCCCTACAACTGCCCTTCTTGCTCCGCCCCAAACACTACCTACCACCTGGTCTCGGAATGCCCCTACGCGCCAAACCCCCTCCCTTCCCATCCCCTGAGCAGTGGGAGCGCGTGCTGGCCAGCTCACGGTGCGAGGACCAAGAACTCCACATCGCTCGCGCTCAAGCAGCTGCTCTAGCTCGCGGCTATCTGGAATAAGGAAGCCACCAGTTTTATGCTCAATTAACATTTTCCAATCCAATCCAATCCAATCCAATCCAATCCAATTCCAAGCGCTCATGTATGCGTGCCTCGCGGCGACCACCCAGTGGCCCATGCGCACGTTCGTCAAGCCAAGCATACCTGCTTAGGGTGATTGGCCATGCTTGGCAAAAATACTCCAGCGTTCACCGTAATCGTTGCAACACTTTCTGAGAACGAGAAATACGCGCCATAGCGTACGCCCCTCCAAGGTGATGTTGAATGATCACCACTTCCAAAAAATGAAAGACGCTCACACTTAGGGCCAAAACGCATGAATCGCCCCCAAAGAAATAATTTTGCACGCTCGTCACTCCTGCCCAGTTGTATTGTTTTTGACAAATATTTCCTATAGTTTGTGTTGAAAGGAAATCGGAAATATGAAAGATGAGATGAAAGCAGAATTTGCGAAAGAACAGAAAGAAATAAGGGTTGAACTGAAAGAACATCGCGCAACGGTGGAACGCCAAATGCGGAATGACATTCGTGAACTGAAACTGGAACAGAAAGTTTTTGCTAAAAGCCTTGAGTTCGCTCAGGGAAACATTGGGGACCTAAAAAAACAGAAGATGAACTACTAAGAATGTGATGCTTGCATCTGAGAACGAGGCGCTTCCCGCGAAGAAAGCAGCGATGGAAAGCACTCTGCGAGATTTGGAAGGGCGCCGTGTTCACATGGAGCAGTACTCTAGGAAAGCGAATTTGGAGATACAGGTGTAATCAGAAAAGACATGAAGCCGTCACTGATATCCTCTCGAAAGTTGGCTCTGCGATAAACGAGCCCATCGAGGACGCTGATATTGGGGCTTGCCGTCGTGTGCCGACTCGCAACGCTAATAAGTCCCATATCATTGTCCAGTCAAGTGGCCCACAAAACCCGACACTGTGCGGAAGAAAGCAAAGAAAACTCTGCTAACCAAAAATGACCTTGGGCTTCATAACACCGCACCAGTATATGTTAACAAACATTTTTGCTCGGCACAAAAGAAACTGCTCCCCATGGCCGTCAAAAGGAAGCTAGAACACCACTGCCAAACCGTCTTCTCGTTCAATGGAAATATATTTGAGAAGGAAGGTGATGACCCGCCCATTGTGTCGATAAAGCTTGAAAACGATCTCGGCAAGATCTGTGCGAAGAAGCCTATCAGTACTCCAAGCGTAATGCGTCCTGAAGCGGCAAAATGAGATGTAGGGCGCTGAAGAAAACTTCGCTTCTTGTCCGGAACCACAGAGTACATCATGAACTACAGCGACTTTTGTCTGCCACACAAAGTTTAACTTCCCAATTTGTCGTTTGAATCAGTCCTACATTATATTATACGTTCTATTAGTGATAAACAGGATTCCGTTGCTTTATTCTTAGAAAATTTTGTTTTAAGTTTACCATAATCATGTTTTAGGAAACCTGGTATCAAAGCAATTCTAAACTTTTTAATTTTCCAGGTCATAATACCTTTTACGTAAATTGTGCGAACAAACTCGGGGGTGGAGTGGCTATCTATGTTACTACTGAAAACGTGAAATACTATCCGAAGTCTCATGAGTTACGGATGCTTATGAAGTACTTTTGTTGATATGCCACAAGCAAATCATCCGTGTTATGTATCTATCGCCCTCCGACAGGGAGTGTTCTGCAATTTCTAGATTTCTGCGAAGAGTTTTTATATTTTCGCAAGCAAGAACAATTATAACCTAACTTGTGGCGGGAATTTTACTTGAATATATGGGACCAAGATCGGTTTGGTCGAGAATTCAATATTAGAATTTTTACATATGGCTTCGGAAACTTAATCAGCACTTTAGTTTTTGCTGCAAGAACAGGGCAAATGACGGTTGTTGCGAGACTTATATTGGCCAGACGGGTAGATGTGTCGATGACAGGCTTAGAGAGCATAAGAACATCGTGTGAAAGACTGCTGTTTCGGTGTATTTGGCTTCGCAGTGCAGAAAATGTGCTTGCGTCCCGTTGTTCCGTGAGTGCGAAGTCATCACTAGAAAGATAGGCACGCACGCGACACTTGTCGCGTGCACAATTTACTTCTGCGCTTGACGTGCTTATTACCAATATTGAAACTACTGTCTGCAGTGCTGGGACAGTGCTAAGTAGCATCGGATTTGAGTGATCACTGTCCGGTATTTTCTATTTACCACACATCTTCCGTGGAGAAAGGTGCTTGATCTGTGCCTTTATTTGCTTAGCTGGTCGCCCAAGACAGGCTCGAATAATTTCAACCATGACTGATCGTTTATGCTTCACAAGCAAAATGTAAATGGTGCGAGCCTTTGTGCACATTCATGCGCGTCATTTTCTGTTCACGGCGTTGAAGTTGTCGAAAAAGATACGGAAGCCTTGGGTGACTAAAGAACACATAGATATGATGAAATGTAAAAATCTTCTCTATCATTTTTTTGCGAACCCGCTCGAAAGCAAAGCTCGAACAGTTTGAACGTTTCAAAATTCACCTTAACACAGAGTTGCGGCGCTCTAAAATAAAGTATTATCAACATATCTTTGGGCATATTACTCGGCAGCGCCATGATGTTGCTCGGAAGAAGATAAACGATGTCTTCGATCGGAATAATAATAGGTCTGCTGTAGATATGGTAACTCTTGGCAACCGTGAACTCAAAAGCAAGAAATTTGAAGACTACTTCAATATTCACTCGGTTAATATAAATGTAACGATAATTGCCCACCAGATATAAGCAGTCACCATAGCAGTTATATTGACAGTATATGTTTTGAACCAACCGACGCACATGAGATCCACAATACGTTTATGATTTTGCGAAATAATAGGTCACTGGATATTGATAACATTGAAATTCCACGTGTTAAATATGTCTTGGTGTTAAATTTGTCTTGCTCACATCTTTAACATAGCAATTGAGTATGACACTTTTTCCCGATGCCATGAAAAGGGCCAGATTATCCGTTATAGATAATGGGGGAGACAGGAACAATCCTACAAATTACAGACCAATCTTTTTTGTACCTGTTTTTTTAGAGCTTAAAAAAATATATTTTGCCTATTTACAAACTTCTTTGATGCAATAAAGTACTAACTGAGTCTCGATTTGCCTTTCGGGTACGACGATCCACAGAATAGGCTTCAGTGACGATAAAAGAAAATATTATAAGAAACAAAACTTGTATACATTACGTCTCTTTCTGTACTTCTGACTGACCATTACGTTCTTACTGCAAAGCTTAAACAACACGGTATTCGCGGAAAATCTGTGGCCTTGCTTGATTCGTACATAAACGACCAACAGGAATGCGTTTTAAATGCAGAGCATTTCAGTAACTCACGATGTCACCCGCGTTGACGTCCGTAGTCATAGTCCGCACCATCGTTGTCCGCACTCCTCCCCCTACACTATATAAAAAAAAAGTACTATCCGGCGCCTGGTTTCGATCCCTCGACCCTGCGGGCGGAACGCAATGTACATGGTGCTCTATCCACTGCACCACAAAGCCGACACAGAATGGGAGGCTACGAACGCGCCTTATATCTTTGACTCATTCACACTAAATAAAAAAAATACTATCCGGCGCCTGGTTCCGATCCCTTGACCCTGCGGGCGGAACGCAATGTACATGGTGCTCTACCCACTGCGCCACAAAGCCGACACAGAATGGGAGGCTACGAACGCGCCTTATATCCTTGACTCATTCAAACTACTTCGATTCCCGGCCGCGGCGGCCGCTTTTCTGATGGAGGCGAAAAGCAAAAACGCCCGTGTGCAAGAGATTTCGGTGCACGTTAAACATCCCCAGGTGGTCAAAATTAATCCGGAGCCCTCCACTACGGCGCGCCTCATCGCCTGCGTTGCGTCTGCGCGTTAAACCCTACAATCAATCAATCAATCAATCAATCAATCAATCAAATCATTCAAACTACGTAAAGAAGCTGCTGATACAACGCATTCACTACCACCAACTCCCCAAACACTAAACGTTAACGCAATACACCCAACCCCTATGCGACGCATTTACTCGAGTCCCCCTCGCGGGGAGATGGGCCCAATTTGTTTATTAATAACCACAAATCATCTCTTTTACCTGTCTCGCTCGGAGTACCTCAGGGTAGTGTTTTGGGTCCCCTTTTATTTACACTTATATAAACGACATTGTCCAGATTGATAGCAAAGTTAAATTTTTGATCTATTCTGACGACATCACTTTTACTGCCTCCAGTTGTATCTAGATAACATAATTGTAAAATGCAATTAAGATCTTAACAAGGCATGTGTATGGTCCAAATTAATGAGCTCAGAATTAAACCAACGAATACGAAGGCCATCCCTTTTCGTGCTCAAAAGAAACATCTATTTTTTGCATCAGGAAAATTAATAACACCAGCCTGTTTTCATTGTCAGCGACCACAAAATTGAAGGAGTATGTTTTTCTTCAATCTTAAACTGGGACACTCAAATCGACTTTCTTAGCAAAACGTTTTCGGCAGTTACAGGACTACTATCGCGTTGTCGTAGTACCCTTCAGCTCGAACCATAGCTTCAAATTTACTACGCCTTATTTGAATTTTGTTCATACTTTAATTACTGCAGTTTGGTCTGGGCTACAACCACAAAAACAAAACGAATAGGATTGTCACCATACAGAAAATAATTATTCGACAAATATCAAATTTAAATCGCACAGACACAACAGGAGAAAAGTTTGAAGTGCATATAATTTCCTACAAGTCGATAAAAGGTACGAGTTTTGCCTATTGCAAATGTTCAAGTTTTTATCAAGTAAAATTGTTAATTACCTTTCCTCTATGGCATACGTTACACAATTACTCACAGGCTGTCAAAACGCGCTGCGCCGATATATGGACGGTACCACACTTCCGTACAAATTACAAGTTTCGATCATTAGCTCATATTATTCCCATGACTCTAAACAAACACCGAGAAACTGCTGGATACAACAGGAGGCAGCTTCAAAAATACATCGTGCTATTGTAACAAAAGAATATCCGGAGTGTTCAGTCGTTACTTTATCTAGCTTCCGTGTTTCTGACCTGCTGGTTATGTACAGTGTGCCTATAGTGTTTTGGGCATCATGTTTGCTTTGCTTTCGTATGTGTTGCATTGTGATTGTGTTAGTGTGTTTAAATTTCCTGTGTGAAAATTTAGGTTTTTAACATTTCAAATCCAAATTTTTAATTCTTCTTTGGGATGCAGTTAAAAGCTGTTTCTTTTTCTTTCTTCCGAAATTTGCTTCTTTATGGCGTATTTTTGTGAAACTTGAGCGAAACTGTATTATTCCAGCTGTATTTTTGCATTGTGTGTGCAGTGCCTTCCAAATGCGTCCTGGCCTTCGTCAGGCTCTTCAAGCACTTTTTTAGCCAGGATGTCGTCCATTTGATTACGGGGAAAGAAATAAACCTGAACTATGGCAACAATGGTGGAATAAAGTTCGTTGCGGCAGCGAAGAAGCAACTCGTCTGCAATCGTAGTGGTCACCATCACAACCTTCATCAAGTGCTTATGACCATCATGACCATCACGGCCTTCGTGATTGCCGTGAAGGTTGCGTACAACTTCGATACCCTCAAGTCTTCCGCGTTAGTGTGAGCCCCCTTTGTTTTCTACGTCACGTTGAACATTATCACCCTTCGTATGTTCACATATTCTGTACTTGGTGTTCAAGTATTTTTCAGAAATCGGTCCCAATATTTTTTAAAACTTAGTGTTCGTACTTCCTCCTAATGTTGATGGAGTTAAAAAGTTTTGGCTCTTAACGCTTTTCCACGTGGTTTGGCCGCAACTGTGGTTTTTGTTGTTTACGATTTTCGGACGATTTCTTCAAGAGGTCTATAGCATGAAAGAGCTATCGTAGGTAGTGTTATCACCCAAATCTTGCATGTGATTTGCTTCTGTCCCCCTGAGACAATTTTCTTCAAGGTTGGACACTTTGAAGAAATAGAGAACACCGGCGGTGTGTGCGTGTGATGGCGGTGATCACCGATACCACCACGAGTCCCCTTGCCAAAGGGCCACTGAACCTACTCTGGCTCAAAAAAACTTCTCAGAGAAGCCTCCGCAATAACAGTAAACACATACGGACTCATTCGTGCTAAGTGCCCCTACTGTAGCGTCTGGCGCCACATAAAACATTGGAAAGTAGTTCACGTGGACTTAAGGTTTTAGTTGACAGCAGTTGCACGGGGGTGACATCACCGAGCTTGAAAAAGAGTGCGAGTACCAGATAAGGCAACGGAAATGCATATCTTTTGTACAGACGAATAATTTGCTGTCCCTGTTAATTTGGCATTTTGTATCGCTTAACACCTCAGTCGTGTTTATCAAAATATTGCGCCAGTCATTTTAATCCCGGAGGTCTTAATACGTTTCCTGCCACATCAAACTTTTGTGGTTGAGACGAGGCAAGGTCGATGTATTTTATAACTCATGAGCTTGCGACCGCCAGGTACAACACGAGATTTAAGTGTGGTGCACTCTATACACGTTCAATTTCTACAAAGAATGGTCCGCGCAGTGTCACGTTTATAATTTATTACTTGCACCACATATTTCCCGCACTAGGGGGTTATCAGAAGCTTCGTATAAACCACTCCAGTATGGCAACACACCACTGCTAACGAGGTCATATTTGGCGCTCTGTAGCTGGAAAACTACAAAAATAGTTCTACCTGTTTTTCAGGCAGGTGATAAAAATACCCCTTGGCTCCCATTAGTTAAACATAAAATCCAAACTATGGTGACCTTATTTTTATTTGGATTTTAAATTACACCAAAATGCTTGATGGGGGGCAGTGCATTTTTCCTAGTGAATTATCTTGTCTACAGAAAGTAAAACTCGCACGAAGACCGGAAAATAATACAAAAATACCAGTAAAAAAGCCTGCACTCCTAGATGTTCTAGATGCTGTTGTAAAAGACCCGACATATTGGCAGTTTTTGAAAAAGGGTAAAATTTGGGAATTTTTCTAAAGAAAATTCCTTAAATCCAGAATAAATATTGTAAGTTGTTGTAGAACATGTAATTTTTTTATATTCTGGTTTTCTGGTTTATAAATTATGTCTGGTTTTCTCTAGATGTACATTCCTTCCATGCTCCTTTTCTTACATATAAGCTATCTTGATTCACTCCGTTTACGCGCAACTAAACTTTGTTAACATTAATGTATACTTTTGAAAATATCTGTGTATGACGACCCGTGGCGTGATGTCACATGCCTTACTGCAAGGCACTGTACTTGTTTTTGTGTGTATATGTGTGTTTGTGCTTTCTGTGGGTGCATGTATATTCTGGTGTACGACAGTGTGTAATTTGTGTGTGTGTGTCAGTATCGCTGTCCTTTAATTGCATTACTTGTGAGGTGTGGGCATCTTACGTTGCCTGTTTTTTTTCCTTCGTGCGCTAGCAGAAGGGCCCTCCGGCTCTTCCTGGGCACGTTAATAAACGATTGATTATTATTATTATTATTATTATTATTATTATTATTATTATTATTATTATTATTATTATTATTATTATTATTATTATTATTATTATTATTATTATTATTATTATATTTTTTATATTATTGTTGTGTTGTTGTTGTTACTTGTTCAAGCCCTTTCGAGGTAGAATTCATTAAGACATGATTCTTTCCCGCAACACCAACTGCGTTCCACTCGATGGCAAAAAGTAACGCTAGCTTCGAAATATTGTATCAAAATGCTCCTGGGCTTCGTACTAAATCTTCTGAGTTTTTTGCGAATGTTCTGTCCTCTATATTCGCAATCATTGTTATAACAGAACCTTGGCTTTGAAAGGACATTTCCTCCGCTCAGTATTTTCCTCCTAAATATCAAGTTTATTGTGCTGACAGGAATTCGGGAGGTTTTAAGAAAAAAAGGCGGAGGTGTTCTTGTAGCGGTAGAGAGGTCGCTGCAATGCGTAAGACGTCCGGAGCTTGAAACACAACGCGAATCTGTCGGGCTTGATGTGCGCCTCTTTGAAGGCAAGAAGCTCCTTATTGGGCGTTTTATGTTCCCCCTGATACCACCCCTTCGGTGTTCAATAGTGTCCTTTCTTCTATCGAGCAAGCATCTACACTTACCAGCAATCACAAGCTGCTTGCCTTGGGTGAATTCAACACACCAGGCGCTGAATGGGATAAACATACATTTTGTCACTACATTTATAACAATGAACAAACGTGCAGCATGATTCTTGATTTCTCAGCTATTACTTCTTTGCACCAGTTAAATCGTACCAAGAACTTCAGTGGTACCATTTTAGACCTTTGTTTTACGGACATTTCAAACGAGCAAGTTTTTCATTCGGACATTGGTGTTGTGCGTCTTGATAAATTTCTCCCTCCACTTATCATTTCCGCATCTTTAAGCGTACAGCGTGACATAGCTCCATCCCCATACTCTACCCTTCGCCGTTATTGCTTTTGACGGGGTGACCATGTAGGTTTATACTAATATCTTTCCTCTGCCGATTGGTCCACTGTCTTGATCAACTCTGATGTTGCGCAATTCGACTGCTTCACTGAAATTGTAAAGAATCGTTTGGACCGGTTTATCCGAAAGTGCAAAACCTCGCAGAAATTTCCTTTTTGGTTCTCCAATGAACTCCCTTATGCTGAAAGATCGCGCCCATAAAAAGGCACGTGACTCTGGCCTCGTTAGTGGAAGAAAGATTTTCGTGTTCGCGGCTCAACGTGCAAAAAGCTTTATAAAAGAGACTATAGTTCCTGCCTTGAGTCCGTGGTGATTAGTGCAGCGCGTGACCCTTAAAAATTCTGGCAGTTCGTTCGTTCCCACTCAAATAACGTTCCCACTCAACCTTGTTACTCACCGACTGTTGCTCAAAAAACTGTTGTTCTGTGGCGTCAATGCTCCGCTAGTTGCCTTACTAGGCAGCTATCTTCTTAACAGATGCTGTTATGCCAGTGTACATGGCCAAAGATCTGTCGACTACATTCTTATCAGCGGTGTACCTCAGGGGTCCGTCTTGAGCCCTCTTCTGTGTTCACTTTTCATTAACGAGGTGCCTACTTCTATTTAGAGCTCATTTTTTTCCTTTTGTATGCTGACGGTACAAAGGTTTACAAAATAATTAATTGCCCAGAGGACTGCCTTGCTCTTCAACATGACATCTCATCTTTCGCGCGCTGGTGTGCAGAGCAGGGATCAATTGTCAACTCTAATAAAGCGAAAGTTATCACCTACAGCCGGAAAACACATGCCTTCCAATTCTCTTGCACGCTTAATAATGCTCGTCTGTCAAATGTTTCCGAGGTTAGAGACCTCGGAGTTCTTTTCGACAGTTCCCGCAGTTTCTTTCCCCATATACGACAGATGCTCGGGCGGACCCTCCGCTCTCTGGGTGCGGTGTGCAGGCTTACAAGACAGACATTTCACTTCTCCTTTTCCTTTTTTAAAGCTTTACTCATCAGCTTGCCTCCCCCAATTAGAATATTCAATCTGTCGTTTGGAATGGAACCTGCCAGTCCAACCATTAGTATTTTGAACGAGTGCAGAAAAAATTCCTGTCAATATTGTTACGTGGCGAAGACGCGTAAGGTGAAGCTAATTATAAGTACAAATAAGCTGGGAAGCACTGGATTAGGCAGAAGCGTGAGTCCGGGGCCAAGCGTTGTCGTTCTCATCGTCTTCAATCAGCGGCGCAGCGCCCACCGTATGTTTGGCGCGAACAGGGATTGCCCCGTCACATGACCCCCGGCGGAAGAGGCACCGTCTCGGTGCTGTCTAAGGAGAATCGGTCAGCGGGGGCTGATATGGCTTGAGGCGGGCGACATGGACAACACTGGTAGGCGGGACAGTAGAGGACGATGCCCAAGTAGAGACGGTAGGAGCAACCTCATACGTCACATCTGTGACGCGACGCAACACTTTGTATGGACCAGAATAGGGTTGGAGGAGTTTTTCGGACAGGCCAACACGACGTGCAGGGGACCAGAGCAGGCGAGGGATCCCGGAAGGAAAGTGGACCGCGCGGTGATGTTCGTCGTACCGTGTCTTTTGTGAGACTTGCGAAGCAAGAAGATGGTCGCGAGCCAGTTGACGAGCTTGATGGGCGCGAGTGATAGCATCGCGAGCGTATTCAGAGGAGCAGGCAGGAAGGAGCGAGTCCAAAGGCAAAGCCGGTTCACGGCCAAACAGTAGATAAAATGGGGAGAAACCGGACGTGTCATGGCGGGAGGTGTTGTACGCGAAAGTTACGAATGGTAATGCAAGGTCCCAGTCTCGGTGGTCAGAAGACACGTACATAGACAGCATGTCGGTCAGCGTCCGGTTCAAGCGTTCGGTGAGGCCATTAGTTTGCGGGTGATAGGCCGTGGCAAGCTTGTGTTTCGTCGAGCAAGAGCGGAGGATGTTGTCGATAACTTTGGACAGAAAGTTTTTCCCGCGGTCAGTTAGAAGGTGGCCGGGAGTGCCGTGGTGCAGAAGGACGTCGTAGAGAAGAAAGTTAGCGACGTCGGTCGCGCAGCTTGTTGTAAGGGCACGGGTGATGGCGTACCGCGTCGTGTAATCTGTCGCAACGGCGACCCACCGGTTTCCCGCTGACGACAGTGGGAAGGGACCAAGTAAATCGAGACCCACTCGGAAAGAACGGCTCATGGGGAATTTCGATGGGTTGAAGTTCTCCAGAAGGAAGTGTGGGAGGCTTTTTCCGACGCTGGCAGCTGTCACACGAGCCAACGTAGCGGCGTACAGATCGGTAAAGGCCAGGCCAGAAGAACCTGCGCCGCACTCGATCATAAGTTCTGGTTATCCCTAGGTGGCCTGCGGTGGGTACGTCGTGTAGCTGGTACAGAACAGTCGAACGCAGGTGGCTGGGCACAACGAGGAGGAGGTCCGGACCGTCAGCACGGAAGTTATGGCGGTATAAGACGCCATTTCGTAGGGTGAAGTTTCGCGTGGAAAAATCGGGTGATGAAGAGGTAAGTCGTTGAATGAGGGAACGGAGCGACGGGTCACGGCGCTGCTCGTCACCGATGTGGAGAAAGTCGGATATTGCGAACACACAAGCGACATCAGTAGGTGGGGTGGCCTCAGGGAGCTCAACAGTGTGACGTGAGAGGCTGTCAGCGTCTTTATGCAAGCGACCCGACTTATAGGTGACGGAAAACGTATACTCCTGCAGACGTAATGCCCAGCGACCAAGCCTTCCGGTGGGGTCTTTCAAGTTGGTAAGCCAGCACAGCGCATGGTGATCTGTGATGACTTTAAAATGTCTGCCGTACAAGTAGGGACGAAATTTTGCGAGGGCCCAGACAAGAGCAAGGCACTCGCGCTCTGTAATGGAATAATTGCGCTCGGACTTTGACAGCAAACGGCTGGCGTACGCAATCACGCGGTTTTGGCCGGCTTGCGATTGGGCCAATACGGCGCCGATCCCGTGGCCGCTTGCGTCGGTACGCAGTTCGGTGGGAGCGAAAGCGTCGAAGTGACCCAAAACTGGCGGTGACGTTAGGAGGGAAATCAAAGTGTTGAATGCTTGGGCTTGATCGGGACCCCATGTAAAAGTGGCACTGTTCTTCAAAAGGTCCGTGAGAGGACGAGCGACGTGGGCAAAATTTTCCATAAAGCGGCGAAAATAGGAGCAAAGTCCGACAAAGCTTGCGGACATCGTGAGTCGAGCGCGGCACGGGGAAATCGGTGACGGCTTCGAACTTTGTCGGGGTCGGGCTGAACTCCAGAGGCGTCGACCAGGTGCCCAAGAATTGTTATCTGGCTATGGCCAAAGCGACACTTCTTGGAATTTAGTTGGAGACCCAGCGCGTCGAAATATTCCAAGATATCTGACAGGCGCTCCAGGTGTGGTCTCAAATGTGGTGTGAGAAGATGATGACGTCGTCTAGATAACATAAGCACGTGGTCCACTTTAAAACCGCGCAAAAGGGAGTCCAATCATTCTCTCGAATGTTGCCGGAGCATTGCACAGACCAATGGCAATAACCCGGAATTGGTAAAGGCCATCGGGGGTCACGAATGCAGTCTTTTCGCGGTCTTGCTCATCAACGATATCTGCAAGTAACCAGATCTCAGGTCAATCGACGAAAGTATCTGGCACCATGCAGGCAGTCGAGGGCGTCGTCTATGCGCGGAAGCGGATAGACCATCTTTTCTCGTGATCCTTGTTTAAATGCCGATAATCCACGCAAAAACGCCACGGTGCCGTCTTTCTTCTTGACTAAAACGACAGGGGATGCCCACGGACTAGAAGACGGTTCAATGATGCCTTGCTGAGCACTTTCTCGACCTCTTGTTGGATCACGAGGCGTTCAGAATGAGATACGCGATATGGCGGTCTTCGCACCGGTGCTGCATCTCCAGTGATGATGCGGTGAGTCACAGCGTGTGTCGTACTCAGTGGACGGCTGCCTAAATCGAAGATGTCTATATAGGACGTCAAGAGAGAACGAAGAGCGTCGGCGTCCTTTCCGAAAGATTCGGGGTGCGATCATCGCTGCGACTTCATTCGCTGGGAGTGATGACTGCTCAGTGGGACCCAAACAAGGCGTCACGGGCTCTAGAGGGGTAGTAGCAGTATGTGCTTCCAAAGGGCACAGTGATGAAAGTGCCATTCCTTTCGGTAAAACTTGAGGGAAGGAAAAGAAGTTGAGGAACGGGAGACAGGTCTTGTTCTGAACAATAGTGACTATAGTATGCGGCATAGTAACATTGCGTGACAAAAGCACATCCAGAAGAGGTGAAACGACGTAGTCGCCGTTTGCAACATGGGAGGACGGGGATAAGGAGATGTAGCTGACAGTGTTTGGGGGCAAACGAACGTGTTTGGGGTTGCAACAGCGCAGCTGGGGTGCGTCGGAAGAAGGAGGGAGAGGAAATTGGAGGCGGAGGAGTCCAGCAGAACAGTCGATGAGAGCGGAATGCTCAGAGAGAAAATCAAGGCCCAGAATGAGGTCATGAGGACAGTGTTCGAGTACGGTAAACAGAACGACTGTTTCTTGGTCAGCGATGCGTATACGAGCTGTGCACATTCCGACGACCGGAGGCGTGCTGCCGTCGGCAACTCGAACTGCACGGGACGTTGGCCGGCGTAAGGACTTTGTGGAGACGGCGGCGGAGGCTTGAACTCATGACGGAAATCTGGGCTCCGGTGTCGATAAGAGCTCGTACTACAACTCCATAGACAAGGACTTCAAGTAAATTGTGTATAGTCGGCAAAGTCAGTAGAGATTTACGGGCCGGGTCGTTGATGCAGCGTCACCTCCTTGAGTCCTTGAGCTGGCATGACTATGTTTTCCGGAGGGGGTCGAGAGTAGTCGGCCATGGGGGGAGGGGCGGCGAGGCGGCGTGTGATCGGACTGGCGGCGTTGCGGCGACGGTTATTGGTTCATTCGGGGTGTTGGGGACTGGTAGAGTTGGGCGGGTTGAAGTCAGTGCGGAAGAGAAGCAGTTTTGCCGGTCATTGGGGTAGCCAAGATGGTCGAGTACTGTAGTTGGCGTAGCCTGCGGTTGCGACAGTACCGAGCAATGTGGCCGACTCCAGAGCAACTGAAACAAATCGGTTTGTCGGTGTGTAGTACGCCACTCAGCATGGTTCCGGCGGGGGTAGCGGGGGAGGAAGATGGTCGATGTGGGGACCGGGAGACCTAAACTGTCGTTGGAAAGTAGAGCCAATCGCGCACACAGGGTGAAGCCCAGGTTGGCTATTTCGTCGCTGACAATGACTTGGATGGCGGAAACGGTGTGGAGCTCGTTCCGATCCGGCCCGTATGGCACCGCAGTAGTAGGGGCCATAGCCTCCAGTTCTCGGCGCACGATTTTTGTTATATCTGCCGACGGCGAAACCGGATCTTGAAGACGTGAAATACAGGCTGGTGGACGTCCATCTTCACATGAAGATGTAGCTGCTGTGTGCGGAAGCCTGTGAAGTTATGGGCGATACGGCGTCCTTTGGCCTCTTCGAATCGGCGACATTCCGTAATGATGGACTCCACTGTGCACAGTCTTTGCACATAAGAAGGTGGAATGCGTCATCCGCAATGCCCTTCAGTGTATGGCCTACTTTATCGGTCTCCGTCATGGTGCTGTCAGCCTTCGAGCAAAGGGCCAAGACGTCCTGGATTAGGCGACGTAAGATTCGGTCGACGTCTGGGCGCGGGATGCGAGCTCCTTTCGGGCAGCAAGCTGACGGCCAAGAGGCTTTCCGAATACCGCTCGCAGCTTCGTTTTTGAACACTCCCAACTGGTCATTTCGGTCTCGTGCGTCTCAAACCACTGTGCGCGGGGGACTTTCCTCTTTCTAGGTAGAAGATGGCATTCGCCAGCATGATGGTAGGGTCCCACCTGTTTGTGAGCGCTGACACGCTCATAGAGACTGAGCCAGTCGTCGACATCAACGTCGTCTGTTCCGGTAAACAGGCCAGGCTCCCGGGGATGAGACACGATGACGAGGGGTGTTGTCGACGCGGTCGCTCCATCGGTCGGCATGCTGACACGAGGAACCGAGCGTCCACTACGAAGCTCCGTGGTGGGTGAAGCTGGTGGAGCACGCCCGTGCGATGGTACGGGATGAGTTGTTCACTCGAACTCCGCAACCTCCACCAAGGATATTACGTGGCGAAGACGCGTAAGGTGAAGCTATTTATAAGTACGAATAAGCTGGGAAGCACTGGATCAGGCAGCAGCGTGAGTCCGGGGCCAAGCGTTGTCGTTCTTATCGTCTTCTATCAGCGGCGCAGCGCCCACCGCATGTTCGGCGCGAACAGGGATTGCCCCGTCACAATATATAAACACCGGCTAAGACGCACTTCTGTTTCGTCCTCTAGTCAACATCAGCTACCTAAGCTTATTCCCTTGAATTCTGGGCATGATCGAGCTGATCTTCGTTTTCTGCACAAGCTACTACACGGAGTCATTTCCTGCCCAGAACTTTTGTCCCAGCATATGCTCCGAGTTTTCCAGAAGTGCACGCGAACACGTCATTCATTCCATACTGGTGCAACTAGTAGTCGTCACTCGCCTATTCACCGACTGCAAAGCCCGTACAACTTTCTTGGGGAGAAATTGGATGTTCAAAATGGCTCCCTGGCCCTGTTTCGTGCAGGGCTGACTAGTACTGTTTGTAGCTGACAGTATATGTCTTACTCCGTTCACATAATGTTGCTATGCCACCTTGCTTTGTTCGCTCGTTACTGTATTTTCTTCAACTTCTCGTTTGTATAACTTTTATCCTTACCTCACTATCTTCTAATTGGCTGTATGTTCACTTAACTAGTACATTATTTGTGGCTAACTCTTCCGTCCATAGAGTGTGATATCACTGTTATTACCGTTCTTTGGGCTTCTATTACTGTAGCGTACTTTCAGTGATACGTGTTGTATGTATGTCATTTTGTTTCTTTTTATGTTTGCTAGGGTACCAGCACTAACACATCACCGTCGTTCCTGGGCACTAAAAATAAACTGATTGATTGATTGATTGATTGATTGATTGATTGATTGATTGATTGATTGATTGATTGATTGATTGATTTGCCTGTACTCTGTTTCATACATTGTCTCATTGATGCTTCATCTTATTGCTATGGTTATTGTACGATGCGTTTTTGCAAACTACCATAATTTACAGTCTCTGGTAATCGTGTAATGTAGGTTGGATGCCACTTTTAATTTCATTCAGTGTAGTATTTTGAGTTTTTATTGTTCTTCACTCACTTACCTTTTTAGTGCTGTTTATTTGTCAGCCGCTGATGTCTGTCATAGCTGCCTTTTTTCCCTCTCAGTGAGCCAGCACAAAGGGTTTGAGTGTTCCTGGGCACTTTAATAAAGGTTGATTGATTGATTATTATTATTGGAGACGTTTCCGACGTATACCTACGATAGCGAAACGAAAAGTTTATTCTTTATGACGGCACAAACACGCCAACAGCCGAACAATGGCCGTTCATTTGTCCGATAAAACTGGAATAATTACGATCCATTTGTGAAATTCAACAAGCGCACTGCTCAAATTTGTGTTCAATAGCCCCTGGTGCTTTCTGCAGCGTCGCATATAGTTAAAAAGAAATGAATAAGAATGCTTAAGTGCTAAACTACTCAGTAAAAAACGCTGCTTGATGTCCGCGTGACGCACTTTATTTACGGCTCAACAAAAAAGGCCAAAAAGTTATCCAGCTTTGGAAGGCTGGAAAACAGCAGAGCTTGACGCGGTTATCCCTTCGTTGGAGACCCGGCTGTAGCACCTCACATCGATTTCCAAAGTTGCCGCTGAAAGTTTTTTTATGACTGGCTGGCGCGGATCGTACTGTCTGCAGGCTTTCCCATCTCTTGTATAGTGAACCGCGTTAGCACGCGCTATAAAAGCTGCCAGCCAAGTCCAAAGCCAAAGCCCGCGCTATGAACCCAAAAGAAACGCTGTGCGCCTGTACGGCGATTATAGCTCAGTCGGATGGACGCCGGTTCTATTTACACCACGGGAAGCGTTTTTTTAAAGACGATAGTCTTTCTTGGGCTACATAAACCCAGAAATTTTGGTCTGTCTGTCCGTCTGTCTTTCTCTAACTCGATTCAGCCACCCGGCCAAAGTAAAATGCTTACTGCTCAATAGCCCTATACACTCACAGCCAAATGTAAACGTCTAAGCCCGGTTTATATGTTCATACTTGTCAACTTTGTTGAACAAAAACAAGACATTACGCAAATATAAGACAGCAAATTAGTACGCAAGGGATATCTACAGTGTTCCTTTATTAAAAAAATCATGGTTGCTTGGTTTTTCGATAGCAAATGATATTCTTCATCTACTTTTAGAACGACGCGCACCGCCTGCTGTTGCCCGCGCCACCTCCTTGCTGCATATGAGAAATCATGCGGCAGCAGCAAAGAAAGGTTCCACTAGCAAGGTTTCACGTTGTGCTTGGAACGCACTTGGAGCACGGCAACGCGGTTCTTTAAACCTTGAAGTCGGCCACCTCGATTCACGCCCGTCTCCGCCGTACTGCAACGCTGGCACCGAGGCACCCCGCCTGTAGCAGTGGAACACGGTAAACTCAAATCACCTTGGGCAAACCTTTATGAGCACGACGGAACAGGAACAGCATGAGAAGTGAGTAGGGGCATTTCCTTGGCAAATGTCTACAAATACTATCGTCTTTTGACGACATTTGCAACGAAAGGAGCAGATACGCAGCCAATTTTTTTTCTTCCTAATCGGCGGCAGATGTTATCGTTCCCCGTCGTTGCTAATCCCGCACCGCACCCTTCGGGCCTTGGTGAGGCACAGTAGTTAGGTTGGCGGTTTCAGTGGGTAACAGTCCCAGTCTATGTTCCCGGGACCTTCCTAACCTCATTTGTTTCGTGAGGCTTCGAGGTTTTTTGGTGCGACGTACTGAAAATGGTGGGCCTAAATCTCTCGGCTGTTATTGAATTCGAGAGACCAGGAAATAACATAAAATTTACATGTTTTTACGTGAGGGCTGTTCTGTGCCACTCTAGCAATTTGTCTTTGGTACATTGATATTGTCCATATTGTAGGCAAGACGTCCCACTATGCGAACTACAATTCTACACATATAAAACACATTTTCAAATGTGTTTAACCGCTGAACAGCCCTCATGGAAAATGATCTCTTAGAGTTTGTCGGCAGTGTGAATTTTAGGGCTCAAAGAACTGCAGCTACCCAGTGATTTTTTTGTCGTCGTCTTTTTAATAAGGAATGACCTGCTAACACAGCTGTGTTCGATGCTCTACGGTTGCATTGAAAATACAGTTCTCTTTGAGTATGCTCCTAGAAACTAGGATCACACTGCTTGCGTTCGAAGAAATCTGTTTTAGAGTACAAGGCACATAGCCTAAGATTCAGTATGGAAATTCAAATTGTAAAAACAGTAACAGCTACCACCACCTGCAGGTTTTTGGATTCAAAATTCGGCCGCTTGTCCCTGTGCCATCATCCCACTGCTGTTAACGGTTATTTTGAGGGAGCTGGTGAATCTAGAGGACTCGGTTGAGCCCTATATAGTTCTTAACGGTCAATGATTGGTTCTCGGTAACATGAGTAGCGATCGGAAACTTCACTCAGAAGCGAATGTTGAGGTTATATAGTGTTCGTACAGGTGCTGATTTTTAAAATATGGCATTTATAGGCACTACCGTCAAAAACAGGCGTTCATAGGCACCCTAAATGTCTTTCTTATCCTCTAATCTCTGCTCAAAAACCTGAGTGGCGCAATACGAGAGCAGGAAATAAAATAGCCATTTGCCTTAAATCTGCATTCTAGTAACGATACAGCACAAAGGGAGCCTGAAGCCTATTTCAGGCAAAAGGTAAATGTGTAACCTACGATACCAAACTTGTTTTACTTTGAATGCACGTAGAAAGGGCATTTAAAATAGAAAAAGGAAACAGTATCCTAAAGGGACCACGCACACCAAACCCATGTTTAATTAATTGAGCCTCGTTAGTATCATACTGGTACCACTTTTAACAAACTTCGCTCAAATGAGCTATATAATCAGGAAAAAGAGAAGGACCATGCGACCCACTAGCTCATTTCCCGCAACAGAACATACATCATACGTGACAGCTCTCCGATTGGCTGAGGCCACCAAAAGTAAACGCAAATTAGGCAGGGTTTATAAGGTTGCCGAACGAGCTAGTCGGGCTTAATTAGGGCACATTATTTTTGAAGCAGTAAGAATGGTGGTGTCAAAAGCGGAAGTTACGGAAGTACATGTAAACATAGAAGTACCGATGCGTACTCCTGTTGGTACAGCGAGCACTATGCTTATTTTAGCTGTACAGCATTGCGGCGCTTTGGGGTTGTCTCAGGCGACACTGGCCGATTGGCGTAACGAACGGTGTCTTACGTGACCATACTTGGCGAGTGAGCCTCATGTTTCATGAAAGGATTAGTTTCTACGTCAACAAAAACAAGCCAGGCACAAATATGGTCAAAAACAACGCGAAGGCAGAAAACGGACCGTCGCGGTATGGTGGCGCCATCTAGGCTGACTAACGGTAAACCAGGCTCCGCAATCGGCTGCAGAGCGGTTCTGTGATGTAATTGCAGATGTCGCGAAAACACGATTTGGCAGGATAATCATAATTTTAAATTCAAATTATCTCTTTCGCAGTGAGAAATGATCGTTTGCTTCTGCACAAGCACTGGGGCACTATGAAACACGAACTCTTTCGAATAAAACAAACTAATTTTTTCTGCGTGGGTGCTTTAAAGAAACGTTTTTGAAAGGAGGGCAAATAAAAGGCGATTCTAAAACACAAGATGTTAAACAATCTGTTTCCAGAAAACCAGAAACAGGCGGCTGAATTAGGTAGCGCGCAAGGTCTGCGACCGCAGTGAAAGAAAATTGGTGTTGCGTCGGTGTGTTAAACCTTACATTCAGAATCAGAATCACTTTCTCCGGTAGTGAACCGAACTCGAGTGGAAGGCTTTGCTGTCGGCGGCTGGTACGAGTGGGTCTTGGTGGACGACTTGATAGGCGGCTTAGGGTGCATTTACCCCGCGCCTCCACCAGACGTCACATAGCCAAAAACGACGCAGATGTCTGGAAGTAAAAGCAATACAAGTTTACTGGAGCGAACTGGGGCTCCGCTTGAATCGTAGGGCTCGCTTTGACTCGACTGAAGGGAATACCGCGGCGGCTGCTATGTCAGCATTTATCTCTCGGCGAGATTGTTTCTCAAAATGTCGAATTACAACGAGAACACTGGAGATCAAAGAAGATTATTCCAGGCTAACTGCGTCAGGGCGAAACACTCTGTCTAGAAAAATAAGGTACCCGTCCGTACTTTCGACTGGTTGTTGTTAATGTGTGCAGCCCTTGCCTATCTCTAAAAACTTATTCTGGTTTTCTCTCAAACAATACGTAACACAGCGTGCGTTGATTTAGAGGCAAATTTCGTTCCGCGCAATTTACGGCTTACGTCTCATGTGTTTCTCCCTTCGTTATACTGGGAGACCCGAGCATCTTCGTGCATAACTGCTGGTCCGAATTATTGGTAACGGCATAATTAAGACACTGACCTTTCAAAATATAAGAATCCCTCTTTGATTCTTTGTGTACTTTGGCTGCGTACTTACATGTAAGGTACAATTCATAGGTTATACGCTTTGTGTGTGGCTATGTCGTTCACACGTACTGATGTATAATTCATTCAGCGCGTGTTCGTACGAGGTGTTCATAAGTATTCATCATTAGTTGTAATATTCCCTAGACTTCTGAAATTACCAATACAAAAAGTTTATGCATTTGTCTCTATTTTACCCAGCAAACACTCCGTAGTCCTGTCAGAAGTGGCATAATTACCAAGAATGCCATTAGACCTCCTGCCCTAACCGTTTTTTTTTCTCTGGTGCAGGTTGTATGCTGGAATAAAACCAATGGCTGCAATACCGTCACAGCTGCTGTTGATAATTCAAAACACTTTCACCATGAGTGCGAAGACAACTCGGCAAGGTGTCCTAAATCGGCAGCGGAAATTAATGCCAGCGACGTCCACGCAACTCTGGAATCGTGCAGTGACGCCGCGATCGGGTCCGATGCAGCTGGACATCGTCTGAGACAAAGTGATTCCCCAAAGCAAGACGCTGTCAGCACGCAGAGCTCCGAGCTTTCAAGTGGCTTTCAGGGAATGTACAACGCCATCTCAATGAACTTGTCTGCCATTCAAACGGACCTTAAAGAAATAAGACATGCAGTTATAATAGGCACCCCAGCTACCTCTCTCGAAGAAGACACTGGCGAAAAGAGCTTTGAAACAAGGTCAATACAAGAAAGCCTCCGGCAAACGAGAATTGAAATGGCGATGCTAAAAGATGAATTTGATGAGTTCACGCAGAATATGTACGCAAACCAACAGACACTTCATAACCACATCGTGGAACAAAATGAGGCGCTCAAGCAAAGTCTGACCGACACGGTAAAATCGAGAATGGACCAGAGAGAACTTGCTGCCGAGTTGGTCGCTCTCAAAGAAGCTATGGGAGATGGGCAGAGTCGATTGGCATGTGCTATTGATCGCCAAAATGACCTAATCAGTGAACTGCTTCGCAGTACTAATTCGACTCAAGAAACACGGACGCAAAACTTCCAGGGAACTGCACCAGTTCACGTTGCAACATGCGTCTCAACATCGGAAAAGAATGTGCCTGAGATTGCTTGGGCGAAAAGCAGTTCTGCCGAAGATCGCCAGCTTGCATTGGCTCTCTTCCCTTCGACCATGGCTGTTGCTACAACGCACACGTGGACCCTTGAGGGATATCAGTTACTCAAGCAAAGAGCCGGAATTCAAAAAATTGTGAAAGGAATGGTGGAGCCAGTGTACTTGAGGGGCTACTGCGTGTCATTCGGAATTGTTTTTTATAATCAGGCAGGAGCCTATTTCTACTTGGAACTACACGAGGGGAAAGTGGATCGCTATCTCAACTGGCCCTTCGATCTCCAAATCAAGTGGAGCATTCTTCATCCAAAGGGAGCCGAGAAGCTGGAGTATTGCATGACACCAAGAAAAATGTCACGTTGTAGAGACCTGTTCTTAAAACCGAAGGAAGCGAGTGACAGTGACAGTTGCTCGAGAGCTCATAGCATCGCTGTTAGCCCAGCATACCTGGAGTCGTGGGGCTTCATCGAAGACGGCCGAATGGTCCTCAGGTAAGATATCCCATACATTGTTTGAAAAAGCCGTGAATGACCACAAGATTGATTGCGATAATGCAAGAATCGTCGCAACCGAAAAAAATTAGTGCCTTTCCACTATGTGAAGAAGGATGACCTGCAAAGCTGGACGCAATCCAAGGAGCGCACGAAACAAAACACGTTTGTCGTAATTTGCGATGGAGCATATGTCCTAGCCCGTTAGCGGAATGACCCTCTGACGAATCCTAGCTTTGTTCTTGCAGATAAACATGGAACTGCCTGCGTCCCTCCCGCGTCGTAAGCATCTTATTGTTTGTGTAAGGCCGGGTTCATACTGTTGCCGCAACTGTCGCAATGACTTAAAGAATGACGTTATTTCGCGTCTCAGCTAACCGAACAGCATGACATGGCAGTTTTTTACGTCCATTGATCACGGTATAGGTTTTGCGTCGGTAATGTGCACTTAGCCTAAGACAGAAAACCAATCTGCTCTACCGCTGAGGAATCCGGACAGAACAGCTGCGCGTGCA
Organism: Haemaphysalis longicornis; assembly: GCA_013339765.2. NCBI lineage: Eukaryota > Metazoa > Arthropoda > Arachnida > Ixodida > Ixodidae > Haemaphysalis > Haemaphysalis longicornis. The sequence continues at coordinate 160,055,939 of CM023454.1, forward strand.
CGCCTCTCCGACTGCCTCCCACTATTCTTCACTGCACACCTGCGCACGGATAAGGGGGAAACCGGTCATTTACGCGTGCTTAGAAGTGACATACGCCGCGACGGCGGGTTTTGGTCATTTTAGGGGGCAGCCCTTTGGCAGCCGTTTCCTGGGCTTCGCGGGAGCGGCGTCTTTTTATGCCTGCGTAACGGAGTGAGCGAGCGCAGCAGCGAAAAACGAAAGAAAACGGAGAGAAGAGTCTAGCGAAGGGTGAACTGGAGTACGACACGTGCGGCTACCATGTCTTTATTCCAGAGGAGTCACTTGTGTTACACACACCGGAAGTCGGAATTTTCGCTTAGTGAGCCGTATAATGCTTTCACTTATATGAAGCATAAGGTACTTCGGCAGCTGTACTGGCAACCACAACCAGATGCTGGTAACTTAGTGGTACCTTTGGAAAGCGTGTTGCGGTACTCGAAAACCATCGTAGACTCCAGGCAGGGAAGCCCATCTCCAATTGGGCACGCCGCTTAACTGCCACGCTATAGACTGGAAATGCTGCTCTGTGTTCGAGCACGGAAGCAAGATCCCACTGTGAATGGGGCTGTCACCGTACGACTTTTTGGGTCCCTTTGCCTGTCTCACTTAATAGGACATGTTATGGGAGTTGCAGTCATTGTCTAGTTACATCACTAAAGTACAGAAGATTTAACATCGAAGCTGTTCGTGGTCAAGGCTTTCAAGGAACGAGGCGTCGGAACGGTGACGCATGATGATGATGATGATTGCTATTGATTTCCACTTTGTAGCGGGGTGATGACATGTCCCCTTACCAAAAAGGACTAATATGCCTGTGTTACGCTCTTGGTTTAATACTAGCGCTGCTTAGGGCAGGCACAAAAAACTTATTAGGCGCAAAATAATTTTTTTCTGTTGCAGGGGGTAACTGTCCTATGCAAAATTCCCTTCTCTGCGTCTGATGTGCAGAGGGAATATCCTAACGAGGAGGAGAAAAAGCGCCAAGCACACGTGCAGAAAGTGAAAACAATCGTTGAGCTAGACGCTTATATAGGCACATGTTTTCTGAACTACTAAACCTGGTGGCAGCGCTTATGCTTTTCAACATGGTTTGCAAAAAGAAAATATTGAGCCTATTTTAGACCAGACACCAATACATAAACGACAATTTTTCGTACCATTCTTTGCCGAGTACCCACCGAGCCACTAAATGGCAAAAAACAACGAATATAAGGTGACTGCCCAATGACACCAGAAATATGGCTTAGGGTTATTCACTGTCTGGTACCCTTTATCTGGCCTACGTGTGTGCGTCGTTATTTTTAGCCCTAAATCCCACAAAAGGACACTGAAGTAATTTATAAACGTTGTAAAATTACTCGCGCAAATCGTAGTCTGGAGTCCTTAAGCCACGTTTTTGCCACACTCGGTGCGTTTACTCACCTTTATGTAGAGAAAAATATTCTCGAGTGCTGTCTTCCTCACTGCATCCTCTTGGCCGAATTCCTATGACGTTTCGTATGACGCTCACCCGGGATGGCTTGGCTTCAATGCCCAACTGCACGGCTCGCCGACACTGCGACAAAGCCAGTCGACCTGCCACCGGCGGGTGGAAGTAATTTATTCGCTCAGATTAAGAAAGCCAAGACGCGATTTATACGTAGACAAATGCGCCTTTGTTAGTTTGTAGACGGTATCAAGCTTTGTAAAATCTATGACGTTCAAATAGCTCCACAGATGCGCACGTGCGACGCTTGGTTGACTGGTACGCTAGCAGAAAGTCTAAGGTCAGTTTAAAGCGGGAGAACAATCCACAATCATAGGCACCGACGTATTAAAATCAACCGAAATTTTTATCGTAAAGCGTAAAAGCAAGGTGCGGAAAGCGCTTTTGCGCTGGGTGGACTAGCACAGCGGCCAGCAACCCGAGCACACACCATGGGGTTGCTTTTTTCCCTACGGAATACAGTGGTTAGAGATGAGATATTTGCGGGATTATGGGGATACCTTCTGCACGAGGGTAATTCAAGACATAGTCATGTAAGCTGCTCCAAATACTGAAACTAAAAGAAATAGGCATGCTATACGATATGTAGTTTATGTTTCCCTTCGCCCACTGCGCTGTTTGTTACGGTCAAGTGTCCGAAGCATTAGGTCAATTGTTTTGCAATACGCAAGCTCGAATCCACGGTAACGCGTGTGTTTTTAATTGTTTTTTCTTGGTTAATGTTTTCTATACTGAATTCACCACTTGCGTTGCAACTTTCATTGCTTCACGGGCGAGTTCCCATAATGCGTGACAACCGACACTAACGCGCTGATGAGAGCTCGCTGGCGTGGTATTGCCATAAGCACGGACTGCTTGCGGGCACAGCGCCGAATCAGCCGACTCTCGGGCCAATGCTAACAAAACACGCGTCTTATGACACAAGTACAATTCAGGCGAAGTCCAAAGGCGGGGCAAATTGCTTCACATTGCAGTGTCTCAGGTGACGTAGAGGGCGTTCAGCCACGGCGTGCACCTCGCCCATGGGTCATTACGATTCTAAGCCGTGCTTGCAGGCTTATCCGGTATGCCGATTCTTGAGATGTCGAGAATGCCCAGCCAACGATTACGTCGTACGCCAAGCACGTTTTTTCACAGAACGGAAACCTAAACGGGTTTAATTCCGATCTCGGACATTGTTCAATCATAGAGAATCTTCACAGCACACCACTGCTGTTAGTTGTTGCGGCAGCTGCGAATGCCACATGGTACTTTTTTCTTCTAGGCTTTGTAAATAAATACTGTCCGGTCGACCAGATAAACGATGAAAAGGGTGTATTTGAGCCAGTGCTTTGCAAACGAAACAAAAGTTTTTCAAATTCACTTCAGTATCTCTTTAGAGAGCATTATTGCTCCTTTTTGAATCCTTCCGTTGCCTTCGGATTGTTCGGAGTGCAGTCATCCTTCTAGAAAGTGCTGCGTGTACTTATTTGTTCCCCCTTCTTTCAATCTTTTCTTCATTTTCAGCTACCATACAACGCAGTAAACCAAGGTACTCAAGCAACTCGTATGACAATATATCGCTGACTTTGCACACCGGATGATTAGATAACGGCTTCTCCTTAACACTCAGCAAATGCTCTCCACAGCTGCAGAATTCTCGGAACAGTTTTTGTATGCAAAACATTGCCCGGTAATGGGTCAAAAGACGGCGTCCGCCGGCATACTAAGACCCCGCTGGCAGCGACAAGCACGAAATGGCCGAAAAACATGCGCGAAGATACCGGAGTTTACAAACAAACCGCGGTTCCCCTTCGGGAGTGCTAACAAATATCCCAGTGCACATGCTGCTAAAAAGGAAATGCCACAGCAACTCATTAAGGCACTTCCGTCTTATCCCAGTGAAATAAATATCCACCGTGTCCCAATGTCGCAAGTCATATTTTCGCTTGACATTTAGGCACTTTTCTCCTCGAGCGTGGTAACTAATCGTAATGTCAATCAATTATTTGTGAACTATGTGCGTTTGTTTCCTTTTTGCAGACTCTCACTCGAAGATCCCACAGCCGACGAGGAAACATGAAGATGTCCTTCACAGTACAGAGTCACCGTCTGAAGCGTGAAATTCTGTGCGTGTTGTGTTTCCACCGCTCAAGTAGCAGTTTTGTATACTCAAGTGAATACACGTCCTCGAAGGCACAGCTGAAAAGTGTCAATGGGAGGCAAATGAGAATAATCAATCGAACAACGATCAAATGAAGTGTTCAGGTGCAGCCGGGTGAAGAATAAACTGATTGCTAAGGGGCGAGCTGTATGCTTTTTTTGTCGTCGGCCTTTTTTCGATCCGTTTAAAAGCTCTTGTCGAGAGAACTGCAAAATACTTGCTAAACCACAATGTTTTTTAGAAATTCATCTGTTAAAAAGTCTGGATGTAGCGGCGAGGGCTAATGCCCAGTGCTTCTCATCGCCTTTGGTATATGCAAAAGGCATGGTTGGAGGATCTTCGCCCCTTTACACCATCTTTTGCATTTCCCATTGGACCTAGTTCAGATTTTGATTCAAAGCATTCCTCACTCGTATATTGACCATTTATCGTCTGCCCCCGTTCATCCAGCTAACAGGATAGCCAACGGGATAAAGAACTGGAAGGGCAGAAAATGGTACAAGCAGAGATTAAGCAAAAAGCGAACAATGAATCGCAGAAATACGGACGAAGGACAAAAGCGCATCCAAGAAGTTTTGGAACGATGTACAATTAATAATCTCAAAAACTACATCAATCAAAAATTGTTGATTGATGAGGAGGGCACCTATTTAGAAGAAGAGCGTTCGTTGGCGTATAATAATTGAGTGATTAGTGAGACGTTTTGAGAAATATAGGAAGGGAAGTCTACACCGACAACAACAGCGCTACAGGAGACTGCGGAAAGGAAAATGAATTTGAGCAACGTTGAAAAAAAAAGTAAAGCAAAAGGTTTACCCTAAAACAGCACTGTGTCCCAACTGAATACCAATGCAGCTGATAAACCTGCTTGGACCAAAAAGTAAAGAATCGCTTGTGAGGACAGTACATAAGGTGATAAAATCCAAGTAAATACCGAAGGAACGGCTAGAAAGTAGGATGAACTTAATACATAAAGGTAGAGTCAACAAGGCTAGTATTGATTCATACAGACCACTAACAGTAACTTCACTGGTGTATACGTTCGTATTGTAGGCTATAAAGTCAGAAGTTCAAGCGTAAATGGAAGAAAATGATATCCTTGTTGAACTGCACAATGGATTGACAAGACAGGCGCCTAGATGATAATTGGTTTTTATCAAAAAGTGCATTGAAATTCTGAAAGCTCAGAATAGACCATTATGAATTACGTTCTTGAGCATCAAAAGAACACATGACAACGTCAACAGAACACTGCTGTAGAGGGTGCTGAAACTCCAGGGCTTAGATGACAAGTTAATACAGTTCCTTATAGCAATGTATAAAGACAACAGAGTGAACCTCAAGGGAAGGGCAGAAATGCGCACAGTGGGTCAAAATCCAAAGAGGTCTGAAACAGTGATGTCGTTTGAGCCCAATACGGTGTATGTCTTTCGTGGTAGGGTTAGAAAAGAAATTGGGAGAAAGGCAATTATTGTTCAACCTAATACATAAATGGTAAGGCGAAGTGGTACAATAGCGTATTCCCGGATAGCTTTACGCAGATGACATGGTTCTTTTAGCTGATAACCAGACCGATATGCAACGGCTCATAAATATTAGTGGCCAGAAATCCACAGACCCCGGGTTAAATGTTAGGAATGATAAATAGAGAATAATGGCTTTCAAAGACACTAAGCACTGAGGCAATGTCATTCGAGCATGGTGAATACCGATAGTAAAGAAAAATAAATATTTGGTAGTGTGGATAAGCGAGGGCGACAACTGCAAAGAAATCGCGAGGAGCAACTTAAGAACAAAGGAAGCGAAACGCAGCTATGATAAAATCACAAGCTCTATCATAAATTGAAGTGAACCAGAGAACAGTAGGCCGTTTGACCTTGTGAACGCATGGAAAAACAACTAACGAGTCAGTGCAGGGAGTTATGGGCTGCGCGTCGTTTCAAGTTCGAAAGGCGCAGCGTAAAATATGTTTTCAAAGGAGGTTGAGAGCAGTCGATGAAAGTAGGTGGGCAGCTAAAGTTATTAGGTACCTATACAATAAAAGCGTGGAAACGCAGTGGCTAAGGATTACTAGAAGTCTAACGATGAAATATGGAAAGAACAGTGGAGAATCCAAGACAGCCAGCGTAACAAAAAAAGATGCAAGGCACATGGAAACGAGCAAATGAAGAGAAAAAATTGAAGCTAAAACGTCGTTAGAGATGTTCATGGAAGAGAAATTGGACAGAAAAAAGAAAAAATTTAGGATAATTCCAAGGGAGGTACTTTGCTCTTTGAGGCTGGAGCGGGATGTTCAAAAACTAAGAGTTGTGTCTTGAAGTATACACAAAATGATGAGGTATGCGTGATCTGCGGAAACGAAATAGAAACTATGCGGCACGCAGTGTTGGAATGTGAGTGTATGCATCCAAATCTACATGAGAGAAATATTCGGCTTCCAGAAGCCCTAGGATTTAAGGGTAGCGCCGCGGGAGTTTAATGTCAAGGCGGTCGAGACAACCAAAAAGAAGATTAGAATGCTGGTGGACGAAAAGCAGAGAATGGAATATGACCTGGGAGAGCTACCACCTCCGAAAGAAATAAATATTTTGCGCCTGCCCTAAGAGCAGCGACAAAATTACACGAAGAATGTAAAACATAGATATATCAGTTCCTTTGGTAAGATGACACGTCATTAGCTTGTTACAGAGGGGATACCATTAGCAATCAAATGAATAAAACAGGCAACTCGGTTGCTGATAACCGACACCCCGATTCAAAGGGAGAGCCCCTAGTCATCGTCATTGCCACCAGTCAAAACCCCTCCCATGAAGCAATTCAACGTGCCCATGTCTGGTAGGGAAAAAAACATTCGCCATAATGTCACTCCAGGAGGCTTTCAAGTAATCAACACAAACACTACTTCCGAATACGAAAAATGTGTGCTATACTTAGATTTTACCATCCTCGCTACATGAAGAAAGATGGGCATTGCTGCTAACGAAAAAGAGAATCCTCCAAACACACCTCTGAGACGTTTCAGAGACAAAACTACGACTGAAAAGCAATATGGAAGGTCGGCAATTTAGTCCTTGAAGATGCGCTTGGGGACAGATGTTTTGTGTTCTTGGAGGCGCAAGCCCGCGCGTTTTCTCCGGCACTGTGGCGAAAAGCGCTCTCTCTGTTTTTTGGCAAGAGTAAGAACAGGCGGGCCACTATATTTCTGACCATGACTTTCGAAACGGAGCACTCCACTGCTGCTTCGACCTCCTCGTCGTTACTGGCAGCGACACGAGAAATGATGTCATCTTCCAGCACACTACACACAATGGTACTTGCGTCCACATTGACGTAGTCCGCAAAGGAGACGTCCTCCGAACCGTCCACAATGGGGCGGTGACGCCATCTTCGTACAGATGTGTCTGGTTTTCTCGGAAACCCTCCTCGCCCAATACGGAGTGGCCATACAATGTGCCGTCGTAATCGCTGTCACTTACTGCCAAGCACGCACTGCATGCAGTTGATCTGTTTTACTGGCCGTCTGCCACGCGCCAAGGGAATGGGGCGGCGGCACGCAGTCCCAGTAATCCGTGGCAGAACCTTCTCGCGTTCTAATTGGGGGCTTTCTTATACACCGATTTGTATGGAGCTTGCATGGACCAAATCATGCAGTTCGATTTATTCACGAATTCGAATAACTGGAGCTCGAAATAACGCGCTTTCACTGTATAGCAGTTTTTTTTTTTGTTTCAGTTGACACAAGGCAGCGCAATTCGCCTGATACATGTTACATCTAGACAGGCGTGCACAACGCAATTTTCCAATTGAAAGTTACAACAACACTTAGCCACTTTAACTGATTGTTCTTGGCATTGGTCTTTATGTTTGACCAGATACAATATCGGCGATACAAAACCGGACTTAGTATTAGGGGCCCGATCGCGGACTTCCAGGCACTTATGCATCAGTGACGCCTGGTAAGCGTCGAGATAAGATACTATACTCCGTTTTATACATCAAGTGCAACGCTGTGTAGGCAACACAAGTAGTCCGCAAAGATAGAGTGTGTATCGCTCCGCGCGGTTTTGTAGCCGTGTGGTCTAACGCGTCGCTCTGGAGAAAAGACGCTGAGTTTTGAAGTACATGGGGTCGAAACCGCGTTCCGACGTTTCTTTTTATTTTTTACCACATCTTCTGCGGGTTCAATTCTACATATTATTTCGTTCCCAGTAACTTAAACACTACGCGCATGCGGAAATGAACTGCACGTATGGGTTCATTAGATGCATACCGTGCTCATTTGTGCGGGCCGAAACAAGCTCGAACCGATGTTTAACCAGCAATGGCGACTTTGTCGCGATTCTGCAGCATTGTCAGTTTACCTCGTTGATTCTAGCGAGAACTATGTGTAAAAAACACGTTAATTTATTGATTAGTTCGCACAGCTCTTCCAACCAGAGTGAATTACCAACAGGTGCTCACTGTCAACTTTCGTTTTCGCCGTCGTTTTCGTTTCGTTTTCGGCCTTGTTTGATCCACTTCTTTCTGGGCCTCTCTTAAAACACTCAGCATGTTATTGATTCTACCGGGCCACCAGCAGAGCAACGGGTTCAGTTTTTACCGAAAAAAGTTTGGAACAGACTTTGGCACTGCACTGTGGAGTAGCCCGAAGCACTTGGTGCTAATAACGTATTATTGGTTATTCATTGGAAAGGCCAGAAAGCAGATTTCTGTACCTTAGAATACTGATTTCTGGCACAGAAACGCATAATGTATATTTTAAATTTGTTATTCGCCTCTTTCCAGGCCGAATATAGCAATAGTTTTGTGAATTCTTGTGCGTGATTTATTGATTTCTTCACTACAATGTTTCACCCAAGAAACAACAGTTATATTTTCTTTTGTGATTGAAAAGAGTGCTCTTTAGGCTAAGCTCTTATTCGCAAGAGAATTATGGATTAGGTCAATTGTTTTTGCATACGGAACCTTGATATGGCCTGTTTTTTGTGTTAAGAAAATGTAATGGTATGTGTTAATGCTGTGACAAAAAACAGAACTAGCTCATGAATTGGAGATTTGTTGCCATACATAAATGCATACAGGGGCAATACGGATTGTGTGTCATACACAAATATTGCAAGAGGAGGCTGACTGTCGCGGTTGAAAAAAAGCTTTATTTATAGCAGAGCACCTCCGGTTGATTTCCTGGTGGGATCCGACTTCTTCCTTTCGTTCCTTTCTTCCACCCAGTTTTTACAGAAGGTATATGACTGTTCCGGCTGTATACACTTCACGACCGACCAGGACAGCATTAAAATGTAGTGTCTTTCATAGCACGCGTCACTTGGTGACGTTAAACCCCACAAACAAAACCACACGACGAGGAAACACAGTTTGGCTTGTCGCGGTAACAAAGCCTTCTCGGGGAATTAGCTCAGCATGAAGCAGCGCGAGCAGGCTGGATAGAAAGGTGTCCACGCTCCAGCTCTTCCAGTTGACCCTCGTGAACAAAGTCGCCACTGACAGGTCACACATTCCTGGGAAGTTCATCAACAATTCCCCCCTGCCCTGTCTTCGGAATTCCTTGATCGTCCGCAGGTACCTGCGGCGCCAGACAATGATGCCAAGATTCCGTATTCTCTTATCATAGGTGAAGCCCATGTCCTTCATTAACCTCCACAAGGTGGTTTTCGTGAAGTTCGGCAAGTCGTCGTCTTCGTTGACAGCCTTTCGCACACTGTCCAGTGTCCCGATCTCCCTCTTGGCATACATGCTCTGCACTTTCAGGCGGATGGCATAGACTGTGAAGCTGTCATTCTTGACGGTTCGCGTGCTTGATATCGTCACGCCACGAGGTCCTCTCTTTGGAGACACCAAATTCCCACGCAGACACTCCACCTTCAATTTCGCCACGGTACGGTGAGATACTCCGGTGTTCTCGCTCACAACACTCAGTACTTCCTGCACAGATTTCGCCGGGAAACTCATCCTGGTACGGGCGTACACAATTGCAATTACTTGCTTGGCGTTCTTTGACAACTTTGATGTGCAAACCTCGAAAAAATGCGTACAGGAAGACGGGGTCGAAGCCCGAGAGCTGGACGCCATTTTTGCAACGCTGCCTCAAAGAGTAAACAAAAAACGGCGTTCCCTGTCCTTTCTGTCCTTTCCCTTACGGCGGCTTCAAAACCGTCCTCAGACCACGCATGGAGGCGTCGGGGTGAGAAGTAAGCGCTGTGTTCATCCAAACAGTCGATATCGTGTGCCTGCATTCACCCAGGTTTCATCAAAGTAGAAGATTTTTTTATCTCAATCCTATACTTTGCGGTGTCGTAGAGGTGCTTTTGCTGCCACTCGACAGTGTCCGTACCGCTCTATAAGGAGCGAGTTCTGACCCCTCTTCTCATATCTGTCATTCAGCATGCGGCGCACAGTCCATGGCTTGAGAGTAGTAACATCGCCGCTAGCGTTGACATCCGCTGCATCTGCCTTCACTGTCGGGGTCCCAATGCGGAAAAAAGGCGATACAAGGACGAGAGCAATGCGCACCTCGGGAAGTCGTCGTACTCTTCTGTGCTTCTCTTTCCAGTGCTTCGCGGGCGCTTCGGGAGTGTGTCTCAACATTTACATCGTTATTTTTCATCTCCTTCTCCACCTCCATTACAAAGCTCACGCTGACTCGAGAAGATCACTCACTGTCGCGACCGGTTCTTCAACGTAGCGCTCTGGGTGAAAATGCCGCAAGCGAACGTACGCCTTCCGGTTCATCTTCCGTACGGAGCTGCAGATGACACGGCCGATTTTGTTTTTTTTTGTACAATCGGCCGTGACGTGGATTGGAAACGCACTACAATCGTCAGTCAAGAACGATAAACGCACACTCAGATGCGAGTTTTTCGGGCTCCAAACTGGAAAAGGGAACCGGAAATTGCATGAAGCCAGAACAAGCCTTTGAGGGAAAACCCGTACGAGCAGAAATTCACCATCAGCAATAAAGTTGAAACTCACTACTCGAGTGACGAACAAGTTCTTTCACGCGTTGTACCCGTACCCCCGCTCCTTTCTTGACTTCCTTCGAGAGATCGGTGCCGTCTGTACTCGTAAATAGGTTCTTTTTATGCTAACGGACATTCTATCCCAGATTTAAAAAAAGCGTTTTTAGCTAAGGTTTTTATCTCCCGCTAAAAATGAAGTCATATTGAAGAACTACTTTTAGGCGCGGACTCACTCAGAAAAGCTTGGCTCCGAGTGCTGCCTGCAGGTGCAAGGCGGTCGGCAACACCGTCACGTTGATGAGCGACACCATTGATGTGAAGGGCGTACTTTGACTGGGCGACGCTGTTTTTTTTCTTGAGTGGTGTAGGAGTATAGCGTGGGGCATGCAAGATTTTCTTACAGCTTTTTTTGGGCCACCATCATGTACATGGGTGCCACTTCTGCGATTGTGAGCATTGGTTGCGGCAGATACCTTTCTACGTTTTTAAGACCGCAAGATTTACTTTTGGCCAGCCTCATTAAGGGCCACGCCTCATGTGGGAGCACATCTATGGCACCAGCAGCCTGTTTTGTGCGTGTCTCGTGGGTGTGCTTTGTGCGCACCTTGTGTTCAAGTTTTACAGAATTTTACAAGCCGTGGTGACGTTGTCTTACACTCACGAGCTCTGTAACACGACATAAAATGTTCGTACAAAACCACCATCTTACTAGTTTTTGTATGCAAGAAATAGCGGCGGAGTTGATGTGATCTCTACTCAAGGCAGGGGCGGCAGAAGGTTAGAGGGGCAGATGAGATCAAGAAGTTCGCGGGGATAAATTGGTCGCAGTTAGCACAGGACCGGGATAATTGGAGATCTATGAAAGATGCCTTGGCCCTGCAGTGAGCGTAGGTAGAATAATAGATGATGATGATGATGATGTGATGATGATGATGATGATATGGTTATTGGCTGGTCGCGCAGGCAGTTTGTTTCTAAGATGTCCTGTGAGTCTTGGGCTACTCCCTCTTTTGTCGGGCTGGCTCACATCAGCGCTGAGACGCCGTAGCAGGGTTTGCTCTCGCAACGTGTACCCCAGTCACTCGCCAGGAAAGCGATAACGTTCGTACTACAGGGGTTTATTGCGTAGGCCATTCCCATACAAGACGACAGTGCACTGTACTAGTAGCTCCTGGGACAAAGAGCCATTAGTGTTACCCTTCCCGGCATCGGGTGGCAGTTATGGCCCGCCTACGTAAGCCGACGTGACGTGCGCTGAGCTTAGAATGGGGCTTTTGGCGTCCACTACGCTGCAAGCCACGGGGTTTGACCCGGCGGCATTGGCTCTTCTCTGCCGACCTAAAAAGGCGCAAGCCGAGCCGTCCCAGAGCGAACGGTGATTAACTCGACAAAAGACAGAGAAGACTCCCCGGACATCCTAGACAACAAGCTGCCTTCACGAACAGCGAATAACACAGTCAAGGCATTCGAACATCAACGAGGCAAGTGCCCTACCTTACGCAGCTAGAAAACACCCGCCAAAGCAACTAAAGCCAGGAAGGGTCAAAGTGCGTGGCACACATCGTGGTTTCTACAGGGTTGCTTAGTGGCTCTGGCGATGTGCTGCTCAGCCCAAGGACGCCTTTGCGGCTGCTTTTTTAATGTAGGGGAAATGACAAAACGTCCGTGTGTCTAGATTTCGGTGCATGATGAAGATTCCCAGTTGGTCAACATCGATCCGGAGGGGCCGTCCACTGCGGCGCGTCTCATAGCCCAGTAGTAGCTTTGGTGCGTCAAACCGGGCAATCAATCCTACCTCGTGGTGCCGTCCCCGTGGTCTGCCCATGTTACCGACATACTTCCTGCGGAGCCTGCCTCCCAGACTGGTGAGGAGAGAGGCGGGCTGAATGCTTTCGCCTGAGCGCCTCCCCGTCAAGCGGGAGAATTCGCCAACCCACACGCTTTCCCACGAATGTAGCCTAAAGTACTTGGGCCGCGTAATGCTAACCACAGTATAGCAATCAAACCTTTTTATGCAATATTGGCAGGTCTTGGTATTGCGAAAAAACGCTCACAGGCCCCCGAAACGGCCGCACATTTTGCAGGCGGGCACGTCACATAACTGCCCCCGACTCAAGAAGGAGTATTGCGGTGGGATGGCTCATGGAAGCGACAAGTCTTTTGTAATTGCGGCTGTCCCAATATGACCTTAATTAATTAATTGATTAATTATTAATTATAATAAATCAATAAATAAATAATTCGCACGTGAAGGGAGGTTTAATTGCTGTTTAGTTACTAGTTACATCATTGAAGTACAGAAGTTGATTCATGTTTTTTGGGATATTAAAAACGCAAGTTTCCGTCGCTAAAAGTTCGTGTAAAATTTTCGCGTTCCTAGTGCCGATTTTCGCGCCAATTGTTTCCGCATGTTCTGACGATATACCAGCCAATCAGCAGGGGGTAAAATTGGAGATTTCCATCATAGCAACCAGTACAACCAGTATGTTATTCAACATCTTGATGTCGACCACCAAATGCGTGGCCAATATATTTGAACGCCGACGATGATTAAGACACATTGCAGGTCAGTGTGCCGTCACGATTGTTTGAGCGCAACGCCCGAATACAGCGCACGGTCTGTGCTCTCGTCTCAGCCCCTCAACAAAAACCAGAACAACCATAATAATGGATTTGTAAGGTGCACAGTAACGACAAAATTTCGACTTCGACTCATTGACTTCCTCTACCCTTGACCTCGCATTAATTTGTGCTAGTGTTATTCTTTTCTCCTCCCTAAGCTCTTTAGTAGCCTCATTGCGCAGTTTAAATCTTACCATGCCCTTTTGGGTTGTTCCGCATAACGTCGTGCTTCTAGACAGTGCTGCTTCTTTTACTTTTTTTCCCTTCGTTCTCGGTAACCGTAAAAAGTAGTGAAACAAACTAGCCAATTGACTTACGTGACAATACCGCACTGACTTCGCACACGCGATGATTAGACAACCTATTTTCGTTGACAATACGCTAATGCTAATAACAATTGCAACAGTCGTCGGAAGTGTTTATTCGTAATATCTTGCGTGGTTCGGGAAGCAAAAAAATTGAAGCCGTTCCACTCAACGTGAAAGCGGCGGGAAGTGCAGAGCAGTGATTCGCCACAGTGGTCTGATGCGCCATTATCCCCTCACTGCTACCATCCCGCTCGCTCCCTCGCCTCCCTGTATGACTCCGCTGTTGATTTAATAAAACGCAGGTTGTCCAACACAATTCAAATTTCCCAACTTCCCAGTGCATGCGCGCCCCCTACGTAAACAGCACCAGTGGGAGTTTCTCTTTGTGCTTGCTTTTCATTCCGCACTTGCCGGCGTCTTCTTGCGCAGTTTGGAACGCGCCATTTTTTTCTTGCACTGGCAGTTTTTTTTCGTTCACTATCACAAAAACGAATTCAATGAGCGTTGCTAACTAAATGAACGGGGGGGCTGCCGGTTGACTACATGTGCTTTGCATCAATTGTACCTGCAGTTTTGTTTGCGCTAAACAACGGGAAATGTATGACAAGCGCCAGCGGATCACGAGATTCTAGCGGATATGACTACATAAACCGCTTGCTTTTCAAAGCTTGATTGGGGCGCCGTGACGACGGTGCGCCGTTGGGAAAGCTACGACGACAAGGTGAACCCCTAAAGTGCTAAACAAACGCTTCGCAGCCAGGAGTTTTGAGTCTGGGGAACTGACAAAAGGGAGTACGGGCCTCAGCGCAGCTGAAGCTGGGCTTTAAGTTATCGGGCATATCCTTTTCTGAAAATCACCCATGCGTTTGCAAATACATTTGAACACGGATATATCGAGCATGGATCCATCACATTATTGTCTATATGGAACAGTCTGAACATTCTGTTGGAAATTATATGCACAAGAATAGCGCTGTCGTACGCGTGTGTCGAACTTCCGCTCACGGGCACATTGCATGCATTGAATGCTGCGCCGCAAATGCCTCTGCAATTGCGCTTCTCCATTATGTGAAGATGATGACTTCTCGCGGGCGCTACCTTGCTCTCAGTGAAGAAACACGTCGCCGTGTCGCTTCATTGGCCTTGTACACTTGCTGCTTGCACACTAGCATGTGGGGCAGCTTCGGGAAATAGGGAACACGGATAGTGATTTGGTGCGAAAGGAAATAGAGAAGAATATGTAAAGGAGGGCAGGAAACCGACCGGAAACGATCGGTTTCTGGCATTTTTTACTGCGGGCTTGAGCGGGTAGTAGTGGTGGCTCGCGTAGGGAGACCGATGTTGCGTGGTGCGTGTTTGTTTTGTCTGCGGCACGCGTTTCTTAGCCATGGTCCCAGTAAAGCGTAAGAATTTGGATTTAGTGACGAAAACGGACATCATTCGGTGGGTACAGGCCGGTGAAAAGATGTCGGCTGCATTTGTCGGAGTATTTTTGTGCGCGATACTGCGCATCAAATCCCACGTGTAGGGGAAGGCAGCACGATCACAGCCCGCCCGATCCAGTTCGTGTCTTGTGCAAGGCGGCTTCGTTGCGCGGCTGCAGACTATAGGTCTGCTGGTACCGAAGACGACGGCTCTGAGTGCCTCGAGAGTGAAATTGTAGAGCTGTCAGCATTCCCTTGCACCATTCCGAATGAAACAACGGCACACAAGTTTGCTAAGTGCTGACGACGATGCACAGACTGTGGTGAACAGCCCCGATGCCGAATGAGCGGACCTTACTAGCGGCCCTGACAACGTCCCCAACCGCCTACTGCAGCCGAGCTTGCGTCCGTGTTCACCTGCGCCACTGTTGTGGCACAGTGTACAACGTTATATTTTCACATTTGGACGGCGTTTGTAAACTTGAAGACTTGAAAACTTGTGCATCTCATGACGGAAAAAAGAAGCAAGTGAACGCCGCAGACTTTTTTCATTGTAAATAAAGTGCGGTGGTCGTTGCGCTGTGGCTCAACGTTTATGGCTGTGAGAAACAAATCGGTAAGCGACTGCTTGTCGCGACTTTGAAAAGCTCTCAGCGATCTGTGGTACTATCAAATAAGCTTCAGATGACACATTTTACATCTTTCAAAATATCGGTATATCGAAAAATTGAGGAATTCCCTTTGGAGTTAGATATATTCATGTTCGAGTGTAGTGTGGTGAGAGTGCGTGGGGATAGCCGTTGCGCAAATAATGTCTCCACTTTTCAGACGACGATCCCGGTAACATTTGAACACTTGTATCACACATACGTAAGCACACGTCTTCCGCACTATGCAGCATGGCCTCCGCGCTCTGGAAACTGCGTCAACGCGCGATTCGCGGTGCGTATATACTCGTAGCTATGTATAATCGTCACCATAGTCGGTATGGCATCGGCTACGCAACGGAGAGGAGCCAGGTTAGGAGGTTCACCTGTAGCCTTTTTGAAAGCGG
Organism: Haemaphysalis longicornis; assembly: GCA_013339765.2. Taxonomy (NCBI): domain Eukaryota; kingdom Metazoa; phylum Arthropoda; class Arachnida; order Ixodida; family Ixodidae; genus Haemaphysalis; species Haemaphysalis longicornis. Next base: position 160,071,971 of record CM023454.1, read on the forward strand.
AAGATGTATGTGTCCTAGGGGGCAAAAAGCATTGCTTTGTCACAGATGATGGTACTAAGATATTCGCGCTGGCATCTATCTGCATGTAAGCACCAGTGTGTACTGGAACCCAACCATGAAACGCGTGGTGACAGGCGAATGACTTGAGCACTACTTTAGCTGGAGGCAACGGAAAACACTACTGTCTAGGTAAGTTCGATACGAATAAAGGGGTACCAACCGTAAAAGAATTCGTTGGGACACGTAGGTGTGCTGACGCGGTTTACGTGCGAAAGCTTTGTGTCTCCACCTGGCGATACTTTACTGCTACGCCACGAATGTGTGGTAATTCCGGGTTCAGTAGGATACCATACGAAACATTAATACCTTCTCTGTACGGAGTTCTGAATGGTGTGTGCTCTGGTAGACACTGAAGGTGAAATATTAAGGCGAAAAAGAGACACACACAGCAGTATAGCAATAAACGAGACCGAAATGTATCGGCAGAAAACACCACAATGCCTCGGCCTTCAGAGCGCGTACACAGACTTTGGTGCCAAAAACATTTGCCTATTTCGTATGGAATTCGTGGCCCGATTTGACTAATAACTGCATCATAGACCTTTGGCAATCGAGCGACACAAAAAGAAAGAGTACCAGGACGTATGTAGAGATGGGTTGTGGCAAGCTGTTCTGTCAGCAGTGGCGTCATCTTGCGGAGTTGCCGGCCGAATCGCTCAGAAACGCTGCCCGTCACCCGGTATTTTAGCAAGAACAGAGACCATGAAGCGAGGGTAAGACAAGTGTGCACAACACATTGTGGCATGTGAATAACGACCATAAAATTACTGCACTGCTCAACAGGGAAGAGAGTGAGACGAAGTTATTGCCGTTGCTGCAAAATGCAAACGTAAATTTTAGACTGTTAGAACGCAATGCAAGAATACCACTGAGTGCGAAGGCCCTCCGAGAAACACCGTCCCGAAACAAGGTATGCACATAGGGTCGATATTGAGGCTTGTGAGGAACTGGAATGAAATGCTCACACATTCCTAATCGCTCAGTAGATTTTTAAATGATATTTTTCGTTCACGTTATCGAAAGGGTCTTTATTCAGGCAAAGAAATATCCAGTGCGCAAGGCTAGTAGCGCTCTCGTATTATAAAAAATGCTTCGTGTCGGCCTAAAGCAGTCTAACATGACGCAAGGCGTCCATCACTCTTACAGTGGCCGCACGTCATCTGGAATCTGCACTCAGGGTCGAGTAGGAGCGAATGTTGCGCACTCTTCGATTTCGAAGAAGGAGCCGTCGCTTTTTCCTGCCCCTGGAAAGGCACTGGGATAATAGCGTGGAATATTGTGGTCATAGCCGGTTACGCCAAACGCAGAGAACGTTAGTACAGGAGAATGCTCTGTTGTTATGGTTGTGTAAGGCTTGGATTTTCATGGAAAGAATTTCTTGAATTAGTTGCTAATGTTGGAGTACTTTCCGGTACTGCACGACAGCAAGTGAAAATAGCTCATGCCAGACTCAGATCAGTTATAATGCGCTGCCACGCCGCACGCCACGCAGCCACTTCTTATGTTCATTCACGATGTTTTGCGACTTAGTTTAGCAGTGATTGTTTGGCGGGCTGAACAGGGCATTACCTTATGGCAGGCGATGCATCCGACAATGAGACGTGCACAAAAATGTACCATGCTGTCAGTAGCAAGAGCTAATATGTTCTGTAGAGAAAATAAATTCGTGGCTGGCACCCTTGCTCCTGCTGACATGAACGGGAAGTACAATTGTCCAAAAGAGACATGCTGTCTCAATGCAAGTACAGCGGTGACGATCAAAGCGACCACGTGGAGACGATTAACCTTTCAGGAAATCGAGCTTCTCTATCCGCTTTATGGCAGACGTCCGTCACTGATGGAATGCGCGCACGTGTGTGTTCCCTTTCCCTAAAGAGGTTTCCACAGTCGGTAAATGCTGTCTAATAAAACATGTGCGCTGAACAGGCTTGTGCGGCAAGAATGTGTGCCGAAGTACCTTCCAGGCTGCGTCACCAAGTTACTCTCGGCAAGCACTTTATGCGGAGCAAATTAGGGACGGTTGCTAGACACAAGGTGCCTAAGAAAAGGAAAATAGAAAACGTTCCATGAAGTGGGTCTATGGCGTTTTTACTTGTGCAATACTGCTGCAGCTTCGGCTTTGGGCCACGGCGGAATAAACGTTCATTGAGCACACGAGGCGGGGTAACGAGCAGTGGTCAGCGTTTTATGTCCGGGAGGCCAGGAGCCTTTGCTCACCCCAATCCGTGTTTCACCATTCTTATAGTCGACGCTTTGGTGCAGAACTGACGTGTGCGGCCTCCCGCTGCTGAGAAGACAACGATTGGATGCTGTAAGGGTTGTGTGGGCGGGAATAATAAACGAGGTGCTAAGTCGTAAGAATATGGGTGCAGTGTGGCCTGTTGGAAAGGTAAGGGTATGTGTGGGCATAGAAGTGGGCATACTAAAGGTATACACGTGTGTGAGGATGTTGTGTTTGTAGAGTGTTTCGGTTTGCAGTCTGCGCTCTCAGTTTGCAGTCTGTCATTGAATAGTTATTTTCATAAAACAATACCTTTTAAATTCCCAACGCATCATGCGTTGACCTCATTTTTCGCCGAAACGGCTCAATTATTCTTGCACTTCTCACGTTGCCCCCTGGAACGAGCTAGAGAAGGAGAGGGCAAAAAACATATCGTTCTTCGCGGCCTCAAGTATTTTTGTAGCAATCACTTTTATCCCTTTTAGCAATGTTCTATAGCCAAATGAGCGCAACGTGTAGACTGATAAAGTTATAATAATTTTGTATCGTCCCACTACGGTTTCCACCGATATCATGCAAGTTTCATAAGGAAAGATTCGAGCACGTCTAATCTAAACTATGTTCAGTATAATGCGAAAACGTTAGGTAGCACAATGAGCAAAAAAACGAATGGTTCCTCTAATAACCTTGCATACAATCGCATATCACCACAAAGAAAACTGATTAATATTGGCGGTTAGTTTTGATCAATAATTGCAAACACAGGTTCTTCCGCCTATGACTGGTGTTCCCGGACTTGATGTCCGAACGGCTCAGGTAATGTGACCAACAGCGTTAGTAATTTTGAGATGAAGTATACGCGGTTAGATTGGCTGTTTTTAACACTATTTACAAATGGCAAGCGCTACAATCTCCTGCTCGGTATGCGTTATTGATCGCCATTATCTTCATGAAGAACACCAGTGTCAATTAAATTATCATCTCCGTTTCGCGGATCCATGGTCTCGGTCTGTCTTGCGTTGTTCTTCCAGCAGAAGGAGAATCAGGTACACAGCAGAGGACCAGTTTCGCTCCCTGCCGGGTGCAGGCAGCCTGACGCCCGCCAAGAACGCAAATAATAATAATAATAATAATAATAATAATAAATATTTAAAAAATAATAATATAATAATAATGATAATATACAAAAGGTTCAATCAAACTTTAATGTGTCCAGGAACAGCCAAAGCCTTCGGGCCGGCGCACTCAGAGGGAGAAAAAGGGCAGCATTGAAATACATCAGCAGCTGACACTTAAACAGCCAGCAGAAAAGGTGGGTGAGTGAAGAACAATAAAAATCTAGAAATACCACAAAGAATAAAATTAAATATGGCATCCAACCTACATGACACGATTAACACAAACTGTAATATATGGCACATTGCAAAAAGACGTAGCAATCGGATGAAGCATCGATTCTGCATGAATGTATGAAACAAAATGCAGAAATCTTTGTAGCTATTGACCGAAAGTGATAAATTATAGAAATGTGTGTTACTGTGGCCTTCTCAGGCCCCTTAAAAATGGACTATGTAAGACGAGTTGATTACGAAAGTGTGTCATGTTACATACAACAATTACACCCGCAGCATCAACATCTCGCACGAACAAATAAAAACAAATTCTGTGAAATCAACGCACACATGAGGAAAATAACTGAATGAAATGACTACTGTCGAAGTGAAGTTAGTGCGCCACAGCTAACAACCCGGCCGAAAACTCCCGAGGGGGGCGGCGAATAGTATCGAGTTCCCCGGAGTAAAAGTTATAGAGACGCTGCAGTCTATCAAGAGAAGAACATCTGCTAAGTGCTCCACCTGTGTGAAAAGGGTAGTTAGCCTTCTTGCTTTTTTTCTGAACACGAAAACTGATAGATGCAAGCAGTTACGGGCATGAAACAGTGCCATGAAGCAGTATGTATTAAAAAAAAGCTCTAGGCGGGTTCGCCGAGAACTTAAAAAAACAGTTGTCGTGACAGGCTCGGTGGGAAAACGATGCATAGATATTGATCAAAAATTCGGTCTGTATATGCTCTACGCGTTGACAATTAAATCTCCAGGTTCCATGCCAAATGACCGAGGCACATTCAAGTCGAAGAATACAAGTAAATACTATTATTACAAATAATTGGGGAATATACGTAAGAGTGTTTCCACTTATGCAGTGTTGTTCGTACGTAGGAGTATTTTACATGGATATGCGTCTGTAAATTTCAGGTATATATTAGCCTGTTTTTTTTTTTTTGCTTTAGCAGTTGCCAAACAGCTGATGTGCTTTTGGGCTTCCAGGCAACCTTAAAGTGGTCGCATTCCGCATTTTGGTATGGTGTCCCAAAACATTTCAATGTTGTGCAACAAGAACTTGAACTAGTCAGTGACCACTTTTTTGTATATCCATAATTAAAACTTCTGCATGTGAACTTCACCCTATAAGCACTGGTCAGAGACGACGCTGAAAAAACAGCAAAAACTTCTTCGAGTGTGCCCGGACTATCTGAATCAGAGTCCCCTTTTTGACCATACAGTGAGGGCCAACCGATTTTATATGTTTCACGGGTATGTATTCTTCAACTTATGGCTTTGGCTGAGATGCGGGCAACGTCCCTAGCGCCTAACTAGTGTTGCAATCCCTTACTAGAGGATGACGCACAGGGGCCTGGAATTCTGGGGCTATTCAGTTGGCATGTATCTCTTTGTCCTGCTCGGATCGGAAAACCAGGCTTGCCAGGGGTGTTGGGGTATGCGAAACTACATCATTCAAGAATTGACGCCTTCCTGCAAAAAGCGGTGCCAACTTAAACCGGAACGGGGAGCAATCGGCAATCGTAGACGTTGCCAAATAGCACTTCACCACCTTTGAAGGCTGCATAGATCATAAAAAAGTTATGTGCAAGCAGACTGTAGCCAGTTAAGAAGAAACAAAATGCTCAGCCTGTAAATAATTCCGGAGCGACTGACAGTGTTCAAAAATTTTGTTTGCCCTTCAATTTGCTTTTTGGTTCAATTAGCTGTAAATGTGTTATAAATTAATAGATTACTGATGCGCAAACCTAAGTAAAAGCACAGTTCCAAAAACCAGGGTTACAAAACTCCATTTTGACATCGGCTCGCAAAACGTAGTACCGCAAAAAAAAAGTTTTCGTAAGAAACCTAGTGAGACGCATATGCATCCGTTACGACATAGAGTTTCATACAATTAACCTAGAAAATGTGGCGCCACTAGTCTAAGGGAGCCGCGCTTCGGCAAGAGCCGTTGCCGAAAGCACTTCCCACCTTGTCTGGCTGCTAGATCATAAAAAAGTTTGGCTTGGCTGCAAAAAGAAACAATATGCTGCCTGAAAATTTAATCCGGAATTTTGTTCTGTTTCAAAAATTTTAGTTCCCTTAAATTTTTCCCTTTTTGGTTCAATAGCTGAAATGTAAAATAATAGATTACTTTTGGCTTCAAACCTAAGAAAAGCACAGTTCCAAAAACCAAGGACGAGAACTCCTATGACATGGCCCCGCAAAACGGCAGTACCGAAGCAGCGCAGTTTCCCTCGGTAATATAGAGTAAAGACTCTATCCCCGTTACGATCAGATAAAACAGAATGATGCTTGGCACATATCCAAGTGAAAAGCCATCTCTGTAAATCTGAAAATAAACAAAAGTACGGAGAAATTTTAGGCAGACAACGCAGCGTCATGTTGTTTTCCGAGAATAAGGATGTTATTCGCAGTGAGCGTAAGCTGCTGACACAACCCACGAAATGTGCCGGAGGAATACGCAGAAACACAATAGTTCCGATTGTGGCCACAAGGCTCTCAGAAGTGGGTTTACTCTGCAATCTGTTTAATCAGATAGTTGGTACCTCCAGAAGGGAAACGCGCAATAGAAATTTCCCGCGTCTGTGCCAACGCAGAAGCCAGGAAACACCTGATGAGAGCCGGTTGTCGCATGGACTACTGTTCTGCCATGCTGAGCAAATATTACCTGCCCCTAGAAGCTCGTCTAACTCGGGTACAGCCTAAGACTGACAACAGATGTTTCCACTACGCCTGATCCCCGAAGTCGGCTGTTTCTTCTCATGGCGCGAAATCCCGCATACTGCGGGTATATTGAACACGAGGCGAGTCATTTCAGTTATTTTTCAGGCTTAATCTGCTGACAAGAAACTGCAGCGACAAACTATGTACGGAGGAAAAATTACACCATCTTCCCGTAGGGGAGCCCTGAGTAGTATGTGAAGCAGCCATGGGGTCGACTGAAGTTCCCATTAGTTTTCAGTTCGTCGTTTTCGTTGACGTTCAGCTTCGGTGTCCTTCGTTGTATCAGTAGCTTCTTGAAGTAGTTTGAATGAGTGAAGGACATAAGGCGCGTTCGTAGCAGACGCTCCCGTCTCGGTTTGTAGCGCAGTTTGAAGAGCGCCACGTACCTCCCGTTGCGGGCAGAGAGTTGTGGGATCGAAACCGGGTGACGCCAAACTATATATTTTTATAGCGGACTGCGATGACGTCAGCCCAAACCCTGACGGGGCTGAAGAGACGCGCATGCGCAGTAGAGTGCGGACAGCGGACGAGAAGGGAGGTAGGGACACAGTACCGAGCATGAGATGCTCCGTACATAAAATCATGCGATATCACGCAGTAAGCGCAATCCTCTTTCAAAACCCCCGCCCACTCTGACATCCTGGCCGTTGATCCAGCGGAGGGATACTCCGCACGAGCTATTGCCCTTTTTAAATTTTACCAGAGTATCGTGAGTTAGAAATCTGTGACGCGCCACCTGTTGAAATTCAAGCAACAAGAAACCCGGCTTGCCGGGATGAGGACTCAGAGAGCACGTTGTATACTGAAACAATTATTCAGCTTCCAGATCTATACCGTTCAAATTAATCTTGAGTAAACAATACAGTGCCCCTCCACGCTGCGAAGAGGAAAAACCAGCGAAGCTGGGCGCAGTGCCAGAACTGCACGAAGCAAAAAACGTTTGTCTGTAGATTTCAATTGAGCATATCTCCTACCAAATAAGCTAAATGAAACTTGGAAAGACTCGAGCTTTATTCTTTGGGACAGAATGGGTCTATCCGTTTCCATCCAGCGTCGCAGGCATCTGCTGTCTTTGTTACGTACCAACCATAACCGCTCGACCAGGGAGGATGTCCACGCACAACGGGTGACAACGGGTGACCGGGAGCTGTGCGCACACAGCACAAACGGTGACCGCATGAAGCCTGGCTATGCGTACAGCCCTCCTCCTTTTGAAACGCATCCCACCTGTGCACGCCAAACTGGGAACCGGTAATGTGCGCATGCTTAGACCAGGAAGACAGGCGAAAATGTCGCACCGAAATTCCTTTAAGCTGAAGAAGAATTATTGGGTCACATCGATGTCCCAAGCGAGCAAGTTGCTCTACAGCCGGGAGGGATTCGCAGGTACTCGACGCCGCAACAGCGGCTGCTGCATGTTCTGCGGCAGTGGCGTTCCATTGTTTTCGCACCCATTTGCTATTCTGTGCGTGCTGGAGCTGGCGCACACAGCACGAAAGCACGCCACAGGGCAGAGAACCGGCTGATAACAGCGATAGCGCCGTTTTCTTCCGATTCAGTTTCAGTTTATTATTAATTCCAAAAAGTAGTACTGTAATAGTATTATACAGACGAGGGTCCCAATGTTAAAAACTGGAACAGGACCCTCGATGAATTACAACAAACAATAAATTAGATGAAGTAAACAATCAACATGTAATACGACTTAATGGCAATCAATTATACAATACAGTAAAGCCGGCTCATATCGAACAGCGCGACGATTGTAAAATAGTTTGATATAGCAAAAATTTGATATAGAATGTGAAGCAAAAAAAAACTTATATGAGAGCAATCTCGCCGACGGAGTCACGAGCTAAAGCTGAGCTCTTACCACCCTGCAGTTCACTATTGATACACTTTCTCGGGAAGGAAACAATCATTTATCGGGGCGGAAGAACTGCGTGAACGTAGCCTGCTTCTTGGAGCGCACCGCGTTGCTGGTGACTGCTTGCTCCACGGTATCTAAACAGTCGACAAGCACAAGACCGCTGCCCTCAGTGGCACTGCTGTCTCACCGTAGTAGGGCCACGACAGCGACGGCTTCGCTCGTACTCGGAAGCGGTACGGTGTCCTCCGCGTCTTCGACAGAGCGGAGACAAGCATGGATACAAGGTAATAACGGCGAACCCAGCGAACAGAGCAAGCGCGGGCTGCGAGTGGCGCGGGCTTGAATTTCGGTGGCACCGCAGCCCGCAGCGGCCAAAGTGGCGCTTTCCGCTCCAACGGCATGCATGCGTGAAGCTGGTCCACTCTGCCACGGCCGGTTTGGACGCGCCGAGCACGCGCGGGAGTCGCAAGCGATACCCGCGCCACCGCTACGCGCTGATGTATTGCGGGAAAGCCTGCCGCTTGCCTTAGGACAGCGAAATATCCCCGCGCGGGAGAGTTCGATATATCCATTGTGAGCAAAATCACGTTCGAAATAAAAAGTTTAACTGCATGTATTTTTACCAGAATTAGATAAGGGTTCGATATAGGCAATAATTCGATATATCCGTGCTCGATATAAGCGGGCTTTACTATATTGGGGTGAGAAATCATTATAAGCTAAGTGACACATCAGGCAACGAAAAGCAGCGCAAAGAGCGAAAAAATAAAAACAAAAATAAATAAAAAATCACATCTAGTTTAATAGCGGATATTGTCAATCAAAATACACTTATCTAAATTCCATGACCAAGAACCCAAAGCCCCCTTCAAAAAAGCCCATAAACAGGCAGCTAATAATTTCACAGAAAACTTTTAAGCGACTTTTTGAATGATGACACAGTAGACATCGACTAAAGAGAAAGAGGCATGCCATTCTATACAGAAATGGGTGCAAAGGCAGAGGTCATTTTTCCATAATTTGTGCGCGAGGCGGGTAGCAGAAAGTTAAGGTTGGTTGCAAATCTGCTCACATTGTTGTTTGGTAAGAAGACTGGATCTATAAACTCAAACGGTAGCTTTGCATTTTACGATTGAAACAAAAGAACGACTATGCTATAAAAAATAACTTACGAACAGGTAGGATTTTATTGACTTGGAGTAGATCGCCTGCACTGGAGTAAGGGGAGCTATTGGTGACAATGCGGATCGCTTTATTTTGGATGTTCTGAATGAGTGATAGTTGAGAGTTATACGTGTTTCCCCAAGCAGTAATACCGCACATGATATGGGAATAAATGAAGGCGAAATATCCAGACATAAGTACATCTATATGAAAAACTTGACGACCTTTTATTATTGCCCGAATTCCCAAGGCAGTTTTCCTTCTGAGGTGATCAGTGTGGATATTAAACTTCAAAATGGCAGGCAATATGTACACCAAGAAAAATAACAGTATCACACAGGCGGATATAGAGTGAGGACCTAGGTTTAAGGGTTCAAGAAAAGGCAAGGATTTTTGAGCAGACCTAAAAATCGTAAACTGGGTTTTGGCTGAGTTAATATTAAGTTGGTTCTCGTAGCACCATTTAGTAATATCTAGAAGTTTATTATTCAAATGTAAAGTAAGAGCAGTTAGAGAGTCATCCGTAGCCGATATAGTCGTGTCATCTGCGTATAACACGCAGTGAGTTGATTTAATTGCATCTACAAGACCACTATTCTAAATAATAAATAATAAAGGTCCCAAAATAGATCCCTGGGGCACACCTTGATTCATTAGCTTAGTTTCAGAAGATGCACCTGCTAAGTACAGCGAGCATTCTAAATTATGCAAATAATTTTTCAGAAAGGTCAATGGAGCTCCAGTTATCCCATGAGCCTCCAATTTGTTAAACAAGGTGGCATGATTGATGGTGTCAAAGACTTAACTTGTGAAAGAGGCGGCGCCGGGGGCGAGCAGAAGCTGGAAGCGCGGGCACAGCAGCTTCGCAAAACCGGAGTGGGGTGTGTGGGGGGTTGGCCATATACGCCTTGGGTGTACAAACGGACAGCGTAATATTTACTGGCCCTAGTGTGAAACTTCGGTAAAGATTAAACAATTGTTTTTAAGGGCTTGTCAGATAAGCGCAATTTTTCTATCCACAATCTGATATATTCATGAAGCATGTAAACAACATTGCACCAGTTCGTTTCATATTTCCGTTAAAAAAACGAACGCCGACACTTCCCACCACCCCATCCACACTAACGCGCGAAGAAAGAACAACTTTCAGGCGCATTAAAACCAATCCCAATCCTTATAAATCCCTAGCACAATAAGTACCCTACCCAATACCCCGCACCCGTAACTCTGTTGCTGGCCTCCTCTCCCCCTGGTATGGGTGGGCCAATGAACCCTGACTCCTGCCCTAACCCTAACTCTACCTATGAGCAGTGCAAGGAACAGATGGCCACCCTCCACCCTCTGCTTCGCAACGATGACTGGTGCAGCGGCAGAGACGTTACCGAGCACCAGGGCATCTTGGACTAAGGATGCTTCTCATTCTGCTGCAGGCTCTAAGAACATCCTCCTGGTCACGGGTCTACAAAATGTTTGTATTTCTCCCAAGCCGTCGAGCAGATCTCGGAGGCCCTCGAAAGGCAACGACCGAGAGAAACCGGAGGGAGGCTGCACCCAAAACAGGGGCAGGCGCAGTCGACCAAAGGGAGTAGTGAGGCCGCAGCCGGGGTAGACGTGCCAATACCCGGGAAGACGTCATGGCCGCATCACGGTGACGCCTCCCTAACATGGGACGGCTAATCGTTCTGCAGGCATTTTTGATAAAGTTGCTTCGCTCGCTCGCTGGCATTTCTCTTCCTTCCGATCACAAGACAGCAGGTCAAAATCAGGGGACAAATGGCGTACCTTCGAGAGCACATCGCTGCCGCTTTAAGTTTTTCAAAACTCCCAGGCGGTCTGTCCAATATAAAATAACAATAAAAATGTTTTCCTTTGCTACGAACAAGTTTTCTTGAACGCCATTAATGAAAATAATAATACCACAAGAGATGTTACGACCGTGACGGCCACGTTAGCGGAGTCACTAAGTTGCGATGCGGCTGCACCCAAGAAGGCGTATTCGACCCCCGCCGTGGTGGCTTCTTATTAGATTGGTCAAAAGCGAAACCGCCCATGATTCGTGTCCAGGTGGTCAAAATTGTTCCAGAGTCCCCCCCCTACGGCGCGTGTCAAGCCCATGTGTACATTCGGCGCATTGAATACCATAGTTTGACGTTTTCCTGCAGTGGCAGTGGGGAGGTAGAACAGTTGGTACGAAAGGAAGAGATTAAAAAAAATGGCCGCGTACCTCCTCCTTTTGTTGCAAACGTCGATGCCTGACGATAGTCGACTGGCGCCCATAGCAGGGAAATGCATCACTTCTCTTTCCCGCTCACCTCTCATGCTGTTCCTCTCGCGTCTCATTCCTTCCAAGATAACACGCTAGAGGTCTGCTCAAGTCAATTTGAATTTACCGCGTTCCACTGCTCCAGGCCGGGTGCCTCGATGGCAGCGCAGCCGTAAGGCGAAGAGGAACGTCAGTCAAGGCACCCGACTACAACGTTTATAGAATAACGTTGCCCTACTCCACGAGCGTTCAAAGCGGAGCGCGGAAAGTCTAGTGGAACCTTATGTCGCTGTTGCCGCTTGATTTCTTAACTGCCCCCAGGAGGTAACGCTGGCAACAGAAGGCGATGGTTTTCTGCGGTTGGTGTAGTATTTTCTTTGCTATCGATAAAAGCAAGCACTCCTAATTTTTTTTAAATAAAGGAACGCTGCAAATATGACTCATATATTGATTTTTTGCTTTATATTTGCGTAATGTCTTGTTCTTGTTCAACAAATTTGACAAGTATGAACACTGACACCGGTCTTAGACGTTTAAATTTGGCTGTGAGTATATAAGCCTATAGCGCAGCATCTATGTTGCTTCGCCCGGCTGGCTGAGTCGAGTGTCAGACAGACATACAGACAGACAGACCAAACTTTTCCTGTTCAAATAGCCCAAGAAAGACTATCGTCTTAGCCGGTCCTCAGAGATGTTTCTGCAATAATTGGCTGCGATTTGTGATTAGGCTTGATGGTTTCACTCAGTCAATGATGCAGTTCCCGTCTTAATGTAAACAAAAAGTTGTTTATTTCTAGTTTGAAATGTTTTTCACAGTTTCGCGCCTATTTTGTATGCGACATGCTTTATGAAATAACTACCCCCAGTAGTCACATTTTAACAAGCTCCATTTGCCTGAGAGAAGGCACGAACTTCACATGTAACCAATCAGAGATGCGACCCATAGGCCATTTAGCGCTGGTGTAAGAACAACAACAACAAACAAAAATGACGAAACCCTTTGAAACTTACGCGTACAGAAACGTTTCCTTGAGTCGTTAGGGTAATGTTGGAACAAAACGCCAAGTGGTGCAAAATTACCTGTATTATTATTATTGCAGTGCGCACATTCGCTGATTTTCCGATAAATGTGGCTAAGTAAATGACCCCGTCGAGAACACATCGAAGGTTAATTCGCTGTTGGCAATGCAAACAGGAGTTTAATTGCATCGGCATAAAGACGCTGTCCGCATCACACATTGGGAATTTAAATGCTAATGTCTGACGTCAAGGAAACCCGCTGTGATATCTGCAAAAACAAAGCCGGTTTCGTGCTGTCTATTACTTAGCTAGACACGGTATAACTTAGCTAGACAACTAAGTTATACCGTGTCATGCAGTGTTCGACAAGATTGCCTGTTATGCTGAAGCCTAATGTTTGAAAGACGGTATGGAAAATGAATGCAAGACCCTGAAAGTGTTCCAGCGTTCTGGGTTTTGAGAAGATTAGTGCGGGGAGAACCTGCCGGAGAGGTGATCGTTCAGTTTGCAGCTGAAAACATGCATCGGCAAGTTGCGGTTAAATTAAGTGTCTGGTATGCTTATAACGTTTTTGAGGGCGTCAATCAGACAGAACACCTTATATTGATACAATTGAGCCAAATAAAGCAGAAAATAAGTCTGGAGTGAAACAGCGCCGTTAAATATTTTAAATTATGGAGTGAGAATGCAACCCTATTATTCATATATGGACGCGTGCTTGTAACCGAAGTGCTGTAATTACGTAAGTAACCGGCAAGAAACAGAAAATTACAAAGCAATAATTGTACATTTAAAGACGGTTGGCGGTCAGAGAACGCATAAGACAAGAAAAGGTTAAAGGCTTGGTCTTCGGACTGCAGTATGTTTTAAATAAATAAATAAATAAGAAAGGTAAGCACGAGAGGACCTTGCAGGAACTTACGGTACCCTACAGAGGGGGGGGGGTGCATGCATAAAAGGTCAAGCGAGCCAGAATAATCGTTTTTTGTTCACGTGAAAAGCAATAGGGAGGAGTCCTCCGTGCAGGATCCCTTAAGCTATTCAAGCCTCACGAACCCTCAGCACCAACAGGCGGTGATAACTGAGGTGGGACCTGCTGAAAAGCTTCCTCGCAAAGCTCCCAAGAATAATGCGAGAGATTGCGCGATTTCAGGGTGGCACGTGCAAAGAGAAGCCATACACAGCTGGGTTGGTATTGCAGCAAGAAAACCCGGTAACACAACACGGGCAACAAATGCCTTCACCGAGTCGCGTGATTGAGGAGCCATAATGTGAATGACTAAACTGAACAAGGAAAAGAAAAAAAGTTTTGCGCTGTCTGAAATGCTTTCCGAGGTTTTCTTGGTGACGCAATCAACAAGACACTTCGGCGGACACACCTAGTCGCATGAACGTCTTCCTCAGAAATGTACATGATTACACAGAACTTACCTACGAGGAAATCTCACGTGAAAAGGGGACACCCGCGCATATTTGCGTGCATTTCCAGCAGTGATCTGCCCTTAACGGAGCGGAGGTACTCCGACCTCTTGAAGCGTTAGTCGTTCTCCACGTAGATGTCCAGTGGGGCGTCATCCCCGTGTGACATAAACGGGTAATTGAGTTGGCAGCCAAACAGCTGTATACCTAAACAATTTGTGCTCCGAGAAGGTAACTCTAATTGGTTGACGTGTTGTGAAGCTATTGTATATACCCAGTGAGCCAATCACTGAATAAGAGACCTTAACCACACAATTTTTGAACGAGTGCAGGCGGTGGGCGCAGTAATGTGAGTGAAGACATTGCGCTTGGCTTAAGCTCCTTTTTAGTAGGTTTATATAACAGGACATATAGATATTCTCGGAGTGCCAAACGAGCTCATCACTCAAACTAATTTTTTTGGCCATCCCCTTCAGTATGCTTGAGTGAAGAACCGTTTACACGTGCTTGCACGAGTCTGTGTCAGCGGGCTTTGCATTGACCTAGCCGGAAATATTTATCGAGTAGTGCAATAGGCAGCCGCTAAAGAAGGCATGTGCCCAAACATCTCGCGAAGTCTCCAAATAATACATACTACAACGGCACAATCCTCTATCACACCTCCCTCAGCCGTTTCACCTACAACTGCCCTGACTGCCACAGCCTAGACACCACGCCCCACCTCGTATTTATCTGCCCACACCACCCCTCCCCACTTCACTCAGCTCCTCCGGAGCAGTGGGAATGCGTGCTGACCAGCTCGAACCTGCCGGACCATTGCAACCTTATCCACCGGGCCAACTAAGCAGTGAAAGCATGCGGCCACCTCGACTAAGGACGCCAGCCACTCCTCTCAAGTTACAAGAAAATAAAGGAATATTGTTAATTCTCCTTTCGTGTGGTGAAAGAATGTCTTACTCATTTTTCTTTATATATAAGCCGGCTCTCTTCTTCTTTTCATTATTGATTTTACGATATCGACGGGGTGCCTAAATAGCCTGAATGAAAAAAGCCTTAAAGAAAAGGGGGAGGCGTGAAGAGCTAAGGAAATTTCGGGGGGTGTTCTCACAACGCAGCATTCCTCCCGCCTCTCCCACATGGCCACACCCCTGGCCATTGCATATCTTTGAGCTACAGGATGTCGCCACTAACGTGATGAGCCGGGGAAACGAACGGGTACTGCGGTCATGTTGCTTGGTAACGTCAACAGCGCCGTATGAAGCGTCATCCTTAGTTAGCTGATTAAGACGAAAAAGCTGTTTTATCCAAGCCATAATAACGGGACGCAGCGCTGACGCCAGTGGGCAACGCTGAAAAAGAAATAGAGAAAAAATGTGCCCATGAACTCTGTGCAGATGTTTAGTCAGCGAAGCTGTAACGTGTGGCGGTGTTGGGGGGTTGCTATATACGCACCCCTGCGGCCTCGGCCGCAAGAACGAGCTCGGTTGGATCGCCCCGGGTCATTTCGACACGTTCGGGGCATGCTTGATGGTCGCGGGAGGAGTTTGGCTGCCCGCAGAACCACTGGAAGTTACGACGGAAAATCATCAAGCCTCTCCACTTCAACGAAAGAACACCCTCTCCGTGGAGAGCGCTTGTTATAGCCGTTAAATTATGCAACGGTTAGTTCTAAGGGCGGCTCGTAATTGTACTTAACGGCGCTAGAAACTTTAGCACTTTAAACCTACTAACGCCGTCATAAAACACCTTTACGGCGCGAGTAGCCCCGGGGTGCTGACTTTACGATACGCGCATGGCATGAGTGCGTATGCAGGACCACGCGACTTTTCTTTGGCCTAGACATATAAGCTTTGCTTTAATAAGGCTTCGTCACACTAAAACTAGCAGCCCTTTTTGGCTTCCAATATTTTTCTACACGGTTCCTGCGGTTTTGGCTATTTCAATATGAGTTCTAGCGTCCAATGAGCTTAGCCCAGTCTTATCAAGGCGTTGGCCCCCATCGACGTTTTGCGTACGCAAAACGTCGATGAGGACTTTGCGTTTGACGAAAGCGCCAACAACTTAGAACGGTACGGCAGCCTGTGTGACGGCAGGTGAAGAATCTGTTTGCTTAACGACGCGAAGTGGTTCGTCGCGTGACCGTGAAGACGGTCGGCGTTCTTCCGGTAAAAACAAACCACTTAAAGCGAGTCGCAAGCCATTCTCGGCGTCCGTTCTCCGGCAACGAGTTGGCAGCGTTTTTCGAACGTCTCTCTGTTTCTTTTTATGTCCTCAATCTTGCCAGTGGACGTTTCGTCTACGACCACAATAGATATGCCAGAACAGCGTTTCCCTTGAACATAGCGGCGCCATGCGCGACCGAGCCCATCCGGAAACAATTGAAACCGCCGTAATTACGCCGTTCATCGTGCGCTTGTTTTCCTCGTGGCAATACAGGTGCATGCTTCGATTGCGCTTTCCTGATTCATTACACCACACGCACCAAAGAGAGCTGCCCGCGTATTGTAAGTGCAATAGAAGGGTTGTTGAAATACCCTAAAGGAAACCCGAAAGGCTCTGATGAACAGGTTCCGGGCAGTAAGTTGGTTCTTAGCTTTAATAGAAGAGTAGTGTTGGTTGTTAGCTTAGAAAGAAGAGTGAGGGCATTTTATCTACCCAATAAAGTTGCGTTTTCGTTTTGCATTAGGCAGTGTGAAATAACTATCACATTTGCTGTTTGCCCACTGCCGTATAGCACTAACGTGATGTTTTCTGAGCCAACCACCTTAAGCCAAAGAGAACTGAAGAGTGTTGCGGAGTAGGCTATTTATGTCATCCCGCGAAGTATTCTTACGAAGTTCAAATTGAATGTCAAATTTATTCATTTTCGCATTTACATTTCATGTTGCAAGGAGTGTGGTAAAAAAAGCCAGCACAGGCACTGGCCTACAAAGCACCAGGTAGGCAGAATGCAGCGGTATCAACTCCGATAAACTTGCCGCTTTGACCGTTTTTAACGCATCAGTGCTTAAACCGTACAAAATGTGTTCATAACGTGTTGCACACATTTACTGCAAAGGAGGACAGTCGGGATGAAATAAAATTTGCTTACAAAGTCACTTCCCCCAAAAAAGAGAAAGATTCTTCAACATGATTTCGTGGTTATTACAGGTCATTTTCTTTCTTTCCTTATCTTTGTTTTGTTCTGCTTCGGTAATATGTACGTCGTATTCAACCTGTGTGATTGACACACTGAGACTTCTCCGGGTGTATTAGGCGTCGCGTAATGGAGGCGCGGAATAAATTACACATCAAGTGGATAACGAACCCCTCACCGTCATATACTTCAGGGGCGCAAGTGAATCTTTGTTTTTTTTATTTATTATATCCTCGGGGACAATACGGTTTTCTCTAGATAAAATTTAGCATTTTTAGGCGCAGCTTTATTATAGAATCGCATCGAAGCTCCTTTCTCCGCTTTTAAACGGGCCATTACGACAACATACAAGTATGGTACATTAATGATTCATTTGTTTTGGGAACAATGATGCCAAATTTACCAAAGAAATCCAACAAATAATAACGATACAAACGAAATATATAATGCGGTGGCGACCCCCTAGCCACTTTCCAGCTATTTTTTATGACGTCAGCAGGAATGTTGTTTGTACAATTAGTGTTCGCCGCCCGAACCCACGCTGATTGGACGACTCCAGTAGGTCCCTAGTTCCGTTTGTTTGGATTCACTTGGATGCTATCATTAAGTTAACACACTGATTAACACAATGCCAAAAGTGCGTCACGTCCTGGCCCATATTACGTCGCTGTAGAGGAACATTAGAAAGTTATGCAATATTTTCTTGCGTTTTTTTTTGTTTGATACATCTTTCGCTGGTTTCGACGGACCTGTGTGTTACCAAAAGATAGCGCTTTCGTAGATTCAGCAAATTTGTATTTTGTGTTTATGGTCGTTGTTTGATTTGCTTCGTGTCTGAAACCCCGTGGGGCTTGGCTGATAAAGCAGCGGGCCGACGGCGTGACCATACCGGTAGATGCCGTAGAACATCTATCACGTGTTGCGAACGAACTTTTATTAATTCGAGCCTGCCGCTATCGATTTAAAGGAAGCATTGTGTACATTTATTACAACCTACAGCTAGATTGGCATAAACTTTGACCCGGTACGCAAAGCTGCTGCGACCTTTCACTCCGTTAAGAATGACGACCAGCGTACCTGGGCGCAGTTCAAGGACGTGGAGGCTGCTCCTGCCGCACCACCGGGACCACCCCTGTCCACCGTTGCCGGTTGGGTGATGCTTAAGGGGTGCTCACCTGATCACATTCTACGGGACTACAAAATGCATCACCCACGGGCTTAAAAACCCCAGTGCACCCATATGAGAGGTTTTACGAATTCTTAGAAATGTTCCTAAAGGCCTAGTTTGCCTCTTTTCGAAAAAGTATAACGTCTACACTGTGATAAAAAATAAACAAATAACGTATTTTGGTTTATCCAATTCTCACCAGATGCCGCCAGCTGTCTAGCAAGCAAGAGTTTTATTTTTTTCTATCAGCACAGAAGTGACATATTTCCAAAATAAGCAAACTAGGCAGTTTTGAACACTGATATGTATTTGAAAAGCATTTTGTATCGGTGCACGATGGTTTTTAAGTCCGCGGGTCATGTTAACAAGTTAACGAATGTTAACAAGTCCCCCTTAACGCAGTATCTCGCTGCGCGGGCGCTCGGTTGTCAGACTTTTCTGCTCCCTGTCATGCGGAGTGCGGGTTTGCCAGTGTCCGAAGAGAGGTGCGCTGTAGAGGAGGCCTCCGGATTAACTCTAACCACCTGGTGATCTTTAACGCACGCCGAAATCTCGACAGACCAGGCGTTTTCGGTTTTCGCCTTCAAAGAAAAGCTGCCACTGCGGCCAGCATCAAACCCGCGTCCCTGGGATCAGCAGCCCAACACCTTAGCCACTGAGCCACCGCGGCGGGTGTGTAGTTGCACCACAGGAGTTTTCTGAACACACGGTACACCCGTATTACTCTTACGCCTAAGCATATCAAGCGCCACTTTAAAAAGGAAACCAAAGCTGGACAACAAGTTGGTTTATAATTCCTGAAAGTTTTTTTGTTTGGTTGGCCGCTGTTTTGGAGTAGCTATGCACAATATACGACACGCGAGCGTCATGCTGTTGCCGAGAGGCTTTATACGGCCTGCCGGAGCTTTGGAATAGGAAAGGTATGCAGAAATTCAGGGCATTCTCAAATCATACGCAGCATTCTTATGCCGCTTATCCAGAGCGAAAGTTCATTACAGCCAAATATGGCTACGAGTAGCGGAAGGCGTAATATTTTCTTTTATTTTAAGTTGACGGTTGTTTCTTTTCGCCAGTGATGCAAATTTATTCATTATAGCGATGAAGTGCCTTTACTTCCCGCTAGTGATGTTTTTTCCCGAGGAGGCAAGACATATTTTCGAGTTCGACAGATATGTGTCAAATTTCATTTTTTTCTATTTTTTTCTATTTTTTGCTGTTTAAAAATTTTACGTCCAATTATTTCCATTTGTTAAATAATAAAGGTTGATTTCCACCACATTTTCATTTTTGTGTAAATGCAGGGGGTGACATGGTTTACCTCCTTTAAGATATTTTTATTTGATATTTTCAACGTTTTAACGCACACTTTCTTGCTTATTCTTCGGTTTTGTGGAGAGCTGTTGAAGTTGCATATTTTTTCTGTGTCGCATCATTTTTGAAAGTTGTATTTTTAGATTTTTCTTATTTCTGGGTATTCAAAATTCTGCCTGAACAATTATCTCGTTTTACGCTGTTATTACAACGAAAGGTGTAACTTCGGCCCAATCTATATTTTTGGGAAATTATGTAGGGCGTTGCTCGGTTTGCAATTTCGCCATTTTTATTGGAATTGGGGGCCTCCATTTACGGACTTTTTTGTTTCTTCTTCGTTTTTTGCGGGAGATCTTAAGAGGCCTATTTTTTATTTTGTCACATCATTTTCGTAAAATGTTATTTTTCTGTTTTTCTTATTTTTGTTCTTCAAATGTCCATCGGGCAAATTGTCTCGGTTTACGATGGTATAACTATTAAGGGTAAAAATTGCGCCAAACCTGCATATTTTTGAAAAGGCAGGGCGTTGCACGGTCCCGGCCGTGGGTACTAGGCAGAGAATGCTACGCATTAAAAAAATTTCGTAAGGGCTGCGAGCAGTGCGCGGCAGTTGTAGAACCTTAATGGGCCCCTGCAACACTTTTTTCAACTTTTCTTGAATCTTAAGTGATTGCAGAAAGTAGCCACCCAAACCACCCAGTGCTTGGACTTAGGGGTTCACAAAGCACCTTAGCCAGAAATTACTGCTCTATGCCCATCAGATAAATTGTAAACTCAATCAAAAGATTTTCCTGTCTTTCCCGGTCTCCACGTTCTTCGATGGCCCGAATTACGTCACTGAGGCCATGTAGTGGCTGTTGGTGGTTTTCCATCACTTGCAGCAATGAACGCGTTTCGATAGCAACATAAAAATGCCACAACAACAAATCAGAAATGGAAGGCCTATTTGGCGCGACGAGCAAATCACGCAGTGCCGCTCCGTGCTGGCGATAACTATAGATTTGGCAGTGGTTCCAAGACGCGAAGGAAAGAGTGAAAATGCTTATCGAAAGTGTTGCAGGGTCCCTTTAATAGTGATTTTGCAAAGAAGCACTCTGTACGTACGAGTTACATGGCTGTTTGTACTGGTGCAAAAGTATTGTATCCAAGTAGCGTTTAGTATATTTGAATATATACATCATGGCAACTGATTTAATTTGATTTATTGTGGTATTTAACGCACCGACGCAACATAGGCGATGAGGCGCGCAGTAGTGGAGGGCTCCGGAATAATTGTGACCACCTGAGGATCTTTAACGTGCGCCTAAATATTGTTTGCACCAGCGTTTTTGCTTTTCGCCTCCATCATAAAAGTCGGCCGCCGCCGCCGGGAATCGAACCCACGTCATCGTTCTCAGTAGCTCAAAGCCTTAGCCACTGAGCCACCGCGGCGGGTTACATCATAGCGAGGAATTCGATAGGACCCGCCGCGGTGGCTCAGTGGCTAAGGCGTTGCGCTGCTGAGCACGAGGCTGCGCGTTCTATTCCCGGCCGCGGAGGCCGCTTTTCTGAAGAAGGCGAAAAGCATAAAAGCCAGTGTGTTCGAGAGGCCCATGTTAAAGATACCCAGGTGGTCAAAATTAATCCGGAGCCCTCCACTACGGCGCGCCTCATCACCTGCGTTGCGTCGGCGCGCTAAACCCTACAATCAATCAATCAATAATCATATCAATCAATCAATCAATCAATCAATCAATCAATCAACAATCAATCAATCAATCAATCAATCAATCAATCAATCAATCAATCAATCAATCAATCAATCAATCAATCAATCAATCAATCAGGAATTCGATGTTTCTGCTTTCCGCGAGAGACGTCTTGCTGCGCAGGATTTAGCTCGCTAACTAGCGTTTCAATATTATCGGGGAATAAATGTATGAGCCTCATGGTTGTTTGAATGAAAAGCAAAACTTGTTCTGCGCGGAAGGGACTATTTTGAAAGCAACAATGGCATTTATCCATATTGTTTATAGATGTATTTTGTCATTTGTAAAGCCTAGTTCGGAGTTTTGTCGAAATTACGTAAGTGCGTATAGCAGGTTGCTTCTTATGGCGTGCGTTCATAAATAAAAATACAGAAGACACATGGTGCATCCATGAATGCTTTGTGGACGGCCACGTGAACGGACTTTAATAGTTTCGGGTGTCCGGCCACGGTGGCCCAATGGGAAAATGTTCTGCTGCAGAGCTCAGAGACCTGGGTTCGACCCTGGCCGGGGTGGATGCTTTCCTGATTGAAACTAAAAGCGACAACGCCGCAACGTGTCTAGATTTTGGCGCCTGTTAACATCCCCATGGAGTCCAAGTGAATTTGGAACCTTCTACTGCGGGACGCCTCTTAGTCCCCCGGCATGCTCACAGAAAACGTCAGAAAAAGGGCGCCTTCACAAACTTCTGATTACCTTTGTGTCCCGCTAAGCCATCCAACTGGTTTTTGCTGATATATGTAGACCGCAAAAATATCTAAATAGCGGATTTCCGGTTTTGACCCACCAATCTCTTTAGGTCGATTCCGGATTTCGAAGTAAATTGTGCAAATTTCCAGTATCATCACTCCCTTTTCGGAAACTCGATTCACCAAAATACGTTTCTGCTGACAAATGCAGCCTATATAAGTTCGGACAAAAAATTTCCAAATTTTCGGGATTTTGTCCTAATCCATAGCAAAAAATGGCGTTTTTTTTAAATTACATCTACAACAGCTATAAAGAAAATTCCTAACAGGTTCTACCGACGCGAAGTAAAGCAGCTCGTGCCCGAGGATCTAAATTTGGGGGTAAATTTTTATCATGCTGCAGGAGGTCCTTGTCCCAAGATTTTTGAAAACCACCTTCATATAGAAAACAGTTCAAAGGATTAAAGTATTTATGTCAGGAATTCTTCATGAAATCGCAATCGCGGGCTCGCTCAGATACCCAACTTGTTTTTGTCAAATAGCAACGCATACGAATGCCTAGAGCAGTTTGACAAGGTTTTACCCTACGGACCCCTACTGGGTAGCGGGAGCGCTGGGTGCACGTTACCTATCTTACAAATTCCTCTGTCTGTGTTCAGCCCTTTGAAATACCAAAACTGTTTTGCTTATCAAATCTATCCATACATCATAATTATCTATATCGCCAACCTAATCACGTCCACTGCAGGATGAAGGCCTCCTCCGCTGACCTCCAACCGCTGTCATGCGCAGCTCAAGTCCATTCTTTTCCCCGAATTTGCTCATTTCGTCCCTGCATCGAGTTATTGCCCTTCCCCTTCTTTTAGACTCGTTTGCCGTACGCACTGTTTCCCTGGGGGCCCTCCGGTGGTCACGTCGTCTCACTACGTGGCCAGCCCAGGTCCACTTCTTTTTGTTAGTTTAAACTATGATATTGTCACGCGAAGTCGAAGATGAACAGTCGTTGTTCAAGGATAAACAAGTTTATTGGAGCGAACTTGGCTCCTCTAACACTCCAAAAAGTGCACAGTGCGGCCGAGAGCAGCAGTCAAACAAGTAGTGACGTGCGTAGCGAGCGGTTCGGTGATTCGGAATGCCATGCCGTCCTGCCCTGCAGGCTTTATCTTTCGGCGCAGGTGCTTCTCGACCACCGATTACAATCCAGAAACCTTGTAGATCAAATGAAGATGTATCCAGGCAAGTGACGTTAGGGCGAAACGCTCTTCTTGTCCGAATGAGATAACCCGTGCGGCATAAAAATAAAGAATGGTACAAGCGCTTCGCTTGGGACACAGATTACACAGCCGGGCGTAGCCGGGCAGTAAAAACAAACCATAAATAAACAAACCAATGCACGGTTTGCGGCAATATCATCTACTCGAGTTTGCTCCCTGATCCAGGAAGTTCGTTTCTTGTCCCTAAGTGTCACTGAAATTTTATTCTTTCAGTGGGCCGTTGAGCCGAACTTAAGTAGGCTGTCTAGTTGTTTAGTAAGGCGCCAAGGGTCCGCCCTATATGTCATCACCGCCAGGATGCATTGGTTGTATATTCTTTAGAGTGAAAGAGGCAGCCTAGTTTTTATTCTTTGGGAGCGTTTGCCGAAAGCGCTGCTACCCATACCTACTCTGCGGCGAATTTCTGTTCTCGTGGTTAGGCCAGCTGTGATAACCTATCCGAGATAGATAAGAGTACTATCTCGCGCTATCTACTTGTTCTAGGGTTTTGTTGCGCAAGCTGAAGAGGGTGGTTTCGGCATGATTAATAATCATTCCCTCTAGATTTCTTCCTATTTATCTCTAGTCCATGGGCTTTACTTTGTTATTATAGTTCCGCAAGATTTACGAATGCGCAAAATCTCCATCCGGCATTTTCTGCCAACAGAGCTGTCAAAGGACGAACGGGATGTTTTAAACTAAGCCCTAAGAATTGAACCGGGATGAGATGTGAAATCAACGCGCAGACCAAAGTGCAAATAGTTAGATTTAGAGTTTTAAAATTAAGAGTACATTCATATGATGGCGTACGAGTAGGGGTGTGCGAATAATTACTTTTTCGAATACGAATCGAATACGAATATCCAGCTTCGAATATCGAACCGAATATTGAATAATTAAGGGGGGGACACGGCTTTCGGCTTCGTAAAAATGACCAAAAAGTCGTTTTTTTTTTTTAGGGGGGGGGGGGGGGGGCCGGGGAGCCACAAATTCGGCTTCTACAATTTCTAATCTGTGAGTTACAAAATTTTTTCCACCAAAAACCGTCGAAATGGCATAAAAAATGCTTTTGCCATCCACGGTGACAAAATATCAGTGCGAAAGAGCGAACAAACGAAAATTTCGGAGCGCAGTATCTCCGCAACAGCGCCACCGGGCGCGGCCATTTTGGTAGCATTAGATCGGCCGAGCGATCCTCTTTCCTGTTCAAGCCGTCTTTTTACCTTCGTTCATTCACAAACGCATGAACGGAAGAAAAAGAACGAAGCACAAACGAAGCTAGAAATAGAAGCTCAAGCGCCGTTGGCTTTCCGGTCGGCGCGCGTTGAAACGGCCCTACTGGTTGGACGTCGCTGCGACAACGCAAAATGAAGGCCGCCTGAAGTGCGTAGTGAGCATTTCTGGGTTGATTTTCGCTGCTTCGCTCGGCCAAGTTTCTGTTCAGTCATTTTATCTGCTTTGGTATTCAACACGGCCGTTATCGCGATAGGAATGCCTGGTATCACGACCCTCATTACGGGAAGTTGCGTGGCTCGAAAGGCGGAATTCACTGAACGCTTCGTGGTGCGCGTGACTTTACAATGGAGGGTGAAACACGGTGTGCGCGCTTGTGATAGCGGTTCGCAATGTGAACTTTTAGTCTAATTTGTGATGTTTACACGCTTAGTTATTTCTATGTTTGACAGTAGGCTCGCTAGCCTTGAGAAAGAAACGGCTGACGCGCCAAAAGCTACTGCGCGCACGGCATAGCTGCTGCGCGTCAGAGCATCTTCTGACTGCGCAACCGGTTACGATTGAACAGCAGTAGTTGTAATTAATGCCTGTGACGTTAGATTTAAGCTTAAAAGCAACCTGACGGGCGGCCGCCATCTTGCATTAACCGGCAGCGACGCCCAATCAGGAGGGCCGTTTCAACGCGCGCCGACCAGAAGGCCAACCGCGCTTCAGCATCTGTTTCTGGCTTCGTTTGTGCGTCATTGTTTTTCTGCCGTCCGTGCGTTTGTTAATGAACGAATATGAAAGAGACGTCCAGGACCGGAAAGAGGATCGCTCGGCCAATCCAATGGCACCAAAATGGCCGCGCCCACTGGCACCGTTGCAGAGATACAGCGCACCGAAAATTTTAAGTTTTTTCGCCCTTTAGCACCGACGTTTTGACACTGCGGCTGCCAAAGTATATTTTTATGCCACTTTCCGACAGTTTTCCGTTGAAAAGCTTTGCAAAAGTACAGGATAGAAAACATGGAAACCGAATATGTTGCTTTCAAAGAAGAACGATGTTTTGGTGATTTTTCTGAAGCTGAAATCCGCGTCCTCCCCCCCTTAAACTAATCAATCCAAATATTCGATAAACTGCCGATTATTCGAACCCTTTCGATTATTCCAAATGTTTCGAATACATAGTTCTCGAAGCGAATACGAGTATAATATATTTAGTATCGGGTAATATTCGACATTTTCGAATATTCGCACACCGTTACGTACGAGCCTTATAACAGCAAATTTCTATTTCTACTCGTATACTTAGAACGTGCCTTCTCCGTTAACAGCCACAACGAATTCCCGAAAAAGCTAGCGTTGCTGTAAAGCGCATTCTGTTAATTTAGTCACGGACTCCGTACACGATACAGCAATTGGAGAAGGGGTATCAGTATAGGCACGCTGCACCAGGTACAGGCCGCTCTGAGCGCAGCTCGTCTCCTAGTAAAGTTACCTTTAGCGAGCGCTAGGCATCGATAAAGGGGTGGATATTTTTTTACCCGCTAACAACCGTTGCCAGCAGCGTGCCGTGCTAACGGTCTTCGGGGCTGGCGCTGAGAGTAGGCGTAAAGAAGGACAATTGTGATGGATGCATCAATTCCTTCATGCTTTTTTCATTACCTACGACATGATAGGTCGGCTACAATATGAGCGACTGACGCATTGTCCCTTGCGCCGCTTAAACTGTTCGTCTGGGCTTTTGTTATGGCATTACCAAGAGCCTCCTGTGTGTGGGCGCCCGTGGTTTCACCGGTGATAACCATGGCTGTTGGTATGTCGCTGGAGGCTTACGCAAACTGAATGACACCAAAAGAGGCCGTGATCAGTGTGGCATCTTTCACAAAAGAAATGACGCCCTGAACTAATAGGTCATGGAAAATGGCGCTGCTGCTTGTGCGGCAAACATCGGCGCAACGTGACTATAGTATTTCGCTGCAAAGGGTTAAAATATTTCATTCGGAAATCCTTGTTTATGTCGCAGGCCAGCTGACATGACAAACTGGCTTTTGATCATTGTGTAAACTTTAAACCTCAGGAAACCTTCTTTAAAAGCTAATTTTATGGTTTGTACCAGAAAAACACCCAATTCGATGAACCTGGATTTCAGGCAAATCACGTGCTTTACAGTTTACTCTATATGTGTTGTGCTCTTTGCTATACTCCTAGCAGAGCCGAGCATCACTGGGTACTACTGCTATTAAAAACTAAACCTATTCGGACATCATCCCTACACGTGCCGTCCGAGGAACGTGAACTCAGTGTCCTCAAGAGAAAGCGACCGATACATTGACCCCTCCCGGTTGATATGCGAATCTTCCGCCATCTCCCTCTATGTCTTGCCACTCTACCTGTGCGTCACCGTTTCTTGCCACAGATGCTCTCAAGTACTGCTTACACTTCAAGGCCACATGCGTGGGCAGCTTGCCCATGACAGAACTGTGTGCTTGTGAGGCACCATCGGCAACCGGCTTCACGTGTGCCACCTGGGGCCGTCTGTTATCATGCCGTCTAAGTGTTTCGACACTCTCGCCAATCACGGAGGAAGTGTGGCCCACGTTGCTTTCAGCGGAAAACACAGCGTTCACGCCGTATCTTTAAGCTAATGTCTGGGTGTCACACGAAAGCCAGTGAAATGCGGCACCGCTGCATCGCTGCCACTCGTTTTCTTCCTTGCGAAGAAGACTTCGGCGAAACAGCCCAGTTGTTTTAGTTTTGTGGCGCCTCTGACGTTTAGTACGCACGTGTGGGTGCTGGCACAACATGGAAACCCCGCCTCTTGAAATGTCTTCACCCGCGAGTCAAAACTGATGCCAATCAATAGCGCACACGTGAGACTTATCGAGGGCTGATCATGCCTTCACGGTAAGTTTGTGGCCGCTCCGGCTGGTTAAGAGTAGAGAACGTCGGCTTGCTTACGATGTATTTTGGATACGCCACACGTGTGCGCATATGTGTAGGCTTTCGTTTCGATAAGAACGTTAATGTTGAGAACGCAAAGCGAACGCCACACACTGACGCTAGCGCACGGCTGTCATTTCGTAAGTGTAGCAGTTAGTAGCAGCAACCCTGTCGAAAAGAGAGAAAAAATGGAATAGAACGCTCAGGTAAAAGGGAACGTGTACAAAGCGAACTGGTTCGACGAAGCCAAGCACAAAAGCCGAACGTGATGCAAGGAGAGGGGGAAACATATAAACAAGGGAGAGGCAGGGCAGTAAATAGATGAGGGCCATAGGGTGAGGAGGGTTCCGGCGAGGAAGTGCCGCCGCAAGCGTTTTTACGACGCCAGAAAAGGGCTTCCCGCTTTCAACCGCCCCGTAGTCGTTTCGTGGACGCGCGCGCAGCCAAGCGAACAAGGAAGGCCATGGCTATTAGTGTCGGCGGGCCGTGCCGTCTGAGTGCATCGCTGCTACTACTCCTGATTCTCGGCTCCGCTAGCGCACTTGACGTCGTGCAGCCGGAGAATTGCGGTGAGTAAAGCGCGGTATCACGGATTAGTGGCCCTCTTTGTAACAGTCAGAGATCGGTGCTGGGATTAGTGCGCCTGTATAGCCGCGGCGATGGATCAGCGGCCGAGGCGTTGCG
The DNA here is from genome assembly GCA_013339765.2 of Haemaphysalis longicornis. Taxonomy (NCBI): domain Eukaryota; kingdom Metazoa; phylum Arthropoda; class Arachnida; order Ixodida; family Ixodidae; genus Haemaphysalis; species Haemaphysalis longicornis. Next base: position 160,100,202 of record CM023454.1, read on the forward strand.
CTGATAATGATAAGCCCCTGGACGCAAGTGTGAACCTTGCTGTTGCAGCCGATTACTGGAAGGGGTGGGGAATGAACCGCGCATGTGTGCATATTTATTTTGGCGCACGTTTAAAATCACCAGATGGCCAAAATTATTTGACAGGTCCCAATTACGGCGCGTCTCCTATTCCGAGCGAAGCTTGGTCGTGAAATCCCCAACAGTGTTACATTCTTAACGACGATAGTCTTGGGCAATTAAAACGGAAAGCTTTTGGTCTATCTGTGTGTCTGCCACTAGATTCAGCCGCGCAGCCAAAAGTTAAAAAATTCTTGAACGACACGCTTATGCGGGCAACTCATTTTCAAACTACCAAATGTGGAAGCATACACGGTACTTGTCAACATTGTTCAGCAAAAAGAAAACATCGGGCATATATCAGTCGAAACATAACTCTAATACTGATTCTAGCGACTTTCTTCTAATTCGAAATAGGTAGGGTGTGTTTCGCGATGGGGAACGACAAGTGCGCTCAAATCATTATTTTAGCCCCCAAATACAAAAAAAGGTTCTTGCTAGAGCAACATTAACGTGATTTCTATTGTCACGGGTGGACCGAAGCAGGAGGGGAGCAGCATGGGAGGAAAGGGGGACAGGGGCGTAGAGTCTGTTACGAGGCAGGGGTGGGGGGCAGAATACTGCCGTCATTCGTCGACGTTTGCAACGAAGCGAGCAGATACGATGCCAATTTTGTTTAAGGGGGGGATGATAGCAAAAGTGACTAAAAATTGGATTTTTTTAAATATGGTCTCAAAATACTCCAACGCTCATCGAGAACGTCCCCACGAAGTGGCGTCCTCAGATGCGCAGCAGACGTCATTTAAAAATGGCGGGAAACGCGCCCCAAGTGGCCCTGCCTAGTCACCGCAAATTCGTGTGGTGCACTGTGTATTTGCATTGTTAGTTTTTCTCGAAAAAACGTGTGATAATGTTTATTTTCTTGATTACTCACAAATATAGCGCATAATTATTTGAATGTTTCTGTAGTTCACTGCAAGCCGCAATGGCGCTGCGTTAGTTGAAATAGCATTGCGTAAACATTCCGAAACGTCTGTTTACGCCCGGTCGCATTCCGTTCGCGCGCAAATATTTGTTTTCCTTTTCGACATATTAGAGCGATTTTTGAAGCCTGAAGTCCACTGTGCTACGACCATTGCCTAGCTTTTATCATAATCTGCGCGGGAAGCGAAGATTTGAAAAAAGTATGAAAAGAAAACTTTGAGGTGCGATTTCGCACAACAATGTTTCCGCTGAGAAAAGCAAGATTTTCTCTTCAACTCTTTGAATTTTGGAAAGAATTTAAATGTGAGTTCTTTATCAATGCTGAATAGACATTCTCAACCAGAATAGGCTTGTTTTTACCATTTTTTATTAACACTTTTTTCCTCAAAAATCAATAACATTAGTGTTTGTGGTGTATATATATATATATATATATATATATATATATATATATATATATATATATATATATATATATTTAAAATCAATAGTTAAGACAACCATCAATATTTTGTTTCAGAAGGAAGCCAGAGGCATTTACCACATGTAGCATATGTTTCAGCCGTCTGGCTGTAAAAACATTTGTTTAAATTAACGAGCGAGAAAAATCTAACAGACTCATAATTTGATTTTTCAAAAGTATTTTATGTTTTTCAATGGAATTTTGCGCATGCTTAGAAGACATATATTGTACAATTCCTTCAAAATGTCAAGTCGATAGCACAAATATTAGCGAAGTTATCGGGAAACGTAGTTAGACACCTACGTTGACTATTCATCCCCTCTTAACCGCGCGGTAAGACTTGCCGGACTTGGCGTTCCATAGAAAGAAACCTGCACTCTTGCCTAGTAGTAAGGACGACGTGGCAGGTCTTCTGAAATTCGTGTTCTTCAAGAAACATGAGAGCTGTCTTTCTTTAAATTTATTTAATTACTTTTCCGCCCTGGTTTGAGTAACTTAAGCGACGAAGTTATAATTCAGATCCTGTGCTATGTGAGCTTCCTAAGGGTGAGGTGGTGAGTGACAGTGCACATTTATTTCTTTATATATTTATTTACACACGATGCTACTAATGCCCACTGGGACAGGTTGTAGCGGAATGTGTGTGTGTATATAGCGCACATGGGATGCAGTGCTACGGAGTTACCACTCCGGAATTGGAATCACTCCGGAATCATTCCACCTTTTTGAGGTGCTGGAATGGAATGGGAATGGAATGACAAGAACGGTTGGAGGAATTAAATTGGAATGGAATTTAGCGAATTTTCCCCGGAGTGGAATGGGAATGGAATAGTGATTTTTGGACGACGACGTCATCATCGCTGGCGCCTTCCGGCTACTACCTAATTAGTCAGTGGCGACGACTGCGTCGGTATATCTGACATGGAGCACCGACGACTAAAACGAGAACGTATACCCGGCTTCTTGAGTAATCAAACCCGCTCAGCCTGCAGCAGTGCAGGTGAAACAGAACTTCGAGCGGCGCAAGCGCGTCTGGCCTGTGGGCCGGTGACGACGATAAATCGGCTCTTCGCGCTTTGGCAGGCTTTTTGAGGCATAGCTTTCGCTGTACAACTGTCCGTGGCGCCGAATGGCAGACCAGCGTGTCAGTTGCAGACGCCGTGTGCCCAGGCCAGCAGGAGGGGAATATCATGCAGAAACAGGGGGTGGAGAATACGAACGGCGCGCATCCGAATCCGCTGTGTTTCTCACAGCAAGCTGATGTTGCGTAATCTCGGAGCTAGCAATATAAAGCGTTCGGGCATGAAACATGAAACAACAAATCTGCTTAGCGTTCTCCTCCCTCACTCCGTGCCTGACACGCAATAAATAGCGTTGTTGCTTGTACGCCGACCTGGTAGGCATCTCCCGGGAATACTGCGACAACCTGTGGACCCTCTATCCGTCCGTAGCAGCGGGGCCCCGGGGCTCCAGCAAATCAAAACCGAGGCAGCAAAAAGAAAAATGTGGGTGAGGGCCTGCGTGCCCGGCACCCGCCATAGGCATAAGAAGCGAGCTTCGGATGTGTTACTGATCTTTCTATCTCCACGCTCTGGTGCGGTAGCCGATACAACAAATTCGACAAAGGTTTGCTTGTTGACAGCTGTTTGTATTTATTTATTCTCCTTGTGCATTTTTATGATTCCTATATCTGTACAGATTACGTGGTCAGTCACCTTTCATGGCTTTGCTACACCTCACGAATTTTTGCCCTGACGCACAGTCGTGTATATTCAAACGGGAGAAAAACTCTAATTTATGACTGAAAACAGCGTTTGCAAATGACCGAACTGCTCCCCTTTGTGGTCTGCATTTATGGGAGTGGACTTGGAGTTGGCTTCTAGGAAGGCGAGCGCACAAGTAACATCTTCGAGCAACCTGTATTATACAGCGAGATTCAATGCCTTGGCAAAACCACTGGTCTCAGTTGAATTTCACCGCATATCTGCGCAAATTTAAAGACGCAGCTAAGCGTTGCATGATTTTTTTTATCTATTGCTAAGCTCGGCGGCCAAGTTTGTGAAAGCCGGGCTCAGCAGGCGTGCGCAGGAGGACGTCATCTGCGCCAACTACAAGCGATGAAGCGGAAGCCAGAAGAGCAGCCACCTGAAGCTGCACACGGATACGAGCAGCAACCTCAGTGTGCAAAGGAGGAAAGACCCCGCTACGCTGATACTAAAGATTCTCAGCATACCCGGTAGCGTATGCTAAGCGAACGGTGTTGGGCAATGGGACCCCGACTGGGAGTGCCCGCCGGTCCTCGGAACGAACAGGCGCATGCGCAGTCGCTTCCGGGTGCCCCCGCCGCTAGCGCAGCGTGTACTACCCGATGTGCGGAGACTCAATACAACTGGGAGGACAATGGATACGGAATATCAGAAAGCTTTGGAGCGTGCGCATAATGGTTGGTTCTCCTCCCCGTAGGCGCTCGCACGGTTCTCGGCGTGCACGATCGGCGCCGTGGTCAGGGCTGAAGCCATCGCACTACCTACTGTTGTACCATCGGAACTGATGCCAGCGCCAAGATTGGCTCAACTGCAAATATTGTGTTAATTCACGCTAGGCTCTCAAAAACAATTGAAAGGCCTATATTACGAACGCAAGCGACATAAAATGTGTTTTATTTAGAAATTGTACGCAGTATATGCCGTCTAATAACATTGGTAAATTGGCAAATTGCGTTTCTATTTGGCAAATTGCGTTTCTAATCTCCCGATGGCTGGCACCCGATTCAAGCTCTGCCTGGAAAACTTTGGATGGCGCCACTCTGCGAAGCGCCGGCCTCACCGCAATGTTTACAGAATGTACACTTCGAAACGCTGAAACTCTCATCGTATTTCACCAATAAGCAACTCGTTGTTGCTCCCTGTCATGTCACATGCCCGGAACGACCATTGTCATATAATCAGGTGTGTTGATGGCTAATGCAATCTCTTCGCAATATCGTACTCTGGAAACGTGAAGGTAGAGACAACCGATCTTTATGGTGTCCATTCACATCAGTTCATATGAAAGGTAGCATTTTTATGGTGGGGTCCACAGCTTGTTTCAAAATGAATCCCACGGAAATATTGTTAATTTAGCACTATAACATACTGAAATCTGTAAGCTGGCGTCATGTGGTGTCTAAGCGTGACACTACGGTACCTAGACAACAAGCGCCGTCGGTTTCAATGCCTCACTCAAAAAAAAGCGCAAAAGGAGTAGGAAAAACTGCGTCTTATTATTGTTTTCACCGGTGCCAAGTTTTTAAATTCCTCTAAACTCTCACGTGCAGTTTAAAGTATGTTGCCGTACAGCTTATTGAAATGGTTGCAGGCATTCTTTTCAGAGCATCGTTAAAGCTGGCAGAAAAAGCATCGTTAAAGCTGGCAGAAAAAAAAATCGTTGACAAACAAATCTTTTTGTTCAGTGTGTTTCAAGTGATGCTCTTTCATATTGGCTTCAGAGCGCATGCACCATGCATCACAAAAATCGGTTGTATCTCCCATTTAGAGTTTCAAAAAAAAGACCACACAATCACAAGAAATAACTGGCAAAAGCAATATCAAAAGGAGAGGTTGGAAGAAAAAGATAATTGTTTTGTACAGGTTAAGAATCCTGCCACAGCATGCGCGAGCTCCCACACCTTAGCCACGCGAGCGTTGATGTCCTGTCTGCTTGGTTAACACTGTGTGAATTTCTTCTCCATCAATGTTACTTCACATCTTAATTGCCATGCAAGCGGCCTGTATACGGTTTTGTTCAGTGTCCTAAAGGTACGAGTTGTATGTAGTAAAACAATCAGACTTACAAAGGTTTATTTCGATGTTGAACGAAGGGGCTGCAGATAAACGCTGGCCATGGGCAGCTTAGAGGACCTCCAGCCCGCGATCCGCCGTCGCAAACACGTTTACAACAAAAAGAGCACCTAGAATATTGCACTATATCAGTTTCCCCGCAAGTACTTAGAACTAACTGTAAGAAAACAATGGAAGCTGCGGCTGCCGTAGAGTTTCATACTGGTATAGACCGTTTCCTGCGGGACCTGGGCACGACCATCTTGAACCATGTTACGTCGTTGGTCATTGGTGGCCTCTTAGAACGCAAATCACAACGTGGGGTGTGCTGGCGCCCGCATGCATAAGCGGGCGCCTTTGTCGCTTATCAGACGAATTCGCTTATCAGACGAATCAGACGAATCAGACGATGCTGCTCAGTCACAAAAATATTCCATAAAGTATGTGTTGATTGACGCCCATCGCCTGGCTTGCCCTCCACTCATTTCGCCTAACATGAAGCTGTCCGACGGCTATTTTTTATTTTAACCTACTCTCTGAGAACACCAGATCCTTGGAACTTGCAACATCGTAGAGTATGCCCCAGTTCTGCGTGCAAGCTCTCTGTGTAAAGCTTGTTTTGAGAGCTTTCTCATCATCCATCCATCATTCATCAAATAGTTGGCATTGGCTGCACAATTTTTTAATGAACACGGTGGTTTGTGAAACAAAATACCCATACGCTTTGTGCACGAAAATCATCCCATGCCAAGGTTTGGACTCGACCACATTTATTGCTTTCCCTGCCATCCGTGATTTGCAATCACCTTCTTTTTCGTACTTTTCTACCTTCTTCCATCTTCCCTTCTTTCAGCGTTGTTTCACTTGCCGCACGGAAAAACCAAAGCGAGAAAAGAATGCAGAAATGGGTTTTTTTTCTTAAGCCCTTCCTCATGTATCGACGTGTCATAGGAAAGCTTCAGCACTGATCATTAACTGCCAGCTGGCGTAGGAAGTATTGTGCACATGTTCCGCGTTATTAGGTGTTGTCTATTCGGTGCACCCTAACTTGCGACTGTATAAATTTGTATGGTCAAACATTCTACATGGTGATTGCAGCGCAGGAAATAGTCGCATAAGTGTGACAGCTCGGTTATTCTTCATGTGAAGCTGCGCTGACGGGCAAAATAGTGAAATGATAATACTTTCGGCAGCAAGTGAAGAGCATGAACGTTCATATAAAATGGTCGTCCTTTGAGAGCAGGTGGAAAATGTTTGCCCGAACCGGCACATAAGGCCGTTGGGGAAGCATTCATTTGCATTTTTTGTGTTTATACATCATAGGACTTGTTTGGCAGCGTATGTGACGTGTTGTTGGGGGTAACCGGCATGTTTATTTCTATTCCTTTCGAAGGTAATACGTTCGTATTTACAGTTCCATGGCTGTTGCTGATTTTTATGTCATAATTGTTTTCACCCCAACATCTATTTAACGCCGGTAAGGGACTTTAGTGCAAATGAATAAGCAAAATAAAGCCGGATGTAGAAACACCATGTTACCCTTCGCCGATTTTTTTTTTGTTGGTGGAAAGAAAGAAACGCTATGTAGACGAGGAAATATTACAAAATAGTAATGGCTCTAATGGGCTGGGAGCATGAAGGAAGATGTGTAGGCGTGCTGTTTCGAGGAAGTGTTGTGAACCGGTAAGCAGACACCGTCCACATTTCGGATTCGGCGGACCCGGATAAAGCCAATTGCTCAAGCTGTGTGGGATGATAATCGTTTCTTGTATGACGTCCTGTTCTCAGTAATCGACAAACAGGAGAGAAGCTCCCCAGTACGTCGCCAGTGTAATTATTAAGCGGCCGAAAAACGTGAGCACTCGGGATCATCAAGAGACAATTTTTAGTGCATACATTTTTGTTTTGTAATAGCACTTTCGACAGATTTGTGTTAACCAACTTCAAATATTACCGGCCTGATGGTTACCGGACCTAACCATGTTCGTCACCGACTGGAACCCTAGGGACGATTTAATTACCGACAGTTCAAATGACCAACTTAAGTTTTGTGGCATCCCTTTAGTTGTGGCGCTGCGTCGGTATACACTGAAAGTGGGGCGGCAAATTCATGCGTCGTAAACAAGGTTCGCGACAGAGAATTTTAGGTGCAGAGTACATTAAGGGCTCGCCTTGCCGTCGTAGTTCCCTCGCTGAACCCAAGTAGAGCCACACGACGTTCTGTAGTCGCGGCGCCCCACAGGGGTTTCGAAAGCCAAGCGGTTTATATATTCATAAGCGTTCGAAACTGGTGAACCGCTGGCGCTTGTGGTATATCTCCCCATTGTTTAGCGCAAAGAAAACTGCGACTACATTTTAGGCGAAATATACGTAAATAACCGCCAGTTCCCGGGTTCATTTCGTTAGGAACGCCGGTTGGGTTGGTTCTTAACGCCGGCACGTGCGGAAGGAAAATAATGCACAAAAATAATATAACTCCCCTTGGCGCGGTTTCAGGTGGCAAGTGGAGCGCGAGAACTTTCAAGGCCGGGAAATTTGAAATGCCCTGGACACACCTCCATTGAATTAATCAGGAGAGGAATGATACAGGGCGGCGAAGAGTGTGCTGGGTTGTAAAAGTGAGCAGGAAACGGCGCCACAACCCATTATGGCGAATCCCTGCTCTGCAATTCCGACAGCCGCTCACGTTGAGTGGAACGGCTTTAATTTTCTTACTCCACATTTCGTAAGTTCCGGGATTATGCAAGGGTGGCTTGAGCTAAATAAATGGCGATCGCAGAGGCCCCACACTGATAACGTATGACCTGAGCTACGGGTGTTATGGACAAATGCAACGTTTCTTTCTCGCTGCTTTTCAACACTTCGTCTTATCTACCTGCCGTGAATTAGCGTCCCGCTTGTTCCGTTGCCCCAATGGCAAATTTGTCACCTTTGGCAAGCGTCAGCTGCTGAAATTCACGCTAATAGTTGTCCTCCCTATCAGTTGATTGATTGATTGTGGGGGTTTAATGCGCCGACGCAACTCAGGTGATGAGGCGCGCCGTAGTGGAGGGCTCCGGATTAATTCTGACCACCTGGGATCTTTAACGTACGCCGAAATCTCGTACACACGGGCGTTTTTGCTTTTCGCCTCCACCAGAAAAGCGGCCGCCGCAGCCGGGAATCGAACCCGCGAGCTCGTCATCAGCGAGCACAACGCCTTAGCCACTGAGCCACCGCGGCGGTCTCCCTATCAGTTCTTTGTGGCTTGTTACCAAATGTTCACGACTGAAGCACGGACTGTTGAGCCTAGAGAAAAAAAGAAAGTTGTTTCGTAAACACACACATTCAATGAGACTATTTTCGTGAATATATTTTCGTGAAAATATTTTCGATCCCCGGAATAGCCACACGATAGCACACCAAAAAGGTGAGCTGAAGGGGATAGCGGTGTCAACTTGTGAATTCTGTTTTCCACCAGGAGGCGAGTACAAAGAGGTGCGAGTGGATCCGTGCCCTGATGCGCCTTGCAAGGTTCCAGAAGGGGAAGAGCGTACGGATAGAGGTCGACTTCACCCCGAGTGAGTGCTCATCCTTCGTCAATGCGCACACTGTCGTGGCGCGGGCTTCCTTCGAGGCAACATTTTGTATAATACGGGGACTTTTAGCCCAACCATGTAAAATAAACCAATTACAAATATATTATTTTTGGAAAAAATGTGTTCATAACATAGATGTTAATGGCTGCAATAAAATCCTACATCATCACGAAGCTGTACTCTATGAGCTACATTATTACGAAGCTGTTGAACCTAATGACTTGAAGCAGTTCGCGCTGGATTTCCCCCTTGCCACCACGGCACAATGAAAAGTATATTACGCGAAAGGCAAAATACGAGGCGGGATTTGGCATGTAGATGCGTACCGATACTTTTTTCGTCTGATACAAGCCCAAACCACAATATGCAAGAAAAGAAATAACGAATAAGGCGCTACAGAGCTGGAAACAAAATGAACTGCTTTGTCTTGCACAATAGTAAAAAAAAAATGCGATGGTTCATTCTACCGAATTCTGTGAGGCAACGTCAGAGTTTTCAAATCTCTCATTGAATACGCCGCCGTACCGTTGTATTAATCTCTAATTTTTTGTTACGGTTTTGGGAACGGAACGCTTGCTTTAACACCGCCGCCTGCATGTAATGATGACTTGACAATGGTGCGCGAAATATTATATTCTAAAGTTTATTGTGCACGCATATCATGGAGTTGTTTCTTGCTTGGTAAATCTTTTAACGACGTTTCTATCGCGCATTGAAACTGCGCCTTTGCAGTTCGTTGAGGCACTAGCCGGAATAGTGTTGAGTGTATAGTATGCTCCGTGCAAGTAACTTTGTAATAATGGGACAGTCATCATCATAACCAGCCTATGTACGCCCACTGCAGGGCAAAGGCCTCTCCCATTACGCTCCAATTGTCCCGGTCCTCTGCGAACTGCGACCAATTTATCCACGCAAACTTCTTAACCTCGCCTGCCCATCTAACTTTCGGCCGCCCCTGTTAGGCTTGCCATCTATAGGGATCCACTCTGTTATCCTTAATGACCAGCGGTTATCTTGCCTTCGCATTACATGCCCTGCCCACACCCTTTTCTTCTTCTTAATTTCTACTAATATGTCCTTAACCCGCGTTTGATCTCTGATCCACTCCGCTCTCTTCTTGTCCCTTAATGTTACACCTATCATCTTCCGTTCCATTGCTCCCTGAGTCGTCCTCAATTTAAGTTGAACCCTCTTAGTGAGCCTCCAAGTTTCTGCCCCGTAGGTGAGTACCGGTAAGATGCAGCTGTCATACACGTTCTTATTCTGGGAGAATGGTAGGCTTCCATTCATTATCTGAGAATGTCTGCCGTATGCACACCATCCCAATCTCATCGGTCTAATTATCTCTGCCTCATGGTAGGGATGCGGGGTCACAACTTGAAATAAGTGGATATATTCGCTTACCACTTCCACTGCCTCGCCCCCTATCCCAAACTGCTGTGCTGTCCCTAGGTTATTGATCATTACTTTGGTTTTCTGCATATTAATTTTCAGGCCCACGGTTCTACTCTGTTCGTCCAGTTCGGAAAGCATGCTTTGCAATTCGTCCCCCGAGTTGCTTAGCAAGGCAACGTCATCAGCAAATCTGAGGTTTACTGAGTTATTCTCCATGAACCCGTACTCCCACGTGTTCCCAATCCGGTGTTCTGAATGCCTCTTGTAAATATGCTGTTAATAACTTTGGAGAAATGGAATCTCGTTGTCGGACGCCCTTCGTTATAGGTATTTTACTGCTCTCCTTATGGAGGATGATGGTAGCTGTGGACCCATTGTAGATATCCTCTAGTATTCTTACGTTCTTCTCGTCTACACCCTGGTTCCGTAATGCCTGAATGACTGCTGAGGTTTCGACCGAGTCAAATGCTTTCTCATAAGGTATCAAGGCTATATATAGGGGTTCAGTATACTCAGCGCACTTCTCTATCACCTGATTGATCGTGTGAATATGGTTCATTGTGTAATAGCCTTTACGGAACCCTGCTTGTTATTTAGGTTGACTGAACTCTAATGTTGCAGAAATTCTGCTAGCGATTACCTTTCTAAGTGCCTTGTACACGACTGACAGTAATCTGATAGGCCTGTATTTTTCAAGTCCTTCGTGTCACCTTTCCTATGGATTAGGATGGTGTTCGCGTTCTTCCAAGATTCCGGTACACTTGCGGTAATTAGGCATGGCGTATACAGGTTTGCTAGTTTTTAAAGTCGTATTTCTGCTTTTCTAAAATATGAGGGGGCAGAAATTCCGTTAGCGATTACCTTGGTAAATACCTTGTAGACGAGTAGCAGCGGTGGCGTAGAGGTAGAGCATCCGCCTTGGGGGGCAGAAGGACCGTGGTTCGAATTCCGGTGCCGGACAATTCCCACCCGATTAAAAGGAAACTCCGCATGTCGATGGAATTGCAGAATGAGCTTGTGGTACTGCCTGACCTGGCGACCATTGCCGGTAGCGCAATCCCTCACCCGAGCAGGATTGGCCACCCTAGTGTTGTATGGCCCCAAACCTCCCGTGAATACGCCAATTAATGAGACAGTATAGCTCTAATATTAGCTTTATAAATATTACCTATCTAAAGGCAGGTAAGCTCTGCTCTGAAAATCACAGAAAAGGATGTTTATTTTTGGTTTTGCCTCCAAACTACGTATTTTTTGCGCGCCATACCAAATTATTTAGCTTAATATGGTTGTTCAGGGTCTTTACCGAATTTAAATTGCAATATCTGATGCCGAAGCCCTGTTTTTTCCCTACTTTATATCCATGCGCCAATGGTCTTTGTAACGGCGGAAGTTTGGCCGTCGAGACTAAAGCCCCCGTCACCTTCCTGAGTTTCAATTCCCTGCATTTTGCGTTCTTATGAGAAAACCCACAACGAGATGTTTTTTTTTGCCTTGGTTTAACTTTTCGACTGACGTGTATAACTGGGATGTTTCACACAGCGGAGGACTTCGACAAAGTGCAAGCTTCGTCAAGGGGGAAGTGACGCCTGGTGCCTGGCTCCCCCTACCGGGATTCAAGAAAGATGCATGCTCCAGAAGCGGCCTGCAGTGCCCCCTGGAGGCGGGAAAGCAGTACACCTTCTCCAAAACCATCAGAGTACTGCCAGCTTTCCCAACGGTAAGTTTATATGAAGGCCGCAGAGCAGCGCCAAAGCACGCCTACCGCATTATTGTATTTTGTCGAGTGCCACGGAAATTTTCGGGAGACGTCAGGACAGCCCGTGGCGACAAACCTAAAAATGCACGAGTCGGAATGTAAGTGCATTCCGACTCGTGTATGTAGATATAGCCGAGCTCGAGCAGAGATAGTCATTCTCCCTTCTTGCTTATTAGTACAGTTAGCATTGGCTTTACGCACTGGCCGTGTCCTCGTAACCTTCAGGCACGTGGATAACCTCTAGCGCGTTCCTTACCTAATCTCAACCGTTAACATTATGAAGCTTGATAGGAACTCCGAAGTCACAATAGAAGTGTTTTTTTTTTCTGCGCTGCCGCTTCTATCGGCTACATAAACAGCAAACAAGTCTTGCTGGCTTCGTAGCTCACTTTGAACTGCCTAATAACCGTTGGATAATGGTGATGCGAATTTTAATCAACAGGAGATAATTTTTTTTCATCTATGAGGCAACATAAAAACGTAGTTTCATGACAGAATCACTGTCATCACAAGACAAATAAAATGATTTTAACTAAGGAGGCAGTGTGCATATCCCCTTCTAACTGAAATAATCGATGAGACACACGCTGTAGCTTATAAAGCTGTTAAAAAGCACTTTGGGATATTGAAATCGGACAAAGATTTTTCGCCTCCTTCGCTAATGTACGCTTAAAAACTGTCACAGTTAAACCTCCTATGGCATTGCACGACACGGCAGACAACTGTCTGCTTCATTCAAGAGGAGTGTATCGAAGATTTCAATAAGGTAAATCATTCAAGGGGGCCTGCACCGTAGGTATATTATTTCCAAATGTACTTTGGATCTCCGCATCTCTTAGCGTGCGCTTGGGTTTCCGGCACGTTATCGTCGGAGGTACTTCTCAAAACTCCAAGTGGACCCGGGGCCAAAAAAAAAAAACGTGCCAGCTATTTAAGGCCTAATTTTATGAACTGGGGAAGACGTTATCACCCTGAGCCGAATTAAAGGAAACGCTTATGCATGTTTCGTTTTTCAGTAGAGACAGTAGGTTGGGAAAAAAATTCCTTCTGAACCGAATGTGGCGCGTCTGCTTCACTTTGATAGATACTTTCTTTTAAGCAACTGTTGCTTGGCAACAACCAACCATATTTTATTTTTATAAGCAAAATACATAGGTTAGATTGTATTCTGCTGGCCTTACAAAGTTGCGGAATAAAAGTGAATTCATAAACTTGTTTACACGCGCGAAAATTGGATGGGTGGCTGATTGAAAAGAAGGACGTTTTACAATGCTTGTTGTTGCCCTAATATTACACTCTAAGTACAATATCTGAGAACCTGGCCTAATACAGCTCCAGGGCTAAAACAAGAAAACAGGGTCCTTACCTCATTTGACACCGTGCCGTGTAAAGAGCGGTAAATCCAAGCCAAGACATTTAGCCACTGACAACGCGCCGGCACTTGTTCATCGAGGCATGTAAGCAGTTACATCTACCCGTTAGTCACATAGCGATTGAAATCGTTCAATTCCGAGTGACAATGTCGCTAATATGCACAATTTTTTTATTGAACACCTTGTATAACGCCCGACAAATTCAATCGTCTCAGCTGATCGGAATTGCTTAGGATAGTCCTTGCATTTTACGAGCGCTTAGACTAAAATCTGCGCAATTGCCTATCTGGTGAACTGTTATTTAGAGTAAACTTTTGTTGGTAACTTCCAATAACAATCTCTTCGAAGTGACAGCTTCTGAGGTTTAATAAAACAAGAAACGAGCTTCTCATGTAACGTGTACATTCCTCACAGCTGTGCATAATAACGACAAGTATCAGCGTTTTGCAAATTGCCACCCAACATAACCATATTCTTTGAACGTATAATAAGATTAATTTCATCGACAATTCAAAATCTTTGCTGCCGGAGAGAAAATTTATTGCAGTCCGTTAAAAACTGAAGGGTTTTTCGTGAACCGTACGACGTTCCCAATTTTGTGGACCATGGGTCCTTATTAGAGATTTACCCTTATTAAAATTACCTATTTTCTGTCAATAGTTGCGAAAGATTTAACGTGTGCACGCAACAGTGCCACTGAGACTATGCCAAATTTGGTGGCCTGTGAATTTTAACAGATCTTATGAATGTACTTTACCTGCAAGCATTTACAGGTTAAATGCTTTCTCGGCCAGTGCTAAGTGTTTTTTATCTTAAATTGCAGCTGGAGACCAAAGCGGAGTGCCGGCTGAAGGGAGGAAACGGAACGACCATTTTCTGCTTCATCATGCCTGTCAAGATTGAATAAGTGTGGCCGAACCAGCAGAAGGACACGTGTGGGGGGTTTGCCGTTAGGCTTTCATGTCAGAGAGTAATTGGCCAAAGCACTTACCCCACCCACCTCTGTGAGCGGGGTCCGGCGCAGAATTACCGGTACACACTTTGCAAGGACGGGTTTCCTCGGAAGATGATGATTGGGAAAACTTCCCGGAAGAAAATTACTCTCAGAGGCGCTCGCGGCCAGGCATGCAGCTATTTCGCGTACTGCGTTTGCTGAGAAATTAGTGTGTGCCAGAAACCATGTTTGTTATTTGTAAAATGTTATTTTGAGGTATATTTTTGAGTGGCCTAACTCTTTAGCACCCATCGAAACTTCATTCGAAGCGTGGTCAGCACCGTCCCGACCAGCGTGTGCCCATGCAACCAAAAAGAGGCAATCTACGAACTAGCCACTGAATTTCCTACATTTGGGAAGCTATTAAGTTGGCTTTGGTCGTGTAGACATTTGCAAATGTGTTTTTGTAAAATAAAGTGAGCTGAATAAACTGAACGTTGTCTAGAAAAAGCAAAAAAATGAACGTTAGTAAACTGTCCCGAAACACAAAAAAAACTTGTAATAACATCAATTCGGCTGGAATAACTAAGACTCATTCGGCAATAAGTTATTAAAAGCTTCGTACTGTCTTTCGTTCGACAAGTACTGCCAAATGCAGAGGTTTGTTTAAATGCTGGGGGCACATAAGTGATTACGAAGAATTAGACTCTTAAAGCAATCTTGTAACATATTTTATAACGGTGTCAACCGCGCAGCGACCAAAACTGTATGTTGTGAGGAGTATGCGCAGCCAAATAAAAAAAAACACACAACACCTTGTGGTTAAAAACATCGGACTACTAGAAGAATAATTTTGATGCAAATTCAGGTGTTCCTAAATGCACGCATCCAAGCAAATGTAAAGTATTGCCGATCAAACTCCTCTAAAACAACCAAGTGTGGTGGTTATAATGTCACCATTTTTTTACATTTTGTTCTGCGCCTTAACTAAAGTATCATCACGGTTTTCCGAAACCCCATTAGTGCTTCAGTTTTTGTCCTATGCTTTTACTATGGCGGTAAAAATGTGCAGAGAACTTGTATTTATATTCGTTACAGCTTATATATGCTTAAGTGAATGGATACACCTTAAGGGATCGAATAGTTATTTTGTAGTTATTCAAAATGCCGCAAAGAAATTTTATTATTAAAATTTTGTCTTTTTGAAATTATTATTGTTCTTAGTGGAGTGTGCATGCTCTACTCAATCAATGCTTTTTCTTCAATTTATTAGGCGTAAGTCGCAAGTCAACAGCACGCGTTTTAGTAAGGCTTTCCGGTAATCACGCCTCTGCTAGATACACGCGGAGAAATGTGTTCATCTGACGTTTTACCACAGCTTTCTTCTTATCCCTGCATAAACCACAATCCCTGCCTATAAAAGGTGCAAAGGAGCCGACTAGCGGCATGGTTAAGAAATAGCCGGGAGTAGTTCCGGCCGGCATCGGCGTCACATTGTGGGGGTACCGTCGGTGAAGTTCCTGTGACAGGTTACCATTGCTATGCAATAAAGGTTACATTTTCTGCTAGGTAGTAGTGGTGGTCGCAAAGAACGCGTGCAATTGAACAGGATTGTCAAAAAAAGGGGCACTGTTTTCAAACGAAGTGATAGCGCTACGCAAATGCATGTATTCTTGGTCTGGGGCGCCGCTTTGAGGGGCAGGAGAAGGGGGAAAGGCACGCAATGTTTCGTTGCAACGAGGGCGCGAAGAGACGCGCACTGCCCAATACAGGGATATTGCCTTACACTACTTCCTTCTCCACCGCCGATACCCACCCCCGCACCCACACTTCTCTCCGGAGGCGGGCCACATGCTCCGCATCTTACAAACACACGCCTTCCCACACAGAACACAATTGATACACAGTCATCCACACCTATTTACTGACCCTACCTGTCCAGCCTGCGGGGCACTCGACACTCACTACCATTCCCTCTGCGAATGCCCCGCAGACCCGTAGCCCTCCATTCCCTCTCCTCACCACTTGGAGCAGATGTTGCGTGAGCCGGGAGAGTCAGGACAAGTCCTGACCACATCCCGGGCCATGGCGGTCGCGGCGGCCCTGTGGTCCTCCTCCACCCTCAACACCTGATCCCGATGGACTAAAAACGTATTCCTTCCTTCCTTCCTCCGTCGTTTTTCTTTAGACCTCTCGCCCTTGCTACAGTGCTCCTTTGTGTCCTTTCCCTCCTCTTCCTGACCCTGAAAGCGGCGCTCTAGCACAAGAACACATGCATTTGCATGGCGCTACCGCGTCGTTTCGAAACGACACCCTTTTTTGCAGAATTCGGCTTCTCGATGCAATTTCTGTGCCCCGTAAACTTAAAACCTAAAATAATTCTTTAGTAAACCCCACTCAGTCCGATGGCTATAGTACCAATACGCACTGCGATGTAACTTGTTTTGATAGTTACATCCAGCGCAGCGCTCACACTTAACGCCGCAGTGGTTTGGCTTGCTAATGGCATACTTCAGATACTGACACCCTACCAGAAACTGGCGTACCTAAGATACTGACTGTAACAGTCGTGCAATCAGCACGACAGTGTACATAAAGTTCTCAAACACTCACTATAACGGTCTTGTGTATAACGCGGAATACTTTTGTGGAGGAGAAAGAGTACTTTTATTAGAACGTAACGTTGTTGGCCCACTCGGAGAAAAGGGTGGTGGCGTGGCAGTCGGGTAACGGGGAGGTTGAAGGCACCAATTTGGATATGTATCTCCGAGGATGTAGGCTTACTCATTTATGTGTAAATGTAACCTAGACGTTCTTTTAATGGAGTGGTTCTAGTCACACAGAAGTGGCACACGTCCTAACGCAGTAGCGTACGCAGAACTTCGTTTGTGGTTGTCCAGCTGGTGGAAAACATCGCCAAATATCATGGCCCTCAAAGTGCCCACTTCGAACCTCCTGAACCGTCTAAGCTTCGAACTTCGAACAAAGTTCCCACTTCGAACCTCCATCTTGGGTGGTTACGTTCAGCACAGATGACCAATGACACTCGCTATCTCTCTCTGTCTCTCTGGAATGGGGCCAAACCCCTTCTTCCCACTGTGAATTTGAGGGACATATTCAAGAGAAGCATATAAAAAAACACAAGACGGCCAACAAAAACAAATATAAAACTGATTCAGATGTTCAGACATTCCAAGGATTCTGGGGTACTTTAGTGAAGCTTCCGGTTCTGTTATATATTCTAGTCCTTCTTCAGGGCCAGGAAAAAAATGTCTCATCGTTGCGTTGAGAGGTGTGGAATTGGTTTAATGGGTGCACTTTTGATGGCAGAAAAACAATTATCCATATTTGTTGTTGAAGGACAGACAAAGTAGGGACCCCTTCTTTCCATCCCTCCACCGAGCTCAAAACTTTTTCTCTGGACCGCTAATCCCTCGAGACAATCTCTTGAGTGCGCCATTGTTTTAATGGAGTTTAGGCCAAGTACTATTGTCGTCGCGTGAGGCTGGGCTGTCCTGGGACATGTCGCGAAGTGGCATACCGAATTTACAGAAATGGCCCTGGCACCAAGTAAAATTTGCCTTCCGCCATAACCACTCGTTCTGAGGGCGTCTGTTTCTGTTGGTATACTGACTACACTATTTTAAAAACGGCATCATCCACTGATGCAGCTGTTCTGAAAGTACAAAAAAACAGTATAGCTTCTGACGGTGCTTACAAAAACGTTTACTCTGACATTATTTTTGCTACGTGAACAGGGCCATAATTCGGCGTTCCGGCTGTGTTCTGTGATACTGCAGAGGGCATCGCGTTTACTTGTGTCAAGCCTGTTTTCTTTTGTTTGAGTTGAGGTGAGAGTGCATAAGCATGATTGAGCCTGACGATATTTCTTCTCGGACATATTTGAGCACTTCGTTCCTTTCTGACTCGCGGATCCTTTACTGTTGAATGACTTTTTTTAGAAGTAGTTTTTTATACCATTCATTAGGAGCATATATCCGACTGAGCACTGACCTTTTCGATATGGTTGAGCTATGCATATATATCACATTTAACATGGCCCATAATCTCAGAAAAAGCGCAGGTCGGTATCAGCTAATGGGTCACCTTCGTATCCCCCCCCCCCCCCAACCGACGTAATTTTATGCGCAGAATATGCAATGAAGGAGGCCGAAATCGTTGCCAAGGGAGCAGAAGGTACGCCTTGAAAAGCTACGTCAATGTATCATGGCACCTGGGCTCACATTGAGTTATCACGCTTGAACATGGTGGCAATATAGCGTACAGTCGCCCACCGTCTTAGCTAGAGCAATGCTTCCCGCACTTACTGTCTTCTTCTTCCTTTGAGCAAGGCAATTCAGTCGCAACGTTTGCAATGACCTTAACTCCACAGCACTGGTTTCAACCGTTTTTGGTCGAATGTTGTAGCGATGCGACGCTAAAACGTAGAATATCTAGGCCTGTGGCTACTGTACTTCCCGCGCCACCCCGGGTGGTGGTGATACGCTGTTGTCACTTGGCGACTAGGAAACTCCATAAATCACGTCCCAGTCACGTTCTGTTGGCCTTGGAGCAGCCAGCCAAGCCGCAATTCGTGGTGGCCCCTGCGCAACAGAAGACGGAAAACCAGGTAAAAAGGAGGGACACTTACCCGCGCTGACTCATGCCTGGCTTTTATTGAAGGAAAAACCATATTTGTACCGCTGTGCGTCACACAAACCAAGCTATAAAAAGCAAGAAAGAGCCAAGAAGCCTTCACCGGATCGTAGATTATACATGACTGAGTAGGGCTCACGGGCATTGCGGTGACGCATGGCAGACAGGGCAAAGAAAGAGGAACTATTACTTACATAGTTGTTGACTAATGACATGGGCTTGAATAATTTCCCTCGTAAATTTGTCATGGTGCTTGGGTAAGATGACGGTGCCATTAGGATCCGGAATCCAACCTCCTGCGCGCGAGAGGAGTTTTTGGCAGACCTTTTCTGCTCCCTGGACATAAACAAGCTCCTTGAATATTCACGCACCTCCAGTCTCGCCCTCGTACACTTCATATCCGGACAAAGGCATAATATATATATACCACTTCTTCTGCACATCGCCTGAACAGAACTCTCAGGGTGAATTCTTCCAAGAATCGATCATTCTGTGCGCTAAAGCTAAACCATAACGCTCAGGTACTCTATGCACTCTGAAATTCAAAAAAAAAAGTAGGTTCAGAAAAACCAACGCGTCCGAAAGCAACATTGCTTTATACCCAACCACAAAATATGAAACGCCTGCAGCTGTGTTCCCAAGTGAGGTTTTACGTGGTTGGCCACAGTCAAAGTACGGTATATTGAAAACGCTAATAATTGAACGGAAAGAAAATTTTGGTTTTGAGTAGGACTTTGTGTTAGAGAGTATTGACGCGCTATACGCGTGGAAGGCAACACGGAACTAAAATAAGGGGGTGGGTACAGTGCCCGGGTCCCGTGGAAGACAACCGCACGATCGCCTTTTTCCAAATAGCAGTCGTAGCTACCAGGTCACATAACAAGTGTAGAGCTGGAAATAAATCCTGCAGTGAACTGTTCACAATCGGCAGCACCTAGAGTAGAGGTTGTAGCTCTGAGGCCTGACTGTGCTGTTCTTTTAGCAACTATTAAAAAGAAAAGAGGAAGTGTTCTAACCCAACTAGTAGATGGCAGTGGATGCCTAGAAGTTCCAGAAACGTGCCATTTTGGGAAGTGACATTCCGTTCCCACATCAGTACAAACCCGGCACTTCTTGATCGCACACACACAACATCAGACAAGTTAGCTTAGACCACTCAATCTATTCTTTTGACTGACCGATTAAGGAGCTGGGTATTTCGTTCTTAGTAGGCTAAGAGTAAAATAGTGAGATTGAGGTTGAACGCTCTAGGTTCGAGACCCAGGAGTACCAAATTTTTTCTAGAAGGTCCATAACTTTTCCACTGCAATATGTACTCTTATTAGGGGCGAAGCACCTTTAAGGCCGAGGCGTGTCCATCGTCCGGCGTCCGTGCTCACGGCACAACCCCGTGTAAATCGAAACATCAGTGAACAAAAGGTTCACAAAATGTTAATAAGAACCAAATAAAAGGTTCACAAAAGGTTAGAGAGAGAGACGCACAGCACCGTGTAAATCGGAACATCTGTGACCCAATGTTGACAAAAGGTTAACAAGAACAAAATAAAAGGTTCACAAAGGGTTAGAGAGAGACAGAGTGGGAGGGGGAGAGAGAGAGACGCACAGAACCATGTAAATCAAAACATCTGTGAACCAGAGGTTCACAAAAGGTTAACAAGAACAAAATAACCAGTTCACAAA
The DNA here is from genome assembly GCA_013339765.2 of Haemaphysalis longicornis. Lineage (NCBI taxonomy): Eukaryota > Metazoa > Arthropoda > Arachnida > Ixodida > Ixodidae > Haemaphysalis > Haemaphysalis longicornis. Next base: position 160,120,896 of record CM023454.1, read on the forward strand.
GGGTTAGAGAGTGAGGGGTAAGTGGAGAGAGAGACGCACAGCAACCTGCAAATCGAAGCATCTGTGAACAACAGGTTCACGAAAGCTTAACGAGGACAAAATAAAATGTTCACAAAAGGTTGGAGAGAGAGAGCGAGAAAGAGAGAGCTCCTGGAGAGCCGTGCTGCGCATGCGCGAGGAGCATTGGATTAGATTGGATAGAATTGGATTTGGCTTGGATAGGATTGGATTGAAATAGATTGGATTAGAATAAATTGAATTGTGTTGGATTGGATTGGAAATCGTTTTAGCAGCAGTAAGCCCGCTCACGCGTGCTGTACGGTAAGAACGATGCCCAGTTCTTCGCCAACTCATCACGATTCACTTCGGCGTGAAGATGCGCGAAGTTTTTTTTAATTCTGCGCATTCCTTGAGTATAAAAGGGTTATTCGTGCGTTTTAGGTCTGTTTAGATGCGGAGGAGAGTACCAACACGTTTAATGAAAGTTTCACATTGCACCGGAAGTTCCCGGCATTAACTGACTTGGGAACGAAATGTCGCTCACTCGGCAGTTTCCCCATAGAAAATGCTCTTCTCCGCGTACGCCTGTTCTACGCCGGTGTCGTCGCATTCACCTGCGAGGGGGCAAGCATCAGGCACATTCCTTGTTCCATCGTGCTTAGGCGACGTGGTTAGCGCACTTGACTAGTGCAATAGCGACGCGGGTACAAATCTGACACGAACACAAAACTAATTTTATAAATTCATTTTTTTTTGTTACAGTCGCGGCCGTTTTGGTAGCATTCGTGTTTGCGGCTACGCCGACGACGGCGACAACTGCGTTCACTTTTCCTAAATGACGGGCCACCTAAAGGACTTGCCTAAATAAATAAATAAATAAATAAATAAATAAATAAATAATAAATAAATAATACAATAATAAATAAATAAATAAATAATAATAAATAAAGAAAAGTACTAAACAAATACTACTAACCATTTTGATCGACGAAATACGAAGTAAAATAATCGATTAGCAAACCCCAGTGAGTTTCATTGGGGTTACAGCGCCCATGAAGAGAACACGCAAGTTGGTTCATTCAAGATAACTGTAGTCTCGATAATGACGACACCAATTTAATTGTTGACTTCAAACAAGTACTCTTGATATTTAGGAAAGCAGATAAAGCAGTGGTGACCCCAACCACGTTTTTGCGAATGCTCTGTGACGTCACATCATCTAGTTTGTTGGGTTGGCAGGCCACGCGAAGCACAACAGCCGAGGAACATGATTGTGCGATTGCAGTTTTTGACGTGCCTTAGAGTTAAAAATGTCTTTCTTGGCTATCTCTCCCGTAATTGTTTTCGTGGGAGGTAGCTCTTTCCAGCTGGAACCTGCTGTGGTGAGGGACAGAGGATAATGCGTTGCGGTACTGAGCCAAAGCACGCGGCCTCGATCTGGGCTGCTGCGGAAGTGATTTTTACGGAGGCGAAAAGCTGAAAGGCCTGTGCGTCTATTGACGCAGCACGTTCAGGATTCCCGCGTGGATGAAATAAATATCTAGCACTTCACCACGTCGCACACCGAAGCCCAAGTGTAGCTGAGGGCTTCATTCCCCGAACTTTAAACTTGGTAACAGCGCAATCGAATGCTAATGGAGGGATGAAATTACTTTCATGGACGCTTTTGGTGTAAAAAAGACCAGGGAAAACAAATCTGGGTGTTATCATAAATAAAATCTATACAACCTTCTTACGATTTAATGAGTTATTCAAAAACGAAGTAACGTTTCCCTTCCTGTCTATTCTAGCTCATAGCGCCAAGTATTGATCTTGCGCGAGTGAAAGCGGAACTAAAACACCATCAACTTAGATATTATTAGGACACCTTTTTTTTAAAAAAAAGAGGTTGCCGGGTTACAAAAAATGGCTGACGATTCATCTTCATCACTATCATCATCCGCCTATCTACGCCCACTGCAGGGCGTAGATAGGACAATATAGGACAATATTCCTCAAAATTTGTGTGCAGCGCGAACTGCAGTCTTCTCGGTCAGGGAGCATTAGCTGCTGCGTCTAAAGAAGTGATCGCGTGATCAGAGAACGCATGGCGGTGCACTCTACTCTGCCGGTATCTCGCTGCGCACCACCGCCTCCGAGCACGTTGTAAATCGTGTTCGAACGTCCCGCATAATCGCCCCGTGGTTCGGATGAGCCACGCAACGAGGAGGACACGACGCACATTTACCGGTTGCCTCACTGGTTGTTCAGCGCTTACTTGGGAGAGCTGTACTGCGCTGAGGTAGCACGAACTGGTGACTCCTCTCGATGGTACTGACGGCAAGCCTCTGCGTTGGCGGCGCGAACTGTGTTTCCGGAAGGGAGCAAAACTGCGTCGCAGGAAGTGAATGAAAATCATCGTCGAGCGCACGATGGTACGTGTTGTATGGCGTTATCTCGCTGCGCGTCGCCACCGCCAAGCATGTCTCACTGCCTCCCCCTCACACTTTCGCCATGCGTCGTCACCGAGTAGCACCTTGTGCGGGATCAGCATACCGCCCTCCCCCCCCTACACACTTTCGCCACACTTTTTCCTGCTGTTTTGTTCTCGTCTTCACTCGCTCGGCTACGACGCCGATGCTGATGTCAAACCATAGTAGGGGCCGCCAACGTGCTGCGCCATAAAATAGGTTGTAGGTAAGGCAACTTGAAAGGCATGGCCACACAAATTATTGTACGTCCTTCCTTCGAGTACGTGACTTAAAAACATAACGCGGCGTGCGGCGGAATTGATCAGCCTCCTTTCTACAAGAGAACCGAGTGCACTATCAACGGCCATTCTAAGGGGCCTTTGAAATTTTGATAGGAGTAAGTATTGTCGATTGTCCGGGACCACGAATTTATTGCTACATCAATCAAAGTCACCGTCGACAAGACATTCTCGAGAGAGAGAGAGAAATCGACTTTATTGGATCAAAAATCCTACGGAGGCTGCTGGCGGACCACGCAGGATCGCCCACAGCCCGACTATTCTAGGCCGTCGTCAAGGCGCGGTGTCCCTCCGACCTCCACTCGGGCCCGGCCGGACCACGGGCGGTCCCGAGGGCTCGCATCCCTCGGTCCCGCGCGGCATCAGCCCGCCCTCGGGATTGCCGGGCGAGAGCCGCCTCTGACCCGCTGGACTACCTGCAACTGCACTTCATAGTCTCTTGACTGCATAGCCCACACCACGTCCGTCGGGTAAGCCCCCCGGGTGTGACCCGGGTGGACACAGGTCCGTAGTGCAGTCCCAGAGAATGTGGGTAAGAGTCGCTGTTGCACTTCCACACACACTGCACTGCTCACTGTCAAACACCTCCGGGCACACGTAGCGCGCCAGCGCCGGCGTGAGCACAGAGTTGGTTTGCAGCTGCCTAAACCGCACTGCCTGCTCTCGCGTGAGTCTTGGATGAGGCGGTGGCATGGTCTGGCGACCGGCACGGTACCAGTCCAACATCTCGGCGTATCCCAGCAGCGGGTCCGCCTCCTCTTCGTCCTCGCTCACCTCACTGGGGCCCGACATTTCACTACACCGAACACTCGCACTCGCTGCACGCACCACACCGCCACTCACACGCCCCCCGGTCCGGCTTTCGTGCGGGTTCCTCGGAGGCGTTCAGCGGGCCCGTCCCTCCGGCCGCCTCCGCGCGGTGGGTGAGAGCACGCGCGGCGGCGTCCGCCGTCTCGTTGCGGTTGGGGTGCGGGCCGCTGGTCGCGGGGGTGTGCGCCGGGAACCACCGAGGTAGGTGGCCGGCACAGTGTCCGCTGCATTGGAGTCACTGCACTGCCACTTCACAGATTTTCACAGCACTTTTGCACACACGGTTGCGGGCGTAGCTCCTGATGGCAGAGCGGGAGTCGCTGAACTACCGTGGAACACCTATGGTCCGTAAGGGCGAGCGCTATTGCCGCCTCCTCAGCTTGCTGCGCCGATCGCACTCGCACACTGCACGCGCTGTAGATTTCCCCCGGGTGGTGGCCTTTACCGCCACCGCCACGAACTTGTCTTTTGATCCGGCGTACCGTGCCGCGTCCCACAAGAGCGCGCCGGTGTCGCTAGCGTACGTGTCCGTAAGGGTTCTCGCTCTTGCCGCACGTCTTTCCGGGTTGTAGTCGGGGTTGACGTTGCGAGGTAGAGGCGTACCCTCAGTCTCTGCAGGATCCTCGACGGGAGCGCATGCTCCGTCTCTCGTAGCATAACCGCCTCGCTAGGTGCACTTCGCCCATCGAGTCCCAGCCGGGCGAGGATGTTCCTGCCCGTTCTGGTGGTCGAGAGTCGCTCCAGTTGCGCGGTCCTTTGCGCCTCGGCAATCTCTTCCATGGAGTTGTGAACGCCCAGCTCGAAGAGCCTTGCCGTGCTGGTACAGTCCAATAGACCCAGGGCCGCTTTGTAAGCCTTCCGTATTGCCGCATTGATTCGTTCTCGCTCTTGGACCTTCCACACGTGGGAAGGCCCCCACGTACGCGACGTGGCTAATGGCAAACGACTGCACTAGCCGAAGCAAGCTGGCTTCTCTCATGCCCCGGTGTCTCGTCGCCACTCTCTTTATGAGGCGGCTGGCTGCCCCAATCTTGGTGGTCAGCCGGTTCACTGTGGCAGTATTGCCGCCGCTGGCCTTCCAGAAGCATTCCGAGGACCCTGAGTACCTGCAACTCTCGGTATGGACTGTGCCGTCCCCTCGTGCGGAGGGTAATTCCCTCGGCGCCGACGAGTGCTTGCTTTCGGTTCCTTCCAGGCGGAGGAATGACTAGTAAGTTCCGACTTCTGTGGGAGGCACACGAGGCCATGCCGTCGAGGTGGTCCTCTATGGTATCGATGGCCCCCTGCAGCGTGTCCTCTGATGTTTGACCGTCCGCTCCCCCAGGGGACCCTCAGCGTGAATGTCGTCCGCATATATGCTGTGCAGACCTGCGGGACCTCCGAGAGCAGCTTGTAGGTGCCCACCCCGTCATAACGAGTTTGAATAGCAGGGGCGAAATGACCGGCCCTGCTGCGTGCCACGCTGCCCACTCTCGCTCTTCCAGTTGTAAGGTTCCCCGGCCTGGATCTTCGCAGTTCTCCCAGTCAGGATTCTCAATGTAGTCGTACGAGCCTGGCCCAAGCCCAGGCTAGACACCTGCGCCAGGATAGCAGAATGCTTCACCTTATCGAAGACGCTCTGTAGGTCGAGGCCCAGCACCGCCCTGTTGTCTTGCGAGTGGACGGGTCTGTCGATTATCCGGGTGAGGTCTAAACTACAGCGCGAATTGGAAGGCAAAACCGATGACGGAATGACAACATTGCACTTGTGTGGCCGAGTTTGTGTATTTAGACACCCTGTAGTTTAACTCCAGAATGTGCTACCAAGGAAGCCACAAATATGTAGCTTTGCAGAACTTTGATGACTAGTGATGCTCGCTCGAGATTAACAACTCTAACAATAGTTTTTTCTATCTCGCAATTTGTGTTTTTTCGACACGTAGCACCATCTATTGACATACAAAGGTTCCCGGACAGTCTAAAAATAAAGAAGAGTGGGCAGCACGTACTTCCGTGAGCTAAAAAAAGGCTCGTTTATGCGTGTCAACTTGCATCGACCCTGGGGTCTAAACGGGACAGTGACAACTGAAATTGTGCAATTTCGTTATCATTACAAATGATAGCAATACAAACTTTAAGTTACTGTCTTCATTTTGACTATAAATCATACTAATCAAGATAGTTTCTTGTTCAACTGATATATGGGCAGCCAGTACCCAGGGTTTCCTAGTGCCCATGAGGGTCGTTGTGCCCGTCCTAATCAACCATATTTTTTTCTGACTTCATATTTGTGATGTCGGAAGTGGTGTTTATAAGTCATAAAAATGTTTCCTCAATTTAAAAAAAAATAGTTTTTGGGCTTCGTGGGGCTAAGTTTGATGAGACGTTTTCAGGAACCGAAGTTTTGGGCAACAAATGCTAAAGTTGGTTGAGTATATAAAGATAACGGAAACCCAGAAGTATCAACAACATGAAAAAGGGGTAGCAACCATCAGGATTACTTAAAACAAGCATTCGCAGTAGCGATTTGAAGCGTCCTCTGTGTTGGTCATGCCGAAACATTAGAAGGGTTTGGTTTTAATTCATGTAATTGTGTGCTTCATTCCCGAACATCTAAACAATTTTCAGTGCAGTTTCTGTAGCGGACGCCATTCAATCCAATTGAACACACCGTACACATGCGTAAGTACTGAGTTTTTAAGCCCACAATAGGCCACAGACATTCTAAATCGCGGTGGCGCCAGCATACGATATGTTTTCTTTTTGTAAAGAATATTTGTACCTTCTCTTTATTTGTACTTTCCTTTGCACAGCAGGAACCTGGTTTTAGCTTTGGCTGCCAGCTGTGCTTCCACAGAGGCGGTTTATAGCGCAGCCGGACGGTTCCCTGCAGGAAGTCATAGCTGCTTTCAAGCAGCCATATTCGCTTTTTTTGGGTTGTGGAGTTGCTCCGGGGGTTGCAGCCTCTATTTTCCGTTGGGAATCACTAGAACCCGGGCGCAGGCATCAACTTCAGATCTAAAACTGCGGACGAAGACAAGGCACAAGTAAGTGTACAAAGCGAGCTCCTCTTTCTTTTACAGCATTATCCCCCTCCAGTTTCAGTGAAAAATGCTCTAGGCAAACTTTGTTCTGAAATTTTAGTCTCGCGCACTGTTATTCGCTTTACTAAGTAGCCACGAAGAAAAAAAAATCGACGCAACTGTAACTAATTGTAGAAAAAACTGCATATACGAGCTCGCCACAATTTCTTTACTTACCGCTGCCGTTCCTGATGAAACAACAACCCAAAAATGTATACCAGTTTATTACACTCGACACTGCAGTGGAAAACGAGTGTTCCGGCTCAGTGTCTCTTCATACCAGCGGTTCTTTTTCCAGTTGTTTTGGAAAGCGAACCGAAGTCACTAGTAAATAGCAGAATAACCATCACTGCTTATTGAATTGTTATTCTGGTACCAAGCAATACTGAGCTTCGATGAACCATACTTCGATCATAAATACATGCACACGCTTTTTTCAAGCGAAACTTTAAATAACTGTCTTGAACATTCGATGTGCGTATGTATAGCGCCATACTGTAAAGCCCAAGTTAAGGAGCTGTGATGACGACTCTGACCGGAAATCAAGTTCGCAGCTCGGAGGGTAGGCCACGAGTGATTCATTCAGCCTAAAAGCTGTAGGCTTAACGCGTTACAGTAAAGCCCACCTTCAGGGGGACTCACCTGAAACCATTCCTATGGCACTTACAGCATCATGGCCCACGTGCTTTTTAAAAATCAACGTGTACTAATACGAAACGTTCTACGAATCCATTACAATATTATTAACGGCCCAGTTTGCTTCTTTTAAAAATACAGCTGACCTTTATTGAAATAAAACATAAACAAGAAATGCATTTTAGTTTATCTAGTTTTCGTGAGATGGCGCTGGCGGTGTACCATGAGAAAGTACTTTATTTCTGTACAGAAGTGACATATTTCTAAATAAGCAAACTTGCCATTGTACACGTTACTATGTATTTGTAATGATTTTTGTATTGGTGCACGATGGTTTCGAAGCCCGTGGTTCATGGAGGAGGAAGACCCATAGGAATGTTAACAGGCGAGTCCACCTTAAGGAGCCCGCATGGTTACCTGAATTCACGTTCGCAGGTGTGTCGGGTACGTCACGGTGATTAGTTCGGCCGAATAGCAGGCGGCTAAGTGGGAAGCCGATCGTGAGTGTAATGGTGAGCGTGTTAGTGATCGTAATCCTGGCCGTGCTCATGAGTGGCATGCGGACCTTGAAGTTCGTCAGGCGAAAGTACAGGCCAACAAGTAGACGAAAGCCTCAGTTGTCGTTTTGTATTCTGTGTTTACCATCAAGCGTCGCGTAAGTTTTACCTTTTTTCTTTAGGAAACGGACGAATAGTAATGTTTGTCTGGGGATTTTCCAACAATCTTCTCACGTGGACGACGGAGGACAACAGACTTTCAGATGGACATTTATATCCCTGCCGTTGTGAAAGTGAATTTGTAAAACATCGCAAGAAATTTTGCCAAAATTGGCAGTTGATAAAGTTTGCTTTATTGGAAACGAATTAGGCCAGAAAGCCTCGTCACCACCTCCTCGTTAAATATAGAAAGGTTTGCCAGCGCATTCACCCGTTTTTTATCGGAAACCGCAATGTCCGGGCCATTTGGCATCACGTGTTGAACAAAACACAAAACGTGATAGTCGACAAAGGAAGCAAGTTTAGGTGCGCAGTTACGTGCAAATAAGGGCGGGCTTGGCTGAGAAAATGGAGCCACTCCGTCCTGTTAGCTTCTTATGGGCTCCATTTTGTATTCCCCTGGAAACATGCTTGCCAGGGAAGGCGTCACGCTAAATTTGGGAAAGAATTCCTTACATTCGATGAGCACGCAGGACAAACACTTGAGTGCCTTGTTCTATTCATCTCATAAACACAAAATAAGTGAACTTAAACGTGCACTACAGTTGTAAACACTGAAAAATTTTCTGATCAGTTGAAAAAAAGTCCGCAAGGCGTAGCCGAGGATGAGGAGGGAAACGTTATAGGGAGTTGTGCGTGCGAGAGTGTATGCTCTGAAGTTTACCGCCCGAAATACGCGCGATTTCGTTCCAAGAAAGTGAGTTCGAAAGGGCGGTTACCATCGCAGCATGCACACCGTTAATCTGCTGACATTGGCTATGACGACACGAGGGGAAGTTCGCGGGGTTTAATTTAAAAACATGCTGCATGATTATTGTGTAATAGCGTGCCTGAGAAAAAAAAACAAGTTATTTCCACTTAAATTTGAGATCTGCAGCTTTTAAATACGCGTATGCCTTGTCGAGAAACTTTGCGCATACAAGAAAAGAATTTGTCTTGTTTCGGGACGTTAAAGCGAATTTCAAGGTGGATATGTCATTTTATTATACCATAAAATTTATCCGGCCAGGGGGGTCGGGGCAGGGGCGTCGGCGTCTCCAAAAGGGTTCGTCGGGTTGACGTAAAACCCGACTTTGGTGAAAATGCCGATTTTGAACGCTGGCCAAGAATACAGACACATAGCGATATAGTGCGACTCCCTTGCGCAAGTTTTCACGGTGACCGTGAACAGCGATAGGCGTTTAAATAACTAAGGCTCTAGAATACCGCAGAGTAGTGAAATGGAAACTACAACCAGCCAGTGTCTTCTATACGATTTCAACACCACACTTGGCTGGGGCTTGTTATGGTGATGCCTTATTTATTCACAGCTGCCAGCCTGCGGCACCTTCAGCTCCTACGTACCAATAAAAATAGCTGTCAACAATACAAATACGTTCGACATGTTGGCTGCCTCTGCGTACCTTGTGCCTTTGTTTCGCAGGACCTCATGCTTTGAAGCCTGATGCTCTGAATTTACCCTCCACGGCATTTTCCTAGTGCAAAGTGCTGCACCAGCCGACTAAAAGAAAGCAGTTCCAGGAGATGTCGAAAGCAAGGTATTCAAACTTGCCGAACCATTCCCGTTTTGCGATACTATCGCGTTAAAGGGGCCATGAAGACTTGGTACAACATCTATCCACTTGAAAGAACTAGAGTTTGGTAACTCAGCCAGCTCCATTCCACCCATAAAAGACGTTTTTGTAGCGTAAGCTACACTGGCCGACGTTGAGCAGTTTCGCATGTGCCGTGAAGGGCCGTTCTGCGCAAGCGCGAGGGACATTGGATTGGATTGGATTGGCTTGGATTGGATTGGAATAAAGTGGATTGTGTTGGATTGTGCTGCGTCAGCCGACGCAGACGCACTGGCGCGGGCGCGTGCCAGGTGTGCGCCTCAATTGCGTAGTAGCCAAGTCTGACGGTGCAGCGGAGCCGCTTGATAGCCGTTTCGCGTGGCTCGTGAAGAGCCGTGCTGCACATGCGTGAGGAGCAGTGACTGGACTGGACTGAACTGTATTAGACTGAATTGCACTGGACGGGACTGCACTGCACTGGACTGGATTGCTGAACCTTAGCTCACGCTACCTATATCCCGGCATAGCGAGCTAAGCCACTAATTTTTTAACACCCTAAAACGCAAGAAGGATCGAAGAACTTTCGAAATTGGGGATATATTGACATAATATTGTCGGGAGTGACATTAACAGCCAGCGCTAAAAACACTTTTATCGGCGCGTTAACTCCGCGTTGGCATTAAATTGACCTAATTGAACTTGCCTTAAGGGCCTACTACAATTGCCCAGTCGTGTTTATTGGCATTGTCGGAGGGGGCCGCCGCCATCCAGGCAAAGAAGATTCTTTGACGTCATGAAGCGACGGGGAGGGAAGCAGCCACTGCATTATACGTTTACTTTATTATCTCGGACATTTGCTTTGGTTTTATTGTATAATTGGTAAAATTGATGTCATTGTTATTGCTACAAACCAAGATTTTCAATGAACCAATATTGTATTTTTTCTTTAGGGCCCCTTTAAGCCAAACTGCGCGAAGCGGGACCGGGGCATACAATCCTCTATCGACTTCGTCGCTTTAATGAGAAAGGTTGCATCTCACCCAGCCAACGAACACGGAAATAGAGGAAGAAGCTGTGCAGCTTGCGAGGTGCCAAGAAGTTGCGACCCACCAAGAGATGTCAGTTCACGTGCAAAAAATGAAGGAAGCCCACAGAAATGCGAAAGACTAGAAGGTAGCGAAGCTGTACTCAGCGGTAGCGTTCTTTTCTCCTTTTTTCGGCTCACAGCGTTGTTTGCCTGGTCGCTATACGAGGGACCACAGCGGGATGTTCGCCTTCCACTATAGCCCACGGTTATGCGCCACACGTGGCGTCGTGGCCTCCCTTCGTGTAGGGAGCCTTGGCGACAGCAGAGTCCAAGGTTTCCTAACGGTGGCTGCGGCGGCGCCAAACTTGACGGGCCGCCATATTGGGTCCCTAGTGCCCGCCCGACCTATGAACCGGCATGCGCCGCGCCTACGGAGGCGCGGAACAGGCTATCTCTAGCACGACCGGCTTCGAAACGATCGTGCATGGTTAGTGGTTATCGCCAAGCAGCCTTCCAAAAACTTACTGCTGCTGGGCACAGTTGAGATCGTGGGATCATTCTTTGTAATGCAGCATTCACGTCGTTGGTAAAGGCTTGCCAGTGCCTCCTTTGGAGGCACTGGCTGTGCGTAGAAGCGCGCGATTACGCGATTTTTTGTGCCTGGAGTTTGATGTGGCGCTTAGCCGGTGTATTTGTTTTTCACATGCAGAATCGTGCTACGGCGCAATTATTTTTCGCAGGTCAGTTCGGTGGCAAGCAGGAAATATATCTCAGAATTTATCTACTAATACATAACCATTCTTCCGCCGCTTGTTGCACCAATGTTTTCATTTCCTTGGTGGCATTGAAGGAACACGTCGCTTTTAGGAGCGAAGCCCCTTAGTGGCTCGGGCTGTGGCGTCTCATGTCGTCCTCGATGTAGTCACGGCACTGAAACACCGGGACACTCGTTTACGCCTTGCGCTAGAACGTAACGCTGACTAGGAAAACACACCAGGACACTCGTTTTCCGACGCCTCGCGCTGGAACGCGCTGCGCTTCAAGCAAAGCTGTATCCCTCTACCCCCAACGGTTTCACCTCCGTGGCAAAAACGCCAAAACGCCGAGGATACACTTGCTTACCGCATGCTTCGCCTTTCCCCATGTTTCACGTTAGTGGAAATGGCCGGGGATTTTTCGTCGCCCTACTTCGCCGTCATTCTTAACCTGGAAAGGTTCTTTGTTTAGGTAATTGCACGATGACGCCTCATTAGAGAGACGGTAATTTCATTTAAAGTTCCAGTTTTTGCCTTTTATATAGTTTTTTTAATTGTTCTGGCACTATTACCCTTTTATTTTTATGCACTATTATTCAATTCAATAGGTTGACTTCTCCAATTATGCTTTTTTGTGCAGATACAAGGCATTACATGTTATTGTGGCACCCAGCAAATGCTTTTGCAAAGAATATATCAGTGTAGTAGTAAAGTTTCCGATACAAGAAAAATGGCCCCCACAGAACAAAACCACTGTTGCTCATAGAACCTCCCCAGCCTATGCTTGAATCGTTCTGCTCGAACTGGGAAACCTAACGTGCCCAATGTGTAATTTAACACGTTTACACACATTAAGAAAAATATTGTTGAGGTGGCAACACAAAATATTACGTCTATGGCTGAACATCCAAGTCAGCATGCCTTGAAGCGTACTTTTATTACACGCATATGGGAGGAAGACAAACTTCACGTAAAATTATTTTATTGCACTTGTTATTATTTATTGAACATTGGTACACGGGAAATACAACAAACACGCAAAGTAAACGTGTCCGAGCCAAAAAAGGCATCCAATTTCAAGAAGCATTTTACATAGCAGAGTAATGCATGTAAAAGTGACATCACTAATTTTTGACTTTTTTGTGAGGAACAAATGGCAGGGGCACACACACGGATGTACACTCACACCTACACTCGGCAGCACTGTCCGCATCACTTTCTAGATTGTTCGTAGGCGGAAAGGAAACGAGAAAGCTTCCAATGCGTGAGCAAGCCTGGGCTCAGGATCGCTGGTACTGATGCTTGCTGCCTTGTTGCTGGGCAAACGTGACAGAACGTGGGCTTCTGGAGGATCAGCTCTCGCGCATTCAGCAGTGTCATGAGGAAGAGCATCTGGCTGCAAAACGGTTGCTGAAACACGAGCACTCAACTGAACACCGTGCTCAGAACTCGTTATGTCGCAAGGATCCATAGGCAGCTGTGGACTGTCTCCAGACTTGCAAACGCGTTTGGTGTTAGACGAATTCGCAGGTTTCATGGCAGAAGTGCGCTTCTTCGGGGACGTCCGGTGTTTTCGAGCAGCTGGAAAAAATTAAACATTACTACAATAACATGTTTGCCTATGCTTTCTCACTTAGCAAACAGTTCCAATACTTAATTTCGTTGCAGATAAAAAATTGCAAGCAAAATGTTATCACGCACTTTCTTGCATGGTCTGCACCACATAAAGCATATTACTGTTCCTTATTGATGTTCCGAGTAAACAAAAATAAGAGCACATGCCGCAGTGCAATTGGGGTGATGCATTTAGATGAGTTTGTCTTTTCTCGGAATGACCCAGATTTTATTCACAAATTCAAATGAAAATAAATTTGTGTCCATTTTACGGCTTTATATAACGATTTCAGATATGTTTTTTCCACGATAGGCAAAGAGAGTTGGGACAGCATCCGGCCTCAGCTTTTTCAGTCCATCTTGTCGGTGCTGCTCAAAACTTGAATCTTCAAAATGTGCCTAGAAGAAAAAAGTCAATATTAACAACAATATTTGAAAACCACATAAGGCCCTTGAATTGCTCGCTCGCGAGGCAGAATGCTTGCTCGTGCACGTTTTTTTACCTTTTGGAATGGAAATTGATTATGTCCTCTAACTAATGTAGTACGGGAGTTTTTATGGGGTGGTTCGCCACAGAAATCTTTGTAGACTTTAGTGATCCCTCATACGCAGTTTGGCAGTGTTGCAAGAAAGAATCAATCATATATTCTACCCCCGTGCGGAATATCAGCACAAGCAACGCAGGGGACAATTTTTTCGGCGACCCGATGAATATCCAGCACACGGCAGCTTAAAAGTGGATTGCCGAACACAGCTGAGCGATGAGACAATACTTTGAAATGCAGCGCGTTCGAAGATTGCGCAGTCGCCCCGCGATCGCTTTTGTCGCTTGGTATCAACCAATTTTTGTCGCAGTGACGAGAATCGCGCCTTTTCTGTCGCAAGCGTGAACGGTCCGGGCCTTTCGGGGATGTTTTATAACCAGGCTTAGTTATTGAACATTCACGTTTCATGCATGCGTAATCCGGCATAATCGAGCCACGCAAACAATCCACTTGCGCGCACGCTGCATTCGCACGCTAAATTGTCGCTCGGCTACGTGCAGCCGTCGCTGGAAGCCATCAAAACAGGCCATGGCCTGCGCTACTGGCGCGCAACGGCGCTTCGGCGACGGAGGCGTTGAGGACACGACGACGCTCGCTGAAAGCGTTGCAGGTGCAGAGCACTTAAATAATAGAATATAGCTGCAAGTACGCGTGCAAAAAACATGAAGCGAGGTGCAATACTCACAGCGCAAACACGAGAAGCAGCAGTGGGCTCCCAGCGGTCCCTTTTCACTTGAACGAGCCAGCGCTTTCTTCGGTTCGGGCTGGTCGGAAAGCGGAACATCCGTGTGCCTTTTCTGCAATGGTTCGTACACTGCGGAACGCAACAGCCGGACATTTTTGGTGCTCATACAATTCCCAACATGTTCACCGAGCTGGCATGGTTATGAAAAGCTTCCCGTGGTCAACAAAAGTCACCGCGAGTCACAGGCGGCAAGGACGCAGCCCTACGCACACGGCGGCAGTGAACCGACTGGGGACAACATGGCGGCGTATCGGCCCCGTTGCTATATCAACGTGTGCTGGCAACGCTTCCCGACGGCGGAAGGCGGCACGAGCTGTGTCAAAGAGTGGCACCACCCTAAACGACGAAGGCGCGGCGCATGTAGGCTCCCTACCTTCGTGGCGCGGGCTTGTCGCTGCGACGCCAGCCTCCTCGCATTCATCCGCCACGTTCCGCGCATGGGTTCTCCGCACGTCTCCTTTCCCTCCTCGCATATCTCTCCCCTGACGCGTATGTCTCCCCACCATCGGGCCGTTGCTCCGTGCCTGGCGCTTGCGGAAGGGGGTGTGGTTTGACCTCTGGCTCTCAAGGGCAATACTGGTCACCCCGCCAAGACTGCCCGAGGTAGACTAGTGTAGCTTCCACTACAAAACATTAGTCGTCCCAGGGAGCACCTGCTGCGGCCTTCGGCTCAGTGCAGCACTCCCGGCTTCCACACCTGATGCCGCCAGTGATGCGGCGACTCCTGAAAGCGCCCATCTTCGGAGGGGAACCAGTGGCTACGATGCTCGCTCTCCTCCCTTTTGGTCGGGGGCCGCTTTGTTTCTTGCTGACAGTCGGGGTCACTTGCATGACAATCACTACGAGAGCGATTTCACGCTCGGTCACTGTCTCTTTCTTCTCATGGGCTACTTGCAGCTTTGGCCCCATTTAAGCGTCAGTGATTACGCATTTTAGAAACGCTTACCCGGTAAAACATGCCATTTACGAATAAATTGTTTGCCTTTCTGCACAAAGACGAATATAGGTGCTTGATGTTTGGCACAGAAAATGGCGAAGTTGAAGTAAGGGCGAGATAAAATTAATGTCACTCATGTAATGCATTGATTGGCGAACTTAAAGGGACACTGAAGTGAATTTGTCTAGCTCCCAGTTGTGCTTGCACTGCGTAGACTGGCTCAGATTACCACACTTTTCATCGTTTATCCGTTGATAAGTCGGTAATTATTTTATAAAGCGGGAAAGAAGAAAAATTACCCGCACCTCCCCGAGGGGGATCGTGAGGATGCAGAACATCTTTGTTGCTATACCGGCGTTAATTGCGTTGTTAATTACGGTATTACGTTGTTGGGTGTTGTTACGTTGTTATTCCGTATTAAATTGCGAATGGTTACCATCATCATCACACATTGCTCGAGCACTTTGAATGTATGAGACTAAGAGTGCGCCTAAGAGAGCGCCTAAGAGAGCGACTAAGAGAGCGCGCACCCGGAGGGAGAAGCGCGCCAACCCGAAGACGACGCGAAGAGGAGGAGGGGAGAGGAGGTGCGAGCGCGCGCTAGCAGCTGGAGTGGAGAGGAGGATGAGAGAGGGCGCGCGCATGCGCGCTTATCACAGCTGGTGGGGGTGGAGCCGCGGAGGGGGGAGCTCGACAGCGCACAGACGGCGTGGAGAGGAGGAGGGTAGAGGAGAGTACGAGCGCGCGTTATCGCACAGCTGGCGGGTGCGGACGGACGGCGCGCACCGACGACGGGTGACAGGCCGCCGCTATAAGATGCTATGCATCTAAAATACCATGCGTGGTCTGTGCGGCCGCACCAACTAAATGCTGTGACGTCGGGAGGAGGTGCACCGTGACTGGACGATGTCCCAGGTTAGCATTCAAACAAGTTTTGGTTTCGGTTCTGTAAAAGAACATGCTTGACATTTCAATATCTCAATAATCGTAGTACCGTGCTTCTGGCATGTTGTCGGCTATAATATGCCTAAGATAGGCCTTCCAGGACGGCTTGGCATCGTAGAAATCACTAACCGAGGCCTACGCAGTGGATGACCGCCCTCCGCGTCCCCGCAGACGCCTTGCGCTTTTCCCGCATATTTCGAGCTTGCCTCACTCATGCCTGTATCATAAAAAGCGTGTTGGCACCAGGCCAAGGGTGTGCTGATTCTCGTCAGTGCCCACTACCCGCAAGCAGTCGGTGCTTATGGCAACAGAACGACAAAGAGATACTGGCTAGCGCGTCAGTGTAAGTCTGCGGGCGTTCTGCGAACTCGCTCGTGGAGCAGTGAACGTTACGGCTCAAAAATGGTGAACTCAGTTAGAAAACATCCGCCGCAAACGAAAAAATCAACTTACAAAAAAAGCTTGCACCCTCGGGGATTCGAACTTGCGACTTGCAAAACAAGAATCCTAGCGCTTCAGACTACTCGGCCACGAGCGAGCACTGCGGGAGTGGGATATTAAGGTATATAATGTACAACTAGTTTACACTTTTATTTAGTTTTACCATTTTAAGTACTTTAGGTGACTATTTGTTGTATAGCGCTCGTGCAGTAAACCTTCCCCAAAATTCCACAATATCTCACGTCTAGGAATTGCATTTCTTAAATGGAAAAGGGTTCGCAGATGTGTGGTCGTGCTGCTGACCGCTGTGCTTGTTCACCCAGCGCAAAAAAGTGCTTCCGGCTGTCTAGTTCTGCGCTGCACGGTAAAGTTTCAGTTGATTTATTTTCTTATTACCTATATTGACTTCGCTGACTGTTCTCCCGCCTTCAAGTGGCATTAGATTTTCCTACTAGCGTAAAGTCAGCGAAGCGTCACATGTGCACTTGTGCAGCGCTTGCCTGGACGCCGTGGAGCGACCCGGACTCGGAGCTTGATACAGTGTACAAATTAACAAAGTAAAAAAGGCACATTCTTCCATCCATTCTTAGTTTCAAATGAGCGAGCGAATTGCGACGACCCGTCGGCAGCCGGCAGCATAGCTCAGCAAAACTGGATGCCACTCACTCACACTCACTCAAAAAAATATATTTATCCTAACGCACTCACTTGCACTGGCCACTCCGCCCTCACCACGCGCACTCACACTAGCCACTCCGCCTTTACTACTCAGACTTACTCGCGCCCATGCTGGAAATTGAAAATTTCCAGCATGGGCGCGAGTAAATTTTGACAGTGGTGGCAAACATAAAGGAAATAGTCCAGTTCGGTAGAAAAGCTTATAAAATCTGTTGCCATCTGTAAAAATACCGGCTAGCGGGCGCAAATATTCCTATCTCGAAGCGCGCTATCCGCCCTAATAAATTGCGTAGTCAATTTGCTCTGGATAACCGTCCAAACAGTTTATTTCAAGAGTAATCCTCAGGTGAAAAGGGCGCATAGCGAGAGTGTCCAGCAAAACACCGCCACGAAAAGATTGAAAACGGCAAACAAGGTGGAGGAAGGCTACTGGAACGCTTGGCCTTGAGCGCTTGGCAGAGGCAAGGCGAGGGAGAGAGGCGGCGCCGCGTGGTCGCGCCAAATCGGCGCCGCCTGACTTTAGCACGGGCGTCCTCATGGAGACGAGTTGCCTGGCGCCCGCCTCCCACGCCGTCCCCTCCAGCCTGCCGCAGAGCAAAACCGCAGCTTGATCCTAAACTACACCGCCATGCGCCCGCACCGGGCACTGAGACAAGTTCACGTCGAAAGTTTATACGAAATAACGGAGAGAATAAGTCATCGGACACACACACGACACGTACGCACACGCACCCACGCACACAACCGCAAGCATGCACACGCGCGCACGCACAGAAGCACGAACACGCACGCAACACACACGAACACATACACGCCACACGTACACAAACGCATATGCACGCACATACACCACGCACTTGAACACACGCGCGCACGCACACACATACGAACTGGGACGCACGCGCGCACGCATGCAGATGCACTCACGTGAACACACACACACGCACGCACGCACTTATTCACTCACTCACCCACTCACAAATTACGCTATCCGACTGGCGAGAACGCTTACTATTCATCACACCACTCAGAGGTCACAGTACCCCTGACGACGATCTACATACGGGGCACAAAATATGACGAACACTAGACTGCGAAGCCCTTTTCAGCGAATCAGCGCAGCAAGTATGACGGGGACTACAGTGTTTCGGCTGACCACAACGCTAAATATGAAAGTAAAGCAGCACAAGCAATTTTGCCTTCATAATTAGCTGGTTGGCGACCGTGAATGGACAGAATGAAAAAAGGAAAATGTGGGAGCCAGTTCGCAGTTTCAACTTGGGCGGGCAAATTCACAAGTGTAATGGTAAATGACTGCCGATGACAACAGAGCAGCGCGAACAGCCACTGTAAGGTCCACTTATAACAGCGGCCAGGCGCCCGGGCTGCGTGTGAGAACCCGCCACTCTGTCTGGGGGCTCAGCACTGTGGACTCTACGCCGCAGCCGTCGCCAATTCGTCACGGCGCGCACGGGAGACGGATTGTCTGGCCCACCGAATACCACGGGATAATCCCCCATTGAGAACGCAGACGGCACCGCCGGGTTCCGAGAAGCACCGGGGAGGTGTAATTGCCGACGTCGGGGCGTGCGCCGCGCGAGCCTCCATTGTTAACGCGCTCCTTCGGCATAGTGCACTGTCGCCGCCTTTCGCTCTCACCCCGCGGGGTCGCGCGCACTTGCTCGTCCGCAAGCGTGCCGTTGACCCAAAGATGGCGGCGCCTCATTGAATATTCCGTAGCGTGCTGAGTAACAGCTGTCTACGTGAATTTGGGCACTCCCTTACGCGTGTACGAACGCCACAGGGGCGTTCCCGAGAGAGTGTGATCTCGAGGTGTTATAAGGCCGAACTTGGCCGTTATAAATCGTTCTTGTCTGAGCGCTGAGCTGGGCAGTTCCCGGCGGGACAAGGAGTCTCGACCGTTAAAGCTAGGTTGGGATTTGTGAGCCCCCTAGGCTAGAGGTTAAGATCGCGTCGGAAGTTTAGGGTACAGCGCCGTACCGGGCAACTAGACGGATCTTGCGGCGAGACAGAGTCTCGGCCGTCGTTTCTCGAGCGGTTTGTGTACGCTCCGAGGATAGGAGAGTTAGACGAGGTTGAGAAGCTCGAGTGATTTGTACGCACTTGGAGCTAGCGTCTAGCTGAAGTTGGAAGTTTTTCCTTTTAGTACACATGTACCCAGTTTCCCTACTGCAAATAGCTGTATATAAACTCTTCGTTTCACTTAATCAACCCAACGCCTCGAGTTCGTCAATTCGACCGCCGTCTCCAAGAACTTCAACACCATCGCCCTGCCAGCCCCCTGCCAAATCAACCGGAGCCCGGGCGATTGGGTTCCTGATCGACACCGGACTTCGGGGAAACGAACCACAACCATCTTTACTGCCAGTATCTTACATTTCGCGATCTGAATATATGAAATATATATTTGACAAAATGCGCGCAACAGTAACGATTCGAACTCTGCGATTCCGTAAGGCGAATGAGGAGTCAGGCATAACGTACGGTTCTTGTGAATCTGCACGAACGGATACAAAAACTTCAGAGGGATACAGGGAACTAAACGAAGGGATGCAGTCGGTGAGTCATCCTGACAAATACTATGTGACTAAGGCGAGCTTACTTCGTTTGCTTGCGAAAGGTACGCACATCGGCCTATATGAGTCAATGCAACATTCACGCAACATAACGAAACGTAAACATTTTTGTGAAGTTTGCAATAAAAGAGCAGCGGTGAAGTTTTCAGGCGTGTCAAACACCCGAAGCAAATCACATGCCTCAAGGCACGCACCGTAACTGCCATAGAAGGATGGGTGAAGCCAAGTCCGCGTGAAAGCGAGTATCATAACAGAGCGCCGCCGTAACAAGTAATGACAAATATGATACGTTTCATACGAGAATCTATGAAAATCTGCGATACCTTTTCAAACATTACGGGCACTCACAATTTGCGTTTCAGAACAGCCGGCCATTTGACAGCTGCAGCAAGCCGGCCAATTATGTACACCAAGTACACGGCACTAGACCACGGTGCTTCCTAATGCCTCCATCGCAGCGCTCAGCGGTAGTGAAGTGCAATCGCTTTGTTGCGACGACGTTACCGACACTAATTCCAACACAAAACGCTGCGAGCCAGAAACATCCTTCGGCGAGAGTGCGCGCAACAGCCCCTCAATGAGTCATGACAGTGAGAGTATCAGTGCATTATGGCGTCAGACGTCCATCCAAATCGTATTCCTAATCAATGGGTCACTGGAGAGTTGGTTGCACGGTGCCTTAATTATAAAGGGGAGTAGCCACATATTCCCGAAGCTAAAGACAGTCGTTCCATTAACTAGTGGCTGTGCGTACAAGTGGATATCGCCAGCAGCAATTACCACAGCAGGCGGCTCCTGCGACGAATGCCAAAAAGCGAGTGATGCTCACCGCGGTAAGCCCCGCACATCGCGCAAGGAGCGCGCGTTCACTCGCCACTCATGAGTGGTGAGCGAGGCTCGCCGCGAGTGAAGCTCGCACTCGCGAGTGCTGAGCGGGGCTCACCGCGTGTGGCGCTCGCACTCGCGAGCGGTGAACGGGGCTCACCGTGAGTGGCGCTCGCACTCACTCGCACTCGCACTCACCAGGCCAAAACGACGGTGAGGCTCACTTACCACTCACTCGTGAGTGGTGAGTGGGGTGTGTGTGAGTGCGCTCATGAGTGAGTTTGCCGACCTATGGCCGGCAGACTAAAAGCTGGGCCGACTGACTCGATCGGAAGGTCGGTGAGCCGTGCAGTAGCGCAGCCAATTGCCAGCTCATCTCCTCCTGACGTCACACGAAAACGCCACAGAAAGATGGGGAGGGTGCAGAGAGGAGGACAGCATTTTTAATTGATTTTTCTACTAAATAAATTCCAGTAAACGCGCTCAGAGTGGTCGAAACATGCTATGGACTACTGACTTCAATTTTCGCTAGTAATCCCGCAATGTTTACAAATCAGTTCAGTGTCCCTTTAAGTATTTCTAAGAATCTCTGTGATAGGCACATCATTGTATACATTTCGCTCGAGTTACTAGACTTGGTAGAAATGGTGTGCACTACTCACTAACGCCCCCATGGCAGAAGATCGAGCCTTTCCAAGCTAAATATCTGTATTTCTTCCCTATTTTATTTCAGTGCTCAAGCGCGCATTTCTGTGTGTTGGAGCTAAAACAACTGCTGTATCCATAAAATGTAGTAAATAAACTCCAGCTCATATATCATGTAGCTGCAATAAGTTACCAAGGCCCGCTTGCTCGAAGCGCAATAAGACATTCTTATTCGCAGTCTAATCTGATTGGCAGTCTTATTCTAGGTCTGTTGTTACCTAGGCGCTAAGGCGCTTTCTGGAACCTCAAAAGGGAGCGAATAACACTCTAAATAAGTTTGGGGATGAGACTGTGAATAAGCCTGCACCGAACGGTCTTATTCACAGTCTTATACTCACGTGGTGGTTTTTTCATCATAAAGATCGACCTCCGTACCGTGAAAAACGAGTGCAGAAGCCGTAAGTTGTCGCGAACGATGCCGAGCGGCGGCACCTTGACCGTCTGCTTGGAACAAATAAATGCTTGTTTCTCGGAGATCGACGCCGTTGAAAGCGCCGTCGGGAGAGAAGGTGGAAAGGGCCAGACGACGTCGGCGAAGGAAGCCGCAAGGCCTCCTACTTTGATGTGGCAGCGACGGCTGCAGCCAGCCTCCGTTTTCAATTTTCGCTGTGCGCTATTGGCGTGTGCTTGTTGTTCCCGGGTAGAGCGCGGCTAATTTTTCTCCCTCACCTCAAATAAAGATGGACAGGAATGATCGTCTGCGGCCCGATATTTGTCCTAGCAGACATCGGGCGGCCGAGCGCGTGGTGTGAATGTGTGATCGTCTGCTAGTCGGCTGCCGCCGCAGTAGCTACGAAAACGCGGCACAGTAATGGCGGAACGAATATATTGTGTTATAAAATCTTCACCATTAACTCAGAAACAACAAATAGGCGTTCACAATTGAACTGAAATGTCACAAAAAAATATACACAACGGCAAAACGCTAGCAGGTTGCATACCTAGGCAAGAGAGCGCTTAATAAAATCGCGTATTCAAAGAGAAGCTGCACAGACTTCGCGTGTTTCCATCAGTTGGATTCAGTGCCTTCCAAAGTGGTGGTTACGAAGCTTGAGTGTATGGGGTTGTTCTTTGGAGTGCGCATTCTGCTTGAGCAATGGACCTCTCCGTGTATGTAAACACCGTGACGTTATGAAGCGCACGTGCGCGAGGGTGGCGCCTGCTGGCGGCCGCGAAGTGCGGTGGCGGTTGGCAGAACGCACCTGTGCTGCCTGCGCCGACGGCCCCCCTGGCCGCGCGGCGCCGAACCCGAAAGAAACGATGTGTCGTTGGTTCGGGCCGTCACTGGCCGCCTACATTGCAGGTGGGGGTCTAGCTATCCTAGCTACGGCCGTCGCACCTCCATGTAGCTTTCCGCATCTACAACCTCCGCAACACTTTCGTTTACCGTATGGTCAACTGAAGGGCGACGCTTTCGGATAATCAGTGCGCGACAGAACAGCCTAAACGAGTCATTCTGAAGATTGGTGCTGTTGCGACGCATTCCAAAATGTTTTTAAGATTCTTTGTGTTCGGACACATACCAAGGAAAGCTAATTCATTGTTGCTCTCGAGGTCCGCTTAAGCTAAGCGCGGTGCCTCAGGCAGCGTATACGCTCCCTGTTCGGTGTGTGTCGCCCGGAGACAGTGGCGTACACACGATTTCATGTCGAGGGAAAAAAGGAAAGGTAAAGCATGAAAGGATTAAAAAGTAAAATAAGCAGCAACGAAACAAAAATATGAAGAGCAACATCCAAAAATTATTACAATAAAAATATCGCGATGATGTCGTTCTCTACGTGATTTACCGATTGTTTTGTTACCTTTTCCCCCAGTGAAATCGCGAAACGCTTTATCGTCTTTGTGAGAGTAACATAGCAGCCACATATGGTTACTGCGTGTAGCTTGCGACAGTGCACTGAAATAATTTTCGGTAGTCATTATTTCATGATAGTTGAAGTTAGTGTCCTTGTACGCCCGCTGCATACGCCAGCGTCGGGAGGCCGCAACAAAAAAATGCATGCACTGACTCTGTTCGCTTACGGCAAACCATTTTTCGAGTCGCGTGAGCGGCCATCTCGCGCCGAAAGCAGATGCTACATGTGAGCACGGCAAGCATTCTGTTTTGCCGCATCCTCAAGGCAGAATATAATTGATCAAGGTAAAAATTTATTGCACTTACAAGCAATGAATTTCGTTCGTCTTGAACAGATCCCCCCATAAGACCAAACTTGTCGTTGTCGATTGGCGGCAGGCGGCTATCGCGGATCCCGCGTCGAAACATTTATTTCGCGTCACCTAAGAAGGTTAGGCATTCTTGTGTTTTTAATACAGTACTCTACCTCCTCAAAACATGACAATATTTCGCAGCAAGAAAATTTCCGTCTGCCCCTACCCCGGCGCTATTTCACTTGACCAAATTTCTGCTGGTGTGCATGATAGCAGATGGTTGATAAATAGCATCATTTCATGGCACGTATCAGCGCGGACTGCCAATGTAGACGGTATGACTGCGCTTTGGAGAACAGCAGAAGTTCGAGAATGGGAAATGTTGCTAGGAGTAAGAGCAGACCATGTCGCTGCTTTGGCTTCCAGCCTCTTCGGCACATTGCGCGCATCCACAATACACGCCGAATTTACCTCTTTGGGGACTCCGAAAACTCTGATGCCGCTGATTTTGCTCGCAAGATTTGCGCAGCAGAGAGCACAGCAGCCCACCGGCACCAGAAAAGCCAACACATAAACAAAAACTCCACTTTTGCGCGCGTCTAATGCAGCCTCACTGCATACGCCCCGCGCGCCGGTCCGAATGTTTTGCCAACCAACCTCCCGGCCACACCCAGCACGTGCGCTTTCCGTGACGTCACGGCCGCCGCGTGACGTACCCCGGGAGAGGTCCATTGGGATCTTTAGCGCGTTAAAAGCAGCATTCATGACATGAACACTGGCTATATTCTACAGCGCGATTGTTTACAGGTGCAGCCCTCGCTAAGCGAGCTGTCGGCTAGGCTGCGGGTTAATGCGATCGTGTCGCCGTTCTAGGCGGCGTGACCCCGATGGAGTACTCATGGAGTCTATGACGATGAACGCAAAACCAATTCGCAATTTCTGATTCACGGTGAGATGAAAAGCACGATTCGTGTTGCGAGCACGGATAACTTTCGCGTCAGCCAGTGGGTTCTCGGGCCCCACGCTTCGCAGAAGGCGACCTTTGTTTATTACTTCGTTAACGAGGACGGGAGTCCGATGGCGCTGAGTCATCCTGTTTAAAAAAAACTGTTTTTTACAAATGCTTTTTTGTTTTTAATTGCTCACAATATTAGAGCGTACTAGTTCATTTGTGCCACCCTTTTTGGTCTCTATTTACTTAGTTAAGGGGATGTACACCGCAACAAAAGACGAGGGAAAGTAAGGATGCCTACGGATAAAACGCTTGCCCAAGATCGCCAAGTTTCCCAACACCGAACCTTATTCGACTCTAGTTACTGCTTCCCATGTTCATCTTTTATTGATTTATTCATAGTATCATGCGCAATGAAGGTGTTTAAAGCACGATTGGTTCAGCGAGACGCACGAAGACTGATTACAAACATCCGACCTATGCTTCGTCTTCAATACCAAGGAAGGCATTCATAAAATTTAAACATCGTGTTTCGACGTCACGAGCAATAGCGTCTATTGAAAACAGGGAGAGTTCTTTGCTTACGCGTGTTTAAGTTTAGCTATCATCGACAAGGAAGCAGTAGTTGGTGATTCAAATGTTTTATTTCGGTTATGAATGTTTTAACTTGAGGTGAATAAGAACCGTTTCTCATATCATTAATAGCCAACGGAAGTAACAAGACGCCTGCATTTTGCACGCCAGTCAAATTGTTACCAAATATAAGTAATGAAACGTCTCTACACTATTTGCAGTTTCAACGTCATGGCGGCTCAGCAGAAGCACTCCATGTTCCAAATCATCGATGGAGAGCGGTTCATCTTCTTCCGGGATCCGGCCAGAGTTCGCGAGGCTTTTCGCTTCCAAGCCCATGACGAAGACATAATCCAAATAGTTTACCCCAAGTGTGGAATGCAGCTGATGCAGCAGATGATACAGCTCATCGTGAACCAGGGACAGAGTGCGCAGGACTTTCGCGAGTTTTCACAGAGGGCCCCATTTCTCGAAGATGTGGGTGATAAGGCGCAGAAAGTGACGTCGTCGCCTCGGGTCTTTCGATCTCACATAAGACTGGGCCGTATAGCTGTTAGCCCACATGCGAAGTATGTCTACGTGGCACGGAATCCGTGGGACGCGTGCTATTCGCAGTTCGTCATGAATCAGAAGATGCCGCTCCGTCCAATGCGGGAGACGTTCGACGAATTCCTTGACATGTTTTTGGATGGCTCCCTTACCAACGGGTGCTATTTTGAGCACGTATACACTGGATATTCAAGAAGGAATGACACCAACGTGTTTTTTACGACGTACGAGGATCTGAAGCTGGATACTGCAACTTCCTTGCTACGTCTGGCGGACTTCATCGATCCTGTCTACAGCAAAAGGTGAAGTTATAATGGTCTTTCTAGCCGTTTTGGTGGTTAGAAATAACTGACATTTAAAATAAAAATGATACCATAGCAGAAATGCGAGATCTGTATTTTTCAGAATATTGAATCGCGCGAATTTTATTTTCTCACAATGGATCGCTCAAAAGCGAGTAGAAGAATCAAGTAACGTATTTTCGCGCGTATAACCCGTCTTTGCACATAACCCGCACCCCACTTCCTGTCGACGAATAAAAATATATATGTATATATATCTCCGCGTATTACCCGCATAGTTTATACATGAAAGGATGGACCATAGGTACTACTCAAGCAACATTACACATTTGGTTTTATGCAAAACAACTTACCTAGCTGACTACGTGTCTAGATGCCTGCCGCATACATTTCTTCAGGTTGGTATATTGTTGAGCGGTGTGTGCAAAACAAGCACTGTCAATATCGATAACAGCGGCTAATTCGCTATTACCGCTTTAGGGTCATCACGGCCCAACGCGCTTTGCGGTGAGGGTGCACCAAAGGAAATACCTCGCATATAATCCGCACCTGGGCTTTACCCCTGAAATCTTTGCATTTTTAGTGCAGGTTATACGCGCGAAAATGCGGTACATAAAAGTATAGCTCACCGACAAGGCTAGCCAATGTGGGAGCACTGCGACAGATGGTTGTGAATACTTTTCTCTCAGGTTTTAGGATTCACCTCAACGCAACAGCCCACATAGCCACGCACATGGGCGAAATAAATGAGAGCGATTACCCGTGCACAATTCACAATTTCTAGAACAGGGTTTGTGTTGTGCGAGGCACTGCACGAACGCGGAGCGATCCTTTGCTGTATTGAAGAATGGCACGTGGTGGTGGCCTTCAGAAACTTGAAAGCAGTTCGATTTACGTTAGTCCGATGCTATACTAAAAGTATTAGGTAAGTGAGAGAGCAGAAGAGAGAGAGACAAGAAACTTCTAAGAAACTTCTAAGAAACAAGAAACTTCTATGTTATTCTAAGGAGCTCAGAAGGCCTGGTGGTCATTTTTATACACGGAGTGCATTTATTATATTTTTGTACGCATCCAGTGCAGATCTTCGCACATATCTTCTTTGGCAACCTGGAGAAATATTCTAGGCGGTGAGGCAACCAGGGCTCTCATAAAATTAAGAAACCCAAGCATACCAATAATGCGGTACCCTCGGGCAACGATCCTATGAAGTTGGTCGATTATTTGGCTAACATACGCCGAGAGCTATTTGATTACCCAGAACGCAAACACACATCTTGTAGCGCTTCGTACTGGTGTTCTTGGCGTTCCTTTTTCTGCACCATAAAGTTCGAGAAAGCACACACGAGAAATCCCCCACTTCATGAGACACGGTCTTTTGCCTCACCTTGCAGCACCGGTGCAGAGGTAAGCATTTTCCCGCATGCGCACCGACAGTCGCCGCGGGGAGAGGCGGCTAGATAAAAAAATGAGACGAATGTTCCTCAGGGCGCTACCTTTAGGAGCGCAAGAATCGAATCAAAACTAGGAAAACAGTAACATCGGCCAAATAAAACAGTTGTCCGGTGTTCAGTCTGAACTATGAAGACAAGGTTGCACGTGCGTCCTTTTCGAACCACTCCGCCCACAGGGAGTAAGTACCTCGTTTTCACTAACACGAAGGCCCTTTCACCCCAGCCGACTTCTCGAACCAGGCCCACTCAACCAAGGAGGTTTTAACCTTCCTTGCACTCACAAGGAGCAATGTTTAACCTCCTTTGCACTCAACGCTTCAATAACTGTTTATTCTCGGTATGCCAGGAGGGGCAGGAAGGGAAAAAAGCAATTCCGCAAGTAGGCGGAACAGAGCGACAGGGCAGGAAGAAAATACGAGTCGACACAGGAAAGGTACGAAGGTTAGCCACAGAAGCTTTTTGTCGATCACAGTACCGTTTCGGAAGAGAAAAAAAATGAACAAAGCAGGTAAACCGAGCAATCTGGATAACGAAGTACTATGTATTATAGCATGCCCCTACAGTTTTTCAAACAAGCCTGTGCCCTTTAAAAGACCTCTGTATCCTTTTGTGTTGCGACAGGAAAAGCCTGTGGAAACAGGAAACAGTTTGTGCTGTGAAGGGCCGCTTGCCCACTGTTGCGGAGGGCAACTGAGAGGTGCCGCCCCGGAATTGTTGATCGGGCGGCGTATATGACAATGGCGGCCTAGACGCATGGCAAGGTCACCTCGTGGTGGCGTCCTACTAAAATAGTCGAACAACAAATGTAAGCTGACTGAAAAGATAGCAAATTATTCTTATTTTTGACAACAATGCGTAGAATTTTTCTAAGAGAACATGCTGCAGCTAAGAAGTCGTCGGACTAAATAAAAATCCGCCACTGGAAGTTGAACCTAGGGCCTTAACGTGAAAACCCATGACTCCATCCCTTATTTGTTGAGGCCGGACAGCGAAGTATGCTTAGAAGTTACTCAAGATTGTGGAAATGCTGTTCGAAGCGGACCTGTAGATAGCTCTACGGGGGGCGTGTCTACGGAACCGGGTTTGTCAATCATACAACCAGGAAAAATTGACACACCAGGTTTTCGCTTTTTCGTTAAGCGACACACACATCAAAATCGGGGCTTTTAGCCATGCCGACATCGGCGTTATAATCCATCGTGAAGGCAACTGCTAAGCAGAGGCGACAAGGTAGGGTGACGTGTGAGCGGTAGTAAGAAGGCGGCGGAGAGTCGAATGAGTCGAACGAGATCGATCGGAGTCGAACGAGATCACAAGGGAGTTTGAGAACTCTGGTGTATTGCACACAGCGGTAAGGGGCGCCAAATGAGTGCCTGGTGTGCATCAGGCCCGTCCGAAAAACCGATGTTTGTGGCGTAGAGTGTCGGACGACTGCCTGAGGTCTGATGCTTGCATCTTTTGCATTCAGGATCCGCCAAGACAACGGGCTTCTCAATGGCCTTGTCCGGCTGTGCGACACCGACCACCTACGCAAGCTTCTGGAAGTTGACAAGCGAGCAATGGTTGCCATGATGTTCAACAGTCCCAATTTGTCGGAGTCTGAGAAAGAAGGAGCTGATTTAGAGCAGGGAACACTGAGCCTCATCTGTCGTCCTGAGGTGGGATGCTGGAGTGAAGTGTTCACCAAACAACAACTCAAGAAGATGGCCTCCAAAATTGAAGCAAGCGTCGGAAAAGAATTTGTAAAAGAATTGTGGTGTGACCAGTGGAAAGCCGCACTTGACACCTGTGCTTAAGCACGCAGTGATCGATAGGAAGATTAAAAGACGTTTTCTTGTAGCGCTGAAATAATTACGTAACCAGTTTCTTCTACCATCCACTGCTTTCCTGTGGAATAGCGTAGAATAGTGATATAGCGGGTACTGAAGCTTATGCTTTTATATTAACAGGGGGTTTATGTAAAACGGAAGGACTTCAGAATGATTTTGCCTAGGTAAGTTCTCGCATTGTATCTAAAGAGTGAGCAGCTGTTACTGCCTATTTTCTTTTATTATGTGAGATATATGCTCTGTAAGTACCTGTCTGTTGTTTACTTGTCGCGGGCTTGCTTCCCTTGTATAGTAGCCTTTTTCTGACTACCTTCAGGGTCACCTAACAAAGAGATAAAATTAAGGAGATCTAGGACTCAACCCTTACACTAGCGCCATTGTTCCATATTGGCAAAGTTCATAACATATTGGGTGCTCAGCTTCTTGCTTTTGTCACCTCATGTAAATGTTATTAGTAGGAATAACAACAGCGTTTACAGACATATTGATACTACGCTAGAAACTTGTTATATTATTCACTGTTATCCTCAAAGTAGATGTCATTAAACTTTTAATGGTGTGTGGCTGCGCGGAACTTGAGACGTCAATAGACGCAGACTCCTTTGAATGGCAATTTTGCGTACTTTTTGGCTCAATTTGCTTGTTGGTATTTTTCGAATAGGAAAAAAATCCTTGAAGCCGTATTGCGGTATTTAGAAGAGACTTCATGAATAAAAAAGGTTCAGATACATAAAACCGGTTGCAGCCGTAGCCCTGTAACATCTTCGTAGCTGCGCGAACGGAGGGCACTGTACCTGAAGGGTGAGTAACAAAACATACACGCACGAGTAATTTCTCACATGTCTGTTGGAATGGTTGAGCTGGGAGTTAGAGGGTATACGTGAACGTCCAAAACACACTAATGGTTCGAGATGGAAAGTCAGTATGGTCATAAATATATCCACACCACAGGAAGCGCCGCCTAAAAGGACAGAAAATCGAGAACACCAAAAGTTGGCTGAAACATTCGCGCCATCGTGGCTCGAACGTACCGGGACATTGTAGTAGTGGAAAAAACATTTACGTGACACAAAGCGTAGGTCTTAACGTCGCATACAAGTTATGCCCGATGACGTTCCGTCATTTTGTGGCGCGGTGCACTCAAGCCTCGCGCCCATTAAAGACGCGGGACCAAATCCCGGCAGGGTGGTGCTTTTTCTTTTTTTTTCTGCCTTTTAAGTGGCATGGTTTGGGAATCGTATTCGCGGTTCCAAAAGACAACTTTTTGTTTGAAGCTGTGGAAATACCATATCAAACGTCAAGGCAACGTTTAAGTTATCAGCACGATTTGTTCAGTTTTAAACTCGTGCTTTGTAAATATGAAAATACAATTCTACTTCCAGAGGAAGAAATACTGATGTGTGTATTTTGCAAAACTCGTGTTTCTTAATATAGCGTAAACATATAGTTTCCTCCCAACCACTTCAACAAAACACAAGGTAGGCTTCCAAAGAAGGGGGAGAGCGAGGGGCAACATAGGGCCGCGGCCGGAGATCAAATCCTCCACGTATCGCAACTGGCAGCCGTGAGCACGTCAAAAAGGAATGAACAGCCATTTACAGAGATAAAAGGGACTCCAAGCCATGAGGGAAAAAAGCACAGCCGAACACACAGGCATGCGCGCACGCACCCAACGCTCACACAACTCTTCTGAGACCGGTGTCGTAATATATGTTACGGTGTAATTTTTTAGTAGTTGATAAACACAGTGCCTCGTAGAAGTTTCCCCAAAAGTAAGGAGGAGGGAGAAATGGAATCACGACTCACTCTAAAAAATCCCATGTGCGTACCCTGAACCCATCGGCTGCATTTTCTTTAGGATTATAAATGTTTAGAGCCGATCGGAATAACGGAATGGGATACTACTACTGCTTGTGTACGCACGTGCATGGCGTTACCACCACACGACCAAGCTCTAACGAGCGGCCATATTCAACATATCAACCAGCGTCACTTAGGAACGCATGTACGCGCTCACTTAACAATTTTTGAGGCGATTCCTCAGTCATACGTTCACATATGTACCAAGACTCCCGTATGTACCAAGACCTGAAGTCGCCGCGGATGCGCGGTTACAAGGTCGTTCAATTTTCGTGTGATCTTTCGGCGTGGTATGGAAGCATAAAAGTCCCGCCTCATTCCTTACATCAGCTTTTAGATCCGTGAGCAGAGTTGAGGATTAATAAGCAAAATGGGAAAAATATCCCTGATCATCTTCACTAACGGAAAATGTGGGGATGGGTGAAGCATGCATGTATAAGTGTATTCTTGGCGCTTTGGCGTGTTTGCCCACGAAGATGAAGGGGCGTCGCCCCTCAAAAACGGCCGAAAAGAAAAAGTCAAATGGCCCAGTCCCAGAGCGAGGCTACGGCGAAGAGTATCTCAGTAGCAGACGACGCCCGCAACCGGATGTTCTTGCAGACGTTACCGAGAAGCGAGACATCATGGGCACTCACGCTCGCTAGTTGCGAAGAGGTGGACGAACGTGGGAGAATCGTGGCGGAAACTAAAACGCGATGTTTTGATTGAAATAACCCCACTAATGCTCATCGCTTTTAGAATATTATTGAAGGAGGTGATTACTGGGACATTGATTTATCCAAAAATGTCCACACCTCTGTACCAGCAAAACCTATTTTAGGACCCCTTCAAAGGCGTTTATTTATTTATTTTATTTATTTATTCCATGTGCCCTCATGGCCAAAGGGCATTGGAGAGGGGAGTGGTACAGCGTACATTTTTAGCAGAGAACAATGTTCAACAAGTTGCTTTACAGACATAAATTAAACGCAAAAAAGATAGCGGTATTATCCAATACCATACAAGGACAGAAAAAAAGGGAACCACTTTTGATTACAAGCAATGCAACAATCAGGCACTTCAACCGTACAAAAAACTAAAAAGATGTACACAATGACAACAGTGCAAAGCAGGCAACTAATCAGCAGCCTGTACTCCAAAGTGCGCGCGCAGCCGATTTTTGAACTCTTCTAAATTGTTAGTTTCAACGACCGCTGCTGGAAGGTGGTTCCACTCTGATGACGTCTTTGGAATGAAAGATGATAAGTAAGAAGCACTACGACAAAAAGGCGTGCCCACTTTGTAGCGATGATCCATGCGCGATGAAACGTAGGTTGCCGGGGTGAACAATGCATTTCTTAGATATGAATTCATGTGATATATTTTAAAGAACAAGCCTAAGCGCGAAATTTTTCTGCGTAGTTCCAGGGGTGTCAACGATAAAGACTGCTTCATAAGTGTAACACTAGCTGTACGATGGTAGTTAGAGAGAATAAATCGAGCTGCGCGATTCTGAACAGCCTCAATAGCATTTGTTAGTGCTTTAGTTCGGGGGTCCCATATCAAAACGGCATATTCAAGCTTACTGCGAATTAACGACTTATACAGAAGAGTTTTAACAGAAGGTGACGTCATATAAAAATTTCTTTTAGTATACCCCAGCATGCGGTTAGCATTGGCGATGACGCTGCTGACGTGACTGTTCCAAGAAAGATCGGAAGTGAGTAAGACACCCAAGTATTTATACTATGTTACTGTTTCTAATAGCGTGTCATTAAGGGTGTAGGTAGAGTGTAGAAAGCGTGGGTCAGTAATTTTACGACGTGAGAAGTGCATTAGCTTTGCATTTTTAGTGTTTAGTGTCATTTTCCATTTGGAGCACCAGTCCAAAATCGCGTACAAATCTGCTTCAAGTAACACGTTGTCATTAGCGTTTTAATCTCTCGGTAAAAGCACAATCATCAGCAAACAAGTTTTAGCAGTGGAGGTTAAGTTGCTCGGCAAATCATTAATATAAATCAAAAAGAGTAAGGGCCAAGGACTGATCCTTGGGGGTACTCCGGAAGTTTACTGGAATTGAAGAAGAGTTATAGCCATTGGCATGCACAATTGGTGAGCGATCGGTTTAAGAAAGATTTAATCCACGTAAGCACATTCGGGTCAATGTTAATCTACTCAATTTTAGAAGAAGCAAGTTGTGCGGGAACTTTATCAAATGCCTTACAAAAATCCCAAGTACACACAATCTACTTCAGAACCGCGATCCAGAACAGAATGAGCATCATCAGTTAGCATTAGTAGTTGTGTTTCGCAGGGATATAATTTTCTAAACCCGTGTTGCGAGGGGGAAAAGAAAGATGACGACTCAAGAAAATTGACTAGCTGAGAATATATGACATATTCCATGATTTTACAGCAAACACTAGTTAATGATATTGGGCGATAATTAGATGTGTAGGTGCTTGTCTTTCGGACTTATGAAGTGGAACCACTTTACCAACTTTCAAGTCTTCTGGTAAAATCCCGTGCAAGAGAGATTGTTGAAAGATTTTGGATAATATGATAGAACTATATATTGCCGTGTTCTTGAGAATTTTTGTGTCAATATTATCAGGGCCACAAGATGACGGCAGTTTTAGGCGTTCAATGATGGCGACAATACCTGTGTAGTCAATCATTACCGCATCCATTGGAAAGTCTAAGAAATAGTTATAATCAGGATATGGTGAGCCCGAGATATCCGGAAACGTAGTGTCAAAGGTTTGGTTTAAAACGTTAGCACAGTCAGGCTAAGAATTGGATTGGAATGGGGGTCGAAAAGGGATATGTCAGATCGTTCCTGTTCATTAACAATGCTCCAACATTTCTTTGGTTTATTTGCTAACACTGAAGGTAACGTGCTGCTAAAGAAATTATATTTTGCTTGTTTGATTTCTTTCTTGTATACGGAAACGATTTCTCTAAGCTTGGATAAATGTTCGGGTTTGCCAGATGATTTGGTTTTGCGAAAAAATCTTCTTTTTGTTCGCCATACGTTTCAAAGTTTGCTATTCATCGCAGCGCCGACGTCTCCGGAGTTCCGCCATTCTCCGCGGGCGCTAACCCGTTCTTCGTACTCGCGACAAGAGAAGAAACCTGGCTTCATTTAGCGTTGCCTGTGTTTTGTCACGCTGCAAACATGTATTATGCGAGCTGCCGCAACCAGAGCTAAGCCGTCACTGCAGTTGCCTTGCCGTTGCCAGGCTGCAGCTTCGACATAATTTCCAACTCTCTCAGTAGCGAGTTTTAGCTGACCGTTTTTCACGGTCCGCTCCGCTCGCAAGCGGAAGCGGACCGATAGCAAGCGGAAGCGCCATTGCGTATGCGTGGCGCGCTTGGCCACGAACTTCATTGGCTTCGGTTGCGCTGATCGGGCCGCCCATACCGGAGCGGAACGTCGAAAACGGTCAGCTAAAACTCTCTAATATTCCGCGCGGAAACGAATCCGCACATGCTCATCAGATAAAGGTGCGGCAACCAGCGCCTCAATCTGTTCTTCATTTTTATCAGTGGTCGGCAATCTTTCGAAGTGGAAGATCGAATTGCATAAAGCCGACAGGGCAAGGGCCGAGTGGCCAATCGGGATAGGGGGGATGTTTGGGGTGACGAATGGGGCTTTTGTAGATGCGAAGCATCTCTTGCTCTCGGCTCCGTCGTCCGTCCGTCCGCACCTCTCCCCCTACAATATAAAAAAAGAAATAGCGGCACCCGGTTTCGATCCCACGACCCTCTGGCCGCAACGGGAGGTACGTGGCGCTCTTCCCACTGCGTTACAAAACTGAGACAGGAGCAAGAGCTACGAACGCGCCTTATGTCCTTGACTCACTCAAACTACGTCAAGAAGCTACTGATACAACGAAGGCACGCGAAGCTGAACGTCAACGGAAACGACGAACTGAAACCTTTGGAGGAGGATGTTGAATTTCCCGTGAGAAAGCTGTGGCGGGAAGCGCCACGCGCATTGCAGCTCAACCAGAGAAGAGGACGAATAGGGCGGGCAGTGGGGTTGGAGCGTGAGCACGCAATAAAGAAAGACGAGAACTAGGAGGTGTTCGATCAAGTAACGCTGGTGTCGGTCTCTTCGCTATCTCTACAGTTCTCTACATTTCTCTGTCTCTACATGGGGGTTCACAGTTCGTTCCCATTCGTGCTCCGATAAATGAAACAACATAACGGCAACACAATGGAAAGTACACGGAACCCCTATGGTGCTTCGCATCCTCCTCATTGTTCCCCACGGGAAGATGTTGTAATTTTTTACTTGTGCAAAGGAAAGAAGGCGTTATGTGGCTAAGTGGGAAGAGGGTGTCAGTGCCAACAGGAAGCGATTTTGCATTGTTCCTGTATAATCGTATTTGAGGTTAAACTTGCCATGTCAGCCTTCACATAGCAAAATAAATAAGACACCGCAGTGAAAGACACGGACGGTGAAAAGGACGGGACGGGCGCTAACTCGCAACTGGTTATTGTTGAAAAGACGGCATGCATATATACATTCGGCGTAATCCCACACGTGGGCTAAAAAAAATTTTTGCCACGTGTGGCCGACGCACGCAAAAGAATGTGCGTTCTTGGATAACTTTCTTTATGTTTGTTGATATGTGCCCTCACCGGATGCGTGTTAAAAAATTCTTTTAGCAAAAATAGCAAGAGCAAAAATAGAAATACGGACGTATTGGGGCTTAGCTAAAGCCAGGAAAAATACCGACTTCCATCGGGTATTACCGTCCTATTGACCTCCTGAGCTGCGTCGGCAAGCTTATGGAAAATATGGTGCTCCATCGCCTGAGCTAGGACGTGACCACTCGAAATGCATACCCGCTAAATTTAGATGTTTAGCTTACACAAGGGACGTAGTAGCGTTGATAGCGACATCCGTTGCTAGTAGCATCAAACAAGCCAAAGCACAGCGCAATATTACAATTGCTGTATTCCTTGATATCAAATCAGCGTTTGACTGCGTGTACCATGAACCTATATGCTCAGCCATGAGGTCCTCAGACCTTGGGGGTCGCATGTATGAATGAATCTCTGAATATTTAACATATACATGCATCTACATGTCATCGGACAGCGGGGACACACCGCTATACAGAGTGACTCGTGATGTTCTACAGGGTGGTGTCCTCAGTCCCACGCTTTTCCACATCACTGTGATGGACATAGAGAAGTGTTTACCGCAGTCCGTGGAAATATTCTTGTACGCGGATGACATCTGCATATGGAACGCTAGACTCAACAGGTGGATACTGCGCGCAAGTCATCAACGGGCAATCAATTCCATTGATTGCCCGTCCTTGAAACGCCACCCGAGGACTAGATATATCAGATGGCAAATGCGTTGCCGTCGCTTTCACGAAGTGTGATATATCAAGTTATGGATTCACCGTTGCAGGCTGCACTATCCCCTATGTTCCGCAACACACGTTTTTGGGTGTGATATTTGACATATCTCTGACTTGGTCAAAACACGTCCGCCATATAAAAGACGAGCGTGCGTTCCCTCGCTAACATCTTCCGCAGGATATCTACTAACGCCGGTGGATGCACAGTTCCGTATCTAAGGCTGTATGATGTCATGTGCGTAGGACTGTTACGCTACAGCCTTCCTGTACTTCTTCCCCTCTCAAAAAAAAAAGGCGACAGTCCACCAAAGTATGCAAGCGCAAGTCCTGAGGGTTTCCGAAGACCACATCCGCGGTGGGAACTATGGTGGTGTTTTGACGACTGGCACCACTTGCTCTCGGCGCGCAGGAGCTCCTTCGCGCGCAACTGCGATTTGTAGCACGGCAACAAGGTCACCCATTAGCACTCAGCTCAGCCACTGAAGTGCGAGACATTCTGCCTCTGCATTACCAGCACTCTGTTCTGGTTCTGCAACCGCCTTGGATGTTCCCGAGTCCGCAAATAACAACAGGAGTGCTCGGATTACCGCAAACAGGATAACCCACACCTCCACCTTGGAGCTCATCTCCCAAAAATACATGGCCCACACCTATCTAAACTCGGATGAATCTGTGCTAGCTACCACATCGGCTATAGGAATCTGGTTTCCGTCCTGCCGTACCGCCTTCAGCGGAATGCTTAGCCAAAAAACGACATCCGCAGTTATCGAGCTTGCCGCTCTGCGTGCTGCTTTCGCATACATCATCGAGCAACCAGCACGTCAGTGGGCAAC
Source organism: Haemaphysalis longicornis (assembly GCA_013339765.2). Lineage (NCBI taxonomy): Eukaryota > Metazoa > Arthropoda > Arachnida > Ixodida > Ixodidae > Haemaphysalis > Haemaphysalis longicornis. Next base: position 160,158,096 of record CM023454.1, read on the forward strand.
TTCACGGATTCCCGGGCGGTCCTTCAGTGCCTAAACTCGTACCAGAAAGATCAGCTTGTGTTCGACGTTATTGCATTGCACTTACGAGCTCTAAATGCATCCCATCATGTAGAGATTCAGTGGATTCCTGCTTATTGTAGTATAACTGGGAAAGCCAAGTCGGACACTGCGGTAATCGATCACGCATGACCTGCATAGGCCGGAGATATAAATACCGTTCTCCAGACAAAATGTTTCTGCTTTTGCGACCAAGGCTGTCTGAAGTTTTCAGCGCACCTATGTGGGCTGTTGCGGCGCAACGTTACGCGCCGTTTCTCTCCATGGACCCAAACGGGACCATTAGGATGCCTGGCAGACTTTCCAAGCATGACGAAGCGGGTGTTCACCGCGTGCGACTAAATGTCACTTACAGAAGTCGCTTTCGCTTCAAGGTGAAACAGGCTGGTTCCCCCTTCCGCACTCTTTTTGGTGTGCGCGGGGACTTGAACCACGTTTTATCTGAATGTACGCCGTATAGAGTAGCTAGGACATTCCTTGTAGTGTCCTTGGGCCTTCCGAGTTTTAGAGGACTCACTTTAGGCGCCTTGGCCACGCTAACCTCACTAGTATCATTAAGGACTTTTCTCTCTCTCCGTGTGTAGTCACGGGTGTGTGTCATGGTTCTATGAAGCTCGCTTGACACCCGCATGTTTATTTGACAACACACGCGCAATCACAAAGCAACGGCGGGGTTCAAGATGATGAAGTCTGTCAATCAAGACCAGGAAGAGAAAGACAACGTCGCGATAAAGAAATCACTATACCAGTCAACATTTACGATAGTCGGTGTATGGCCCAGCACGAGAGAGTGCTGAGGTGGGAGGGCGAGACTCCAAAAAAGGAGCGCAGATTACAACTGGTGAAGGAAGCGGGTCATAAGGGACGGCATCAAAAGGTTTGCTACGAATTCTAGTGGAATATTTTCCATCGTTTGCGAATTGTGTGTACTTCCGAGGAAGTCTCTTTTTGTACAGGGTTAATCGCGCTAGTGCACGTTTCACTGTAACTCTGAGAATTTTGTGTATTTAAAGGGCTACGCAGAAAAATAGAAGTTTGGATTACTTTTTCAGAAATTTCTGTTCACTAAAAAGCAACGCTGATGTTTCCCAGTTATCATACCTCCCGCGTTAGAGACTGCTTTGCAATTTGGATTGAATTGAACTGGGCAATAAAAACCAATGTACGTACATGTAGCTGTTGTGCTTGTTTCGGGTGTATTGAAGATGAGGCAACCATGCCTAGGTATTGAATTCAGAGCAGTAAACGTACGTGCCATACGCTTTGCCGCTACACTTCCCACAAAATGAGCGATAGATGGTACAAAATCAGAAGAGTACTTCAATGCTTTTTTTTCTCATAAAACTGCGCTTTCACCCTATGGGACAGCTTGGTGCGCTGCCCAAGGAAGCCCCGCGGCGGCGCTGACTTTGATTGTAGGGAAGCCGGGAAGGAAGCGGGTTCAATTTCCGGCCACGGCGGCCGCTTTTCTGATAGAGGCGAAAAGCGAAAACGCCCGTGTTTGAGATTTCGGGGCACGTTAAAGGTCCCCAGCTGGTTAAATTAATTCGGAGTCCTCCACTACGGCACGCCTCATCGCCTGAGTAGCGTCGGGGCGTTAAACCTCAAGAATCAATCAATCAATCAATCAATCAATCAATCAATCAATCAATCAATCAATCAATCAATCAATCAAATCAATCAATAAATCAATCAATCAATCAATCAATAAAATCAATCAATCAATCAATCATTTAGGGAAGCCGCGAAAGCGGTCGGAGGGGAGTACGGCGCAGAGAAAGCGATCCCTGTGGTATTGGCAAGGCTCGTTCTCTTGTCGTGTACCACTAAAATGACAATAATTTAAGAGTGCTAAAAGTGTGCGGTGAGGTCGCTTGTGTAATTTTAGATTTCTTAGAGGTAGAGAATTTCCCTACAATGAAAGTTCGTTCTCTGAAGAAACCTGCGTCGTATCTGACAACGTCACAATATGCTTCTGTTGAAAAGCCAGCAGTGTCATGATCACAAGGCAGTATTCTGGTAGAAGACGGCCAACCACCCAAAGTGGGGACGTTCTGCGGCGAGGGAGAAGCTGTAGAGAAGATTCTGGCCGGTGAAAAGCGGGGTGTTCCGTTGCCCTGCGTTGTTCATGAGACAGCCAGAGGCCAGCCTGATAACCTGATGCCGCTGTTGCCACTACCTGGTCCGCGGCCATGGTTCCTTAGTAATTTACGCGAAGACGACGGCAAGGCAGACGACAACACGAACCATAGCTTTTGATAATGGTCCAGAATGTTCCGCCGGCATGTTCAACAAATCTCCAACTAAGTGACAGACCTTCGCCTTCCTGAACATTCGTCTTTCCAATGACTTTCCGTGGAAATGGACTCCTGATTTTTGGACAGTTTTGAACACTTTTTAGCCTTATACATGTTTCTCTTTTTGCATGTCCGTTCGTTTCTTTCTTTCATCTGCTTCCTAATGTGTACTCCTTTTTATTCTTCATGCTTGTGTTTTGTAGTCTCATTACGTACGCGTCCATCGAGGTGCTGATTATTAGGATTTTGTATCAGTTGCATCACCATGTGTATACTGCGTTTAAAACGCAATTGAGCTACGTATCCACACAACGTATTTAGCCCGTATGCATTACAGATCTTCCACTCTAAAGCAGATTACTCTACAGGGTTGAAGATTTTAGGAATTAATACATTTTTTTATTATTCGGGGGTGTTATAAACCAAGCTGGATTTTGAATATGAAGCGTGGCGTAATAGGAAGCTCCATAATAAATTTCACCAGTTGAGAATCTTTAAACTGCGCCTAAATGTATACACACGGCTGGAATTGCTCTTTGATTCCACCTAAAAAGGAGCCGCCGCTGTCACGAATCAGGCCGGCTTCCTCCGGCTTAGCAGCCCAACGCCTTAGCCACTGCGCCACCATGACAGGTATTTTGTAAACTATCAGCCTCCTCCAAGTCGTGTAGCAGTTGCCTACCAAACAAAAAGTAACTCATATAGAAGAAACTTAAGGTTTTTATCCAAGTTATGAAGTATCGCGATTTTTAGAAAATTTCATGGCCATTATATACTATTCGTGTGGTCAACTTGAAAAAAAAACAACAGATAAAACAACCTATGTAGGTGATTCCTGTAGTTATCAGCCAATATTTTCGCTAGAGTGCCAGCAAGCATCAGGTGTGAAACCCTCCGCCAATCTTTCATTCGGCACTGGAGGACGCGGTATGCCAACAGGGACCTTACTTTGCAGCTTGAACTAGTCATAAGGCCCGACGCAGCAAGCAATAGCCAGATGATCTTCGAATGAGTGTCCGCAGCTCAGAGTGTGCGCCCTACCAACAGAAGCCGTGGTTCGCTAAAGATTTCATTTCTTCACGCATTCATCCAGGCGAAATGCTACCGTCACGAAGCATAACGGGACCATAAGATCACAGGGTATTTTGCCTGGATTTCCCAATACACCCTCAAAAACTGTGCAGCCCACTACAGTACTTCGTAGGAAGAGTAGGACGCTCCCAATTCGGAACACGTCCGATGATGACACACGATTTTGCCAGAATGACATACAGCCTGCGCAGGAGACACCTTTAGGGTTCTTATTCTTTACGGTTTAGGAATAAAATTAATGAAAAATATTAGTAGCAGTAAGGTTTGCGGATGCCGCCATCGTGCTCAATATTATAAAAACATGTTGAAAACATTCACATTTTGTAGACAGGAACTCGTTTCGTTAAATTAGTGGTGTAAGTGGGAAGAGAATAAAAGGTAATGTTGAACCATTCCCTAGAATTAGCATTAAGTGTGATGTTTTAAGACGTGGATATTATACTGTTGTGTTGCAGAAGTTATAGGGGTGATCAAATAAGCGCGGAACAAAACACATCCCGCATTTACGACAATGTCGTGATGTGCATTGGGCGTTTCAACTGAAGGTTGTCAACCAAAAATCGGTACTTGTTCTTTTATGTCACTACACATAAGGGCATAGAATCATCCTTTGTTATTGCTGCCTGTACGTAAGCGGACGACTACACAAGCTAGTAAGAACTCTGAAAGAAACAGAGGAAAGACCAAAGTGACATAGGTAGTATGGCAATGGTTGTTAGGGTTAGCAATCAGAACCAACTGTCGTAGATTTGAATACCCAAGTCGTGCTGAAGTGGGAAAAATATTTGATTAGACAGACTTCACAGGAATAATGACGCCGCGGACAGCCAGAAAGTATGGCCTTAAAGCGAGCTGAGTGTAAAGATGGGTGCACGTTCGGTGCAAGGAATAGATTTGCAAACCTGCAGGATAAAGTGTATTGAAGCTTGTAAGCTACATTCTTCATACGCTGGGAATTAGATGGCTAGACGTTAAAAGCTTGGGACACAATGTGCTCCCTTTCAGTTTGTGTTTATTATTTAGGAGCATGGCCAGACTCGACTCTCCTCCTCCCACACCGGAGGAGGAGAGGAAAGTCGGGCCGTGTTTAAAAGAAACGCGAAAGGTGTCATAGAAGCCGTTCCCGGCCGTGTTCCGACGTTTCGTGCCGTGCCGAGGCTCGGCTATTGTAGCAGGAGAAGCCACAGGTGCGGCATTCAGTCAGACTTCCTGTTGCGTTTTCAAATGATGCCACGTTTATGCCTTGGCTTTCGCACTGCCCTCGACAAAAAACTCAACAGGAAGCAGCAGGAAAAAGAAAAAATAAGCTATGACGGTGCACTCAGTTGTTTTAAACTCCATCAGGTTGGAACTGGTCGTAATGCCCGCGGCCCAGGTGCCGCGTGTGGCGTTTGTCGTATGGACCTATCAGAGCACCCGCTTCCGAAGTCTAGCGGTAAATTGTAGTTGACAAGGCGGAACTTTCAAAGGGTGCAGATGGTACGCCCTGCGCGGGTCTAATTTCTTTCACATTCGCACTGATGAGCCTGTCATGGCCGCACACTAACATGACGTCAGTTCGAGGGTCTATGCCGCAAAAGAAATGGGCTGACTGCGAAAAGTAAAAAAAAAATGCTCACATGCAGTGATAGTTACCCAGAGAAGCTGTACCTGGTTGCCAGTGTTTACTCGTGTGTGAGCCCTGATTGTTTGTCAAAGCCTGTTCTTGTGCGGATGCTGCAGCAACCAACGGCACAGCGTAGATGAGGGCGTTTCTGTTGTTGCTCGCGGCGTCAGCGATCGTTAGCTGCGTCACCGATTGTAAGCCGTCACTGGGACTACGTATGACGCATGGCCGACCCGATTCAGAGTAACGTGCGTGCGGCCCGTATTTGCCATTGTCCCGTTTCCGTCCTCGTCGACGCAGACCGGCAGACCTTGCCGGCGTAATCTCTGCAGCTGTGCTTCACGCAGCATCTCGCCGCGTGCGTGCTGATGCGAGAGAGAACCTTTATCGCTCACTTCTTTTTACTCTTAACTCTCTCTAACCTAGCTTTTTCGAGCACGCACCTCCGGATTTCTGCGTAAACAAGACCACCACTGCTTCCTTTCGCCTAACCAATAAGGCTTTGCTTTAAAGATAATATCTCCTGAAACTGGCGAATAGGAGACAAGTAGCGCGTAGTGTAACTCACCGAACCCGCGTAAGTTTGGCGCTTTATATCGGATAACTGTTTTTATGGCAACCGGTGGGAATGCAATCGACTATGGTAAACATGAAGTCCACGTAGACCGGCAAACACTTCAAAATAACCCAACTTCCAAATAAAGAAAACGCACACGAACAGCATTGTTGTTATTCGGCAATACGCCTGCCTACTTGATTTAGTTCATAATCTTGACTTTCGTCGTCCAATTGAAGCGTACGACAAGAGTTGGCGTGGTAGTTGATTCGTATCTCCTAAATAGAATCCTGAATCTACCACAACACCAACTGTCTTTACGGCGCCCTGCGCAGCAAGGAGGTTGATGACTTCAAAAGAGAGAGACGCGTGCCCAGGCACGACTGACAACTGGTCTGCCGCTTTATGGATTCAGTTCCAGATGACCTTACATCATTAGGAAACACGGTCGCTGTTCTTGCGCTAAAAACAGTTTTAATTTCACTGAGTAATGATGGTGACCTCGGTTCAACGCTCACAAAAAAAACTCCAAACTACTGGCTGCAATCGTTTTATCTTCGCTTTATAGAGCAATTTCTTCCAATAGATTGCATATAAATTTGCAAGGCCAGCACTCCACTTATAACTAACTGAAAATTCCAGTTAAGCGTCTTCGTAATATTGAGAGTGGACTGTAAACAGTGAAGTGGGAGGGAACGCATTTCTCTGATTCGACCTATTATGACGGGTGTTTAGTTGTTGCACACGAGAATTTTGTATGTCAGAGTTACCAGCAACAAGTTCCGGAGTAAATGAACTTGCTGATTTCGTATTTTTCACGCTACGTAACCATAACTTGTGTCCGTTGTTATCAACGGTAACTGATTTGTTCATAATGACATCAGAATGAAAAGTGAAATGTTACTGGGCTTAATGGCAGGAAACAGCAACCCAAAGAGTTCTGTTTTGGCTTTCCTGTCAAGGCACTGCTCATGAATGTTTGACTATGATCATGATCATCGTCATCACCATACTAAGGTCCACTCAAAGATGAAGGCCTCTCCCGCCGTCCTCCATCCTCTCCGGTCCTGCGCTCTTAGAGTCCAAAGTTTATCCCGGAATATCTTTATTTCAGCCCTTCATCGGGTGAATTGCCATCCCCTTCTTCCAAACCCATCTCTGGGTGTCCATTCTGTTACCTTAACTGTACACCGATTGTCGATTTGTCTCACTACATCACCGTCCCAAGTCCATTTATTTTTCTTTATTTAAAATATGATATCTTCTGCGGTAGTTTGTTCTCTGTTCTAGGTAGCTTGTTTACTGACCCTGAGTGCTATTACTAACACTATTCGTTCCATGGCCGGTGAGTCGACCTAAGTTTGCATTCTAGTTGTCGCTAATGTGCCAAGTTTCAGCTCCGTATGTCATCACCGGCAGTGTGATCTGGCTGTAGCTTTTAGGGGCGAAGCTCCTTAAAGCGTGAGTCTGTCCATCCTCGACGTATGTATGTAGCCACCTCCTAGTTTAGTTCTTGGATTGTTTACTAGATGGGCCGTGGATACCTCTAGTTTAGTTCTTTGGATTGTTTACTAGATGGCGGTACTGTGATATGATGAAAGATGCGCTTGGATTGTTTATAGATGGCGTGGCTAACCTCTAGTTGTATGTTTTCTGGATTGTTTACTAGATCGGCGTGGAGCGTTGTATAAAATCCGTTTCGCTGGTGGCGCCGCTCGGAAGTCGCCCGATGGATAAGGCTGCAGATGTGCGAGCCCGCGAGGCAAGAAGCGCTCCGTGAAGCTGCGACGACGCCGCCGCCAAGATCATGCCGTACGAGAGCGGGGAGGCCGGAAGCGTGTCGTCTGGTCTGCGCCGATGACCTGCCGCCAAGATCCCAGCGTCCAGAAACGAGAGGCCCAAAGCGTCACGTCAACGGCCGCGGAGGACCCTGGCCGTACGCGAAGGCGGCACGGCTGCGGCGCGAAGAGGGATCTCCAAAACGTCCAGAGAAACGGGAAGCGGCGAGAAAGCGCGCGTATCGGCAGGCAGACCCCGATGCAGTGAGAGCTCGTGAGGCGTCTGCGAAACGCATCAGGCGAGCTCAGCCCCAAGGTGCCGACGCGCGGTTTAAGGGAGACTTTCTAGACGTTACGTTCGGACCCAGATGTAGTGGGCGAACTTTCACTGAAGAGTCACGGTTTTACCGATGATTTCCCCTCAGGAGCTTCGCCCACTCATCATCATTCACCCCGTGGATATGCTGTGAATTTTTTTTCTTTTGAGTGAAAGAGGTAGCTTACTTTTGATAATTTGGGAATGCTTGCCGAGTGCTTCCCAACCCACACCTATTCTGCGCCGGATTTCCCTCTCGTGGTTTGGGTCAGCCCTAACCACCTGTCCGAAGTAGTTATATTTTTTACTTCTTGTAGAGTTTCGTTCCCTAAGCTGAAGAGGACGTTTTTCTCGCATGCCTATTCCTCGTTACTTTAGATTGATTTGTATTTACTATTAGCCCCACGGCCGTGCTTTTTGACTGTAGGTCGTGAAGCATCATAGAGACTATGATAGCGAAAAAAAGACACCAAAAACGGAGCACCATGGGCTAGCTTATGTTATTTTTACCTTGTGCCATTGCCGATACTGTTTTTCAAGAGTAGTCAGTGTTTCCGAAATGGCAGAAATCAGTGCCCATTATGTAGTTATTGCTTATCTGGAATTTATGGCAATGAAGCACATGGAGACCTTTCAGAGTGCAGGCAAAAAATAACCTTCATGCTGTTGTATAGGTTTCTGATAATGGCCGCAGTCGGATGAAATCGCATTGAAATTGTTTTGTCAAAATAAAAGCATGTTGAGTGGGCCCTTAGCTAAAGGGAATTTTCACTCACGAACTAACAGCGGGGCGTGGTGATACGAAGCGCAAAATAAACGATAAACCGGGAGCAACAAATACAACAGGACAGAGCACCCGGTAGTATTTGTTCCCCCCGCTTTTTCGTTGTTTTTTTTTCGATTCGTTTCACCATTCACCCTTAGCAACTCGCCTATCTTTCTTTGTAATAAGAACGGTAGCCTTTCATTTTCCCTTCCTCGTCGGGACCAGTTGTGACATGATACCGTGTCTTACTGCGACTTCGGGCGTATATGGTTTACTCTTCGGGGTGTTGTTGCGTCGGGGTTTATGAGAAAATGTGCTTCGCGATAAAGCAAAATTTTTCGCGCAATGCTCTGTAGCCCGCAATTTAGCGAAAAAAAAATCAAAATGCCATTTGCAGCTAAAGCGACTCTACAATTACGCCAGTTCCAGTTAACGATGACACTGTAAGCAATTCGGAATTCGCCTCTGCTTTCAGTAGATGTGCTTTTACTCGAGAAGTGTGGTTTCAGAAAACGTTTACAATTCCATTGAAGGGAGGCTGATATGGCTAGATTTTGGTGTATTTGCCATGTCCGGGGACAATAACTCGGAAGGCTTTACGTGTCTTCGCAGCGTGGAACATTCAATAGCGCCTAAGCTTTCTAAGGAGCGTCCCGTGTGTGTGCTATTGGAGAATTCACCACCAAAGTCGCGCGCCTCTCGAAAGATCACTTAGACCTCAAGGAGAACCGTCTGATCGCTTGTCTATGCATTTTCAGTAGAGTAGTTATCAATCCGCCTAATTTAAAACTGTATGTGTGTTTGTACGTGTCTCTCTGGGGTGACTGCAGCCAACGCTCAAAAAAAAATATTCAAACCCGTTTCCACGCAGCGAGAATTATACTAAAAAAGCGGAGATGTGGTTGAGACATTTTCTGCGACCGTAGTCCATCCGTAGTAGGTCACGTATCTACAGAAGATAGTAATACTGTAACGCCAACTACGCCACTGTGAACTACCTAATAAGCAACTTCCCTACCGGCACGACTGGACGACTGGACTGTGAAGGCCGGATGTAAACAACGAAGAGCCGTGAGTGAACTCGGTGCTGCCAGAAGCTTCAAGCCTGGCCTTGGGCCACCGTTTTTTTCTCATTTGAGGACAAGTAATGCCAATTGGAAGAATGTTTTATGTGCCCCTGTCAAATAAACTAGGCGTAATGGTAGAAGCGTCTTAGCCGTTAATTGCCATAAAGCGCGTTTACATGGATGCGACAGAGCGTATCTCATTTTATTTGTCGCATAACTATACCTCATCGCATCGCATGTAAGCAGGATAATTGGCTTGGGGACGCGTCGCAACCGATGAGCTAAACCAAGGTGGATCGAGAAAGGAAATGCGACTTTCGGAATCTATGCAGCGGCAGTCCATCGCATTTCTCGGCTGGGCTCGGGTGTTGGGAACTTTAGGCTTAGCATCGTGGCGGATATTTCATCGCCGCTGTCTGTACAACTGCGGATGACGATCCTTAACCCAACTTTTCACAACACTACCATCCCCCTTCTCGTATGTGGAACTTAATTTCCGGGATAATTGCTGTTTGAGCGATCGGTCACCAATACTTCTGCCCTAGCCTGTCTGGATTCCTGTGCGCAGGTAGCGCCATCTTTCGACCGCTCGCACCTCCGCGGTCTCGAACCTCTGCGACCGGTCAGCATAGGCTAAGCATCGCGGCAGATATCTGATCGCCGCTTTTTCTCCTACACGTTTTTTTTATCAGTGCTGATAAAGCATGTGGAACTTATTTTTTTGTGATGAGGTTGATTTGGAAGAGTGGCGACCAGCTGTTTCTACCGTGGTCTGCGCCGGTTCGAGCCGCTTTGTAGGCCGTGCAGGCAGGCGGGGCCGGCGTGTGTGCAGGTCGTTTCCGAGGGCAAGTAAACGCTTCACAATTGCCTGGTGTATCCATTTCTTTCGAACTACGCGCCGAATGTACATATTTAGCTCAACTATCGTCGTAGTTCATCGCGTGGATCGGGGACCGAGCCGCAGGTTTCCCTTCAGCCGCGATAGACGCCAAAACGAACGCAAGCAACTTGCCGGCTACCGGAAACAGGTAACGCCGAAAATGCGACCCGACAACTCTCAGATAGTATGACGCAGAGCGGCGCTAAGTTTTCAATAGGCATGCATGTAAACGCAAACGCGTCGAATTCGCCCGATTCGATGAACCAATGCGATACGCTACTGTCGCATTCATCTAAACGCACTTAAATAATTTTTTTGGGATACTTTCCATGACGCCAGAGTTAAGGCCGTTTCCTGTAATGATACTCCTTCCGTTGGCGGCCATACTTCAGTCTGCAACAAACAAAGTAGAAAAGTTAGGCCAGATTAGACAAAGCTAACACCGATTCTCCTTAAAGTAAGCTCCACCCCTGAACAAAATTGCATTACTGGACAAGCACCTTTTCAGGGGCAACATAATCCTTATTACATTGAAAAATGGAGGCTCTAGGACCTGTTTTTTTTTCTATTTTCTATAATTTTTTCTATACATGCAGCCGTTTTTGCGCGGCGGGCACACCCGCTCCGGAGAGAGCGTCACACGATACGAGCCAGTACTGTCGTAAGGGTCATCCCTAGAACAGCTTTGCAGTTAATAAACGTTGCTCACATCTTCAACGTAAATTCTGTGCCCCCATGTCGGGGGCTCGCTTCGCTCGCCATCCACCTCAAAAGAGTGAAAAGACGTTTTTTTTATTCAGTAATGTTCTGAAACAAATTACGCTTACATTGGACCATTCTAATGACTTCATCACCGGACGAACTTTTATCTAAACAAATATCATGGTTCCCCGTCAGTCGTGGTTTTCTAACAAATGACGTAAAGGCCGCCGCTGCCAAACCAGTCCAGCGCCATCACAGAAATGCCGTAGGGTGGATGGCCGCATGTGTGTCAGCTAGAGTGAAATTGTGGTCCCTCCAAGCCTCATTACGGGAATTAGCTCTGAGGAATGCCAGATGTCAAATTAAAAAAAGGACGTTTATTGTCTTGTACTTGCTGAGACTCGACTCCTGTAACTCCGCTCGTAAACGAACTAGTTAGAAATAGCAATAAAAATCGAATTCAATTATTGATTCAATTTAGTCAATCAGGATGATCGCAGCGTACGGGCGTAGGGGTTAATGTAAATAGTTTTCTTCGGTTACTAGATATTCAGCCTCTTATCTACTGTATCTTTTCTTATTTTTTTTAGTACAGTCATCAACGAAGCACGTCAGCAGCGCTCAGAGACGATAGCTCTTTTTATTTTTGGGCGTGCTCTCTGGAACCTACCCCGAAAAAGTGCTTAATGGTATCCTTTATGCACAACTGATTCAGTTATCGTGCAAAATCAGACGCACAAAAACATGTGGCGCTGTACTTCATTTTGCACGCATGCTTTCACCGCGTCCGTAAGCCGGTGCTTCCAGGAGCTGCGGCGCACGCCGGCGGCGGGGCGTTATTTTTTCTCCTACACTCCACTGCGTCACTTAGTTCGCCTCGCGACCTGCTGCGGTTGGCATAAAACGTAGCGGTCGTACCAACCGCTAACGGCCGTTACCGACCAGTCTTCAGAACGTACTGGTCAGTGCTCCCAGCCATACAATCGTTAATGTACAAATGTGCTATGATGTACGCTGTTGGGTTGGTATACGGGTTAATTTCGACACCATGGTGGCCTTTTACGTGCCATGAAATCTTGACACATGGGCTTTTTGTTTTTCGCAACATAGAGAATAATAGGATGGCAAAGTTTGAGTCGGTTTAGATATAGGTAGTGTAAAGTACAAACATAAATGACACGGGAACCAAATTTGTATGCTCTAGCGTAAACTTTGCTTTTTGAGCATTTTTGTTGATTTACACTTTCAGAACGTTGTGTTCAATTTTGTTTTAGGTTGATGGTCTTTTGTTTCCTGAGCCTTCGTCTGTTCACGTGCTAAATCCGACCGCAACGGTTTCGTGAGTTTCGTCAGAAGCAGCTCAAACGGGGCCATTTCGTGTGTGACGGCCCCACCAGTTGTGTATGCAAACAGAGCATGTTTGGGCAGCGTAGCGAGTACTAGGGATGGAGACTTCTTCGTTGGCAGCTGCTCCTTCACTGAAACAGGAGAAATGCTAGCAATAGCCACATCGAGGTAGCCTACCAGACCTACAAACGGCTGAGTTCCTCGGTACGACAACCCATCCCATCTATGCCTGAAATGAAAACTATAGTTATCGTCAAGATGTATTTCTCAGTCATTCATCGTGTACATTATCACCAAGAAAATAAGAAAAACGTTTGCTCAGTTTCTAACCGGCATTGCACATGTTGTACGTAATAAACAACCACAAACAATTGTTTAATATACTTATTGGAACTATACCGTAAAAGCTTCATATGACAAGCAATTAGCCAAACCATGTGTTCAGGCCCCCCATGGACCCAATGGACAATCGACAAACACTGAGCGCAGTGACCCCAGTGAAACAATGAAAGAACAGCTGCGGCACATCCACTATGTACGAATTGCCAACGAATATAAGAGAGAAAAAGTAGGGCAGGTGCTCAGCCCTTCAGATTCATGATGAAAAAGAGCACAAGAAACACAGCGGCAAAAGAAAAGGGGACAACACGCAGCACTGAGGTAGGCGCTGTGCGTGAGCGCTGTGCGTCGTCCCATCTTTTTTGTCTCCTGTTTCTTGCGCTGTTTTTCGCCATGAATCTGGAGCTGCAGCAACTAGCCCAACTTTTGCCGTCTTTCTCCGTCCTTTTCGATCTTTCACCAACGCCACTTCTCCGATTAGCGCAGAATTTCGTACTCACTCATAAACGAGCAAAGCGAATATACCTACTTGGGCCAAGTTGTGACCCCGGATCCCAACCATGAGGCAGAGATAATTACAAGGATAAGAATGGGGTGGAGCGCATTCGGCAGGTGTTCTCAGATAATGAATGACAGCCTACCATTTTCCCCGAAGAAGAACGTCTATGACAGCTGCATCTTACCGGTACTCACCTACGGGACAGAAACTTGGAGGCTCACTAAGAGTGTTGAACCTAAATTGAGGACGACTCGGCGGGCAATGAAACGGAGGATGATAGGTGTTAAACGTTGAGCGACAAAAAGAGGGTGGCGTGGATCAGTGAACAAACACGTGTTAAGGACATATTATAGAAATTAGAAGAAGAAAGGGACGTGGACAGGGCATGTAATGCGAAGGCAAGATAACCGTTGGTCATCAAAGGTAACAGAGTGGATCCCTAGAGAAGGCAAGCGTTGCAGGGGGTGGCAGAAAGCCAGATGGGCAGGATGATATTGAGAAGTTTGCGGGGATAAATTGCTCGCAGTTAGCAGAGGGTCGGGGAAATGAGAGAATAATGAGAGAGGCCTTTGCCCTGCAGTGGGCGTAGGTAGGCTGGTGGAGGTGGCGGTGATGGCCATGATGATGATAATAATAAACGAGCAAACGTAGCCCGCAGGAATGGCCTAGTGTCGCTCGTGTCACGGATTGGGCCATGGTATACACCTGTGTGCCTTTAGAATCGTTGTTCGAAGCCCCGCCATAATGCTTTTTAGGCCTGTCGAGTGCTCTGCGTTCCCTCCGCTGCCTGCCCTTATACAGGAAGGCAAGAAATATGTGGACCGTGACTTTTTGTATCTTTAGTCGCCAGAAAAGTACACTGCCGACCGATATATGTGTTTGCAAATCATCTGCACATCTAAAATGCATGAAGGAAAGAACCTTGACATTGGTACAATCGGTAGTAATGGCGTAGCTGCAACAAATATACGGTACTTTCCGCTGCATTTACTAAGGCAATAGATATTTTATTGTTGTTGTGGTTAGTGTAATGTATAATTACAATGGTAATCTCACATAGGAGTAATTTGTTAATGTTAAAATAACTGCTCAAGAGCACCAAATGGGGATTCTGCTGTGAAACACAAGGTAGGATGAAGCCGTATATGCTTAGGCTAAAGTTAAGGTTGGCAGGAGCAACTGGCGGCTGAAATATTGAGGATATATCCTATGCCGGTGTGCGGTAAAGCGGATCTTCGCTCTGGAATTTTCCGCTTTTCGCAGCATGTTCAGATCTTTTTGTGAAATTTCACAGCTCGACGTGGCCTTTCAGAAACAGCCAGAGGAATAACACTAGCTCACTTATGAGCCGCAAATGGTTATCGAGTGCAATCCAATTTCTAATGCGTGGATAATTCCTCGCTGACTGATCCGTCGCCCCGACCTTGTATTGTCTTGTACCCGCACAAAAATTCACGGCTAGGTGCACTCAAAGCATTTGTGTGTATGTACATTCTGGAAAAAAAATACAAAATTAAAAACAAATAACAAAAAAGAACACAAATACACAGTTTACTCAACCACGTTGACGCCGTTGAAACAAAAATTACAAAGCTCCGACAACAATTACTGGAAATTGTTAAAAAGCACCAACCGCACAACGCTTTCTATCATCACAGACGTACATGTTTGCGCGAGTTCAGGGATGTAAATTTTTTAATAGTGTAAATGTGCAGAATTTGTTTCAGGTAATAAAAAAGAAATGAAATATTAAAAGGCGAAAATGGAAACGACCAAGTCGGGGTAGTACTCCGCCCTGTTGGAAATAAAAAGTTCAAACATTTTGAAAAGCGTGAAAATCGTACAGAACCAACCGTCTAAGATTTTGCATCGGTACTGCATCGGTACCGAAGCAAGGACATTGGGCAAATATAATACTTTAAATGCAGATCCTGCAAATACGAAATGACGAAAAGAAGCCCATTTCAGCTACTCATGCACATATTTCGCAACCAAAAAGAAACTCAGAATGAAGGAAAACACGCCGCGGTGGCTCAGTGGGTAAGACATTGTAGATCAGAGTCCAAGAACGCGGTTTAGAATCCCGACTGCTGAGACCGCTTTTATGACGGATGTAAAAATCAAACACGTCCATGTATCGATATTTCGCCGCACATTGATGGTACCCAGCGGATAAAAATTAATCCGGAGAGCTCCACCGCGGCGCACCTTTCGACCTAGGTGTAACTTCGGCCCGCAGAAATTCCCAGATTCAAAATGGAGAAGAGGGCGTAAGAATTCTCGCCCATCAAATGTAATTCTTTATACTTCGGAGTATTCTTTTTCACACCAGGCTGCATAACGATAACCCCTATTAACTCATCCGTATCTGGCGTCAGTGAACAAGCAGTCGATTGATTTGATTTTTATTGATTGTAAGGTTTAACGCGCTGACGCAACGCAGGCGATGAGGCGCGCCGTAGTCGAGGGCTCCGGAGCATTTTTGACCACCTGGGGATCTTTAACCTGCGCAGAAATGTGGTACACACAGGCGTTTTTGCTTTTCGCCTCCATCAAGAAAGCGGACGCCGCGGCCAGGATTCGAGCCGGCATCCTCGTGCTCAGCAGCACAACGCCTTAGCCACTGAGCCACCACGGAGGGTTGTGAGCAAGCAGTCAAAGAATCAATCTCACGATAATCGCAGGTTTGTTGCGAATGATAATGAGTTTAATATTGTTATTTCAGAAGGAAAAAATACAGAGCAGTTGGCGGCTACGGTGGTGAGCTGAACTTATATTGCGTTGTTAGTCGCAAACAATCAGGAATTCCCGACGGCTCTCAGTACATGGGAATCTGCCGGAGAAGTATCGTTGCATAAAGCGGCTGCAGCTCGCGTTTTATCGGCACTGTTGAGACACAAACTACAAAAAATTTGATACATAACATGACCCTACCACAAGGCGCCGATGTGTTTACTTTTCGTTATTGTAATTCACCATGGCGTTGTCAACAGTCACAGATTCCCGTTCGTGTCAGGAATTGGCTGATGTACTGAAGACAATGGTTACAGAAAACGCCTGTACCTCAGTCTTTATCCGAACTATCAACAAAAAAAAATTACGATGACGTTAGTCTGCGTACGCGACTACATAGCGGCGGCACTTTTATCTGAGTTGGTATTATGAACAACTATCAGTCCAAATTTAATTGCAAATAGCATGAAGCCGATTTCGAAGCATAGGAGAGCTGCCGCGACCGGGACAGAACAATTTTTTTTGTTGGGTTAAAAATGTAGTATTTCGAATATTGGTTACGATAATTACCCGATAAGTAAGAGAGAGCGCAAATTACAAACAATCGTTTTTTTTTGTTTTTTGTCAACCGGGTTCGGCGTCGGTCATTCGCTTCGCTTCGTTCGTAGTACTACGTTGACAACGGTGATTGGGCAATTTTGTTTTACCCCTAGCATTTTTTGCTGATCATCCCCAGAGCGCAAACTGTATAACTCCGTGCATTTACACAAAACTTTTAATTTCGGGGTGTTAGCATATTTATTTTCTATAATAGCGTCAGTAAAGATAACTGGTCAAAATGCGTAAAATGTGCAAAATCACCGAAACAAAAAATTTTAAAGTCGTGATGTGGAAAAAGAATCTATTACATGACGCCCGAAAAACAACAAAATAAAATATTGCAAAGAAACCCAAAATGTAGTGCTTAGCATATGGAGAAAATACATGATTGAATAGATTAATGCGTTATCACTATAAGAGCGCAAAAGGAGGTAGTTGAGAGAAGGCAATTTTTGAAAGAAAAAAACAAAGAAAATAAAGTTATGAAAGCGAACTAAAATACGAGAAATATCCATCCTATGCATCGCCCCTCTCCCCAAAACAAACTGAAAAATTGAAAAAGGAAGGAAACCCGCCGCGGTGGCTCAGTGGCTAAGGCGTTATGCTGCTGAGCACGGGGACGTGGGTTCGATTGCCGGCTGCGGCGGCCCCTTTTCTTATGGAGGCGAAAAGCAAAAACGCCCTTATGTACGAGATTTAGGAGCACGTTAAAGATCCCGAGGTGGTCAAAATGAATCTGGAGCCCTCCACCACGGCGCGCCTCATCGCCTACGTGTTGCGCCGGTGCATTAAACCCTTCACCCAATCAATTAAATGAAAAAATAAGGAAACGAACGACTCAAATAAAAATAAAGAATTTGCCAAAATAAACCGACCGCGTAACGCTTTGTCAGAAAAATGCATTGTCGCGCAAGTAGCACATTTATTCTAAATAATACCGTAAAATCAGATAACTGGTTGAACAAATGAGGCGTTTTTTTTTCGAAATAAGCCAGAACCCCCTAACACGAACTTTAAAAACAAGCCGAAGTTTGTTACCGGACCTAAGTTCAGCTCCGTCAAATGTATGATTTTATATATTTTACACATCAGATAGGGGAAAGTTTATGGCCACACATAATAAATATTGGGGTAATAAGTTTGGATTTTGCTTATATTGAATTAAAAACTCATGTTGATTCTGCATTCCTATGAAACCTTTATTTAAATTTACTCGCAAGCATTGTGCGATTTAGGTTTGGTGGAAAATGCATTAAAACTATGCAACACGGCCTCAAGAACAATAGAACTATACCTGGAGAGGAGGTGCGTCCTCTTGGCACAATTAGCTGCTGTTTTCGAATTCAACCTGGGTATATTATCTTGGGCACGCCGCAAGGCACTAACGAATAAGCAAGCCCTTCATTGCCTTCCCATGAATTTTCAAAACGCTTCACAAAAAGGCTGCTCGTATCTTACTCTTCACCGTGATGATTTGGTTCGTGCTCTCACAGAGGGGGGGGGGGGGGGGGATTTGGCAGGGCTTGTTAGCGGCGGATATTTAGTTACAGTACTTAAATGGTAACTATGGAAGTAAAAAAATAAATATAACCACAGTTATTTCGTAGGAACGAGGAGACGAAACGAAATCATAGTTTCCCATGTCTGTTTCATGTCGTTCACTTCTTCCGTTCTGTTCGTCGTTGGGATGTGGGGACATGTCTTTCGCCGATCTCCTAAATGCCGTATGAATTCACAATAAGCCAGCTCTGAAACGCAAAAAGCAAAACTTCCAAAAACACCCACAAAACAGTCTAAACACTCAAGTCAAAAGCAAACTCCTATTGGGCAAATGCATGTGGCTCATTTTTATCCGTGAAACAGCAGGATCTGTCTCATTTTCGATACGAACTAGGATCTGCGAACACGTTTTCAGGGGGTTATCTCAACTATTTTCTAGCCACTGTTTTTTAGGAGAAAGTTTCCGAGTTTTCCTTGTCACTGTAGCTTTATGCGACTCAGTTTCGCTTTCTGAATCTAGGTCATTTTCAAAAAAAATGCCTAAATTGTCAATGCGTTTAGGAAAAAAAAAACATCTTATTCCCGTGACGTAAACTCCATGAAAAAAACAACTAATGAAATAAAAAAATTGACTAGCATAAATGACCCCTAAAAACAAAGCCAAAATTAAAAATTCTGACATAAACCAAAGGACACACGAATAAAAATGGCAATGACGCACCCGCTGTGTACCCTTTGAATTTGCACAACATTCATAATCGGGGAAATTACACAAATACTATTGATGAAACAGCAAATTTTCAGCACAGGCAAAACAAAGCATGGCCAAACTGTCAAACAATAAAATAGATGCATGTTTTTTGGCTATTCCTAGCCGTCTGGCTCTAAAACATCACATTGAAGACACGCGCTCGGAGAATGCTGTGCGTCATTTTGCAATTCTGTGAGTATGTGCTGATATTTTTACCGGAGAATGTTACATGGCAATGAAAGACAAGTTCAGCATCTGTCCAGTGGCGGCACATAGTAAAAAAAGAATGTATAGGGGGGTGACTTTTGGTAGGAGTGATGGTGCAGTGGTGGGTGTAGTTTGAGACCCTAGGAAGTTGCTCGCGCTGTAATGGCGTCGCGGTTATCATGTGATTTCGGATGTATTGTTGTTGAAAGTTTCATAATTTGTTACACGCGTCTGTGCAAGCAATTAGCTATTGGCATACATAGTTAATACAGAGTAAAACCGAATTTCGGAATGGAAAGAGCGCCTAGGCGAACTCACGTGGCGGCACAAGGCACAGTATGGATGTGCACGATGGACCGAAGCTTCTTGTTCTGTCAATCTGTTGCGTTGCAGAAATCTCCCATGGGATAATACAGGCTAATAAAACATGTTCTGCGAGGCCCACAAAAAGGCAGTCTTTAGTTTAATTAGCAAGGCTCACTCGCCGTGTATTAGGTGTAATTTAGCGGACACGATGACTACAGGAGTAGCTCAACGACAACAATAACAAAGTTAAACGTGCGCTTCTTTGTGTTAGCATTTACTCCTGGGAACACGAATACTTTGCGTGTAAGACCAGTGAGAATGCAGCAACAGCCGCAAGTCCCGGGGGCAATTTCAGTCCCGGTAGTCTACGCTAACTTGATAAAGTCAGTCTAATCAGTGCCGGTATTAGGCTAGTATGGAAAGCAAAATAGGCGTGTTTTATCGGTCGTTTCACTTGAAATAATAAAATTTCCTCTCTCACATGCGACACCAAAGCTATTAGGATGTGTAGCAAACAATTTAAAATTGCGTAGTTGGTGCTGATTTGTGCCGCAACACGTGTTGCTTCATCAACCAGCCTCCGACCAAAACTAGGGCGGTCATTTTTACGTATAAAAACTATGCTTGCTCGATTGTTTTAGCAATCGAAACAGAGAGATGATCTGCGGAGTTCGCAGAGTTAATGGGGAGCAATTGCGAATCTAGAAGTTCCCACAAGATGAAATAACGAAGTGACACCAGATATGGAATAGCGGCCGCTTTCCAGTTACGCGCTCCGCTGCTACAATTCTTTTCTACCCCGTGGTCTTCTGCGCCATACGACCTACAGTCTCAGATTAGTGTTGAAGAGCACAAAATAAAACCTTATCAAATAAAATTGGCAGCTGGACTACTGCCTGTGAAGGATGATTTTATGTCGCTCATATTGTTAACATTATGTTCTTGGGGAGGAGAGTATTCTAAAGGAACTACTAATTGTTTGCTCAGGAAAGCTACTCGGAGGTTCACCGTGAGCCTTTTCGCATTTCATCCTAAGGAAGGGTAAAGGTATTGGCAGTCCAGTTATTCCCCCCAAAGGACAAACGCTATACTCGTGTTACTTTCCTTTGGTTAGAAGTGTATGGGCCTCTACAGTAAACATCCCAAGTATAAACACTCGCTCAATTTTGATGGCTAGCGGTAGCTGTTCTAGCATTCCTACTGACTGAGCAATTGTTGAGTCCCAACAACAATTTCTTAGCCAAAGGTGCTCATGTTGTCATTGAACGGTAGGGCTTTTGTTAGAAGCCGCCATTAATGTATTGAAAGCTGTAGAGCGTGCACTGTTACCACCTGACGACTTATGCATAGAACGTGTGCAGCCGGCACGTAGATGAAGAAGCTACACTAAGCTCAAGTGTCGGTGGGCCCACCATGCCCACCACTCAGTGATTATCCTGGCTCTTATATTCTAAGAAACAAGCGCACGTTATGCAGAATGACTTGCTGGGGGTATGTGCAACTCACCTGCCTTTACTAGCGTCCTTCCAGATGCCCCACACATCTCGTCAGATTATAGATCAATACTGTAATTTTGGCGCGCACGAGCCCTGGCCCTTTTTTTTTTTTTGCTGTTGTCCAAGCTCGTTGTACACACTACCGAGAAGCGCATTCAAAGCCAGGCCTAATGGTTTCGTTTTCCCGCCTTTTAGGCCCAGCCCTGCACACAATAAGTGTGGCGCTATCAATATCGAGCATCAGCTTACGGGGACCGGTTTTAATGATCTTTTTGTTAAGATTGGCGGTAGTAGCTGCTTTAAGTTATTAAATGAGAAATACAGCTCCAGAAGTGGATTTAACGAATTTGGGAATCGTCGAACCATGAGTAAAGCCTATGAAGAAACCTCTCCGTGCAAAGACCTGCTTGAGTCGCACCAGTCGGAGGGGTCGTTACCGCAAGGAACGACAGTTTTTTTCTTGAAGGGGCCACGACGACAATATACAAGTTTGTTTTATTCGAAAGGTTCGTGTTCTATAGTGCCCTCAGCGCTTCCCCGGAAGCAAAGGATGCTTTAGTCACTGCGTACATTAGTGAATTTAAGCTAAAATTTTGATTCTCGCGCCAAAACGTGTGTTAGAACGACGTATGTAATGACATCATCAGAACAGCCCTTTTCGCTAAACTTGCTGTAGAGCGGAGACTTGCTTACTGCTAATCAACCTAGACTGCGCCACCACACCGCGGCAAGCCGTTTTCTGCCTTTGGTTTGTTTGTGACCGCATTTAAACCTGGCTCGTTCCTTGTTTATGGAGAAAGTAAGTCGTTTCGCTGAAACATGGTGTTCTTACTCGATATAAAAAGAATGTGCCCTAAATTTAAGCGAAAATTGCCCGCTCGGCAAGCTTATACGTTCTGCGTAATTTGTGTTTGCTTTTTCCGGCCTCCGCCAATCGCAGAGCTGGCTGGTATGACATAAGGTTCTGTGGCGGGAAACGAGCTAGTGGGTTGCATGGCCATTCCTTTTTTCTAATTATACAGCTTATTTGAGCGAAGTTTACGTTAAAAGTAGTGTGAGCATGATTCTAGCGAGACAATCTTTTGAATGAACCAAACTTGCATTTTGTCTTCATGACCCCTTTAAAAAGGATTAGAATATCTCTAACCATAATAAAGATCTACATGCTTTGCAAGCAGTGAAGGCGATGTGATTGTTTTTCACGAAAAATAAATAGGACAAGTGCTGTGAACATTACTGATATCCAATGGTAGTTAAAACTTTGAAAGGCAAGCACGTTATATTGTAATTTTCTTACTTACGATAGGTTCGGAAAAATTTAGTAATGTAGTTTATTGATTGTAAGTTTTTTTTCCTGAAATAGTTGTGCAATCTACTGTTTGCGCGTCAGACAATTGCTCACAAGATAAGCAAACCTAATTGCTTTCATTCTTAAATTACATCTTTTCAGACGTCACTGCTACTGAATCTACAAACAGGGTTCTACTTACGACCTATAATGTTTCAAGGAGGGGTCCCTGAAAAATGGTGTAATTAGAGAATTTCTGTTCTGCGTATATGCGATGGAATACCTGGATGCTTATGTCTGTCAAATGGGCTCGGTGTCGGTTTAGTTTCCCCTTTCTGTTGAGCCTCCTCGTTCTGTGTCCACGGAGAAATGAAGTGTTATCTTTTATACTGGAAGCGAAGTTCAATATCTTAACAGAAGCAGCAGCGCAGCAGACAGAGGTGTACTACTCAGCCGTGTTATGTTTTTTGGCGGGCCTTCAAAACCATCTAGTCGCAAAACGTCACTTGCCAGCGTCAACTGAGAGCTCTACTCTCTGAAATTGGCACGGACGGTTCAAAAGCAATTATTTTCTGAGCGAAAGTGACGCGTGCGTGGGACAACGTCAAATGAAAATTTAATTTTCCCCCGTACTAACGTCACAATAAACCTTAAAAACAAAAGAGGCTTCAAAAGCCATGACCCAGGCTCTATGACATTCAGGCACAACGCAAGCAACCACCTATAATCGTGCTGCTCACTATGAAGGTAGAGGTTGTAGAGAAGGCTCTAAGTTGATTCGAAATGGTTTCTTCCCAAAAAGTAGTTTTTAATGTGGCAGTCCTTCGTTTCAATTGCCTCGCTTGCCTTGGCTGCAGATGCGGAGAGTAAGTGCTTTTACTTGATTTCAACTTTTCACCAAAGCCTTAACGGGATGGGTTTTGATAAAGTGGGCTCTAACACCTCTGTATCCCTACATTTTTCATGAAAATCAAAGCTTGTAAAGCAGGCTCCTAATGTTAGTTGCCGCTTTACAACGACTAAGTTTCAAAAGCTTACAAACCAAACAGTACCATATATCCTACATTTTATCTCTTTGACGACCTGGACAAAATAACATCGCACAAAATATCGTCTCGGGAAGCAGCATTCTCACTCCCAAAGCTACAGTAAACAAACATTTTTGTATGCTAGAACTTAATTTTGTATAGGGTAGTTGGAATTAAGAATTTTCTAGAGAATGAATAATATCCAATGATGTTCTTGCACTCCAACTGAAAAAAAATGCTTCCGAGATTTTGATTTGGGAGCGCAGATTCAGTGCGCCGTTTTGAGCAGGAGTATAGGGGGCAAAGTTGACCGAAAACATGTCGGAAAAAATATTAATTCAATTATTTGGCTGCGAGCAACTTTTCAAGTTAGTTTGTTCCTATATAAATGCAACGACTTCCTGTCGTTTTAGCCCTACATGCTTTCAAGAATATCTCCCTGTTACCAAGCATGCCAACGTCGATTCACTCACAATTGTTCCCTGTTCTGAAGCCTTTCGCATACGCGCAAATGTTCAAGCAGCCCTAGTAATGTAAAGCGAACCTGAGGTGGCACAGAATGCTCCGCTAAAGGTTATTTTTCTTTGTACTTTTTTTGTTTCTACAAGCTGAGGATGCATCGCTGTCAGCCGAAAAGGACTTTTGAAAGGAGGGTTCTTTTGCGAAGCACTTGAAAACGATGTTTTGTATCATCATTAAACTCATATTCGAAGTTTTTACTAAAACTAAGAAGCACATGTGCTTTTCAAGAGATTATTGCAAAAATATAAATCATGCACCCCCTTCACCTAACGACGACGATGGTTGAAGGCGAAGTTTTCTGGTGACAGATTCTTTGGTTTTCATCTGACTTTGTACTGCGCTTCCACGATGTTGAAATGGAGCATTCGGATAGACTCCGTGTTCGTTAACCGAGGGCCCCGGGTTAGATTCCGAACATTGAAGCGTTTTTTCATTCACCTCAACCACGATTATTCATCCTCATCGTCAGAGAAAGTTGGCTTTCCTGCAGGGCGTTTTTGCGCTACAGACGCCATCAGTGAAAACAACAAAGCTTTGCTTTAGTTTACATTTTATGAAATCCCAACCCTGTCGGATGATAGACGCCCCGTGAATATATTGATTTCCAATCCATTTACGTAGCAGCCAGAGCACTGCCAATTTTAGGGATGAGGCCGAGTTGACCATGCCATGAATGCATAAAACTTACTCACCCACATGTTTTGCTTTTGTTTCCAGCCCCATGTGTAGAGGTCACGTTTCCGAACATCTTGGGGTTTGGCGAGGTGAGTGATACGCCATTGCAGCGAAGCTTTTCTCGCCTGCTTTCATGTTGGCTTGGTTTCTCAAAGCTTAAAAGGTGTTCTCTGACTGTGCTGCAAATCTGAATCAGCATATGCGTTCAGTTTCCAAGCAGCCGAACAAATGAGCACATGAGAAAGGTGTTTTCGTCGAGTACGGACGTGTTCAAATATCTCGGTTGTTTGGGCCCATGCGCAGGTAGGTTTCTGCCGACTGATTCTTCAACCTTCCACCTTTTCGACGGGTAAAAAGCATTGCAAGGGCTAGCCGAATCCGTCAGCGGTAAAAGGGCATTGGAACAGCCAATGCACACTGACGTGCGGCCTTGGGTACTCCACGTATTTTAGTAAGCGCGTCTCTGCAAAACAACTACAGAAAACCTTCCCCTCTCTGAATACGTACGGGAAGCGTGCATGGAGAACATACGTGTACACAGTTCTTCGCTAAAAAGCTCTTATCCCCCGAACTGTGCCGGCAGAGGGCAAAACAAGTGGCATTTTTTTTACCAGTTGTCACCCTTGTCGTACGCGAGAACCAACGTTTTGTGGCTCCCCCATTAAATGTAGCTTAATTAGATAAGCCAAATAGAAAAATACACGTAAAGAATACAGGCGTGTCTCCTTTCCTTTGTATTTATAACTTGATTAGCCGGTTACAAATCCGCGCCTTCTAAAAGCATCTCCTACTGCAGGCCATTTCTTATGACGCCGTTGCTCCAGGTGGCTTTTATTCTGGGCGTAGGCCGATTGACGCGTGATAGAAGTGGTTATTGATACTTACAAGCAGGACGGTGATGCTCACGTAGAATGGAGCTTGTGACCACAGGCAGTGAAAAGCGCGAGGTCTTTCGCGCAAAATATTACGCCCCACGATCACCGCGACATATAAATCGACGCTGCAGCTCTCGTGAGAAACACAATGAAAGTGCTCATCCGTTGATTTACGCCTGACTATCTCAAGCAAGATCACGGGGAA
This sequence comes from Haemaphysalis longicornis, assembly GCA_013339765.2. Classification (NCBI taxonomy): domain Eukaryota; kingdom Metazoa; phylum Arthropoda; class Arachnida; order Ixodida; family Ixodidae; genus Haemaphysalis; species Haemaphysalis longicornis. Next base: position 160,183,584 of record CM023454.1, read on the forward strand.
TGGCGGGAAGCGCCCTCAGCGGCGTGCGCATTCATCGCATAAATACTGCCCATTTACAAATATCCATCCTTAGCGTTCGAGCCCGGCGCCGCGAAAGCCGCAGGTGGCAGCCAGCGCGCTGCCACTCGATTTCATTCGGTAGAGGGGCACGACTCATTACCCGCAGGCGTCACGGCTCAGCGAACACTACGTGTACCAGCGTCAAATAAAACGCAGAATAAAACCGCTCTCCCCGAACCCCATGTGTCTACATCGGAAATGACAATCCAGCCTCCCACTGCCTGGCCCGTGACAGGAACAGTTTGGATAGATATATGCACATTTCCATAAGTGCGCGTTTAAACTGTATGGTATGCAGGACGAAACGCACTGTCTGGCCATGTGTGGAATCGCATTAGATGTTATCGTGCCAGTTGTTTATAACGCAAAAGTTTCTGTACGGGTCAAGTTGACTTTTTCTCCATTTGTTGCGTTCTCGTTTTTCTTCCACTGTTTTAGAGATTGTTTCACAAAGTGAATGATCCTAAAACTTAGGAGGGCTTTGGTTCCTAGTAGTCACTCTAACATTTAGAAAATTGAGAACGAAATTGGCAGTGACATCACTTTCACGTCTTTGAATAAAGTGGTCTATGTTTTAAATGTTACAGTGCATTTGTGCTTCGTCTTGCGCGATCCTAAATCGCACATTCCAGAAGTCCGAAATCTTCACCAGTGTGTATTTGACTACTCTGAGCTCGGGGAAAACCGATTAAAATATAATATTGTCAAAATGTGGATAAACGAAAACCTGGTTATCCGGGACTACCGCTTAAGAGGAAAATATGCCGGGCAGTTGGTTTTTGATAAATCATTGTAAAAAACTGTCCTTAATCGGAGGAAAATCTTCGCGACCGCTTCAACGGAACCGAAAATACACTTAAAACGCAGCTCGGTGGACAAGCGCCGCGCCACCACAGCACGTATCATTTCCGGTTTTCATCCCAGGCGGTTTCCGGCTCCGTCGCGCACGCTGGCCCCTGTGGGCATTGCGTTATGTCCAGGTAGGGCTTACACCCGACAGAATTTCTTCGGCGCTGCTTGACAGTTCGTCGCTAAGTCATTACCGATGACAGCTCAGAAACTACATCTTAATGTCGTTCCTGTGAAAATGAATAAAGAGATCATCGCCCACATGCCGAGTTGTCGCTTTACGAAAACAGCCCTTGTGACGAAGTAGGCGGTCCCCAAGAGCATCCTGAGTTTCTCTGCGCAGCCTGGCGGGTATGGGTGGTGTTATTAAATAGAAGGCTGTGGGAGCTAGAGATGGTAACATAAAGTCGTTTTGCACCCACAATATAATCGCAGTTCCCACTGTATTTTACATACAGAATAATTGAACGGGCTAGTGACATATTGTAATGTTCCGTAGCAATTCGAAGAAGGACAGCCTAGTGCTTGCGTTTGTGCAGTCAGTTTGTGCACGTACAGTTAAACCAGGATATAACGAAATTGACAAAAATTCGCAATTTTGTGTTACATCCAGGTTTTCGTTACATGCAGGTTTTGAGGTAAGGCTTCCGTCAATGAAGGAGAAATAAAGCCAGACTGCTAGACGTCAATGACGGTGAATTCACCATTTAAATATTTATTTCACAGTGAAAACTGCGTGATTATCGCCTACTAATTTAATCACTACGCGGTACTCTAAAGGAGCAAGGTCACTTATTATATCACCAAACGTAAATCAAGTAACTCTTTTTTTCTTTTCACACTTTTCGGTGCATTTACGCGATTCAAGACATAACCGTTGTGCTTGAAGGGCGCCCTTTTTGCAAATGTGACGCTCTTTTCGCACCCAAAATAGTTAAGAGGTTGCTAGCTGGGATACTTTACCGGGCGGCGACGAGTTCTTCCTCCTTTTCGCCGGCGGACGATTTGGAGTTTGTCGTGAAAAGGCAGCAGGAACGACACTACAAGTACCAGCGGTGACGCGCAACTACACGCTGACGGGGAGGCCTAGCACCTAATCGACACCGCACTCACAAGTGGAAATGCGCAGTAGTTTCTGGTGCGGACGCTCTTTGCTAAATTAGTGCAGTTTTTATAACCTATACTTCAGAAACATGAACACAAAACAGTCACTCACCGACGTGGCGAATTCGTTACACCAAGGCTAACCATTGCAACGCTGTCGTTGCATACAGGTCGCAAACACATTGGCTTCCATGGTGGTGACAATGGGATAAGGAAAAACTTCGTTAAATGCAGGAATTCGTTACAATGAGGTTCGTTACATCCAGTTTTACCTGCAGTACCCCGCTCTCCTTACGACATAGATTTCCCGTGGCCTACTGCTAATGCTTAATCCTTTTTTTCCTTGTGAACAAAATCCTGAGAAAGAAAACAATATTTTCCGATCCTTTGATGTTTAGTTTAACCAGAGTCGACTGTAAAGTGCGCTCTAAGCTACGACAGTTAGGCAGCCATGGTAACGAAACAAAACATACGGCGCAGCATGATGATTGGCTGAAACGGAAACAAAAAAAGTCACTTTTATGAGACCATGCGTTATTAGGGATAGAAAATGACATTATACAAAATTGCTGTGAACTTTTAGGAAGCCGCTGTAGGTAAACCATTTTACACGTAAAAACCAACAAAAAGATCAAATTATTTTTTATCATTCAATAATTATATAGAGTGTACCGGCCATTACGCGCCAATCTTGTTTCTTGGTTAAAGCATAGTCTTGCGCTACCATTTTGGGAAATTAGATGTGATCAAATGTAGAGTGTAGCCGCTAATTTCAAGAAGACATGAATTATGGAATGCCCTGGGGCCTTTAAGGAGTAAACAAATGAAAGAAAATTCGCAGTATTCGCTTTAACCAACAATTTTTATAAAAATTATCCGAACGCACCGGAATATCTTGAAATATTTATGTATCTAACATTCAAAGCTGTAAATGTATCAGCAAGTGTTTGGAACATTTTTAACGACAACTCAAGAGGGGGTAGACTCCGACGTTGGTTTTCACGGTGTCTGAAATTCGGCATCCTTTATGTCTGGTGACACTTTTGCAATGCAGAAAATAGTACAGCACGCTCTTACGGCATACGCTATTTACGGCGGACCACGCCGCGTGCACCATCACAACGCAGATCCAATTTCTCTTTGAAGACATGGCTGCGGTCACTCATGATTGCCCACAATGTTTTTCCCAACTTTTCTTTCGGAGCATTGCGCATGTAGACACCGATGAAATTTCCTAGACAACCTGACGAACACCTTCAGATACACGCGACCAGCTACAGTACCTGTAGAAACTACTGGTGGCTAGGACAGGAAAAGAAAAGTTAATGTTTCCCTCGGAGCACGGTGATATAAACAGAATGCGATGGTGCTGCTTAGACATAGCGGTGCTGCTTAGACATAGACCATCTCCACTAGCGTGAAACCTAGTGAGGGGCGAAGCATGCAATGTATTCTTTGCGCCTTGGCGTTTATGCGAAGGCGCCAAGAGCTTCAAAGGTAAGGGACTTCGTGCTTCAAGGGTAAGAGACATGTTTGAAGCACGAAGCTCTGTAGCATGAGGCTAAACGATTGTCCTGGAGTTTTTTTAGTACACGTTCAGAAGCGCTCTAGCGCGACGCGTAAACGAGTGTCCCGGTGTTTTTTAATACGCGTTAGGTTCTAGGGTGTGGCGTAAACGAGTTTTCCCGGTGTTTTAGTAACGTGACTACATAAGGCGATCGACGATTACGACGACGACAACGCTGACACCAGGAGACGCCAACAGCCCCAGCTACTAAGGGCTTCGACCCTAAAAGAAGTTGTTTGGGCACGTAAAAGGGTGGTCGGTAGATGCACGTGAATCTATAACATGACTCGAGGAAACAAGCTGCAAAGCGACCATTAGGCGGTCGATAAAACTTAATTGGGCTCTGAAACGAGATGCATTTTTCTAAAGTAATGCCACCATGGAGACACTTAGTACATTTCGATTCACCAGGTGCGTCAAGCAGGGCCGAAGGTACACGGATCGTACTGAGGCGGATTCACCTGCACAGCAGGGACACGGAAATGTTCTTACAAGGCCGGAACATCATAGTCGCTTTTATTCAGAAGGCCTGCGTAGATGTCATAGAAGAATATGCACGCTCATTCCCAAAATTCTTCATGGGAAATGAACAAAAATAGAAGCTTTTAAGGAAATGCCACTTGACCGTGTACTTCAAAGACGACAGGAAGGATGCCATAACTAACCCAGTATTACGGGAGCACACAAAAGTAAGCTTTGTTTTCGGGGAAATTGCAAAGGCATACGCTCGCTCGCTTCTTCCTAATGTTACTAATATGTCCTTAATTTAACACGCGTTTGTTCCCTGACCCACTCGCTCTCTTCGTGCCCCTTAATGCTACACCTTTCATCTTCCGTTCCATGGGTGTGGGCAGACATGTAATGCGTAGGCAAGATAACCGTTGGTCAGTAACGGTAACAGAGTGGATCCCTAGAGAACGCAAGCATGGCAGGGCGTTGGCAGAAACTTGGACGGGCAGAGGAAATCACGAAGTTTGCGGAGATAAATTGGCCGCAGGTAGCACAGTACCGGTATATATGGATATCTATGGGAGAGGCATTTGCCCTGCAGTGGGGGTCGACAGGCTGATGATGATGATAATAATACTCGTTCGCTAGGCGTCGGATAATTTCTAATTTTTGCCAGTAAAAAGCGGTGTTTTGATGTCAGTAAGCGTACAAACTGCGGTGCAGTATTCTCCCTTGCCGCCTGCACCTCTGATAAACAGGTCTAAACATTCCTTTGAAACACTCCGCTGATACAAGTGGCTAAGCATTGGGATCGCTTATTACGGAATCCATCGGTTAAAAAACGCTACTTAGAGTGGTAAGACACTATCGTGAAAGTCTGCGCTAAAGATATTGGCGCAAGCATGCGTTATCAAAAATTTGAAGGCCAGTTGTGGTTCTGCCAAAGGAAATATCTGGCGAATATATAATTTGCGTTCCCTCCACTTACATTACATTTACCATTCCTTCCTAAAGAAAGTTGAGAAAAGCGCGAAAGCTAAAGTGCGTCCCACCTTCACTGAAAGCGAGTCCAATCGATCGTCAAACTTTCAAAGCCAGAATTCTCAAGCCAAGAACGAACCGCATATTTTTAGAGCACTGAGCAAACGAACGAACTAAATGTATACCGATGGCTGGTTTATGTTAAAAGGTACAACTATAATACTCCTCCTTCATAATCGAAGCGTGTATTGTTTTTTTTTAAACCGTTCCTTAATGGCGATTTTCAAAAAACGTTTTTTTCAACAATTGAATCCCCGCATCACACACATGCGCCTTGTGGTCAGAGATCCTTACCATAGCTTCTTTGGTCAACCAACCAGTTTATGGATAAATGCATTAGTTTATTTGACAGAACACCCTCGGTCGCACTAAGAAAGCTTTCGGTTGGAAAACAAATTTTGCTATATACAGGATAAAAAATAGTAGTTTAATTTACTTATTCTGCGGAACCACGAGCATTACCTACGGAATTCTGGGTGCGTAAAAAGAAATACATCCGTATTTCTTCTACAATGTATCAAACCGTAATCATTCTCAGAATTCCCAGCAGTTATTAAATTAGTTCGAGTGTACATATAAACTCTGAGGGAAAATTGCATGAATTGAATAGCCGATGGTCAGCCTCAGCTGATCGGCGACGTGGTTGTGTGCTGCTTAGCAGGAGAGCGTAAATTTGATTTCGCATAAAGCTGATGTTGCTATGATGGTTGCAAAAAATAACTCCGGAATTACAGGTTTTCCGTACGGTAAAAATACCAGAGTGCCATTCTGTTTGTTTAGGCCCCTGGTACTGCATGTCTCACAGCCTATGAGTACCTTCTAAGTGAATCACTGGTCAATATTTGCAAAATGTTGTGGCTTATGCTCGTTCCGTTAGGTTTTGCCACTGTTAGTTTCCGAACAAGCAAGAACGTCCCACTGCCGATGATTTACGAAACATTGTTCCTAGAAACAAAAATATAAACGTGCCTCACAGTTAAACGTTGCGGTTGAAAATAAAAAATCTCATCTCTTTATATAGCAAATACAACTAGGCAAAACCCAGTTTTAATTGAGAAATCGTACTTCAGATATTTCCCTGCTTAAAAAAATAAATCGAGGAAAGCAAAATAAGCTTCGCCAAAAAACGAACATTTACAAACGCCCTATTGAATGCTTTTCAAGCTAAGTAAAAGGTTGGCTGTCAGAGTCTAGAAAATAGGTCAGCGGTCACAGCCGCTATTGCTGTCAAGGCTATTACGGAGAAAGATATTGCTGTCATAGAAGAATTAAATTGTTTCAGATGTACGAACTAGCTACAAGGGGACATCAGGACATCATCAACCTTAGCCTAAAAAGACTATAGAGCGTTTTCATAATGGGGCTCAAGGGCGGCCATGTCGTACCCTACATTATCGGTCGGTAACGGCAAATGTCAGCTGCCTACAACCTTCCCATGCCCCGACGCCACTTCACCCTATACTGTAATGCTGTGCGCAATAATCGTATCTTATTATATTATTATTACCGTAATATCTCATACTTTATTGCAGCACAATTTGTAATGGTTTAAATGCTGTTGCCAAGCTGTGGCAATTTAGAGACAACGATGGTGTGGAGCGGTTGATGCTACCTAACTAAGCGTATAATATACGTAATTCGCGCCGTAGCCAGAGGTAATTCTTGGTAGTTATTTTGTACCACCAGTAAAAACATAAAATAGAATGAAAGCCTGTGTTCGAAGAATACCTTACTCATTAGTGTTTTTATATAAGCTATTTATGTTGGTTTTTATATTTGATATATGTTTGTGTCGTGTAAATAGCATGCACAAAAAAAGCCCAAAGAGGGTGCAGCTCCCTGAAAATTTCGGGCTGTTTTGACACAGCAACACGCCTCTGGCTACGCCACTGACGTGAATAATAGGAACTAACCAAACGTTACTAAACACCTAGTATCCACTTCTGAAACGCAGTTTCTTTAGGTGTGAAGACCTTAAGGCCGAGGCTTGTCCAGCGTCCGCGTAGGTGCTCACGGCACAGCACCGTGTAAATTTAAACTGGAACAAAAGGTTTCACGAAAAGTTAGAGAGAGAGAGAGAAAGAGAGAGAGAGAGAGAGATGAGAGAGTTCTGGAGAGTCTTGCTGCGCATGCGCGAGGAGTATTGGATTGGATTGAAACGGATTGGATTGAATAAATTGAATTGTATTGGATCTGTCTGGATTGCAAATCGTTTTAGCAGCAGTAAGCACTCTCACGGGTGATTTAACAGTAAGAACTATCCCCAGTACTTCACCCACTCGTCATGATTCACTTCGTAGAGATGCGTGAATTTTTCTTGGGCTTTAGGATCAGTGTCATGTGCCAAAGTGTTCCTGCAAAGATGTAAGCCCTGTATAGTAGACAAGTTAATCGTTTATTTTCGCCCTCAGTAGTCTAAAGGCGTCATTCAAGTTGCAGGTGACTCAAATCGTTCCTTCGTCGCCCACATGTACAGCGTGTGCTATAGCCCATCAGAGAGTGAAATACGCGGAAGAATTTGTGGGTTCAGTTAGGTCAAGGATGAAGGCATGGTAGCCTGTCAGGAGAGAGCCGCAAATGAAATTTAGTGGGATATGTTGGGCACGGGTCCAATGTGTACAATAACAGGGCTGCGATGTTTAATCCGTGCGCTCGAATTTTTGGGTCACAGGATTCGTGAATTTCCCTAAGGAGGTCTTGGCCTGTCTCGTAAAAGACGTGATCTGTATACCCGTGCCACACGTATACGAAAAAGGGACATTAGGTGTTTGAGGCCTTGAAGATACCGAATGACAGTATTTGGGCGGGACGTGGTAAACCATAAAACGCAACGGCATAAATTGGTTAGGCATGGTGGTGACAATGACCAAAAAGAGAAATGTACGCATGATTTAGAAGTTTTTAAAGATAACGAAAAATGCCTTACAAACGTTCAAACAAATGTTTGTGAAAGAAAACGTTACGAGCAAATAGGCTTTTTTAAAAAATGGTGTTAGCCATTTCTAAAAGTCGCTTCAGCAGCTGCCGTCACCCGCCAGCGGTGGCCAAAACCGAAAAATTTAAAACGAAGACTATCACAATGTTTTCCTTGTTGCCGCTGTTTTAGTCAACTTGGTCTTCTTCAGAAGTTCGCCACCAAGAGTGTACAAAAAATTGTCTTATTTCGAATTTCAGCTACCTTTCCGCGTCAACACTCTGGGGCTGAGAGTTTTGTTGATTTCACTTTGTGCTCATCACGTTGGAGAGTAGGCAGATTTAGAGCGTTCGTGAAGGCGAATGAGTTGTGCGGAACTCCTTAAACCATAAAATGACATTAGAGTGAATGGAATTAGATTTTTGCGTGTAGCTGCAAATTAATGGCATTACACCTTAAAGGAGCCATGAAGAAAAAATGAAGTTCGGTTCATTCGAAAGATTGTCTTGTTAGAATCATGCTGACACCCCTTTTAACGCAAACGTCTTTTAAATAAGCTATATATGTAGGCAGAAAAGGGAATGACCATGCGACCCACTAGCTCATTTCCCGCAACAAAACCTACGATATCATACCAGCCAGCTCTTAGATTGGTGGAGGCCCGAAAAAGAAAACGCAAATTAGGCAGAACCTATAAGCTACCAGAACGAGGTATTTGCGCTTCAATTTAGGTACATTATTTTATATCGATAAGAATAGTGGGACAACCAGTGGAAGTTACGGAAGCACAGGTAAGCATACAAATACCGATGCGTACTGCTCTTCGTACTGCTCGCACTATACTTCGTGTACATGCCCAGCACTGCGGTGCTTTGAGTTTGTCTCAGACGACACTCGGTGATTGATGCAAGCAGCGGTGTCTCACGTGAACATATTCGTCGAGCAAGCACTATGTTTCACGAAACAATTGTTGTCTCCAGAAGCAAAAACAATCCAGGTTTAAATACAGTCACAAACAAACCAAAGGCAGAAAGTGCTTCGCGCGGTGTGGATGGCGCCGTCTAGGTTGATTAGAAGTAAGCAAGTGTCCGCTCCACACGAAGTTTAACGGAAAGGCCTGTTCTTATGATGGCATTCCATACGACATTGAAACAGATGTTTTAGTGCGAGAATCAAAATTTTCGCTCAAATTGATACCTCTCGCAGTGAATAAAGCAGCGTTTGCTTCCGGAAAAGCGCTGGGGGCACTATTAAACACAAAATCTGTCCAATAAAACAAACTTGTATTTTGTTTTCATGGCCCCTTTAAGGCATTAAACACTTAACGTCATTTTTCGTGTACGTGTGGCACGGATATTACACGCCGCTTAGTTTAAATGAGCTGTAGCATCAAGTTGTCCCTCTCTCATGGCACAGTGATCTGTGGTCATTACTAGGGCACGTATGGTGTTTGGTGTTGCACAGCAAATGAGCCTTCTTAGGCAATGGCAATGCTCTTCAAAAATGAAATCGATTGACCGGCGTTGTCATCAGACCAATGAAAGTAGTCTGGAGCTCGGCAGAATGGTGTATTCAACAACTCTTTGTAAAGAGGCATGCATGATGGTTTCTCACATTACAGCGTGGTTGGATGCAGCTAAACCCTTCTTCCTTTTTGTGCATTGCGCACTTTTGGGTGTTTTGCAGTTTTCAAATGCATAAGAACAGTTTTGGCACTTTTTCGCTTCGTCTATCGCAGCAACTCTGGGTGCAACACGTCGAGAAACGCCATTATGAATAACCTTATTCTTGGGTGTGTTACAAATTTTTTTTTTGCACGGCGAATACAATACCTATTTTTGCCAGTCAACAAGCGTTTTTTGAGCGTTGTTTATGTAGGTTGTGCTTCTCTTGCAGTGCCTTAAAGAACCACAAGACCTGTGCCATGGAAACGTAAGTTTTATTTTACTTAATGTTGGTGGAAAAACATCCCCACATCTAAGCTGCGAGCTGCAGTCCGTTGAGAAGTGTAAAAAATACATAGAGCTTTCTTTCAAGTAGTGCGGAATCCAATTGATCAAGCGTTGCATTTGATACTAAATTCAGGCACTGCTATCATTATCGTCCTTGCGTAGAATAAAAACGGCGGACGGTGAAGTCCGATAATGGTAGGGTAACCGGCGGAAAACGCGGTGGTGGGCCAAACCAAAAGGCTCCCACGCCAAACGATGTTCCTTCCACGCGCAATGTGCAGGCCAACTCTTGTAACATTGCTACAGGGCGTACCGTCCCGTCGCCGAGATTCGCCGCTTGTACTGAATACCTGCACTCCGTTGTTCGCATTTGCGCACAAAACGGAATGGGCGCACTCACCTAGTGGTAGAAACATCTTAGGCACCGGCTAGCTCCCTTTATAATGCCTTCCCCGGACCTGGCGAGCCGCAGAACAGATTCGAGCACGAAGTCGCAAAACCCAGCGGTATTTGCAACGGAGAAGGTACTTTAGCCCAAATTAAGGGCACAGTGTAAGGCGAATTTTTTAAAAGGTGTCTTTTTTTTCTGCGCAATTAGGAAGTTCAGTTCTTCGTGCACATTTCCCATGTTCACACTTTTCATATAAAGTCGTATTTCTCGCTCAAAAACAGTTTATCCGGAATCAAGTAGGAAATGACCACATATTCTTTAAGAATGTTCTCCGTGTTTATTGTTTTTTTTTCATCAAGAAACTTCCAATTCACGGTGAAAACGCTTTTCTGGAACCAACTGTATTAAGAAATTGCTTAGCAACCATTGCATAGCTGATTTTTCAGAGAGGGCAATCCGAAGACGCTCTTGCACGTTTTCTGCACATTTTCCCTTCTGAACCGCGCACGAAAAATACGCCTTTTATGGGTTTCACACTCTCAAGATCGCAGCATTGGGTGCGGTTCTTTGATTCAATGACGATAGGAGCGCACGAGCCAGCATTATGAAACCATTCGGATCAAAACCTGGGCGCAACACCACCACAAAGTGGCTGAACGAGGTTGACCACAAGCGTAAATACTTTTCCAACAGAGCTGTACGATGGTGCAAAAAATATGCAAAGAAGGAAAGCCCACAGCCTCAAAAGCAAGAAGAATGACTTCGACCGTGATTACGAAGCTGGTGCTTTTTAAATAAATGGCTTCAGTGGTGTTTTTGCAAAAAAGTATTGTTTTTTACCTCATTTTTTACTTTAAACTCAATTATCTCAAAACAATATTTTTTATACATAGGTAACATCATTTCCTATTTCTTCCAGGACAACGAGCTGAGTTTTTCCCTGTCATCTAAATAACGTGTCATACCTACTGTGCCAGAATTGAAAATATGAACCCAACCGTTTTTTTGTTGCACAACTTTAAATACTAAATGTATGACAAAATTTAGATACTTACGCACAAAAAATCATAAAACATTCAAGGTTTAGCGGATGTTTCTAATTCTACTACAGTTAAAGAGCACAACATTTAAAAGAAAATGATATATACATTATGTTGGTACCTGCATTAGATGCCGAGAAAAATGTACCTCAAAATGGCCAGAAATGCATGGGAGGTATAGGGCTTACCCTGTGCCCTTAAAGTTAAACGCTTCCTCTCTTTCATAAAGCGTTCACTTTGCATATGTACTCAACTAATTAAGCTTGGCACCCTCTTAAGCCGGTGAGCGGACCGCCTCAAGCGCAGTTTGAACGAAGAGTTACTCCAAACAAAAATAAAAATATAAACTGCCAAAGATTCATGCACAACAGTAGAAATGTACACTTCACCCCCTTGTGAGATTTGCCGCCGCGGTGGTTCAGTGGCTAAGGCGTTGTGAAGCTGAGCCCAAGGACGCGGGTTCGATTCCCTGCCGCGGTTGCTGTATTTCTGGTGGAGGAGAAAAGCGAAAACCCCCTGTGTTCGAGATTTTGGCGCACGCGAAGGATTCTCCTAAAGATTCGGCGCACGTTAAATCCCACGACTACCGCGCACCTTATCCCCTGTGTAGCTTCGGCGCGTTAAACCTCATTGTCAATAAATTCAATCCTTCTAGGGTGGCAATGATAGTGGCCCCGCTACCTTTTACTCGTGTTATCAAGGCATCAGTTGGAAATAAGCGTAATTTAAAAAGTAAAAATCGTTCTTCAAATGATCTCATACAACGCGATGAGCTTTTCAAAACGAAGTATTACCATCATCATCATCATCACCATCATCATTTATTAAACCCTTAAGGACCCCAGAGGCGTATAACATAAGGGAGGGGGGCAGAGTCGTCGTAGTGCATATGTGGTACAAGAAAAATACAGTTCGCTACATGGTTCATTAGAACGTTTATGCAACAACAAAAGTAATTAGAGAATTTAGAGCACAAGAAAGTTCATATAAAATATGAAAGGCAGTACAGGCAAGCCGTGGGGATTATATGAAATTACAGGATAAGGTGAGGTAATAGTAATTCTTTGTATTTGGACGGATTGCGTTCACGGACAAGAGTCTGGCAGCTTGTTCCATTCTTCGATGGCACGTGGTAGGAATGAGATATTGAATGCGTTAGATGAACCATGAAATCGTTGAATGCTCATGGAATTGAACAGACAACGTGAGTAACTGGATGGTGTGAGCAGGAGGGAAATTCGGAGATATTGAAAGTGATAATACAGTTTGTGAAAGAGGCATATCTCTCCAGTTTCCCATCTAGCTGTCAGGGACGGGCGGGAGAGGGACGCTTTTATGTCGGTGAGCTGAGATGCCAATCGTATTTATAAGTGATGAAACGGCTCCGCGGTTTTCGACTGATTCGATGGCATTGATTAGGTACGACTGAAATGTTGAAAAGCATTGAAAAATCTTGAAAATTGCTGAAAAGTATTAATGTTTGGCGTTGTTGAACAAGCCACTCGGGACGGGAAAGGTTGATTGATAGGGGGGTATAACGTGCCGAGGTTAGACCAGGCTACAAGGCACGCCGAAGTAGAAGGCTCCAGAATAAATTTGATCTCCTGAGGATATAAAACTTGCGCCGAAATCTCAATAGACGAGGGTTTTCGCGTTTCTTCTCAATGAGAAAAAATTGGTGCGGCATCGCTCTGCCAACCTTGGATATGCAAAGCAAATGGTTGGCTTAGTCTGCTTGAGTTTTTGGTTAACCATTATTTTAGCTGTATTGCCGACCATGCCTCAAAGCCGTTCTGTTCTGTGGAACGCTCACAGAAGGAGGCCGGGTGAACGCGGTCGAACGTGTCGAACGCGGCGTTCATTCACTGCGAACGCACCGCTCCTCTTCGCCGGGCGCGAGACGAGTCACGTTGCCGGAGGCGACCCAGCGCCGCATGCATGAAAGGCGTCAGGGGTTCTCGGCTGTACGCGGCCGTACAGCCGAGAACCCCCGGCTGTACGCGGGCGTACAAAAGCCGTACGCGGGCGTACAAAAACGGGTCGAAAGCGCTAGTGTTTCCTGGATATTTTGGAAAACACGTTCTTACCTTTGGCATTAAAAGGCACCGGTTTGAACCCTACCTGGCCGATGCAGCAGAAAGTTTTAAGATATCGACGTTATTCTGTATCCCTTAAAGAAAGCAACAGTGCACACGTGTCTTGCAAACGTAGGAGTGGATAGCGGACGTTCTGGTTCATTCGCTGCATGGTGCTACCTATTTTCCACTTCCTTCACTGTGGCCCACTGAAAGCTGGGAGCCCAAATCTCAGACACTCTGGTCAAATGATATTACAAAGTCCAGGTATATTGTAAATCCGCAAAACGGTAACATGAGCACTCGGGAGCCACTTACGTGGCTAGTTTCTCTATAGCTACGCAAACTGATACTTGTACCGAAGAGACACAAAACGTCCTACTGGCTTCTTTCGAGAAAAGACATCCTCTCCGTATTAACGTATGTATTTGGTAGTCGGTGGAACTAGACGGATGAATTTTATACCACGGAAATTGTACGAGGCATCCATTTGGAATTGTTATTTATGATGGTATGGGAAGTACGTTAAGGTTTATTTATGCTTACGCTTACTTTTTTTCAGGGAAACATCATGAAGGTTGGGATGGACATTTTTAACGTAAGTAAAAACCTGCGTAACTGGAATTCACAAGATTGCTAACACTGAACGTTGCTGGTAGATATAAACTCGCGTTATTCTGACTATTTCTAATGCAAATGTTTGAATCACTCACAATGGGCAGCGTAAATACAGGCACTACAAAAAATAACGCCTCAATCCCTTTTTTCAGTTGTGGCTCGAAGGACAGCGGTTAATTGTTAATTGTGGCTCGTAGTGCAGCGTAGAGCAGTTAATTGAACGCTGGTTGGTTGTTCTTTTTTTGTTGAGAAAGAGAGATAATGGTATGCATATCGCACTAAGAATGCTTTTTTTACAAATACCATGACGCTTCACTTGACACTTGGTACTTTATCTCACAAAATTCGCGATGTAAAAACCAATTATACATAAAATATGTCTCAAACGCGTCTTCTGAGAGGTTTTAGGGCAGCGATACCCGAAGGCAGGGCAGCGTTTCGCTAAACCACGCAGAACAGAAGACATAAGGCAAGACACTCGCCGCTAGTTTGGTGCCATCATCCGCATGATCGCAAGTGTTCGAATTGACGTACTTAACGCCATCCATCGTACTATCAGGAAATCCAGATGACACATAAGCAATTTTTACGTCTTCTCCAATGAACGCCCTGGAGGTGCCATGACGCTGAATTAACCTGTCGGTATGGTTGGCGCCGACGTGCCTTCGAAGCTGCTGCAGTGCCTGGAGGGATTACCGCGTATCCGCGCAGAGACTCCTGGGCCTCTGGTAACTGTTGCGCCGCAGAGGGAGGGAAGCGCCCAACAGTTTTCCTTTCGCACGCTTCGCTCTGATCGTGCATCACGCTCACCTATAGCGCAGGGGAGGCACCCCCGCTAGTTGAACTAGGTTTCATGACGAAGAATGTGTGTTGCAGCTATGTTTTATCCTTGAGGCGGGTACGCGTTGATGTTGAGCAGGGCGTGCTTGATGGGCTACGTGATATATCGTAACTACTGGAAACTTACGGTTTGTTTTGCTACTACATACAATCATCGGCGCTCGAAGAATGTTTTTCGCTCAATAGGCCATTTAAACGTTTTTATTAAAATTGCTTGCATAGTTTACCTACAGTGCATGACGTGACCGTCTGGAATCTTACTTTCCCAGTGTGTCAGATGCAGATCAAAAGCTAACAGAACGCCAGGCAACAGAAAAACTTTGGCCGTACCACGAACATTTAAGAATAACCTTTTCAAGGGAAAGCTAAGGAGGGGATAATTCGTAGAGTATGATTAAAATGGGGGGGATAGGTGGGAGGAAGAATCGTATGTCTTGCAACACTCCTTTCAAGAGCGAAGAGGGTTGGGGGAACCTATTGCCGCAACCACAAGTTTCCTTGGCTCTACGTGTCTGCGCTATTGCTTGGCACGCTTGGTAATATTTTGGACCTGCCTTCTCAATAAAAGAAAACAGTGATGCGACTTTAAGCGGTTTTTTTTCCGATAGCTTTCCCTGAATGCTAACCCAAGCCACCACACCATCTGGCTCTTGACTGCTCGGGGTGGGAAGTTAAATGTACAACGTTGTTATCGCAAAGTTACAGATAACGTCTTTAAACCATACTGAATAAAAGTAAGCTCAGATTTTGCATGCTGACCTGTTCCTCTGTTTTTTTTGTATTTTAGATACTCGCTGCTTTCTGAATTGACTGTAGTTTATTTTGGTCAAGTCTGCGCGTTGACTTGTGGCATCAGTTGAACGATAGAGAATCGTTAGCATAGCATCAAAATATTCCCGTTATTTACGACCGAAAATGTTTGAGCCTCAACAATGAGATCTGCATTCAACCTTATGCCAAGCAAAATAGGTGCAAGACACGGGCGATTTCGCGTATTTAGGCACGCATATAACCGACCAGTTTCAGTATTGAAAACGCGACGTTCACTGCCGTACTATGCTGTACCTGTGGTTGCAGACATTAACCGAAGTCCTAACAGTGTTTACATCTTACGGCAAACAAAAAGCTGGGCTGGATTAAATGTATTGTGACTGCACAGTGCACACGTGAACATACACGAGAACGAGTGAATTGATTGATTGATTGATCATTAGATTAAAAATATTCTTGTTGACAAACAGGACTAAACTTAAGATTCTCGCACTTGGGCCACCGGTCATTCAGTGCCTCACCTGATGACACAGAAGCACCACCTTTCCTTAAAAAATTAACATCTCGTATTGAATAGACATCACTTCTCTTTGGGCATGGCTGTCATGGGAAGTCGACTTATAAACCTGGGATTAGCTTTTTCTTAGTGCGGTGTAAATTAGTATATCGATTTGTGTGCTCCTACATGCCATATCTATCATTGAACGGCAGTTCAGTGATATTAGTTGTACCACGTAGGTTTTTGTGCATACTCGGACAGAGACCTCAAACAATATTTATAAGAGTAGAAATATAATAGCAACCCTTATTTCTTAATAGACATCTGCAAGGTTTTCGTGTGGTTGTGCAGCGTTACTGTCAAGGAAAAAAATTGTTGCAATGTTCAAAGCTGAATCGTTTATTAAATACTCACTGCATACAATGTATTGGAGAAAGACAAGGGGATTTAAGTTAGCCAGTAGAAAAGCCGTCAATCTATAGGTTTGCATTTTGTACTTTTCAGTGTGCTATAGACGGCATCACGCATTTGAACTTCGGAAGCCAATTGATTATTATGGAAGGTCTAATTAAGGAATTATTCTCCAACTTCGGAATGGGTAGGTACCAGAATTTGCCCCAGGGGCTTTGCTTTTCCCGTGCGCGCGCGTGGCATGCACGCACACACGCACAGATGTATAAACATATATGAAGTTCGTGGGTTCGGATACCACTTGAAGCATGGTTCTTACACTTTCATTCAATTAAAAAGTAGTACCTACATATCAAAAACGGTTGATTCCTCCCCCTATGCCTTCAACGGCGTTCTAGACTGCTGGCCTTTTCCTGGTTCTCTCCATCTCTCGGTCCTCGCGCACGCACACGCACACACACACACACGCGCACACACACACACACACACACACACACACACACACACACACACACACACACACCACACACACACACACACGCACGCACGCACGCACGCACGCGCGCGCGCGCACACACACACACACACCCACACACCAATATGTATATCTATATATATTTTTTTTCAATCGCATTGAACCTACAACCTTCGAGTAACACGGCTGATACATTGACAATTGTGTCAGGGGCCTCTATTATCTTTCTATGATGCACTTGCACTTACTCTATCATGAGCAGGGATGGGTAGCACGCTAGTCATTTGTTATTCATGAATTGCCATTCCCACTCACTGGTGGCTATAATGGTTCAAGGCAGGGTATTCCATCATCCATAAAACACCCCAGAGATGGCATAGGCCTCGCATTAATTAACACAGCTTCCCCCGTCGCGCTAAACCTTCCAGGAGCGCTGGTTCTTGGACAAACGTCACCATCTATCGGAGATTCATAGTTCACTTAACAGGAGTGCTGCAACGACCCTTATCGCCACTTTTTTATTCAACTTCAGGTTTATGAGCGGTCTTTTTTTCGGTGTAACCGAGTTTATCTAAAGAAAAAACTTTGGAATCGTTGCGAGAAAAATTGCGTCATATTTAACGGCAATGACCAATGTATATTTTCGGGGCAACAACCTTCTTCCTACTACGTACGGCGTAAGTACTAGGTTGATTCAAGCAATGGTTTCCTTTCTGCCAACTTCTACTTTTCATATAGTTTTACGCCATCTAGAGTGCGCTTAGGTACTGCTTGAAAGGTACTGCTGACGAGCCATTAAGGTATAGGGAGTCCATCAGCTGAGACCATTAATTCCAGCAAATGAGAGTGGGGCCAAAAAATAAAAGTGTGTTCGGACGAATGTCGAAGTAAAATAGCTACCAGATGGAAGACTGGTAATTACTATAAGTGTGTCGGTGGAGTTGATTAGCACTCTCGAATAATAGGTTATCTGGGTAATCCAAAATATTAGCACAATGAAAAGCACGTTTGTTGTTACTCGTGGCACCGACACCACCGCGTAGTGCTGGTGACGACAAACGGAGCGGAAACGTGGCGCCTTACTAAACACCCTGAAAGCAAACTTAGGTCCGCCCAAATTATGTTAGGTGTAACGCTTAGGGACAGAAAACGAGCTACCTGGATTAGGCAGCAAACTCCGTTAGATGATATCAGAGTTCAGGTTAAGAAAAAGAAGTGAACTTGTGCTGACCTATATGGTACGACGAACTAACAATAGGTGGACCTCGGGGGCAACAGAACACAAAGCGAAATGGGGCTATAAGAAAAGGAAGACAGTTACTTTGATACAACGATGAAATAAGAAAATTGGAGGCAAAGAATGCACTCGGGCAGCGCAGGACGGAAGCGCGTGGAGGCGATTGCGGGAGGCCTTCGTCCTGCAGTCGACCTAAATCGGCTATTTATAATGATGGTGTGTAAAACTTCTAAATACTTTCGTGAGTCTAAAGAACCAAGGAATAAAAAATTATAGGTAAAAGTCCTAGGTAGTAGGAAGTAGCTTGATAGAAAATGAGACCAAGATTGTGTACAAGACGTTAAGGAAAGTTTGGATAAGAAAAGCAGTTACACGTGGCATGGTGGTTACTGCACGGGCAAGAGGAGAGCATATCACGAGAAGATAATAGGTATACGGATAGACGGAACGAAAATCAAGTGGAGCTAGAAAGCACACTGTGGATAGCAATAGATTCAAGCGCCAAGAAAAAAAATTTGCGGCTGATGTGTTTTTGAGGCAGTGAAAAAATAATGAGGTGACGATGTTTTGTAACACTGAAATGTGCTGTACTGTAGCCAGGAGGTTCCTTTGTCGGACGGCTCAAGCAATACGGAGATCAGGGGGAGAGTGGCAACGCTCCCAGCAGTTATGAACGGTGGCAGAGGTCGTAGTCGTCGTATTAGCTGGTTGTTGAAACCCTGGCGGAGGGTGTATACTTCAAAAGCGTGTAAAATATCTACGACAGAGAAGGCGTGATCAAATAAATTGTCCCGAATTTAATTTTAAAAGAGAACATTTCTGGGGAGTTCAGCTTATAATTCAGGTGTGTCGTTTTTAGTATGTGTGTTGGTGTGTGCCTTGTATCCAATGGAGCTATTTTTTCTGCTCTTGACTATCAATTTCAGCTACTCTGATTCGACAACAGCTCAGAGTTGACAGTAAATTTTGGAAGTTGCAAAGGAAAAGTTAATACCCCGAAGTTGCGAAGAGAGACAGTTGTTTCAATGTCTACAGCTATGAAGGCTTCATACTTTAGTAATATGTAGGGGTGTGCAAAAAATTCGCAAGTTTCACTGTCAAATGAAACTGCTGACATGAAGCTACACAAGCATAGATTTAAATTTATTATTTTAATCAAAAGCACCTCCACAGCCTAAAAAGTGTTGCCCACTAGGTAACCGTCCTCTCATCTCCCTCCTTCTGCACTTCCTCATCAAATCTTCTTGGTCGTTACATAACCAAACCATGGATTAGCTCAGTGGCAATTGTGTTACTATGAGAAAAATCAATATTGACGCAAGCTGAGACTTTGGACTTGAGGTGGGTGAAATGTGGACTGATTTACCTCGGTTTGATTGGAGGAAACTCGGCTTTCTAGCCACCTTTTGCTTAGGAAATGGGCAGACCTAAGAAAAACCAATTCTACCAGGTGCGCCGTTTCCCGGTCTGAGCATCTCAACTGCGAAAGCAGCCGAAGAGTTTGGCTTTGTGAACAGTACGCCAGCCACAGATCTCTAGGCAGAACCGGCAGACCTGGCAATGCACGTTGAAATTCCAATATAGTGCCCCTTTTAACAGGCCTTATAATCGAGAAGGCGAACGTTTAGACATCCGTCCTACGTATTTTTTTTATTCCTAAGAAGGAGGTTGTAGACAACTTTTTCCAATTTATAAATTTCATACCCTGTTCTACTCTACATCAGTAGCTTACGCTGCTGGGCATGATCTGTGCTATTTTTGTTATTTTTGCAGGGAAGTTGATGGACTCTATTCCATCGCTGTGCGGAACTGCGGATGGCACAGACAAAGCCAGCCAGCAAAATGGCGGAAATTTTCTCAGTGGAATTTTTAAGCCTGCTGTGAACGTTGTGAGGGGTGCAGCGTCTCCGCTTATAGACTGCAGCGGTGCCAACACCGGAACAACGTTACGTGCGGCTCTCCAGTGGTGTTTCAGTTTCCAAGCATCCTTAACATTGGACAGGTAAGTTCAAGCACTTTTTATGCAGCCGTGGTCCTTCTTGAACCTGTTGTTTTTCCTTCCGTTAATTACCGCCTACCTCCGCTGTCCGCCTACATCCGCCCATTCCATTAGCGTAGAAAACGTAAAAATATGTTTATTAGGAATATTTCACCTCACCTCCTAGAGTGTAGGATTGCGCGAACACACGACCGCTAGAAAGAGTAGTTTTAGTAGTCATGTGTTGAAGTGATAGGTGTTAGTAGAATAGTTTAAAAGCGAAGCTTTATATTGGTAGGCGAGAACGGTCTTCTGTGCGTGGAAAAATCTTCCGACGAAGCCCGATAGGAATTCGTAAAAAAATGCATTCAAACAAGTTAGCAATAAAGAGAAAGAGTGTGACTTCGTTTATCTCTCACTGGATATCCTGCGAGAAGCAGGCTACAGTGGGAATCATAGATGTAGCGATTATTGTTGCCAGCAGTGATCGCTGGCGCCAGATGAGCCGCGTCAGAGTGGCAAAGGGAAGCATAGGCCGAACGTCACTTCGTAAGTAGAAGTGCAAGCGTGATACGCACTTCCCAGGAGGAGGCATCTTGCAATAAGCGACGCTGCTGACAGGAGTGGTAATGAAAGAAAATACCACAACCACGCAGCGCGTAATGATCGAGACTTTGTTGAACCGTACGGAGCAACACACGAGTACGCACCGTACGTACGCCACGTCTTCGCTGGTTAAGGCAAACTGGACTCAAATATCGCCTCGACCAAATTTATTTTTAATGTGTATTAAGTACCATCAAATCAGCTGGGATACGAGTGGTAGCCCCGTGAAACGCCTGGTTAATCACTCAGAAGCGTTTAAAAAAGCTCCGCCGCAGGCCACGCTGCACCCGCCGGCGGGTCGCTAAACAGCCATGACGCCCCTGTGACGCTCCGGCCGGCCGGGGCTTCTTCCTCTGGCCAGCCACGAAGCTGGAGAAGCGGTCAAGCTCTGCTGCGAACGCTTCACCCATGTGCTGCCCCGTGCTCGCGTACAGCTTTGCGCGCAGGCTTGCTCCCGAGCGGCTGACCGTCGAGCCGCTCGCTGGATGGCTGGAACGCGTCACTGCAATGACCGCGCTCTCCTCGATTTCGTTTTCAAAAATCGCAGATTTTTGCTGACACTTGCGGCGTCCACGAGCGTATTTCATTTGGCGTATATTGCATCTTGAATTATTTTTCAGCAGACTATACGGAAATAGTATTTCCAAGAAGTCGAAATTTTGAGTGCGGTTGGCCTTTACACGTTAAATCTGCACGGAGTGCTTGGAAGCATCTTAAAAAGCGACGCTTTCTACACCTTACGGATGGCGGCCAACGTGTGGTCAAACGCACTACAGGAGAGCAACTTTGAACAAGTGCCTAACGAAAAAACCCTTCCACTGGCCGAAATTGAACGTTATGAAGCCGACGTCTATTCGATAGCGGCATTCCGTCATGGTCGGCACGGAGCGCAATCTGTTTCGTGTCACGATGGCAGAACCTCAAACCGTGTACCACAGCGATCACAAGGCCATACTGTGCAAGTGCAAAGTCGTCGATGCAAGGGGGAACGTGTAAATGACAAAAACTTCTCAAATCCATAAAGGCAATCTCTTCGATACGTGTTTCATTCAGCTTAACGATTAAATACTATCTTCAGTGACCACTCCACTACATTCCCTCGTGCTTTGACTTTGGCACTTCTCCATTTGAATCGCAAGTAATGCAACCTCGCGTTTTAACCAACGTCGTCGTTAGATGGAGTGGGGTTTGAATTTTTTGTAGTACATTTGATAAAGTTACAACAAGGAGCAGTTTCTCCGTTTATTATTTTCATTTGATGTAACGGCTCATATGTTTCCCTTGATTTTATTTAAGTGCCAAATCACGCTGAAAAATTATTCCTCTCCATGCTACATTCGGGTAACATTCGAAACGAAAATGTAAATGTGGTTTAATGTTTTTGCACATTGATTGCTTTCAATGCATCTACGCACAATTTAACATGAAATATCATTCATTCTTTAACGACAAACACTGACTTTCAACAAAATCATAGGTAACCAGCCTTCCCGTAGCTACCCCGGCGATTAAGTGAAATAAGAGCAACTCGAAATTACGTTTTCATTGTGGTTCTCAGTAACGAATAATACTGATTTTCCACCGCACGGTTTTCTTGAATAACATTGAAAATAAATATAAAAGGCACAAGAAAACCATTAAAATAAAGCAGCGTGCCGGAAATTGATGGCTACCATCCTCACCAGTCCCTCACAAATTCACCCAAACAACGCTTTTTCTTCATGCGCTGCCTAATATGATATGAATGTTGACGTTTTATGGCCCAAGGGCTCCATAGATAAGACCGCCAAATGAATTAAAATGCATTGAAACACTCGACGCGAACTTGAAAGCAGCAAACGTGGATCATTTGGGCAAAGACAGCAAAGCAAAACTATATTTAGGAAAAAGACATTTGGTTTAGTGTAGTAACTTTATGCTAAACTAGAAAGTTAACGGCAATGCTGACGTACTTCTAGTGATAAGGCTATTATAAAAGTCAGGCTAGGAATATTTTCTTCACGTATGCACTCAAGCCTCACTCCTTGTGTGTTTTTCTTGTAGGAAATATTTTATCAACACCGAAACTTACATGAAACGGTCTGTTCACCAGCTATGAGAAATCGCTGGTTTTACAGCTCGGGTATGATGTAGAAGCAATTTATCGGCATATGAAAAATTTAGGTTTGTGCGTAGAGTTTTTTGCGTATCTCGGCTGCGTGGAATATGAGGCAAGCACTGCAAAGAGTAGATTCCACTACATCAATTCTAGCTGCGTACGCTTTTTCTCCAATTGAACTAAGCCTAGCACTTAGTGCACGAGACATAGCGCGTAAGTGTTTCTGGGCGCTTCTAATATAAAAAAAAACCTTATTTGGTGTTGAATAAAAATTTCACAAAATATTGAAATGCAGTTAAGCACATTTATGTTTTTGTTGCAGGAGACAAAGGACAGCCAGAAAAAAGTTCATTTAAACACTGTAATAAACTGATCGGTATCCTTAAACTGATCAATATTCTCCAGTCCTTGCCCGTTTTCAGCGACAAAAACGTGGTTGCGTTTTTTCGGGTGACTGAAATTAAATACTACATCGTCGTCACGTGAGGATTAAACATATTTTTATTTGTTTTGCAGTGCGTCAACAATAGTGTCTCCATGTGTTTTGGAAATGAAGCCAACCAGGTATGTACAGGTTCTACTCTTGTCTTTTAAATGACCGATTTTTTTAGAATGATTGATTTTATGGTTTTGTTTTTTCACACAGGGCAAGATACTCGAGGAGTTCTTCCAAACCGTCACTGTAAGTGCTCACTTAGGGATACAGCGAAATTCCGGTTACTCACTCAATGTTGTCATTGCTTCTGCCGACCCTTTGCGTAAACCTCGACCAGATTGGATTTGGTACAACTACTCCGGGAGAATTCTTGTGGGATGAATATCTGTACTTAAGGTTGAAATCCTTGAAGGTTAATTGAAGACAGAGTTTTAATAAAAGCATCCTTCTGATATGCTCCAGCTGTTCTAACCAAAATACTTCACAATAGGTGACACGACGAAGATTTTTTAGAAGAATTATTTTAATCATACCCTACGCGGAGGCTGCTGTAGGTGATACCCAAACGTACGCGACTTTACGAAAACGACAAACATGTTTTTGAACACGTGTTCAACGCTTCTTGTTTTTTTTAAGAAAAATATCGGTGCAATAGCTCATGTTACAACTTTTGCTACAGTGCTTACCGAGCTAGGATCCCAGTTGGCTGTTCCTCGCTTGTTCTCGTGTCCTGCGCAAGCAACATTGCACATTTTTTGCACACTGTTATTTATTATTGTTACGTTCGTCCTCCTCCCTCTGGTGTAATTCTGTACAAAAAAAACCAAAAAAGGGTCTTCAGGAATAGAGCCCCATTGTTCACAATTTCCATTATAAACCAACCGCACTCTTGTTCTATTCGAATAGGACGCTCGCACATATGTTTTTTTTTAATTTCTTTTCCTGTTCGCAGAAAAGCTTGATATCGGGCTAGTTGTTGTAACATGGTTTTTGAAGGTACGTTGCGCTTGCTGTGAACACAGAGACTTGCACGGGAAAAAAACGTAGACTTTCACGAGAAGACGGTGCACTAACATCTGATTTATCCGGAACAAAACAAAAACATATATAGAAAACACAGAATGCTTCAACAAATTACGGATAGATGGGGAGGGTGAGCCGGACGGGTGAAATATACTGATAAAAAGAGATAAAAAGATAGCGGTGGTATAAGCGGGTCCACGTGCAGTCATTAGAAAGATGATTCTAAAAATTTAATCTCACGCTGGGTGAGCGCAATCGAAGGGGTGTTCACGCATTCACCCTCATGTCCTGAAATCATTGAAAACGCTTCGTAAATCTCCCGGGACATTTTATCTTTAGCGCGGAACAAAATGGAGTGAAAAAGAAGGTGTGAAAGAACGCATTCGACCTGCCGTCTTGCAATACGTTCACGGCGTTTCCCACACGTTAAAGAAAGTCGGTGGAAAGCATTAAGTACCAGTTTTTTTCACTGCACCTTTAAAGCTCGGTGACCTTTGCAAGGCTTTGCAGTTAAGAAAAGAAAAGGGACCATCCACGGCAACATGCAAGGTTCGGCACATCGAAAATTTGTGAATTGCGCGCAGGGTGTTGTTTATAAGATACGTTTGTCTTGCGGTCGTTTGTACATCGGACAATGAGACCGATGTATCAACGAAAGACTGCGTGAGCATAGATATGCCTGCCAACAAGTTAGCACAGTGGGAAATCTGCCGGCACACCGTGCGAGGGCAAGTGTGAGGTCGCATTTGACGAAACCACCATTTTGTTCCGCGCTAAAGATAAAATGTCCGGGGAGATTTACGAAGCGTTTTCAATGATTGCAGGACGTGAGGGTGAATGCGCGAGCACCCTATCGATTGCGCTTACCCAGCGTGAGATTAAGTTTTTATAATCATCTTTTTAATGACTGCATGTGAACCCGCTTCGACAACCGCTATCTTTTTATCTATTTTTATCAGTATATTTTACCCGTCCGACACCCGCTTCCCATCTATCCAGAATTTGTTGTTGCATTCTGTGTTTTGTACATATGTTTTTATTTTGTTCGGAATAAATCAGTTGTTAGTGCACCGTCTTTTCGTGAAAGTCTACGTTTTTTCCCCGTGCAAGTCTCGGTGTTCACAGCAAGTGCAGCGTACTTACAAAAACCATGTTCCCAGATAAAGGCATTTTTAGAAGCCTTAGTACTCTCTCACGTAAATAGTTTCAGGCTTTGTATAGTATATGTAACCGTCTTTGTCGTTCATAACACCAATATTTGGGGAATCGGGAGCCGTTAAAACTGTTGTTATGTTTTGTGTGAACAAACTTGTGGGGAACGGCTGCGGGTGAAAGAAAAAATTAAAGACGTTCCGCTCAGCCTTAAAGAAGTCGCAAGTGCAGAGCAGTGTCGCGCCGTTGTCCACTCGCTGCCACCGCCCATCACGCTTTTTCGCCTGCCTGTCTACTCATCTCTTGGTGAATTGTACGAAGATTTGTCAAATGCAATTCAAATTTCCTGCCTTCGCAGTGCTTGCGCGCTCCCTGCCTGGTACAGCTCGAGCAAGATCTTGCCTAATTGCACAGTTTGGAACGCGTCATGATGGACGGCCACTTTTTTGGCTTGCTACTGTAAACACCAACCCAATGGGCGTTCCGAAGGGAATGGACGCGGGGGTGGACCGTTATAGACAAGGATTTTGCTTCGAATGTAGCTGCAGTTTTCTTTGCGCTAAACAGCGTGGAGATGTATGACAAGCGAAAGCGGTTAAAGAGCTATACAAACCTATACAAATCCCTAGGTTTTCAAAGCCTCTGTGTTAAGCCATTACGGTACGCCGTCGGGCTCTTTTTGGGTCCATTGTCTCGCGGCGTCGCCTGATTCTTGGTGACAACGAGCTGCGACACAGCGACGGGCCTCTAAGGTGCTCTGCACCTAAAAATGCCATAAATTTCTCTTTCATTCCGGCAGTTATCTGTGCCCAGGATTGGCGTGAAATTCCCGGGTCAGTGGAGAGAGTGTGCGTGTGTAAAGATTACTTTATATATAAAGGACGAGAAGTAAAGGCATACGGATGACGGAAAGAGGCTAAAAGGCGAGACTAAAGGTATTGACGTTAAAAGTGGCGAAAGACTCACAGGAAAATGTTTGCAATAAAAAAAAAGAACCGTCCTACGAAGTTTTTTTCGCAGTCCCACGGAGGTCTCACGACGAATGCGGTAACGGATAGAAACATCAGCGGTGGACGCCTCTCGGGAACACTATCGGTTACTGAGAGGCGGCCCACAAACCGTACGGCGATCTCTGGGCCGCGCTCTCTAGTTAGGCGCATCACAGGCGTCTACTCATCAGCCTACCGACTGGATTTGCTGCAGTCTCAAGTTGCTGTTGTCGGTTTCCTCTTTTTTATTGTCCACCGGCAACTCATCACATTGGTATGGTTGCGCGTGCGCTTGTGAAATTTTGTTGCGTACTTTATAAAAGGCGGTAGTAGGCTATCAGGGTTGCATATCTAACCCTAGGCTTGCATAGGATCTAGGTGTTTGAGAGCACTGATATAAGTGAAAACAAAGCTACGATAATACGTAAAATAGACCTCGAGTTCTTGAAACACAATGACGTAAGCTATCCAAACTGGGAGTTTGTAGTTTCCCGGTCAGGATAAATCAGCTGTTACACATCCGTATTTTCTGCATCTGAGAAGGCGTTTAGATGAAACGTAGGCCCTAATCTGCACAAAGCTTTACTGCTAGGAACCTCGAAGCGAAATTTTTGTAATATACCGCGTAGCAAAAGACAGGACCGCAAGCAATCTTTGTGTATCAAAAGCGTTATTATTTTGCTAACATCCGTAGGTAGACTATTTTTTTGAGAATTGCAATTTCACGGGGTTCTCGAAAGTCGCTGATGTCTAGAGCTCGGGAGAATTGTCGTTTGGAGCGTTAAACACGTGGTGCAAATATTTGTATTCACGGAAGCCCGTCGTGCCGGCGCTGCCTTTCCAGCATGGCCTCTTTGTTACGGTTAAAAAAGAGTACTAAAATCAGCAAAGCGTTAGCCTGTTCAGGTGTTCCAGATTCAACATGTTTGTTTTTATGTGTTTGCAGTGCGTATTCAGCAGCATTACTGTGAAGTCCCCGCAGAGAGGTTCGATGAAAATGGTCTGCGGTATGCTCAACTCGATCCAAGAAATGTTGAGAAAGGGTCCATTCACTCCACTCGCTGATCTGATTACAACGATGGAGAATGTCTTTGGAATGAAATGTAAGCGAAGGGGTTTCTGGCCTCTGGATTTGGCTAGGCCTAGATGGGGAAACCAGTGGTGAAAGATTGCCCAAAAGGCGTACACAATAAAACAATGACCTGGTTTCTGTTTGAGGCAACCTTTTAATAAAATTACTCATCACCAACAAGATCCAACTCGTGAGAGAGTAATTACCTTTGGCTAAGTAGATTTTTACTTGCGTGCTCTGTGCTCGAAGAACTTTGTGGCACAAATTTGTGGAATTCTTATTGAGGGTCCAGTTTTGAAACTAGCTAAACATGTATCCGTTCCCAGGAACATTATGGAAGCACAGAGGTAATCTATTTAACTGCACACGGCTTTTCCAAGAGGGGCCACGATCTGGCTGGTACAATCATGTAGATTGGAGTGACAGAACTGAATATTATCAGTTATATAAACACATAACTATAACCGCCAACATTTAGCAGTGCAACTAACACAGTCTAAGCTGTGTACAATGTCAATAGGAACAGCGCCAAGTATAACTACTTTATTCAGAGCAGGGTGTTCATTTAGAAGAAATTTAGATGACAATTATCAGGCATCATTCTGGTAACTTTTCAGGCTATAGCATGAAGCGATGGCTGACAGAGCCGTATATTCAATTGGTTCGTGGTTTATCATATCTGGTGGTGCTACAACTCCAGCAATGCAAACGTCAACATAAACGCTGCCTTTACGTATGTACCTAGTATAGTCGACAAAACGAAATAGGAGTTTCCTTTACCACTGAGTGAACTCAAAAGCACTTTAGAATTTTCAGTTAAGGACTGGTTTGAGCACAAGCAAAAAAGTGTGTTTTCTGGTAAGGGCAAAAAAATCCTCTAAGAGATGTAGAGTCCTTGTCAAAAACGCATTGCACATCCGGCTATCTTCCAGTCTTTTACTAAATACGTAGCCCTTCAATGCGACAGCCCTTTTCGCCAAGTAATAAAATTTCATTTCGAATTTTAATCACATAACTAAATGGAATTAGACTCTTCTGCCTATTTTCTTAAGCTTTTGATGCTCTCGCTGCGGCTGTTGCAAATCTCTCCACCTTTGTAGACTTGCCTTCTGTTACATCGCCGAGATTTACCCTGACGTAGGTGGAAATAAACCTCCAAGTGGTATAAAATAGTGTTGGGATACTTTCAAGCGTTGGGAGATGAATTATATGGTGATCCATTTGCTAGATGTGACCAAAGTGGCACAACCTGTGTGGTTCAGACTAGGCAATGAATTGGTCATGTATCTTAAACTTTTAGGTTGAAGGCAGGTATCTTGTATTACTTCCCCTAGACTGCGCCTTTTTGTAGTACGCTGCCCTAAGAACGTTGTCTTTTGGGAATAACGCAGCTAGTTCAATGCTGCTCTCTAAATGCGTAACCATTCTTTCCAATTACCTCCGGTATCAACCGTGTGATGCGTTAAACTTGCACAAATTGGCACGAGTGGCGAAGATGACACGCTCAATCGTTGGAATAGCCTAAATGCCGATTATGTGTGAAAGAACACGGAAATATACGCACAGAAACGAATAAATTAATATACATAGGAAAAGTCACAGAGGTGTGTCTTATTTACCAGTTTGGAGGGATTGCAGCCAAAATAACGAAAAAAGAATGCAGGAACACAAAAAATACAAAAAGTGGCAATAGTGTAACGACCTAACTGATTCTGAAGGAACGTAAAATATTGCAAAGATTACAACACCTACTCCTTGAAATAGTGTACGTGTATAAAGCATTGGTAAATAGGGGAAATCATTAATGACAAGAATCTAAAAACGACAAAACGTAACGTCAATTCACTACACATAGCAAAATCAATAAATAAAATATCAAAACAAAAAGGAGCTCCGCAAGAATGCGCACACAATTTTTGCAGTTCCTTGAAATTTCTCTAGACTCTTCGCACTGAATTGTTATCACGGCAATAAATTTCATTTTGAGGATTAGTAAATACAAAATGGTTGCAAGCAAAGACATTCCTTCACTAAAATGGACAAGTTAAGAAGCACTCACAGTTGACAATGTCCGTTGTGTTTTACACAAACTAACACAGAAGCGACGGCAGTCATTGTGGCTTAAAGGTGCCATGAAGACAAAATACAAGTTGGGTTTATTAGAAAGACTGCTTAGTCCCGATAACAATGATGACAATAGCTTCGCAATCTTCGAACAAATAACGGAGATATTAAAGAAAATGTGTGAAGCAGTCGCGACCCCATAGCCAATTTCCCGCAACTTTTCTATGACGTCACGGAACCTTGTTTGTGCGATTGGCGGCCGCCTAACTGACCTGTCGCGACAAAACATGACTGGACGTCCTGTAATGGGGCCTCTAGTTCCATTTAACCGCATCACTTGAATGCTAACGTGCCAGTTAACGCAACTGAAATTATGTTTTATTGTTGGCCCGTATGACGTCATTCTTGCTCATAACACGTCACTGTGGCGCAAATTTGAAAGTTTTAAATACTTCTTGCTTTCTTTCGTTTAAAAAACATATTTTGGGGTTGTAATGGAGCTGAGTGAGATACTCAATCCTAGTTCTTTCAAATTACACGAAGTTGTATTTTCTGTTCATGGCTCCTTTAACGCTTGTGTCTAACTCCTGCTCGGTGAGCGCGCCACAGCGTGGTAGTAAAGCTGCTGCAGCAGCTGTGGTTCCTACGAGCTAAAATATTTCCACTACAACAGATGTCTCATATGCACAAATATAAGTTCAATAATGCAAATATTTTATTACGAACAAAGTAAGGCGCTTGTGGGGGCCAGACTGCTTCCAGTTCACAAAAGATGCGCCAGCGTTAGCATATATCTCCAGTAACACAAATACCAATGCCGGACACAGAAAGAAATGCGGAGTGAAACGCTCTGTTTTCTTGCCTTCTCTGAGGTGCTAAAATGTTCGTATGCCTTCCTTACTTTCTTTCTAGGTTGAAAAATAACATTGAAGCATGGTTTCTCAATCATTCTTGATATTTTTATTATGAAGACTGTGGAGACCAGAGAAATTTTCGACCAATGGTCAGAAATAAAGGTTAGAGCACTGCAACAAACAACAAGAAGGAAACCTTACAATGAGCACACGAAGAATAAATATTTTAACAGCGCAGCTGTTCAACAAATCGTAATTCTTCTGGTCCGCAGTTAACAATACCCAGAAATTGCCGAGCGTGCGCACGTGAGTGTGGGCCTCGCAGCGACCACCCGGCAGCTAACAGATCCAACACAATGCCAAGATCTCGTGCGTGCGTGCCTCGCAACGACCGCCCAGCGCCCCCGGCGAACGTTTGTCAAGCCAGGCATACCGTCGTAAAGGGATTAACCAAGGTTGCGGCGTCCACCGGGCAGTTCAAAAAACAACAAAAAGGTCGAGCCCTCGTGCGTGTGTGCCTCGCGGCGACTGCCTTGCATTCCTGCCGCACGTTTGTGAAGCGAAGCATGCTCACTTAGGGACCGAGAAAATTCCTAGCCTTCGTGTGTGCGTGCCTCGCGACGACCGGCCAGGTCCCCCTGTGCAGGTTTGTCGAGCCAAGCATAAACAAATAAGGATATGGGCTAACATTGGGGCCACGTGGTGCGGCAGTTAAAAAAAACCAAGAAAAGGCCGACCGCTCGTGCGTGCATGCCTTGCGGCGATCGCACAGCGTCCCTGCGTTTCTAAAACCAAGCATACCCACTTAGGGAGATTCGCAAACTTCCAGCGTCCACCACATTTGTCACAAGCCTTGCTCGGAACGAGAAAGACTCCAGCGTTCGCCGTTATACTGGTGACACTTGCTCAGAACGTGAAAGGCACATCCTAGCTTACGCTCTCTAAGGGGACGTTCAATGATCATCACTTCCACAAAAATGAGGGAAGCTGACACTTATAACAACAATGATGATGGGAAAGTCGTTTCGGCAGCGAGGAAGAAGCAACCCGGCTGCAATCGTGGACAGAAAACCGTCGTGATGGTCGTGAAAGTTGTATAGAGCTCCGCTACCTTCAATTCTTACGCATTAGTCTGAGCTTCCTTCATTTTTTTTATTTCTCTTTGACAGCTTGAGTTAATCTGAAAACAAAATTGAGTGCATTTCCAATCTTTGAAGAAGGCTGACCAGTGAAGTTCGGCGCAGCCCAAGATGTGCGCGAAACAAAGATGTTTTTTTGGTAATTTACCATGCAGTATACTTCCTAGCGTATCAGTTGAACAAAACTTCAAGAACTTGAGTTTTATGCTAACGGGCAAATATGCGGCTGGGCCGTTTACTCCCCGCGTCGTAGGCGTCTGAGTTCTGTGGAACACACGAACCCACACCGCTGCCCCACAGGAGCACAGCAGTCAGGCCGCATCAGGCATGTTTACGTTTAAATCTCCCACCTGCACAGCGGGCATGTCAGTGGTGAGCGCATGAAGCCCGGCTGTGTGTGCATGCTAGTCGCTTCTCCGCACTCCCTCACCCGTTCACGCATAACGGGAAACCGTTATGTGTGCCTGCTTAAACGTGAAAGACACTGGCGAAACTGTCGCTCCCAAAGCCCCTCAACCGGGACGGGAAAAACACCGGCAGAAACGTCGAAGCAGGAGCCGTTCAAAAAGGAAACACGAAATACTAGCTTGTGGGGGCGAAACACGTCGGGTCTACGCCGATTTCTCCCCGTATGCAATATGTGGAAACCGATGCATGTAAGCAGCGTACGATGCCTTAAGAGGGCCCGCTGCTCTGCTTTGCAACTCCACCATCCGCCGCACTGGCGTCCATGGTGAGATAAGTGCACCGCAGCCGCGTAGTAGACAGGCGTTTGCGAATTTGGACAATGCAACCCAGGGAGCTGAATTTCGCCGCATTGACAGCTCTAGATTTCCTTATAGGCGCAAATGAGGAAACCGAAATAAAAATATTCATGAGCAAGCATGTTTTCGATGTGCGTTGGTAATGCGGCACCACCAAACACTTAACTGTCCCTGGTCGCTGCCCCCGTCAAACAAATGCAAACCCGGAAAATGCAACAGGCTAAAAAAATGGCCGCGTATCTGCTCCTTCCGTTGCAGATGTCGTCAAAGGACGATAATCTTTGTAGGCACTTGCAAAGGAAATGCCCCGCTTTGCTTTCCCGCTGCTCACCTCTAATGCTGTTCCTGTTCCATGGCGCTCATGCCAAGGTAAACACTCTAAAGGCTTGCTCAAGGCGATTTGAATTTACCGCGTGCCACTGCTACAGGTTGGGTTCCTCGATGCCAGCGCTGCAGTACGGCAGAGACGCGCGTGAGTCGAGGTGGCCGACTTTAATGTTTATAGAACCGCGTTTCCGTGCTCCACGTGCGTTCCAAGCAGAACGTGAAACCTAGCTAGCGGAACATTTCGTTGCTGTTGCCGCGTGATTTCTCATATTCCGCCAGGAGGTGGCGAGGGCAACAGCGGGCGGTGGTTTTCTGCTGTAGATGTAGAATATCATTTGCTATCGAAAAACGAAGCATCCATGAATTTTTTTTAATAAAGCAACACTGTACACGTCCCTTGTGTGCTAGTTTCCTGTCTTATATTTGCGTAATGTCTTGTTCTTGTACAACAAAAATGACAAGTATGAACATATAAACCGGGTTTAGACGATTACTTTGGCTGTGAGTATATAAGTATCCATTACTTATATCCATAGCAGTATCCATTTTACTTTGACCCTGTGGCTGAATCGAGTCACAGACAGACAGACAGACAGTGTGTGAGAAGGAGAAGAGACTCCCAGCCTGCACCACCGAAGTATCGCAGGAAAGACAGACAGACAGACAGACAGACAGACCAAAATTTCTGGGTTTAAGTAGGCCAAGAAAGACTATTGTTGTTAATCGTGTTGCATCGCTGCGGCCACTGGAGCAGTCATAGTTAATTTTACCCAAACAGGGAAAGGGCTGCTGCTCCCTGACTAGCCAGAGATACTGTTAAGCATTGATGGAGACTCTGGCAACGCAGCGAGCGCAACAGTTTTGGCTGGTTGGGTAAAAATGAAGAGCGACTGTTCCCATCCAGTAAGGAACTACTCGCTGGTGTCGTGCCGAATCGGCACGGAATCAGTCTGTCTTGATTTTACCTAACCGGAGAAACCGCTTCCGCTTGCTGATTAGCCAGGGTCACTAGCAGTAATTAACAGCGACTGCTACTCAGTGAGCCGAAGCGGTTTGGCCGGTTGGGTCAAATCAAGGATGACTGCTCCCACGGCCGTCATGATGCAACATTATTTAGACCATTTCGCACCGTAAAGAAGGTGTCTTATGCCGTTACAAGGAGGGTTTTTTAGCACATATAAATAAACAAACTATAAATAAAAAAGTAAATAAAGGGCAACTTCTTTAAGCAAGCCCAGTCGGGCATTAGAAACTGTGTTAAAAGGAAGCGCTAATTCAAGGCAGTTCATCCTTGCGGCGCCGAACTTATGAATCAACACATGATTACCCAGAAAGAAAAGGCGTGTGCGTGTTTTGAGGTAACGTTCCTAATTGTCAGGTTGATGTCAATGCCCCCTGAGCGTGAAAGTGTTTACAAGGTAAGTAACCTTGAAAGAGGTGGCTTCTGAATTTTCCGTTCTACGTCCACCACGTGCACTCTCACTAAAAACGGAATCGAAGCTTATTTGCCACCGTTCCTGTATTCGTTCTGGCGCGTCCAAATGTTCTGCCTGCTGTTCTGCCAAGGGCATTGGCCTTCGGCAAAAAATGCGGTAAAGAGACACCAGGACAGTAGACAAGCACTGTGATCGAACGCTATTTTCCTATTTTACGTGAACCACATTCAGCGGTGACTTCGTTAAACTAAGCTCTGATTATTGCTGATGAACAATTAGTTCACATTGTAATAATTTGAGTAGCTGCAGCAAGGCGTGAAAAAAAAAACCACAGAACCAAAAAACTGGCCGCGTATCTGCTCCTTTCCTTGCAAATGTCGACAAAAGACGATAGTTGACTGGCGCCCTGGCAAGTACATTATTCATATTTCCACTTCCCCGCTCATCTCTCATGCTCTTCCTCTTCAATCTCGTTCCTCCCGAGATAACACGCTAGAGGATTGCTCAAGTCAATTTAATTTTCCGCCTTTTACTGCTCCAAGTCGGGGGGCCTCGATTCCAGCGCTGCCGTCCGGCGGAGATGCGCGTTAGTCGAGGCATCCTACTACAATGCTTATAGAACCTCGTTGCTCTACTGCACGAGTGTTCCCAGCGGAAAGTGGAAAGGGTCTAGGGGAACCTTTCGTTACTGTTGCCGTTTGATTTAAATGCCGCCAGGAGCTATAGTAGCGCGGGCAACAGCAGGTGACGGTTTTCTGCAGTTGGGGGTAGTATTTGATTTGCTATCGCAAAAACCACGGATCCATACATTTTTCAATGAAGGAACACTGCAAATGTCATTTATGTATCGATTTTTTGCCTTGTATTAGCCTAATGTCTTGTGTTTGTTCAACAATGTTGAAAAGTATGAACATTGACACCGGACTTAAACGTTTAGATTTGTGAATGGCTATCAATGACTATTGCGTAGCTTCTGTTTCACTTCGGCCGGCTGGATAAATTAAGTCGCAGACACACAGAAAGACATACAAACAGAGCAAAATTTCTCCGTTTCACTGTTTTTTTCAGTATCCCAAGAGAGGCTTTCGCCTTTAAAAACAATCTCCGCGCTTTTGATCCAGCGCAGTTATTCGAATTTCAGAAAAAAGAACGGATGAGGTAGGAGATCGCAATACTCTTTAAAATGCGCGGGCATCAAAACTTATAGGTGTTGATGATAAACGCTTTACTGGTAGGATGTAACAGAAAGCTGTCATCGCTAAAAAAAATTTCCGCAGTGCATAAGAAAAGGGGGTGACAACAATGTTCGCAGTAGTCAACAGAATTATCTCTCATTTCTTCTTCCCGGAATGGGTAAGAATATTTCAACACTCGAAAAGTATTACCTTATAGATAGAAAATACAGGAAACAAACTGGAAATTCAAAACAGGATCTCCTGTCTTCAGTTATCCCAGGTGGTTTGTGTAAGGCCTGTTGGAAATCACAGGCACGTAAGATTGAAATATTGAATCCGTCGATTGCCTATAACCAACGACCCGTACCCTACATGTTCTTATCCTGTTTTCCGGCTAGCATTAGATTCCATCGTGCCCACGTTACAAAAAAAACACTGTACACCCATCTTCCACGCATGGACAAGCGATTAAATGCAAACAAGCAGTTCCTTCATTCGACGCACCACGTATCCCTCGTGTTCTCTGGACATGGAGAGATGAACATGATCAACATCGAATAAATTTCCTTTCTGAAAGAGAATCAGGGGAAGTATTTGCACACATCACAACGTAAAAGTTGTTGCTCATGCCACGAACTCACCATCACCGCATAACCACACCAGCGTTGTCTCCTTGGCTGCCTACTGTCTTGCTTAGGAAGCACGCATGAGAGGGCGCAGCGACCTTGTTGTAAGGTACTGATACAGTTTCGCTGCGAACTATTGAGCGGGAACGGTAATTCATTGTATGCACGTCTGCAATTGTTTCGCACATCACTGTCGTGGCAGACGTTGCTTTGGGCATGAAACAATGTAACGTCAGTACAGAGATCTCGAAGCAGTGTTCATGCCTAGACCATGCATGTCCATACAAGCGGTTTTTACGCGATGCCGTTTTAGGGATATCTAAGAAGTTGTTGGGTGCAAAAACGTTCGCGAAAATAAGATTTTGCAGTGAGGCTGCATGGACATCCTGGGTATTTCCTGCCGGCGTTGTTGACCTGCAACCAAAAGGTTTTAGATAACGTGAAGAGATTTGGACGGGCAGTGTCAGCTGAGTACACAATATGTTGCCTGTGCTCACCGTGATGGGATTTGATACATGACGACATACCAGCCACAAAAACACACAAGCCGCCCCATTTACTGCCGCAATGCTTAGCCACGAAATGAATAGGCGAGTAGTTCTCAGCCATACCTGTGGTGGGGATTCATACGACGGAAATAGCTGAAACTGCCGTCTGCTTGCGTAGTGGATTATTGTAGTGGGAGCACCACCAATTTAAATGTAGGGCATATCGGGCATGCCGGTGTTGGCAAGTATGGTGGTGGAGCTGGTGGGCATATTAGTCACGGCGAAAATGCTGGGTCGTGAATTTTATACGAATGGCAGCCATCGTAACGAAGTATGCATGGATGCATGCGTGGTTATCTGGGAACTATTGACCGATTTCTCTCCTGTTTTCTTTTTCAAAAGTACACTTTATCTCTTGATCAAAATCGGCCCCTTGATTCATAGTAATAAGCATGGGTCAGTCCGGTATGTCGAGTCCAACCTTGCCAGCCCTCTGACTCACACCCAGCCAATGCATACTTACACGTCATCAAATGGACGACAACGACGACTGCAGTAGTGCCTTCAACCACGTAAACCATGATTTGCTCCATCGCAAGCTGTCTGCTGCTTTCTTCTGCGAGTGGTTCAACACCTACGCCAAACATAAAAACAACGTTGTTCAGTTTCACGACGCCAAGTCTCGCAGCTTCGCTGTGCCATGCAGGGTTCCCCAGGGCTCGATTCTAGGCCCTTTACTGTTTAACGTATGCATCAATGACGTAGATTTCATTACAAAATATTCATTTGTCTTGCATTTTGCAGACGACATGAAACTTTACCGTGCAGTATTATCGCAGGCGACTTTGCCCAGCTTTAAAGGGGCCCTGAAAGGCGTTTTGTGCACACTAAATGAACTAGCGCAATCGTTAGATTGGGTCGTCAACGTCATCTGTGCCAAGTATTACTGTTTTACGCGCAGCGGAAAGCTCACACTTTTGTTGCAAATTTTGTCGCTTTTTTCTTACCCTTCACTTTGGGTTTTTGGACGCCGCCATCTTGACATGTCTACATCATCGATTCCCAGATCTTCGTCATTAGCTAGACATCCTGCTATTGGGCGGCTTTTTCACGCACTTCCGGCAACGAGATGAGTCGTCTGCTCAGCGGCGGCTCGCCGGCTGATCTGCCAGCGGAGTGCCGGAGTGCTTGGACATTTTACAACAAACGGAACAAGTGTAAAGAAAAGCTTAACCGTTTGTAGTGAATGCAACACGGCCATAACACGACATGGATATTCTCTTACCTGAGTACGTTCCATAAAGAAAGCGTTGAAGCCCCGTGGCACTTCTTTCGTGCAATCGCCGAGAACGGCCTGAACCGAATCCCCGGGTTTGACGCGCACATTTTATTCAACTTCAAAACAATCCAGAGATGCGTTTCAAACAAACACAACGTCACAACCTGCGTTGCAAGTCTGAACCGCGATTGACAGACGATGGGTTGCCTCCTCCTGCCCGTCGTAAATTCGGCACTCACCTCGCGCGCGGTTTGCGGGGACGAACAGCAAGTCACTTAACTCTCGCGCACAATCCGAAATGGCTTTTAGCCACGCACAGTGCACATACCCAATGCGAGGTTGAGTCGTACGTCGCTCGAGAAAGATAATCCAGACCGTGGGAAGCACTATCCACCCGCAGAAGCACAACGTCGCATTTCATCGCGAAACAAAGGCGTCCACAACACACACACCATCGCTTCCTGTAATGCCAAACGCATCTCACACTTCCCAATGGGAGTGAGTGGTACGCCTGCAGTGCCCACATGTCGCGAGGTGGGGCCCCGAGCTGAACGGGATCACGGAACCGTAACTGACTTCTAGAGTGGTTTGTGCCTTGTTGCCAAGTCAACTGATGTTTGAGATTGTCAAAGAAATTGCGCTCGCTCCAGCGATAGAAAGCTCAGAGCCGTGGCGAAGCATATTTTGCCAACGTTGCCGCTCTCCACCACGCGTCGCCCCAAGCTGAACTGGTCACATGATTGAAGCGTTTTGTGCACGGGTCCTGTATCCGTTTAAAATGTGTTTTTTACATGCCGCCGCCAGGAATTACCACCGCCGCAAAATAAGACCCGGCACCAGCGGGGCCACCTCTGACACGGCGCTTTTTGGATAAATAGTGCGCGGTGCATCAAAGAGAACGAGCGCACGATCCTCCCCGTGCGGCTGCGAGCTCGCCGCCGATTGCAACTGCAGCAACGTACACCGCGAAAGGGCAAGGCCAGGCCGCCGCACACATGCAGCCAGATTTTTCGTTCGCTTTTCCAGCCTTGAGCGGAGTGCGGGATTCATGGTGTCAACAAAGCTTGCCCGTAGCAGACGGTAGTATGAGCAGCGCAATAGCGGAAGTACGTCACCACTGATGAGCGCAGCATCATGGGAGGGAAGGCTTGCGCACCGTCAACAGCGGAGAGTAAGTTGAAAGGAGGAGAGAAACGCGGCGCAACGATAATGCGCGGTTTTTGATTTACGAATTCTCAGCTAATACTCATTCGCTTTAACAAATTCTTGCGGGAGGAGGTTGCTAAGACATGCTTTATTGGTTACATGTACATCCATGCATCGGCGGAAGGTATTTCAGGACCCCTTTAAAGCGACTTACGCGTTATTTTCCTCTGCATGTAGCAAAAATGATTATTTAGCCGTCAATCCTTTGAGGAACGCCGGTATTGCATACACTCGAAATATTTCTCCTTTAACCTTTTTGTACCACCTTGACTGTCACACGATAAAACCAGCAAGCATAACACCCTATCTGGGTGTTTCATAGATTTAAACTTTGGTTTACACTTCACGTAACAACCTTGCACGCACATCTCATCGTACTCTGTGTTCGACCTCTCGTGCAACAAAAAACTTCCCAACAAAATCGTGTTCTCTACCCTTGTATAAAGCCCTTGCTATCCCATAGGTGGAGTTTGCATCGGCAGTCTGGAACTGCATGAGGGCGTTGTCACGTTGGGTTTGGAGAGGGGGCAAAAAACGTTCACTGGCATCTTCACTCGCCGCTTTACCATGCATAAAAAATACGCTAACAATGACGTCCTCAAGCGGCTAAACATGGAAGAATTACCGTGTAGAAGCAAGAATCTTGATTTATTTTTTCTGTTCAAGTGCATTCACTCCAAATTCGACAGCCGAAACTAGTGAGCTCTGCTCCACTAAGGGCGCCAATACGAGCACTCCGTCCTCAAATGTGCTTTGGTGTAACAAACACAGAGATGCTGTATCAAGTCAACTGTGCGCAATGCGTGTATAATTATGCTTTTGTGCATCATGAGACTTCTTTTCATGATATATAAAGTCTTTCAAACGTGCTTTAAGAAACGCAAGTATCTGAAGCTCTTCTGTCCCCCTGCGTATCGCACAGAAGGAGTACCGAGTTTCCGCTTTGTTTGTATGTGTGTGTGTGTGGGCATGTGTTCGTGCGCGTATGTGTTGTACATATGCATCAATGTGGTTAACGTGTATATCGCGGTATCTCTGTTCTCCAGTATTCTTCGACCCCGTGAAAGTTTAGAACACGAGAGCTTGCAGATGCCAGTACTTTTAAAGCAAAAATTTCTACCTCTACCAGCCAGCGGTTTCGTCGAGACGGGCGCCACAAGAAACTCTCAAGCAGGCTAAATAAAACTACTGTCACCGCAGGGATCGAACTTGGCGCGAAGAGAACCTGAGCGAAAGCCCATCGTATTAGCGACTAAGCAACGCCCACACGTGGAGACGGGGATACCGGACCGTTTTAGTTTCACGAGCGTACAGAGTTCACGTACGCAAACGTGAAAAGTATACGTATCCCACGCGCATGTAGTTTGAAACCATTTTAGTTACACGTACGCGACGCAGTCCGCGCGTAGGGCTTTTGAATGGACGCGCTTCCGCCCATAGCCGCGCGTTACTCCTAGCGCTATCTACTAGCAGACACAGATACTGCGCGGGATTTCGCCAGCCCGTTGCTATGATGGAGACAAACGCAATTTGGTGACGCTGCGCGGCCAACATCTCAAGGCGTTTTCTTTGTGCGTGTGCGCGTGCGCGTGCGCGTCCATGCGTGTGTGCGTGCGTGCGTGTGCGTGTGCGTGCGTGCGCGCGCGCGCGTGTGCGCGTGAGCGCGTGCGGCGTGCGCCATGGTACCGTGTAGCATGGTACCGGGCCAATACGTGTCTCGACCGCAAACCGCCCGTGTGCGACGTGCATTTTTACCCTGCACTGAGGACATAGCAAAGACCTACATGCACTTCATTAACGGTACAAAAGTAGGTACTCAGCTAGGAAAGTGGAGCCTCATCGAAGGAGCCGTCCAGAAAATATTTCCAAACCTGCTTCTTTACCTATCCGTACCGCCGGCAAAAAGAAGTTGCCTCACCGAGGCCAGATTGTTGCAGAAACAGAGTCTGCCCGGAAAGCCGAAACAAGCGTTGAAGCTGCAGCCGAAGAAAGTGCTGCAAATTTGTACGGGCCGGCAGAGAGCAGTAAACGTTCGTTGAGATACATGAATGGAGTTCATTCAGGGTTTATACACCCCCCCGAACAACCCCCCAAGGAGGATTCCGACACCACCAAAAAAGGTTACAGAACCACCATCCCTCTGCCGAGGGATTTCTACACCCCCCAACACCCCTCAACGCCCCCCTAGAAGGACTTCCACAGCACGCATCCCACCCCTCCACCAAAAAAAAAGAATAAAAATTTTGTTATAAACCTCTGCTGCGTTTTCGATTGGCGAGCTGGCGAAATATTGTCGGCAGAGATGACGATCGAAACCACGTGTAGTTTTTTATTGTTCAGAAAATAAAGGGCAAGCATTTTATTTACAAGTGTGTCATAACCGGGGAAGAAGTAACTGTCAGCACCCGCGGCATGAACAGCACCTCGGCCAGCTGCTGCCTCCACTGCAATGCGTAGAAGCTATGTTAATAGCCGAAATACAGTGACTATGATCTCCTTTACCGACACGGGGGAGTGACACGAAGTAGACGATAATATAATAGCTACTAGGCACTGCAGCAGAACCAAAGCAGGTGTTGGCGGTACTGTTTGTGCCAGGCGCACCATTATTGTACTCTTCGTCTTTATTCCCTTCCCGGCCCCATTCACCACGTGAAGCTAATACTTGACAGCCTATTCTTCGCTAATGGGACTATCCCCTAACAATAATTTCTTACCTTGTAAATAAAAAACGTCATCTTTTTTGGCTTCCTCATTCAACAGATGAAGCTTTTTAATGAAATGATGACAATGTTTGCAAGCCCACGTTTATTTCTCAGCGTAACGCACCAGCCAAATTCCCTCTTAGGCAATTAGAAGATGCAGCCGCTCAGCAAGAAACGCACAGAAAATGCGGAAGTGCAGCAACAAAGCCGCGTCCTTGCAAATGCAAGTGGCTACTTCGCAATGGTTGTCGTCAATTGAGCGCCGTAGCTTCGGTAACAAGGGTCTATACCTACTGCTTAAAACGTAAATAAATGTTTACATACACGGTTATCGTTATATATCGTGAGTTACGCTCCCAACGGCACCACACCTCCGGCCCGCGCTGCTTTCTTTCGTGATTAATTTGCGGCTACAGGGAGCTGATTGCGATTGCGACGCCACCAGGCGCTGTGAGTAGCTTGGGCGCCATATCGCCGTTAGGCGGAGGTGGAGAGATTTAAAACTTACCTTGGCTTTATAAACAATGCTTGAAACTCACGTAAGCCCTCTGCGTTCTGAGCAGTCGCACTAGACACCCGTGAAAGGTGTACGCACGTCAAGCTTCGACGTAGATGAAACTAAACCTTTCTAGACGCCGGTTTTCATTTAGCGGCTGTGGAGGGGGACGGAGCTTTTTGGAGGCCAAGAGAGAAGAGAGAGCAATATTTATTGTAATGAAAAAAACAGAGAGGTCGGCCTGATGGTAGTATATATGGCCAGCTATTCTGTGTGTGGGAAGGAAACGGGGAGGAAAGAGCGTGGATAGAGGAGGAGAGGGATGAAGATGGCGGATAAATGAATAAATTACTATGTACAGAAGATGCCTGTACTTATACTATGCATGTGTCAAAGTTCAGCAGGACGGGCCTCAAATACAATATCGCTGAGAGGCCGCTGCTGCGCAGAAATGTCCCCACAGTGTTAAATGCCTTGTGGGAACGCTGCGCATTTGGCCAAGGTCGTAGCAGTACTTCCTCCGACACCACACGACAGTCTAAACGGGCCAATGATCTCGCTAATTGTTCTCGAGGGAGCGCATAGCGTGGACAGTGGAGGAGAACATGCGAAATAGTCTCTTGTACATGGCATGTTTAACAGCCGGGGTCACTCGTAATGCCAATGAGGTATTTCTAGCGACGGGCAAAGGCTACGCCAAGCCGTAGTCGGTGAAACAGCGTGGCGTGGTTTCGCTGAATACCAGGAGGTAACCGAAACTTTCAGTCGGGGTCTGGACGGTGTAGTCTTCTATGACGATTGTCAGGGTGGGACCAGTGACTCGCCGAGGCGTGGCGGAGAATGGTAGACAGAAGGGCGGTAGTGTCCGTCCTTGCGAAGGGCAGACGTACAACATCTTCATTTGTAGAAATCTTCTTTGCCTCCTGGTCAGCCCCATCGTCACCAGCTAGCCACAAAGCCCTGGTACCAACTGAATGGTGAGGACATGTCCTTATTGCAGTTCCAATAAGCATACTTCGAGTGCTTCCACAGCAAGCTCATAATAAGGTCCTTGCCTCATAACTCCGTGGAGGACCTGAAGTGCTGGCTTGGAGTCACAAAACAGGGTCCAAGCTTGTGGTTATTCACAGGAGACTTAACGAACCGCCTCCCGTATGGTAACCAACTCAGTAGCAGTAGAAGTTGTCTTGTGGTTTAGTGTGAATCCTCGGGTACCGCATAGACTTGGAATTACCACAGCCGCGGTAGACGTGGATGCAGTCACAGAGCTAAGAGTATATACATGTACAGTTCGGGTGTACGTCTCTGTCATGAACGCTAGAGTGAACTGTTTGAGGTCTGTTGATGGCAAAGAGGACTTCTTCCCAATTCCCGGGATGGTAAGGTAGATTCATGCTTTTGATAGTACCCACAGAGGATTCTGGGAAACCACAATTGGGAGGAAACCTGATGGGATCCTATGTTCGTGTCGCAAAATGGCTGCGGCAAAACTATTTCTCAAACACGTAGTAGGAAGAGCCGATAATGGATGGTGTTCCTGCCTTGTGAAACATCTAAGGTAGACTCGAAGGGGTTCGCACAAGAGAAGTGCATTCATTGGAAACACACGTGCCTCGGCAATTGTGCCCACAGTAGAGGTACATCGTGGTAGTCCCAAGCATATTCTGAGGGCCTGTGCTTGCAAACCCTCCAATGTACGCCGGGAAGAAGTTCGCAAGTTTGAAATGGCTGGCAGGCTGTAACGAAGATGCCCCAAAAACAGGCTCCGGTACAACTGGAGAAGAGCGCTCTCAGATGGACCCCATCTCATCCCTTCCACGAAGTGAAGAACATGTACTAGGCTTGCAAGTTTAGTCTTCAACGAGGGGATGTGTTTCGTCCACGACAGACCGCGGTCTACAGTCACTCCCAAAAATCTGTGCTGCGTGACGTGTCCCCTCAATAATGATAGGATATCGGAGCACCGACTTCTGGTGCATTTTTCTGGCGCTAAACTCAGAACTTTAGGGCAGAAGTACTGAGACGTCGTTGTTGCGGCTCGCTGTAACGGGCTCGCAGCTGCGTTCGAGTTACACCAGAAGTCCAGATGCAGATATCGCCAGCGTACATAGTGACTCTGACGACTTCAGGCATTTCGTCCAAGAGACCAATTAGGGCAATATTAAAGATGGTGGGGCTCAGTACTCCTCCTTGTGGAACAACGCGATTAACCTGGTGGCGCCCTGTGTCACCGGCAGACGTGGACATGAAGATCGTGCGACCCGTAAGGTAACTGTAAATCCACGGATAGAGTCAGCCGCCTACACCCACAGTCTCTAGAACATGCATAATAGCATTCTGGAGCACGTTGTCACAGGCGCCTTTGATGTCAAAAAACAATGCTCCCGCGATTCGGCGACGGTTTCTTTCTTGCTCCACTGAAGACACCAGATCGATGACGCTGTGTATAGGGGATCATCCTCTTCGGAATCCTGTCATGATATCCGGGTAAATGTTGTTTTTCTCAAGAAACCATTCGAGTCGGGCCAGCACCATTCTCTCCATAACCTTCCCGATGCAGCTTGCCAAGACGATGGGTCTGTAT
Organism: Haemaphysalis longicornis; assembly: GCA_013339765.2. Classification (NCBI taxonomy): domain Eukaryota; kingdom Metazoa; phylum Arthropoda; class Arachnida; order Ixodida; family Ixodidae; genus Haemaphysalis; species Haemaphysalis longicornis. The sequence continues at coordinate 160,228,375 of CM023454.1, forward strand.
AAAGGAAGCTCCCAGAGGGATTCTCCTGGCTTCAGTAGAGCAATCACTCAACTGCACTTCGAGTGGTTGGGGACAGAGCTGGAGATTCACGTTCCATTGAACCATGATAAGAGAGCTTTCCCACCTTTGCTGCCAAGGTTTCGCAGTACGTAGTACCGTACACCATCAGGTCCTGGAGCAGATGAACGGCAGGAGGCTGAAAGAGGGGCATCCCGTTCTTGCATCGAGAACGGAACTTTGAGGCGGTCGTCTGTGGTCTGCGGTGTACACCTTTGTGTACAGGGAAGCAGGGCGTGGGATCCATCAAGAAGCATTTTGGAATATGCTTCGGCTACCGCTACTTCGCTTTTTCCTGAGCTTAGAGCCAAAGCACAAAAAGGGTACAGTTGCTTCGGGTGGTACTGGAGACGTCACACGACTTGCCAGATTCTTGAAAGGGCCCGGCGCGGATCTAATGAAGAGCAAAATCGCCTCCACTGCTCCCTTGCAAGCTTTTCTAAGAGGCGTCGCATTGTGCGCTGCACGCGGCGACATTCTGTTAGATCTGCTGCAGCCTGGGTCCTTGTTTACCTCCTTTCTGCGCGGCGTCTTATGGCACGGAGTTCTTCGTACACGGAATCTATGGGTGTTCGATATTTGGGAGTCCTCACGTACTTCGTGGTGCACTTCATAGCAAACAATATGGCGCTTTCTACATGGGACTCCGACGTAATAGTTGCGCATGACTTGTGGGGGTCCGCTAGATCCCCTGTTCCATGGCCCGCGTGTGGGGGCCTTTGAACGAGCGCGCTTCCCCGCGCTCGTGACGTCACCCCGCGGGCCGACGCGCCGACGGGCGCCTACCGCGCCGTTGCCGTTCCTCCTCGCCCAGCCTCCGGCCTCCTCTCCCCCGCCCCTTATAGGCTCGACGCGCGCGCTTCGCGCTCTCTCTGCTCTTGCTTTTGCTCTGGGCTCTTCCTCCGGCTCTAGCCCCATGGATAGGGGAGATGGGGGAATGGAGGAGATGGGAGTCTGATACCGGGGCGCTCCTTGTCCCCGGCTGGCTCGTCTCCTCCCCGCCGCGCCGGCCGGTCGGGCGCTGTTTGGCCCTGATCGGACGCGCAGGGTAGGCCTCTGGTCACCTTGCGAGCGGCCCGCGTGCAACCTCGGCCATGGTCGCCTGTTTGGGCGACGCCGTAGGACGCGTGTCGGTACAGTGTAGTTCTTAACCCGGTCTTGGCGTTATTATGCACTGTACGACTCGGCCAATAAACCCCATGGTTCGTCCTGGCCCTTTGGAGCCTGTCGTCGCCTGTGTCGGTGAGTCGAACCCGTCGCGGCGTCTCCCTTGTGGACGCCGCGAACCTCCCTGGGGCATTTTGGATGGGTCATTTCCGGGCGAATGGGGAACACCCTGAACCCTCTTAGCCCGCATGGGACCAACGAGCCCACATTGGCGCCCAACACGGTATCGACACTGCGCGACGGAACAGGCCCCTGGCCTTAGTCCCTGTGCGATTTACTGTGAGGTGAGCGGTTAGGCTTTTGAGCACCACGCTGTTTTTAGCAACGTGCTCGGGCCATCCGCCGCTGCCCGCGGACCGAGGCACTTATCGCCCAACCCGCGCCAGCAATCGGCTTTTGGGAGCACGACGCTTCGTCGTAACGCCGGTAACGCGCTCCCTCCGCTCACCGCTGCCCGCGAACCGAGGCACTTATCGCCCGACCCGCGCCAGCATCTCCTGTGTTCGGTACGACTCAACGTAGCGGCGATCCCGAGCCTGCGAACTTGACGTACGATTTGAACGGGAGCAGAGCCATACGCTCGCTACGTCGGAAACGAGAACATCTTTTGCTCGGACGGCGTTAGCCTGCGGCCAACGTATCTCCACGTGCAGACGCCAAAAGGCCCTGGTGGCCAAGTTTGCGTCTCGCTAAGGAGCCCCCTGCGCCTCGTCGAGAAGGAGCCTCCCCGCTCTGATGACGATAATGCGCATTCGTCCTACCACGTGCGAGCGCCTATCGCGCATAGCACGCGTGGACGCCAGGGCCCTGTCGCAAAAGAGCACCTTTCGCTCCCACGACACGGCCGGGACAGCGTAGCACACCCCGGCGCGGGCATTGTACGACCCTTTGTTGTCGATCTTGCCCGGCGCGCGTGAGATGCAGTGCGCTGAGGTCCACGCTAGGCCCACTGGGGAGCACTCTGTTTCCCAGGCATAGCTCGCCTTACGATCTCGTGGTTTCCAAAGCACGGCGGCCCGCCTCGCCGCGTAGTGCTACGGACTACTTAGAGATCGGGCCAACACGTTCTGACCGAGTTTGACGGTTTCGTCGACAAAAGTTCGTTCGTAGTGGAGACGGACCACGTGGCATTCAGCTGGCTTAAGCGGATACGCGAACCACGCGTGCTGGCCATATAAGCTGCGCCCGTGAAAACGTCGCCGTGCGCAACGGGAGCGGTAGCACCACGTGGTGGCGGACGCCTGTCGCGAGCCCCCGTGCCCGCTTGAATGCTCCTGACGCGCCGTGCACCCGACTGGCCCCGTAGCCACGTGCTGAACGTCGGCCAGTTGGTGCGAGCCCCGAAGGGAATGCATTAAGCGTGCAAACGTTGCAATTCCCGGGCGATATCGCATACCGAGCAGACCCATTGTCAGCCGGTATTGCATCCAGCAGAGACGAGCAGGTGCCCGGTGATCAGAACGATCCGTGTTGTAAATATGATTTTAACTGGCTCTGTGTGAGTCGTGCTCTGTGTGAGCGGGCGACGCGGTCGCCGGAGGCTACTAACCGCTGGTATTGTGGTCAGCCTCGAGCGCTTTGCAGCTCGTACTGCTGCAGGCGCGTTTTTTTATTTCTCGGATTCGTATCTGCTACATGCTCAATGTCTCTCGCTGAAGTTTATCCCACCGAAGGAAATTCCCCCTGAGAGTTTCACGGTGGTGAGCACCCGCAGTTTGAGGAAGGTGTACGATACTTCCGTGACTCGCGGGCGGCTGGGCGAGTGGCCGCAAGACTTTACGAAGTTGTGCTGCTCCACGACCTGGCCAAGCATGTAGCGAGCTGATCTCCACTATCCTCGCTCTTGCCGTTGCGCTGAAGGAAGGGAAACGCGAACGTGGCGGCAAATATCAGCCCCAGTCGCTAACCCGGAGTTCCTGACGCGCGCCGCACCCGACCGAACCTATCCCACGTGCTCGCACGTGGTCGTCGGTGCGATCGTCGAAAGGAGCACTGCCATGAATTTGGCAATCCCTAGACGAGAGGCGCACCCGGGGACCATATGTTGTCCGCCGGCATCGCCTTATGCAGAACAAACCTCCTCCGAACGCAGCACGAAGGTCCGATTTGTAAATATGTAAATAGTAGGTCGTTTTGGCTCTGTGTGAGTCGCGCTCCGAGATGGAGCGGGCGACGCTTTCGTTGGAGGCCTATAACCGCTGGTACTGCGGTGGGTCTCGTGCGCTATGCAGCCAGGCTGCTGCAAGCGCGTTTTTATTTTTGGCACGGACCCGTGCCTGCGAGGAGCGGATGGGAGTTCTGCCGATAAAATCTCACCCGATAAGGCCCCACGAGGCTCAGCAAGGGTGGCGATTTACCGCAGTCTAGGGAAGCCGCGTTGAGCTTCCCCGACTCGCGAAGGGCCGGATAAGCGAGCGACCGTAAGACTTTTATTAAGTTGTGTCACTCTGCTTGAATTCGGGCCGAGCGCACATCGAGGAGCCTTTTGCTTCTCGCTCGTGCAGCCGCGTGCCACAGCGCGAAGTCCGGATCCCTCAATCTATCCGACTTCATGCAGCCAATCGAGAGGCGCAAACCACGGCAAAATACGGCGTACACTTTGGGGGACTCGAATCCCGGGGGCCGTAGTCGTCGGTTCCTTCGGGCTGCCGCTGTTTGCTTCGCTGATGGGCAACATTTTGCGCCTGCGGAAGCACTAGGCATGGCGATGAGGACAAAGGACCGCGATATTCACCCGTTGGCTTTCTCCGCGGGCCTGATCTCGCATCCTCACGTCCGAGCGGTCCGTTTGCGAGGGCGACCTTTACGGCCCCACGGGCCGACTCGACGGAACGCCGAATCGCTACACCTAACGCTGGCAAGCGGCATTGTCCCAGCCACGGGAAGTTTAGGCTTAGCGACGCTGTCTCCGCGATGCCACCCCGGCAGCGAACTTGTCGGACTGCTCAACGGCGAGCGGAGACACGTCACGCGAGGCGACGGTCCGCTGTTTGGCCCAATAAGCCCACGTGATCAGACAGGCACACCCTCTCTCCTGAAGGCGGTCGTAGGGACCACCGCGGGAGAGGGAGGTCGCGCGGGGAGAACGGGCTTACCTACTTCCCTATAACCGCGTGACCTACAAGGTTCCTCTCCCTCGCAACAGGTGCCCGTCCACCTTGTGAGGGGGGGGGGAGGGGAGAGCGGTACGTGACGTGGGACTGCGGCCCTTCCTTCCATTGGCCGCAGCAGGACGGACACCCCGTGACCCCTAGCGGCAGGCGCAGGTGCTCTCACGTGATAGTTGGGGGGGTTGGTTTACCCGACCCTCGTCATTCGGGTCGTCAGGCAGCGCGCGCACCAGTCCACCGGCTCCACCTCGTTCCCTGGCATTGGACCCACGTGGTTGTCCGCTGTCCCGCCGCAGTACCTGCGCTAACCTGCCGACTTCTCCGGTCCCCGCTCCTGCCGCTGCTGTTCACACCCCGATGCCCAGGCCATCACCGCGGACCATGGCATCGCAGGGTGAGCCCGCTCCCAGCAAGCCGGGACGCCGCAAGAGGCAAAGGCTTCCCGCTTCGCCCGTGTGGCCAGCGCATGGGAACGGAGGGCACCGCTGCTGCTACGGCGCGCCCTTCACGTGCGCCTCGCAGCAGCGCCCGGGCGCGCCCTTCGTGTGCACCTCTCAGCATCACCCTGGCGCGTCCTTCACATGCGCCTCACGGCAGCACCCGGGCGGCTCCCGCTGCAGCCCCCTTCATCGTCTGGCCCCACCGTCCGAGCCGCTGCCAGCCGCGCCGCCGAAGAAGGTCCGCCTGTGGCCACTTGGACGTACGAAAGGGGCAACCAACCCGCCGACGAGCTTCTTCTCGTCAAAGCGGTGGAGCGGCAGAGGAGGGGGCGAGCGGGCCATCCCGAGGCCCGCTTGCACCAGCTATTCCAGGGCCGGACCTTGCCGCTCGACCTGGGGCGGCGCGGCGTGGAGGCCGTCCCTGCAGCCGCCGGCGGGGCCGCGGCCCAGGCCCCCTTGGTGGACCTCGACCAGCCTGGCTCCCAGCACCATCCAGCCGGAATCCAGACTCCGGAGTTCCCGCCGGCCCAGCTTGAGGCCGTGGTCCAGGGCCCTCGCCACCAACGGGGCCTTCGCCGCGGCCATCGCGTCTCGGGTCTTCGCGACGCCCGCCTCCGCGGCGGCCGAGCTGGAGGACGTGATAATGGTGCCCCAAGCCACGGAGCCCCAATAAAAGTAGAGTCCAACCCCCCTTTTCCGTTCCCTGCTTGTCCCTGCCTTTTTGGAGGCGGCGTTGCCCGGTCCGCTTAGATCGGGCTCGGTTTTGAGGAGGGGGGGATGTGGGGGTCCGCTAGATCCCCTGGTCCATGGCCCGCGTGTGGGGGCCTTTGAACGAGCGCGCTTCTCCGCGCTCGTGACGTCACCCCGCGGGCCGACGCGCCGACGGGCGCCTACCGCGCCGTTGCCGTTCCTCCTCGCCCAGCCTCCGGCCTCCTCTCCCCCTTACCTTATAGGCTCTACGCGCGCGCTTCGCGCTCTCTCTGCTCTTGCTTTTGCTCTGGGCTCTTCCTCCGGCTCTAGCCCCATGGACAGGGGAGATGGGGGAATGGAGGAGATGGGAGTCTGATACCGGGGCGCTCCTTGTCCCCGGCTGGCTCGTCTCCTCCCCGCCGCGCCGGCCGGTCGGGCGCTGTTTGGCCCTGATCGGACGCGCAGGGTAGGCCTCTGGTCACCTTGCGAGCGGCCCGCGTGCAACCTCGGCCATGGTCGCCTGTTTGGGCGACGCCGTAGGACGCGTGTCGGTACAGTGTAGTTCTTAACCCGGTCTTGCGTTATTATGCACTGTACGACTCGGCCAATAAACCCCATGGTTCGTCCTGGCCCTTTGGAGCCTGTCGTCGCCTGTGTCGGTGAGTCGAACCCGTCGCGGCGTCTCTCTTGTGGACGCCGCGAACCTCCCTGGGGCATTTTGGATGGGTCATTTCCGGGCGAATGGGGAACACCCTGAACCCTCTTAGCCCGCAGGGGACCAACGAGCCCACTTTGGCGCTCGACGTCTCTAACGAAGCTAGCCGGGGTCGTTTGTTATCCCGCAGCTAGACCCAGTATGCCCACAGACTCCTCAACCATCAACGTAAACTTCCGCCAACCAGTACAACGGATCCAAGGGACATCAGACGTGTGGAACCAGCGAAGTTGTACGTAGGTTTGAATGTGGTCAATCCTATGTGACTCAACATCACAACACCAAGTTGCAGATGGCGATAGAGTCCTTGATACGATTGCAAGGTCCAAGCAACTACTGTACGAGAGCCCACGAAGAAAGGTAGGAGAACCGTCGTTAATAACCACGAAGCTTGCGTCGTAAGTAAAGTCTGCAAGGTCCTTTCCTTTCTTGTTAGTAGCCGCACTGCCCAGCAGAGGGTGGTGGGCATTAAAATCACCAACGATAATGTGTGGACCGGGACAAGTGTGCACCATAGGGCTCAGGTACGTGCAGTCAACGTCCGCGCGTGGAATCTAAGCCCCGATGACCGAAATGACTCGACGCTTGCCCGTTAACATCACGCAGATATATTCATTTGAAACTTGAGCACAAAGCGCATGTCTGACGTAAGGTATGTCCTGTCGTACGCATAATAATACCTTGCTAGGTATTCCTTCCTTCTGTTACAGCAGGAGAACGTAACCGGAGAGACGAAGCGGGGCAGATATGTTTGGCTCACATATAACCACGACAGGGAACTTGTACTTAAACATGCGCTGTCGAAAATCTGACATCCGCCTTCGTAGACCTCTGGCGTTCCATTGCATCACGAAAGAATTGTGAAGACTCTCTTCCAGTAAAGTTATGCCGGTTTGTTGCGCCATAATAAATCACTGGCGTGCCTCAATGAGCGGCTCCAACGCATCTAGAACCTGCACAAAAGTTTCTCAGATTGATTTTTCAGACCAGCGACCAGTTTTCACATAGTGTTTAGCAGCTGTTTAAGCATGCGTAACACCTTCTCATCGGCGAGCCTCTCTTCATTGCTGTGCTTTTAATGTGGGCCGTTCACTACAATGGCTGACGTGTTTGCAGCAGAAGCCGTTTGCGGCAATGGAGGCCAGTCATCGGCGGATACAGTTCCAGAGGCAATATTTGCCCGACGAAGAGGAACAGGAAGAAGTCGGGGGTTTTCATGTGTCAACAGTTGTGCGGGTGGCGCCAACGGTGGCGCCGCTGTGATTTTTAAATACCCGGGGCGAGGTATACTGCGTGACTGTCGACGTCTGCAACGGGAGCTTCGACGACGTGTTCGAACGGAAGCTGCAGCCTCTCTGTGCGTAGAGTTATCCCTAACCATAGTGCGCAGAACTCGACGCTCATACATCAGTTTTTGGCATTCAGTAGAGGTTGCCTCGAGAGGACCCGAACAGTTTGCACATATCAGCGTGCCTTTCCAGTTAACATGGTCATGAGCATCACCACATCGCTTGCATGCTGCGGCATTCTTACAAGCAGCACTGACATGACCTAGGTTCTGACACTTATGGCACTGAAGGAGCCATGACAGATACGGACGCACACGATGTCGTACGTAGCCTACCTTCACAGACGCTGGCAGCGAATCGCACTGAAACACTACCTTCACGCATCGCGAGCGACCGATGCGATGAATGTCCAGGATGCGGACCGTTGACGAAAGGAGCTGCACTAGGTCACTGCCATTGATCTCCTGGTCTAGATCAGAGATGACACCAGTCGTTGTTCCCTTTCCGTGAGCCAACAACAAACGCACCTCGAAGTTTCTTAACCCTGTGATGGCCTTAAAATTTTCTATGATGCCGTCGGTGGTCACATCAACCGTTAGCACGTTCAATCGGGCATTGATCTGGATTTCGTTAACCTGGTTAACGGGAACCCGGCGAAAGTACTCTGTCAGTTTCTGACGGTTCAACGTATTTAGGTTATCAATCTCCTTGACAGGCACATAACCAACCGTGAAGACCTTCGGACCAGTGGTCAATCCGGCCATCTTCTCACTTGTCATTGAGGTGCGGCCAAATTTCCTGTTCAAACGACGTCCTGTGATGACGGTGAATTCGCTGTCCGAGTCCATTTCCTCAGTCATGGAGCCTTCCGACGATTCTTGGCAGCGAAGAGATTCCAGGTTGTCGGCTGCCGGCAGCGGAGACGACGCCGACTGCTGTGCTGGGTCGGGGGGACGGGCGGGTTCATTATCCCCCATCCTTGAAGATATCGTGTCGAGTGCGAAAAAACAAGAGAGCCCAAGGAACAGAACCTTAATTCTGCTTCTTCTTCTTCTTAAACAATAAACAAGATTTAAGGGGTGGCAAAGAAGAGATGAGGCAGTATCCGCCCGCCTTCTTACCCTTCGAAAGACGCTCCTGCCCGTTTTTTCTCCGCGGACGCACAACCGGGCTCCAGCTGCGGACGCCGCCGCTCTAGCCCGGCCGTGGCCGACGCTACTGCGTTCGGAACACCTTTCCCGTGAATCCCATATAACGGCTGCCAGAATCTGTGCTTTCACTCTTTGTAGAGCCACGACTGGGAATTCAAGTGACGTCGCATGGGCAATTGTTGTGGGTGTCGTTTACAGGTTTGATTTCAAACCCCACTCACAGCATGGATTGGATATTTTTGTCATGAACCTTGTGTTCGTGCATGCTAATGTACCCCACACTAAAGTTCATGTGGTAGTCGTGTAATTTGTTTGCTTATGTGTTGTGTGCACGCCTGCATGTGTGCGTGCGTGCGTGCGGCGCTACACTGTACTTCGGGATTCACAGCACTTCGCAAGAGTAGCCGTACTCCATTGCTTGTTTCTTCTGTTTCACCCTGTACTTCTAGTGAACCACGCAAGGAATTCCTAGAGCTGTTGGTGGGTGCTCCCAAATAAATAAATAAATAAATAAATAAATAAATAAATAAATAAATAAATAAATAAATAATCCTGAATACAACGAGTTCTCGACTTACGATAGCAGGGTAATTTTATCTAGCAGGCTGGTTTCGTCGACTGTGCAAGAATATACCCACTGCGTCCTTAAATTTCAATATCAAATTTTATTTTTAAGACAAGGATCAGTATAGTTGATCTATGCAAAATATTGCACGGACTATTATACGCTAACTGAAATGAAGAAAAGCAGTAAGTTAATTCGCTCATATGCAAGAACTTTAAAGGCCAACTGCACACAGACTTTTGCTTTCTACAGAGTCACGGAAACAACCTCTTCCCGCAACAAGTTCAACACGTTTCCGCAGGCCAGTGACTGAAAAGAGAAACGTGTACCGTACAAGTCTCTAGACCCCGGCCAGACTTACTACAGGACGCAGCGAAGGTTCTGCGGGTAGTTTCATCGCTACACCACCACAGCATATCACATGAAATTTATAAATGGCTTAAAAGCAACGATGGGTTTTGATTTTTGTGAAGAAATAAAGTAAATATTCATCGCCCGTCGACGGTAACAGTATCGTTTCATTTAGCCGCCATGGGATAGAACTAGGGGAAGCACAGTATTGTTTGCTTGATCTTCTTTACCACAACAAATCAACCAATTGCGGCCGAAATCTGCGCGACAGTATACAAAAGAAAACCTTACGATCATGTTTCAAGAAAGCACGTGGAGATGAATAATTTATATGATACGTTGGATTTTACAGGGTTAAACAGTTGCAAAGAAACAATTGCACTGCTAAAGTGCCCTTTTTGATTTCATTTTAAAAACAAACATGTTAGCGCAGTAAGTGAAGCATGATACATTTACACCCGCGCGAAGGAGTAAGATTTCACTAAATTAAGCTACAGTTGGTTGACCTGGTCCCCCAAGCACACATAACGACAGTGGGGGAAATAAAAATGCCAAATGTTAAAGCAGCACAATTGAATCTGCACCTAGATAACACGACGTGCGGAAGGTGAGAGCTCAGCCTAACTTAGACTATCACGGCTTTCGTAAAATGCCCTAAAATCTCGACACACTACTGTTCTTTCCACATCTATCAGAAGAACATCTGCAGTGGCTTCGGATAATAACCGTAAACGCCAGTTTACCTAAAACAGGCATGCTCCTTTGAAGCATTTGCGCTTGTGCAAGGCCAGTTTTTAGCATTAGGAATGGAATTAAAGGAGTGCCTTACGAAGGATCGCTTATTTGTCCGTACCATACGAACGCCTACAGGAGGCGCGATACGCGCATTGTTTCTCGACGTTGTCGCTTACAACTTCGTGCTGCATGCACATTGCGGAGGCCGATGACACAAGCACAACGCCATTCACGCCAATATTGCAACAAATCAACTTTGAAACATTCGCGTTGCGCAGCGTGCGAGTTGGGCCGTAAACGCTCTACGCCGATACCCTGCTTTAGGCCCAATTCACAGCATACTTTGCATTTCCTGTTGAATGCGATAGCGTTATTAGGCTCATTTTAGATGCAAAGCATCTCTTAGTCGACCCTCCGTCGTGCGGCGTCCGCACCTCTCCTCCTCTCCCGACCATCTGTGATAACACCCCTGTCTCGCCTCCTCCTCTCCACACCAGCTGTCCAATCACGCGCATGCGCGCTTCTCCTCCTCTCCACTCCCTCTGCTTTGCAAATAAACCCAGTCCGAGCTCCACTCAGTTGCTTCTTCGGTACTGCGTCGTGCGATGACTGGAAATGGACGCCAACGATTCTGTTAGCGAACTGGCTGGCACACCTTCAACTAGCGCCAGCCAGCACACTGTCAGTACCGCCAGCACCTCCGAAGACAAGCCTGCACAGAGGAGAGCTCCCGACGCCGAACGTAAACGGCAGGGGATTCCTGGCTTCGAGAGCGAGAAGCCGCTTTGGAACGCCAGCGGCGAGTAGCTGATCCAGATTACACGGGTTTGCATCCCCTCAGGGTTCCCACGTGGCAAGAAGGTGTAATTTTTTCAATTCCACCGCAGCTCCTAGCCGTCCGCTATCCGCCTTGCTCATCAGCGTCCACGGAAATACGTCACCGCTTCCACCCGAAAGCTTCGACTCAGGCAGCAAGATTCGACGGCTCCGCTGAACCTGCTATGTGGCGCCACTGCAACAGAAGTTTTGAAAGGAGGACAATGATATAATGTCGGATACGAAAGAAAGGACACGTGTTTTCATCACGTGCCACGCCTGCGTGCTGAAGTTTGTTGCATGCCCAGTCGCTGGTAGCATGCTCGACAGACACGTTCTCCAGCCGTGCCTGCCACTTACGTTATCACACCAAATCGGGTTTCTAAACTGGTCCTATGCAGAAACTTTCCCATTTAAAGTATAATATGGAAAAGAGCGTGCAACGCCCTGGAACAAAAGATTCAGCGCTGGCGCCCATGCGACTCGCAGCAAACGCCCAAGCCAACAAATCGGCCAGCAAGATGGTGACGCCCTCGTTAGAACGGTCTACATACTTCCTAGCAATAACCTGTCAACGTTTTGTCAACCATTGGCCACCGTGTTTGCATGGAAACGTTTCTGTAAACTTTCTACAGAATGTTTTGTGTAGACTTTATACTCAATCACTGCTGCTAACCGAAGCGTTTATGACAGGACATTTGAAATGTGATGCAGTTGGGAAGGCCGACAATGCGTAGACCGTGCTGTCAATACAGCATAATTGAAGGTCGTCGTTATTCTTCTCTAAAAGATCGTGTAGTGGCAGCAAGGATAAGAAAAATGAACACACCACCAGGTTAGGCTAATCGAGTTCTTGGAAAGATAAACGAAAACATTTTTCGAAGGCATACATTCACACGCGCCACTTTCTGAAACGTAACAACACAACCCCACTTGAGAAACGTACTACAGCCGAAACAACAGAAACTTTTCCCCCCTTTACTATCTTTCTTCAAAACAAATCTACAACACAAAATAACCACACACTGCATGTGGTACGACACACACTGACATAAACCTACCCGGCGTGACTCCGGCTGGGGCTTTGTCAGTTAATCATCCAATCTAGAGTAATTAACGGCTCTAGAAAATCCAACCAATCTGGTACTGGCTCTTGCACTCTCAGCCCTCAACGAACTGCGTGACACTCTCCCGCAGAAACTGCCGGTCCATCGGGCATCCACGCCGTCATGGAGCCACGCCATACGCGCCCGCTCTATGATGAGAGAGAGACAGAGAGAAAACATTTTATTGAGCATTTTCTTGGGTCAGCGGATACTCGTGGCCGCAGGCATGAGCCGAGCGGCGATGTCGGCAGGTCCGGTGACCAGGATGGTTTGCACGCCTGGGTCCGGGCTACTCAGTGCCACCTGCCACTGATCCTCAGGTGTGAATAGGGGAAAGCTATTTTGAGGGCACGCCCCACATTATGTGAGATAGATTGGCTGGGGCGCCGCATAGGGGGCAATCAGGTGTAGGGAACATTGACGGGTGAATGTGCGTTAGCCTTGCGGGGTTTGAAAAAGCGTTTGTTTGTAAGAGGCCCCAGACGTGTACTTGCTCGTTAGTTCGGTTTTTTCGGCAGGAGGGTAGACCCGGCCGCAGAGGCCGCAATGCTGAGTGATGTCATTGTACGACACTAGTCGGTCCCTTGAAGATCTGGCTCCGTGGTTTGGGAACAGGCTAGCTCCCGTCCGGATGGTGAGGCCTCGGACCATTTCGTGAGCTGCCTCGTTTCCGTCGAAGCCAGAGTGTGCCGGGGGACAAGGGGAGATTTCGGTTCAAAATTTTGCGTGCTGCTTTGGAGATTAGGCCGGCAGCAAAATTTTGAATTGCGGTTTTAGAATCAGAGATTACAGTGGTAGGGGTAAGTTGCAGTGAAAGTGCTATAGCTATTGCCGCCTTTTCCGATGTTTCAGGACTGAGGGTCTTGACAGTGGCGGTATCTAACGGGGACCCTCCGGCGTTTACTGCGGCAATGGCGTAGGCCTCGTGATGTCTATACTCAGCTGAATCAAGATACACGACGTCGGGCTTGTTTCCAAATTTTGTCGGAAGAAGTTGAGCTCTTTTTTTCTTCGCTGTACGTGGTGTAGGAGGCGTGTTTCTTGGGGTTGGCCTAATGATCAGGTTTGCGGGCGTGTCATGCGGTATCCGGAGTGCGTCAGTTTGTTTACCAGGGTGTTTGATAGCTAAATTATGCAGTATGTGTACTCCTGTAGGGGTTTGGGTAATCGGCCGTATTGATTTAACAAGCGGGCTTCAAAGAGGTCGTCGGCTTTATTGTAGACTCCTAGTCCCTCGAGTCTGGCTGTGTAGATGCACAGGGGCTGATGCAGGGCTGATTTATAAATTTTTCTGATTAACGGATTCACTTTGCTCAGTTCTGCAGTGCTTGAATTTAGATATGGTAAAGAATAGTTTATTCTGCGGATGACAAATGCTTGTACCAGCCTGATCCTCTCATCTTCTTTTAAACCTTTACGTCTGTTTGAAATTCGGCGAATCAGACCGATTGTTTGGTTTATATGTCTCTCGATTGTCTGGAGAAGTATAGTGTTTACCCGGTTGTTCTCAATTTGGAGGCCCAGGATTTTTAGAGATGAGACCTCCAGAATGCAATTGTCGTTAATGTGTATTCTAATGTCGGGGAGTCGCTGTTTACTTCGTTTAGGGGGGATTAGAAGGAGTTCAGATTTATTTCGTGAGCATGATAATCCTGCTTTCTTTGCTTGTTCTATTACCCCATGTGTGGCCTTCTGCACAGTCTCCTTTATGTATGCGTCGCTACCGCCTCTCATCCAAACAGTGATATCATCTGCATACAGACTACATTTCAGGTCAGGGATCAGGCTTTGCTTTTGGGAATGTTTAATAGTGTCAGGTTAAAGAGGAGGCGGGGAAAGCACTGCCCCTTGCGGTGTGCCCTTGTCTGAAAGTAAAATAGTGTTTCGAGGGTGACGCTTCCTATGTTAATTACTGCAGTTCTGTTTGTAACGAAGTTCCTGATGTAGTTGTATGTGCTGGTTCATTGGTTAATTTATTCTAGTCCTTCCATGATGGCAGCGTGGGTGAGATTGTGGAAAGCCTTGGCAAGGTCCTAGTGCCAGGATTGCCGCCCTGTATATGCTATCTGAAGGGGTTTATAATGTCATGAGATAATCTGGAGCAGAATATCTTGCGTAGACAGTCCAACCTTGGAGCCCATCATTGTGTTGGAGCTGCTGTGAATCTTCTATATGCTGTGTTAGTCTTGCTAGGATGGTATGTTCCATTAGCTTTCCCAAGCATAAGGTTAAATAGATTGGTCTTAGGTGTTCGAGAGTTAAGGGTTTGCCCGGTTGCGGAATAAATACAACTGTCCCGTGTTTCCATGCCTGAGGGATGACACCTTCTTTCCAACGCTGACTGAAAAACTTCGTAATGTTATTAATCGACTCGTCATCTAGGTTCTTCAACATCTTCTTGGGTATTTTGTCTAGGCCAGGGGCCGACCCTGATTGAGGTTTAAGTATTCCCGCATGCACATCTGCCTCCATTATTTCCCTGTCCATCACTGAATTTGGTTGCCCGCTATACTTGGGAAGGGATTTTGGAGTTCCAGAGAAGAGGTAGGTTCTTCTGACCTGTTCTATCAAGTCTCCATCAGTGCCTGGGAACGCGTGGATTATTTCAGTCAGTCTGTGTCTCTGGTCAGTTTTGCTGTGATCTGGGTCAAGGAGATGTCTGAGGAGCTGCCATATTTTTGTTACACTCATGTTTCCTTTCTTTTGATCGCACATTTGGTCCCATTGATCTTGAGATAAGCGCAATGAATGCCTTTCTCTGTCTTTATTAAGTTTAGATACTCTAATTTCGAGTTTTTGGTTGCATTTGTTTTTTCGCCATCTTGTTGATATGCTTTTGTACGCTTCCCACATATGGTTAAGGTGTGGGTCGACAGCTTCAGATGATATTTCCAGATCCAGGTTTTTTGTGGCGGCTTTTAAATCTTTCAAAAGCTGTTCGACCCATTGATATATGCCTGTTGTATTCTCAATACTATTTGGTTCATCGCTCGACTCGCGGATCTTTAGGAAGTCGTCCCAGTTTGCTGCCTAGCAAGGAGTGTGATTTTGTGTGTAATGTCAGTACAGTCTGTATTATATACTGTCGCTACCGAGAGTTGTGTCTGTTGCATTCCAAGCGGCTTTCCTTATGTGTAGTGTGAATGTCAGGGGTGAAATATCTCTGTACACTGTTGCCGATTTGGGTTCGCGTGTTAACTTCAGTTTCTAGCGTGAGGTGATGTATTTGTGCCGGATTCTAGATGTCTCGTTCTTTAGGGTTGCACGGTGGGTACCCCCATGCCAATGTGATGTTCATTAAATTTCCAGAGTATGATGAGAGCGCGAGGTTCAGCTTCTTTACGCGGTAGTGAAAACAAGAGATTAAATTTATGGTCTGTAGCTTTCGGAGCACTCTATAAGATGAATATTAAGAGTTTGGTTTCTCCTCTGTTTTTTGTTAGGATTGTTATAAAGTCAAGGGGAATTTTCACGCTGTCGAATTTTGTTCTATGGGCGGGTAGATTTCTGTTTACCAAGACTGCCGTTTGGGGATCATCAGTATATTGGAAGGCTTTATAGCCTGGCAACTTCACTACTGTGCCCGTTTCCTGTAGTGCTAATATTTCAGGAGGCGTATCCAGGCTTTCTTAATGAAATTGTAAACTGCCCCTGTTACGTTTGAATCCTAGGAAATTCTACAGCCAGACTCGCACGGTGCCGAGTTTTCTATAAGAATTGTTGGCCATATTGGTTATCTTTTTGGGGTGCCTGCGCTGCGGGGTTGCTTACTATGTTTAAAAAACTCTGCATACAATTGTGCAGCTCTCCTCGGAATGATTCTACGGCAGCATGCAAGGTTTACATATTGGTATGTAATGTGTAGTAGTTATTCTGTGTTTCCTTCTACTCGCTATGAAACTCTGTTATGTGTTCCCTAGTCCATGAGGCGTTGCCTTTTAATATAGTGAACCTCCTTTCATGGTCTATTATTTGGGCTGCTTCTGTTTTCTCTGTCGCTGAGACTGTTTCAGTGGTTGCTCGCTTCTTAGCAGCCGGCAGAGCCGACCCCGATTCGTCGTGTTGTAAGTTTTCAATTTCACTTCGGAGTGTTCTGTTCTCTTGTCTTAAGGCCTGATTCTCCTGCATGAGCAGCATGATTTCGGCTGTAATCATAGCTAGTTCTTTCACTAGATCGGGGGGTTTCGGGGGTGGATTTTGTGGAGTAGAGGAGAAGCGAGAGGAAGTACCGGCAAAGATTACCAACTTGTCGCCGCCCGGCTGCTTGTCTTTGGTTGCTTCACGGGCCGTGCTTTTGGTAGAGGTGGATCTTCCTCGTTCGGCTTGTGGGATTTTCTGCCGATTAGCTGAGGGGGATCTGGACTGGTGTAGAGATTGAGATTTCGAGTTTCTTCTTCGGTGGGGATGATTGATCGTTGTCTCCTTTTGAGGAGGGCTAGTCCGGTATGGGAGTCTTGTGCGCCCGAGGTGTCCTCCTTTGCCTCTGCAACGGCTTGAGCGTATGTTCTGTTTTCGCCGCGGCTGGAATCTCTTGGGACAGTCGGTGGAACCCATGATGTGCTGTCCTTCGCACACCACACACTTGGGAACGCCGTTATGTCGTTCTACAGGGTAAGCTGATCCGCACTTGGAACATCTGGCGGTGGGCGTTGAATTTGGGCACACATCTTGACGGTGACCAGGCTGCCTGCACGCAATGCATTATTCTGTCTTGCGTCTGAATGGCTTACACTGGTACGTAGCAGCCAGGTATCTCAAAAAGGGGACCTTGGGGCCGTGAAAAAAGATTTGTGCGTTGTTGGAGCTTCCGAGACGCCTAGCTTCCAAGATCTGTAGATCCGGGTTGTATTCTAGTATGCAGCCGGTAATTTCTTCCGGTGTGTCCTCTTCGGGGATGTTAAAAATGACAACCATGGCCGTGTTTGCTGGCGCGGAGACATGCGTGGTCATCTCGTAGGATTGGTTCTTGACATTAGGCGACTGGATAGTAGCGTATTTCTGGGCTCGTTTTTCTGACGGGGTGCTGATTAGGAGATAATTAGAAAAATGGTGGACCCGAATTTGGTCAGTCGGGTTTCGGAGGACGTTGGCTGCTTGAAAGATAGCGTGGGCAGGAGAAGCTTGGGCCAACAACTTAAGGTTTAGTCCTCCTCTGGGCCGTAGGACCACCTTGATATCCGCCTCCCTCAGTTGCGTCATCGATATGCTTCGGCGAAACGGTCGGCTCTTGTAGGGTTGTTGAGCGTGGTGTTGGTTCAGCGGGGGCGGGTTCTGTAGTGCGGTTTTCGCTTCGTTGAAGGTGCGTTGAGGCCTGCGTATTTTGGCCCAGTTTGCATCATCGAGTTCGCTAGGGTGAATCTCTTCGCCCTCCACGGCGACTTCCATGACGGTCATTGGGACCTAGGCCCATTCGCTAAGCCCAGCTCCGGCGTAGTCGGTGAAGACTGCAGGTTTTGGCCAAGGAAATGCCAGGATTCTCCAAACAACGGGCCCAGGTGAATCCTCTAAGGTTCCGACGCCGATGAATAACAAATTTGAGGGTACGGGAGAGGCATTTCGCCGCACGAGGCGAAAAACACCCAGCTCAAGCGAGGCACTTTCGAACAAGACATCGAACACAGCGCCACCCTATGCTGTGAAGTCCCAGGAGCATATTGAATCGTTCACTTATGGGATATTTTCAGCGAACTTTACACAAAGAATTCACACTTAAGCCGCATGGTATACGGTATTTACCCGCAGAAAATAACGAGGGAGTCCCACCGAAACAACAGAAACGCAAACGAGCACGACATCGTCACCGCAAATTCACCAGAAGTGCACTTCATTTATATATAGCCGCCATCCGCAGGATGCGATGCCGAGTTGAGGCGTGCTCTTGTTGCATGTTTAAAAAAACCGCCCGTTATTATTTCCAAAATATAATACCAGGAAATACTGAGACGCGAACAATTGCACATATCTTCTGGTTTACTTTATAGCTGCAAGCTGTAACCAAACGAAATGGGAAAATGGAATGGGTTGCGAGAAAGCGCGAGCGCCGGCACGCGTGCCGCGTTATGGCTGCCTGGAGTGATTGACGCCTTTCTCCCGGAGGTACGCAAAGAGGGAGGGGCACCGGTGGCGGTTGGTTGAGAGCGGGTTCATGCTTCCAGACAAAGGGGGCGGCGGCTGCAGCATCCATCGCGCCTGCCATCGCTTCACCCAGGCAATGTCGCCTACCAGTGGCCAGCAGCTCCACAACGGCAGAAATCGCGGCCCTTCACGTTGCTGCGGACATCATTAAGGAGTGCGAGCAGACCCTCATCAACCGGAAGGTAGCCATCCTCTAAGATTCGAAGCCTGCTCTCCTGAGGCTCGACCGGGCCCACCTCAGCTGTCTCGCTGCTGAAATGCTTGCCTGCAAACTGCACATCCTCAGCGCCAGAGGCCTCAGCATTCATCTGCAATGACTACCTGCTCACGTAGGCATCAAGGGAAATAGCGAGGCTTATCACCTGGCAAAAGAAGCGCATCATCCATCCACTTCGATGAGTGAGGCAGTCAGGCCCCTGGACGTCGCGCGGTACCTTATCCGAAGGGACCTGCAAGCCATGCATCCTGACTCCCGAGTTGCATTCGGCAAGCCACCGCACGCGCTTCGTTCGAGAGGACTGGCCCGAGCTGACCGTGCTCTCCATCTTCGTCTGCGAATCGGCTGTCACCGCTGCGCGGAAAAATGTCGTAGGATTGGCATCGCCAGTTCACCCACCTGCCCACACTGTCCTGCAATAGAGACACTCGCGCATGCACTGTGCGAGTGTCCACATTATTCGCTGGCTCGAGCAGCGCTGAGCGCGTCATATGCGAAACTGGGACTGCCATCATGCACCTCATCAAACCTTTTGTCCCCGGATTGTCACAAATCAAATCGCGAAAAAGTGTTCCGAGCCCTGCTGGACTTTTTAAAGGACACGGGACTCTCGGACCGGCTATGATGCCGCCAGTGCAGTCCATGCTGCGTGGCTTGTGAACCGTCATCTTATTGCCCCTTTTTATCTTTTTTACTGTCCACCCTTTTTTCTGTCTATCCTCTTCCTAAACTCAGTCTTGATTGGGGTGCCCTCAACCCGAGGGGCAGTTATCGGCTGAGTCGAGTTGCCTTTCTCTTCCAATAAAGAAAACTCTCTCTCTCTCTCTCTCTCTTCAGAGCGGCCAAACCAACGGTGCTGGCCGGATTAGGTTAGCATAGTGGACGATTTTGCACCATCGCCGTTGTTAGAGGCGCCTCAAGCAGTCTGTCGCGAAATATTTACGGGCATAATTTGTTCGTTTCAACCATGTAGCCCTGAGTTTGCGTAAATCATAACACAGCAACGAGCGGTTGCGAGTGGTTGATGCCGGTGGCTGGCGCTTGTTCGGAACCGCTGATTAGCCACGTTTGTCACCGTGAAGATTGAAAGGGACCGGATCGCGAAGTACCAGCCCGTGCGGCTGATGGACGAACTGGTTTTTCCAAGGGAGAAACTTCGCGGCTCGAGGTACGAACAGGTGGAAGTTCCTCACTGTTGCAACTTTTTTTCTAAAAGTGCGAAATTGTTAAATACATACAGAGAGAGAGAGAAAGAGACGTTCATGTGCGTGTGCACGTGTGCGTGTGTGTGTTCGCGCGCGCGTGCGTGTGTGTGTGTGTTTAAAACATGATTCGAACAAAATAACGTAATTTGGCTAACGCCAAGTAAATAGTTTGTTCCCAAATAGTGTGTACCTGTCCAGGTATTTAGAAAAAAGCAACATGAATTAAACCAAATGGGACTCTAGGACGAAGGAATCAGATGTCTGAGTTCAATTGAACTTGCGATAAAGCGCCTCAAAACACTTTCAATGGTCACCTTACAGAAGCTAGTCAATAGACATATGTCAACATAACTTAGATATACTTTCTATATACAACCACCAATAGACAAATGTCAACCTAAATTAAGTAGACTTTCTATATACAACAGTAAATAGACGAGTGTTAACCAGTGTTGCGGAATGGAAATTCCCATCCCATTCCGATTCCATCCGAGGAATTAAAGCTTTTCGTGATTTCATTCCTTTCAATTCCTCGGAATGACAGATGCTAGCCCATTCCCACTCCTGGAATGCACGGAAAGTTCAATTCCATTCGTTTAATTCCTCAACGTAAAAACTGTCTCAGGTGCTCTATCGAGTTACCGAGGAACACAACACAACATGAATCTGACGTAATCATACGCGTTAAAACCTGCAAAAGTGTGATGGAAAATGTGGCGCATGTCACCGAAGTTGGGAGGTGGTTTAAGGTTGGGTACATATCTCGTGCAGAACTACCCAATGCAAAAAATTACCGTGCCTTCGTAACTTAAGTAGAGAGAAGCGAGAAAGCTACAAGAGCGTCCCACTTTTGCTGAACGTGCGTCTAGACCGATCTTGAAACATTTGAAAACACAAACTGCAAGCGAAGATCGAACCCATGCCGCGATCTTTCGCGCACGAAGTACACGCAACTACAGACGATCTAAATGTACACCATTGCGTGGTTTATAAGATAAAGGTATACTATTGTATTCCTTCATGATCCACGCGTGTGTAATCTTATTTAGAACCGCTCATTTTTGTGACTTTCAAGAGAGAGAGAGAGAGATAGACTTATTTTGCGCTCCTCGGTTTAACGCATGCGCCGTGTGTGCAGAGACTTTATCAGAGCTCTTCGGTCGAGCAACTGGTCTAAAGGGGAATATATTAGTTTTTCGACAGAATGCGATAGGTCATACTAAAACTATTTCATTTTAAAAAGGGGAAGTGTCACACTGGCCATTTCTGCATAATAAGTGGCGGGGCGCCACTACCTATAGTACTTGCACGTTAGCATGTTTTAACGGTTTCTTCTTGCGCGGCGCGATATGAAGGAGCTTTTACATTGATGTCTTCTTTTTTCCCGTTTTGTTGCACAGTCTGTGGCGTGCTACCTTGCTGTCTGCTTTGCGTACCATTATATGCCGTGGATAACTCACAAGCATGTCGCGCAGAGCTAGCGCACATGTACATGCTTTCGAAATACTTACTTGAATGCTTTCAAGTGAATTTACAGGATTGAGCGCTAATGTTACTCTACCAACGTGAGAGATGGGACAGCAGCGGCAAGAAACACCGTTAACAGTTCTTGCATTCACCGTAGGAAAGTCGCCACCGCTTCCACGTTGATCTCCATTTCGCTATTTTATTGCCCTGGCATTACCTCGGCACAATTTGTTCAATACAGGACTATATTTATGACCCCCTAATTTAAAGTGACAGAACCATATCGTGACGGGAGTCATCGCAAAATAAAGAAGTATAGACAGGCAGTTTGTTTCCACGAAGGAGCAACATATATGAACAAGGACCTGATCGAAATTGTGAAATGAGACCTTCCTACTTGAATAGTGGCGATGCTCTAACTTTCAAGCCGAGGACTAAGGCTTCGGTAACCAGGTACGTTTGCACCCAGGCGCGAAGGCCACGTGAATAGATGCAAAGCGACCACAATTTTGGCACAACTGGAGGAGAGGGCCACACATTCGGATAGAAGCAAAGCCGGATATCGCACTGCTGCGAGCTGTCAAAGCACTCGCAAAACACGGCGCTAATTTAGCCGCATTTGTTAGAAACAAACGCCTTTCGGCAGGTGTGTGTTCTGCATTGTGTGACACAATATCTGGTGTAATCGTAATCCCAGCTTCCCACTACCGTAGCCACCGTAGCAGAGCGTGAAGAAGAAATCTCTGTAACATCTCCGAAGCTCGCTTCTTGCCTTACGGTGGGTGCCATGCACACAGGGCCCTCACCCGCTTCATTTTAATTCGCTGGAGCCCCGGGGCGGCGCTGAAACACACGGACCGACAGTCGCAGGTTGACTTCGTATTCACGCAAGCACGGAGAAAGGATTATTCAGGAGGCCAAAACAGGGCTTGCGCCGGCGGCACAATATAGTCACGGCGCCCGGCCCGGCACGGCACTGACGCGCCCTCTCATGCGAGGCGCCAAAGGGAGAAGGCTCGCCGGTTCAAGTTCAGGCAGTGCATGGCCTGAATGCCGTCGACAATGCCGACGAATCCCTCGCACGAATGGACTTTTATTGGAGTCGGTTTGCAGCGTAATAAACCTTCGCGTTTCAAACATCGTTGTCGTAAGGCGAAGGGGCTTCGATTTTTTTAGAACGCGAAACCTACAATAAAAAACGTGGTATGATTAGTTCCAGTGAATGATAGTTCTCATCCTTTAAAAGGACACTGAAGTGATTTGTAAACACTGCGGGATTATAATCCCGCAATGTTTGCAATGTTTGCGCAATGTTTGCGCTCGTATACGAGCGCAAATTATTGTCCCGTGTCCAGAGGCCCCGTTTCGACCACTCTGAGCGCGTTTACGCGACTTTTTTTTAGTAGAAAGATCAATTTGAATATGCTGTCCTCCTCTCTGCACTCTCGCCAATTTTCTGTGGAGTTTTTGTGTGACGTCAGGAGGAGAGAAGCTGACAATTGGCTGCTCTACTGTACGGCTCACCGGCCTTCCGGCAGAGTCAAGTCGGCCCAGCGTTTCGTCCGCCGGCCGCCGACGGGTCGTCGCAATTCGTTCGCTCAGTTGAAACGAAGCCAGGACACGTTTGTCAATGGAAGAATGTGCCTTTCTTTACTTTGTTACTTTGTACACTGTATCTAGCGCCAAGTCAAGGTCGCTTCACACAAGCGCTGCACAACCGCACATGCGACGCTTCGCTGACTGGTACGCCAGTAGGAAAATATAAGGCCACTTGAAGGCGGGAGAAAAGTCAGCGAAGTCAATATAGGTACAAAGGAAATAAAATCAACTGAAAATTTTACCGTACAGCGTAGAACTAGGGTGCAGGAAGCACTTTTTTGTGCTCGACAAACAAGCACAGCGGTCAGCAGCACGACCACGCATCTGCGAACGCTTTTCCGTCTAAGAAACGCAATTGTTAGACGTGAGATATTGTGGTAACTTGGGGGACGCTTACTGTACGAGCGCAATACAACGAATAGTCACCGAAGCGGCTTGAAATGCTAAAACTAAATAAAAGTGTAAACTGGTTGTACATTATATACCTTATATTTCCGATTTCAGCAGCGCCCGTTTGTGACCGGGATTTTTCTATTGCTTCACCTAAAGCGCGGTACGGCTTGTAACTAGGGCATTATTTATTAATAACTGCTGCAACAATATCCAGCACTTCTATTTATTTATTTTACATAAGGAAATCTGGCAATTTTCACAATAGATTTCATGATATTGCGATTTTTATGCGTCGCGTCCGTAAAAGAACATGTAAACTATCGCAACGCGCTTGACACGTCATCGGTTGTGCTGCTCCGCAAGCTGCATTTCCTCCTCGCCAGACAGTGACGTTAACGCGCCGCCCGCCCGCGCTGTCCCAGAAAAGCGGATTCCCCCCCTGAAATACTTCTTTCACCGTGCCCGCGAAATGCCTACCAAGTAGGCTTACAAGCCGGGTGTGGAGGGTGGGAGGAGAACGCCAAGCGGAGTCGTAGGTTCATGTTTTATGCGCAAATGGTTTAGATGTTTGGCTTGAAGATTTCGCAGCATCAGCTTTCGGTGAGAAACACCGCGGATTCGGATGCGCGCCGTTCGTCCCCACCGCCACCCCTTCCCTGCTTGTCGATGCTACTCCCCGCCTGTTCGCCTGGTCACACGGCGCCTGCCACTGAGAGAGACGCCGGTCGGCCATCGGCACAACGGACAGTTGTACAGAGAAAGCTATGCCTCAAAAAGCCTGCCAAATCACGAGTTGACCTAACGGCGCCACCAGCCAGACGCGCTTGCCGCCGCTCTAAGTTCACTTTCACACACACTGCGGAAGGCTACGCAGAATCAGTTAATCGAGATGTCGGGTATGCATTCTCGTTTTTGTCACTTGTGACACCTCTTGGAGATATACCGCCGCAGTCGTGGCCACAGAATGATTAAGTAGCTGGAAGGCGCCAGTCATGGTGACACCATCATGTACAAATCCTCATTCCATTCCCATTCAATTCCGGGAAAAATGCGCTTAATTTCATTTCCATTCGATGCTTCCAAGTGTTTTCCTCATTTAATTCGCACTCCATTCTTACATCTCGAAAAGGTAAAATAAATCCGGTATCATTCCAATTCCGGAGTGGTAACTCCGCAACACTGGTGTCAACATACATTAAATAGACTTTTTACAGACAACTGTCAATACAATGTACGAGTATGCAGGATAGCAATAAAGTTGGTAGAATGTCAACAGAACGTCTACAATATGTAAAGAAGCATTTTTGTAAGGATATACACTATCTGCTTCGACCCTCCCCAGGTTTCACGGTAGTGAAGATGGCCCGGGATTTACCGCTTGCTGTCGTTAAAAACAACCAAGCCTATACCCCTAACTAAAAAAAAATGCCAATGATAATGGATACGGACTCAGATATTGCTTTAAATGTGCCTGGGGGTTTCTTTGCGAGAAATATTGTTGACATGTATGACCTATTACTGCAGTTTCAGGAGCTTCTGAAGAATCTACCTGTATATGTACACACCTGTACTACGGTTTTTTATATCTTTAATAGGGTAGGTATAATCAAATGACTCACAGACATACATACAGACAGACAGTCCAAAATGGTCATGTTCAAATACCCCAAAAAAGGCTACCGGCTTCAAAAGCAGAGCGGAAATGCAGTGACCACCCCGAGCCTTTTTTTAGCACCGGTTGGTTCATTGGAGAAGATGTTTTGTTCAACAAGCCACGCCACATATCAGACCCTTATTGCTATAAATAGCACAATCAATACGCTGAGAACAAGTCACGTTTACACCGCTTTTTTTTCTAAGCTGCTTTGCCGCAAGAAATCGTGAAATCCTAGTGTGGACAAATGAGTTTTAGAGCCGTACTGAACCGCAGAACATGAATACAAATTCCCTGTGACGAATGAAGCAGATGTCCCTTTTCCGATGAACAGTCGGAATATGGGAGCTGCAAGGTTTCCTGCGCCGACTTCTGCCAAACAACCGATTCATAGCGTGAATGCGCTGGGGCACTCAGCTATTCGAGCGGCCCACCTAGCAGATGGCACGTTTATAACAGATGAGAAGATCTCCTCTGGAAAAAAATTGGCTCAAATCCACGCTGTGAAGGTGGTTGGAAAGCAAAGCTTTAAACGACATCCACGACAATTGCCCAGGTGACGTCCCTTGAATTCAGACACGTGGCTCTAAAAAGAGTGAAACGAGACATTCTGCCAGCCGTTACCTGGAATTCGCGGGGGCAGTGTCCCGAAGGTAATAGCAGCGTCGGCCACAGCCGGGCTAGAGCGGCGGACGCCGCCGCTTAACCCGGACGTGAGTCGGAAGAAAGCGGACAGGAGCTCCTTTCGAAGGGTTAGACAGCGGAACCTAGCCATCTTGATGTGCTATCTTGGGGCTACACGACCGCGCAACAGAAGCGCAGACCCCCTAACAACAATTCGGCATGCGACCTTACTGATTCCCATTCATACTGATTTAAACTAGTTAGATTAGTAAGTTTGAGAATGGCGAGAAAGGTGGGGGAACTTACAAAATTACTATTTATCAGAACCTGTTGCTACTTTCGCCTTTTGTAATGCCTCGTAAAACACAACCGAATTGGTAATCACCAGTTTAGAAAGCGGAGTCCCATTCGCGGCCAGCAGTGCGCAATAGGTAGCGTTTCTCTTGCGGCCAGATGTCTATATGCTGTCTCTACATTTTGTTTTCCCGCTATGGAAACCAATCCTTAACCTATGTTTGCCGTGCGACAACTTAATTCCGTCGGGTGCGATTTACCCTGGAGGTGTTCTCGAACAAGTTAATCAAGCCATGCGAAGGCACCACGCAATGGACGGGAAGCTGCACCAAAACAGACCCAGAAAACCGCCGTTGAAGCAGACGACAAAGTCGCACCGCCGATGCCGACGCCAGCGAGCAGGCACTCCCGCGCTGGAAACGCTGGGTAAATTGGCGGCGCTATCTCTAGTGTGCTTCGTTGAGTGAAACCCTCCGCCCCCTTCCGTTCTCCCGCCGCCGCCTGCGACGGGTTAAGAGTTTGTTGTCCCGCACGCCACGAAGGAACCGTTGGCTGGTAGAGCTAGAAAGAATTGCTTTAAAACAAGCTATGTCACGACTCCATATTTAGTCCTAACTTGCAGGATATGTACCAACGTATACGGCTTCTCGGACAGGAAGGAAATTTTAGCGGGCCCTTTTTTAGCCTGTGAAATTCTGCATTGGGGGAACGATAAAAGCATGCGCCAGAGAGGCGGGTGTTTGCACGTGCGCCCTCCAAACACGCTTTCCGGGACAGACTGCGTGTGCTAACGGAAGCCAACCGCTGTCCCCTGGAACCATTCGCTCGGGTTTTTGTTTGCCATTGTGTTCCCGACCCGCGCGCGTCAGCACGAACGCGCCCTCGCACGTGTGTTGCCGCCTACAAAACACCTTCGCGCTTTATTCACCTCCGTTTGCAGTTAGCGGCGACAAGCGCTGGGCCCACTGTTCTGCGCCGTTTGCCGAGCCGTAAGAGACGTATCGGTTTGTGAACGACACCACGCGCTCGCCGCAAAGCAATCATCATTATGAATGCCGAACACGTTTTGCGGTATCCGGATTCCGATTGCCGAGCCGCACTTGCAGACACAACTGTATTCACCACTGTAACATCGCCACCCGGCTCTGTATATAAATGCATGTGGAAATTGTGAAGTCGGAAGGGAATATTATAGGGCGATAAGTTGGAGACCAGTTATCAGTGCGCAAGAATGGATAAGCCACCGTGCACAAAGCGCTGAAATGTGGACTGATGCTCACCTCGTCCTTCTACTCGAACAACTTAATTGCCACATACAGGCTTAGCGATCAGCTGTGTCATCCCGCCGTTATTGATCGCGGTTGCAATGTACAAACCCGCTCTCTGCTTATTCCGGCCGC
Organism: Haemaphysalis longicornis; assembly: GCA_013339765.2. Taxonomy (NCBI): domain Eukaryota; kingdom Metazoa; phylum Arthropoda; class Arachnida; order Ixodida; family Ixodidae; genus Haemaphysalis; species Haemaphysalis longicornis. The sequence continues at coordinate 160,255,555 of CM023454.1, forward strand.
TGACTCAGCCATATGCGTAACTTTCCCACAGGGCAGGCAAGGCAACCTGCAAGTGGTGAGATGGTTTTGCGAAGTCAGTGGTGAGCACAACTGTTGAACG
>CM023454.1:160255754-160803254 GCA_013339765.2 Haemaphysalis longicornis
GCAAAATGTTGAGCGTAAACATTTACATTCTATATTTACCTTCAAGTATTTTCCACATAACTGCCGTGGCTGATATTGCTTTGGACATGAAAGAATGTAACGTTCTTACGGCGATCTCGAAGCAGTGTTCATGCATAGACCGGGCATATTTACGGACAAGTGGTTTTAAGGGATGTAGTTTTGCTGAAATCCAAGAGTTTTGTTGGGCGCAAAACAATTCGCGAAAATTGGATTTTGCAGTGGGCTTTCATTGACATCATGATTATTTGGTTCCAGCGTTGTCGAAGCAGCACCAAAATGTTTGAAACATTGTGATTTGTTTTGACCAGGCAGTGCCAACTGAGTCGACAATTGGTTGCCTGTTCCCGCAATGACGGCATTCGCTGCATGACGACATACCAGCCACAACAACACAAAAGCCGCCCAGTTAGCTGCCGCAGTGTTTAGTCGAGAAATGCCTGGACCAGTGGTTCTCAGCCATGCCTGTGGCGGGGACCTATTACGCCGGGCATGGCGGGAACTCCACAACTGCTTGCGTAGTGAGTTGTTGTAGTGGGAGCACCACCAATGCGATTGGCGAGCATATCGGGCACGCCGGTGTTGGGGAGTGTGGTGATGGAAATGGTGGGCATAATAGTCTGGCGAAAATGCTGGGTGGTAAATTTTCCAGGGAAGGCAGCCGTCATACCAAATATGCATTGATGCATGCATGGTTGCAGGGGAACAATTGACCCACTTTTCTGCTTTATTACAGTCTTCAAAAAAGTAGTACACCGTTATCTCCTTGTCCAAACTCCGCCCCCTGATTTACAGTAATCATCACAGGCTTATGCCAGTCCGGTCTGTCGAACCGTGCCTGCTTTCTGAGTGACGTCAGCAAATGCGTACTTTCACGTGATAAATGGACGCCATCTACTTCGGCTGCAGTAAGGCATACGACCGCGTAAACCATGATTTGCTCCTTCGCAAGCTGTCTGAGTGTGGTCTGTGTCCTGCTTTCTGCGAGTGGTCAATACCTACGTCAAACATAGAACAAACTTTGTTCAGTACACAGGCGCAAAGTCTCATCGCTTCACCGTGCCATCCGGGGTTCCCCAGGGCTCTATTCTCGGCTCTTAACTGTTTAACGTATTTGTGAATTATTTACAGTTGATTACAAAATCCACCACTTTTGCAGTTTACAGACGACATGAAGCTTTACCATGAAGTATTATCACACGCAGACTGCTCCATGCACGCCATTTCACTCCGATGCAAAACCTGGACCTAATTTTTTTGAAGACAGTTGGTATTACACACACTCAAAAGAATTATCCTTTAAGCTTTTGTGCCACCTTTACTCTCAGACGATAAAACGAGCAAGCGTAACATCCGACTTGGGTGTTTTCATAGATTCTAAGCTTCGGCTGACACCTCAACTATCTAGCACACACATCTCTTCGGACGCACGGTACGATCTCTCGTGCAACAAAGATTTCTTGACAGGATCGTGTTTTCTAGTCCTGTCTAAGCCCCTTGGTATCCCAAGGGTGGAGTTTGCTTTCGCAGTCTGCAACTGTATGAGGGCGTCATCATCTTTGCGCTTGTAGAGGGTGCAATAAAAGTTCTCTCGCGTCTTCTCTCGCCGCTAAAATACGCCTATAACTACGTCCACAAGGGTGTAAACACGGGAGAATTACAATGTAGACGCACTAACCGCAATTTGTTTCGGTTCAGGTGCATTCATTAACCATTCGACATCCAGAAACTAGTGACCTCTGTTTGGAGAATGGCCCCAATGCCAGAACTCCGTCCTCACATGTCATTTGATGTAACGACTACAGAGATGCTGGCTCCAGTCTGCCATGTGCATCGCGTTTATAATAATAATATTGTGTATCTTAAGACGTCTTCTTAGGCAATATTAAGTCTTTCAAACGTGAGTTTAAAAATGCAAGTGTCAAAAGCTCTTCATTTCCCCTCAGTATGGTATTTAAGGGATTCCGAGTTCCCGTATGCGTACGTGCGTGTGTTAAAGCGTGCGTATGTGTTGTTCAAGCATATCAATATCCTTTACATATATTTCGCGACATCTGTATTCTCCAGTATGATTGGAACACTTGAATGTTCAGGACATCAGTGTTTTCATACGCCTGAACCTTTTCATAAACCCTGCCTTCGTGTATGCTTAGGTACCGAATAGCAATGTCATATCTTATACGTTAATTTGCGTGCTTGTGCGTTCGCGTGTGTGTGCGTGTGTGTATGCTTGTGTGTGTATGTGCGCGCGCGCGCACGCATGTGTGTGTGTGTGTGTGTGTGTGTGCGTGCGTGTGCGTGCGTGTGTGGTGCTACACTGTGCTTCGTGATTCACGGCACTTGTGACCAGTATCCACACTTCATTGTCTGTTCCTTCTGTGTGTCGCCTTGTACTTCTAGGGCACCACCCAAGGAAGGCCCAGAGTTGTTGGTGGGCACTCCCAAATAAACAAATAAACAAATAAATAAATAAAACAAACAAACAAACAAATAATAAATAAATAAATAAATAAATAAATAAAAAATCCCTGTCAGTTTTGCTGCCACATCGACAAGAAGTAGTACCAGGGCCTCTGCTCACGCAACAGCGTTATTTTTATTGTGCACGTGCAGGGGCGGCTCTCTTGATGGCCCAGAGAGAGAGAATAGCTTTAATGAAAACCAGTGATGTTAGCCGAGCCGTCGGGCTGGCTTGCTACGCTAGATGAGAGAAGAAAACAAAACAAAAAAAAAAAAGAGAAAAAAAAATGTGAAAACGAAATGATGTCATTTGATGCGGCCAAAATTTTCAATCACAAAACTCTGTCCAGTTCTGTGCTCCGAAGGAACTCCAAAAGAGCTTTGATTGCACGCGCAGCCTGACTGGGAATCGACCATGGACCCAAAACAGCCCTCAGCTCAAGTCCCGCACCAAGCAGCCTGCACAAAGATAATATGAGTTTCTGGCTGTGCACGGTGTACTTTGGACACACGCATATAACATGATGGATGTCTTCTCGTGAGTCACATTTGTAGCAAAGAGGTAAGGGTGCCTGCTGGATTTTGTACAGGTAATGTCCCGTGTAGGCCACATTCAAGCGCAGCCTATGCAGAATGGCTTCCTCCTGCTTGCTAAGTCAAGGTGGCATTCTGAAGGTAAGTGTTAGCTTCGACCGCCATCTGACATTACGCCTCACATCCGAAGCCTAAAAGATAAGTCAACGTCATTCGCGCACATCTTCGGCATGCTTTCCAACAGCACTGATGGATGCAGCGTCAGCTCTCTTTTACGGCTATACGACGCCCTCTGCGAAGGCTTACTTCGCTATAGCCTCCCAGCTCTGACTTCTCTTTCCAAAGGGAATTATAAAATACTAGAGGGGTTGCAGGCTCGAATACTGAGGATATGTCTTGGTGTCCCGAAGACCACCTCCACAATGGGAACCATGACCGAGAGCAGACGGCTTCCGCCCACTGCTTTGCAGGCAATGGAGCAACTTCGCACGCGCCTGCGCGTTGTGGCAAGGCAACATGGGCATCCTCTTGCTGCCGCCTGGGCCTCTGAAGTGCAGCACGCTATGCCCTTCCAGTGTCAGCCTTCAGCCTCCCAATTGAAACATTTAACCGTGGGATTCTGAAAGTATGAGGCAGGCCACGGGTCTGGCTAAGGAATCTTAAAAAAACGAGCTATATTTACTACTGCAGACCGAGAAATAATAAACAGTATTCAAAAAGGATGAACAAATGAAAAATATTGCCTTGAAAAATAGTAGATACAAATACGGCTCACTCCAACAATTTTTGCATTTCATTCACGTCTTCAGTCTCTTCCCATTTTTTAAAATATATGCTACCACTGAGCTTGAAATAATGTTCAAGAATTAGGAACGTAATATTTGTTTAATTGTGCTGATACCCCATAACAATACCAACTTGAATCTAGTACGACAGCGAGGCAAACATCATGTTCTGGTTGCGTTGTAGCATTGCGGGGCGAACCAGTCATGAAAGCAAACATTTGAGCATAATACAGTGATAACGTCTAATATTTTAAAATGTTTATGAACACCAGGAGTTCTTGTATTACGACAGTAAGCTAAGTTTATTTAGCAGGCTCGTCTGCCGTGCTCCACAAGAATATATCCCCTGCTTCTTTAAATTTCTACAGCAAATTTTATTTTCAACACACGGATCAGTATAGTTGATCTTTGGGAAGATTCGCACGCACTTTTATACACTAACCGAAATCAAGCAAATCAGTTTTGTTCTTATGCAAGGACTTTGAAGGCCAACTGCACACTAGGTTTGCTTTCTGTAAACTTTGTTTAACTAAGTTATTTACGCGTGCACAATCGCCGTGGCTTGGTGCACACGCATCAGAATGACTTCAAGTGTTCTGAATAGCTCTATAGCAGACGAGGTTGTAGCTGCAGGAGAGTCACTGAAACAACAAGTTCCCGCAACAAGTACAAGTTTCCGCGGTACAGTGATTTTGAAGAAAAACTTGTACCATGCATATCTCTAGACACTTACTGCAGGACGTAGTGAAGGTTCCCCCGGTAGATTCTCTGCTACACCCCCACGGTGTACCGCATTCGTTATAAAAATGCACAAAAAGAAGTGATGGGTTCTGTTTTTTTTTCGGAGAGAAAAGAAGGGAATAATCATCGCCCGTGGACTGCAGCAGTATTGTTTCATTTAGCGGCTATAGGATACAACTCGAAAAAACACGTGATTGTTTGTTCGCACTTTTTTATGACAACAAATCAACAAATTACTGCCGAAGTCTGCGCGACAGTATCCTCGGTATTCAATTGCGTGGAATGCATGCAGGCAACCATGTGTGCGCCGCCATATCTGGGGCCAAGCGCCAAACGCACCCCTCTTCTGCTCCATGCAACCATGTGAGTGCGCCGTCACTCGTTACGTCGGGCTTCGTGGGATGGCGGCACTTGTCCAGCTAAGCACGACTGTGAAACACATGACTGTGTTTCACGTTACGAACTCTTCGCCGAACACAGAGTATTGCGTCGAGTTCAGTGTGAGTGCAATTAATAACATCTGTGTTGGCGCAACAGTTTAGAATCGGATTGGAACGGAGCAGATGACGCACGCCGGTGTCTTTTTTTTTCTTCGGCGTGCCGCCGCAGTGGCCCAGGCTGCGCCGTGTCCGTGGTGCATCGGCCATGTCTGTGGCCGTTTCCTGTGTTGCCAAGCGAAGAAATTCAGCGCTAAACTTTTCAACGAATACCGTCGATACAAAAGAAGGCCTTACATCCATGTTCGAAGAAAGCACATTGGTTGCATATTTTATATGGTACAGTGGGCCTTACTGAGTTAAATCTTTCGAAATAAACAATGGCACTATTTAAGTTCTGTTTGCGATTTCATTTAAAAACAAGCATATTAACACGGCAAAAGAAGCATGATACATTTTAACTAGCATGGAGTGGTAAGATTTCGCTAAATTAAGCTACAGATGGTTGGCGAGGTCCTCCGAGCACACCTAACGACAGGTTGGGAAATAAAAATGCCAAAAGTTTAAAACAGCATAATGGAATCTGCACCTAGATAACGGGATGCGCGGAAGTTCAGGGCTCAGCTAACTTATACCACTCTCGAATTTTCAAAAATGCTCTAAAATCTTCACGCAATACTGTTCTTTTCCCGTCTATCAGAAGACCGTCTGCAATGGCCATGGATGGTAACCGTCACAGCAAGCGTACATAATACAGGCAGCTCCTTTGAAGGCATTTTCCCTTGTGCAAGGCCAATTTTTAGCTTTAAAAATGGATGAAAGCAGTACCTCACGCAGAATTGCTGATGCCAACGCCTACAGAAGGCACGATACGCGCATTCTATCGACGTTGTCGCTTACAACTTCATGCTGCATGCCCATTGCTGAGGCCGATGACACACCCACAACGCCATTCACGCTCGTAATTCAAAAAATGAACCCTGAAACATTTACGGTGCCCAAGGTGCGAGTCGGCGTAAACGCACTACGCCGATAGCGGCTAAATTTATTTACAATACTGCTGACCCGAGTTAAGGGGTCGTAGCAGGGTGGAAAGAAGAGTGTGATACATATCACAATAAAACAGACAAAAAAAACGCGTAGCATCAGCAAAAAAGAACAAAAGAAACAATCAAGATTGAACTGAATACCACTTCACACTGACTATTTACAATTCACAGCATACCTGTTGAAGGCTCAATTCAGGGTATACCTTGCATTTCATTTGTTTTACTCGGTAATTCCCTTCAAGAAAGTGCGCAAACTATTATACATTTGCGCATTAATCTGATAACATGGACCGAACTGATAGTCTTGACATGGCTTAGAGCAAGGAACAAGGCCACGAATCGCGAGAACCTGCTGAGACCCATTTGGCTAACAAAACCGAATGTTCCACTTCTTCCATCCTGAAACCAAGACATAAAGAAATAATAAACGCTGCTTACACCACTGACAATTCGGGAAAGGTTTCTTGTCAAATCTACGTAACGTAGAGATCACACACAACGTGAGTTCCAAGCGCCGAGCGCAAGAGGGATACAACCATGTTCCTTTAAATAAAAGGGACAAGTAAGCAAGGTTTTACACTCCCTATCTTCTCAGCGGTATTCCTTCGTACGATCGATAGTCCCCAGTCGTCAGGTAACATGAACGTTTACCACGCCAAACGCCGAACGTTTGCAAAACCATAGCCGAGGAGGACGAAAATTAGGCGATGGCGCTACATCAGAAGCGTGAAGCCTAGTTATCAAAAGCAAAATCATAGCCAGACCAGACGTCACAATACCACGTGACCCTGCCACGTGACCCTGCCGGGCGCTGCTGACACACTATTGCAGCTGATGCGTGTGGTTGTTTCTATTTACCTAATTTATTATTATAATTTACAAGGTGCTGCCAGCCTCTAGTACAAAGTCGTAGGCAGGACGGGTAGTAAGAAATAAAACAACGCGTCGTGAACAGGCAAAGGCAGGAAGTTGTCGCTATAGGCGACACTGAACCAGTATTTGCGCAGTAGTACCACCGTATGCGCAATTTAAAAAACACACAAAAAAGGAACAAAAAAGGCGTACAGCAGAGCGCACGCACCCATAACACGATCAATTGGCACAAAAGTAAGAAGGTACTCAATGTGGTAAGTTACAAGGCATATTTTACGCAGCGATATGATCCCAACACAACGTCACAAAGTGAGCAGAAATATATAATAAAGCAGATAACAACTTTAATAAAGAAAACGTTATAAGTGTATTCGGGAGTAAACCCCGAAATCTTAAAACAGAATCTCAAAGCAAGGCTGTACAAAATGACCATCAGGCGAAGAATCGAGACGAAGACTCTACACGATGTGCAACGACAATGTTATATGACATTAATTGCACCGAAAATTCAATTTTTAGACCAGCCATGAAGTATTGAACCAGCCATGAAATATTTAACGATCCAGTGTCCTTCAATGCAGCTTTAAGTAATCAGCCGTACATCCTACAATGTCTGCTTTTCTTTGACATAGTACGTGACCCTTAAAGACTTCGGCATGTAATGATTTCTTCATATCCTGTTTTGTTGACACGGCAAAATAGATGGCAAATCGAGCTTACGCCCGCCTGAACGCCCGTGCGCGAAAGAGAGCTGCAGCAGATGAACACATAGAGGTCTGGGGCGGTATTCTAGAAGGCTCGAGTTCCGCCTACTCCCGAGTTTCCAGCTGCTCCGGCTATGAAAGTGGAGATAGTGGAGCATTCGGCACACCTCGAGCGAAACCGCCGAAATAGCGCGCAGCACGCCTGGCCCTGGCATATTCACGCGCTGTGTTGGGGCTGCTTACGTTGATAAAGTACGGCTTGTGCCATTTCTGAATGCACAACATTCTGCAATTGATCTGCAATACTCATTTCCCAGCATAAACGACATAATCCCACTGCTACTTTGAAACGCCTAGCCTGGCTGTTGGCCATGCCCGGCGCCGGGCGGTCTGTTTTTCTCGGTGTTCTGTTATTTCTGTTCTGTTATTCTGTTGCTTGTCTGAAGGTAGTCCCAGTGCAGCTCTGGGCAAGCACAAACCACGTAATCAAAGGGCTCCACTGTAGCGAACGGAACGCGCCATGATCCCGACCATCAAATATAGCTCTTGTTCATGGCTTGCTTGAGTGTGCACGGCGGGCGCTTATCAGAAATCTTCCCGTGTAAAGAGCGTGTTTGAGCATTGGCGAGTGTGTTTTAGACGTTGAAGTTGCGTCATTTGTCATCGAATGTGTTTTTACGTGTTATGTGGAAGGTTCCCGTGGTAAAAGCACGCCGTTTTGGCCTCTCCAATCGGCTCGTACAATAGTGAACTCCAGTTAGGACCGAACACCCCCGCGACTGTGGCACTATTGGCTGACGGTGGCCCGGGGCCTTCATTTTTGTTTTTTGATAAGGTCTTGTCGCTGCTAGCGGGCACCAAATGACAACTTCGTGGCTACGACGCTACGCCAACACAAAGTGGACGCCACGGGTGGGTGTGGCTTCGGTTGTTACGCCTCGCCCACGAAGGGGCTGTGTGTGTTTGACCGACATTAGAACTCGGAGGAAACTCGGGCATAGTTTTGCACAGCTGAGTTTAACTCGGAACGCCCGTGGTGGCCACTGCTGCGGCATGGTTTATTAAATGCAGAGCATTTCAGTAAATCACGATGTCGCCCGCGTTGACGTCCGTAGTCCGCATGCTCACTGCGCATGCGCGTCGAGTCGAGGCGATAGCGAACACTCTCTCGCGAGGGGCATTGGATTGGATTCGAACACTCTCTCGCGAGGGACATTGAATTGGATTCGATTGGCTTGGATTGGATTGGATTGGCTTGACTTGGCTTTGCTTGGCTTGGCTTGGCTTGGCTTGGATTTGGATTGGGTTAAAGTGGATTGTGTAGGATTGTGCTGCGTCATAGCCGCGGCAGACGCGCTGGGGCCGGCGCATGTGCAGTACTCTCTCTTCCGCGGTTTCCTCTCCTTCGGGCACGCTGCGCATATAACCGGTGTGCCGTTCTCCGGCGAAGCAACATCCGCGCTTGGCTCAAACACCTAGAGTCCACGCCGCTTTACAAGTACGCCAACGTCGTCGACTGGGACCGGCTTACGCAGTCCCCTCAACGTATATAAGCGGCGGAGCGCGCGTTCGGAATTCAGTCAAGGGCGTCTTTGCTTGGCTTTCGCTTGACGTGACGCTTTGCTTGACTCGAGTAGATGCGACGCATTTACTCGAGTTCCCCCCGTGGGAAGATGCGGGAGGCTTTCTTTTTTTATGGCCACCGTTGCAGGCATATTTCTACTCGGCAGGTCTTTTAAACGAAGGAGTAATTTCGATCTCGTTTTTAGCTCTCGAAACGTGGTGTGCATTGGTTGTGCAGTCATCGGGCGAGAGACCCCCGTTTGCGACGACTTGGAGGCGGCTTTCGCTTCATGACCGTCGGGGAGCAAGTGCAGTGTGAGCTGCGGTTTTACGCGAATGGCAGCTCCTACAGAAGCCTTGGGGGTGACCGCCACCAGTCGATCGCCAACCGGTGTGTGCTCAATAGGATCAGTGGAGACGTGTTTCCATAACCTCGCCTTTCTTTTAGGTGATTTGGTGAACATGGCTTCCACAGGTTCCTACCGCGCGTCTATTCGTCTGCAGCCGAAGCGTGTGCTTCTGATACCGGCTGCTCGCAAAAAAATATTTCCCCGCATTTCCCCGAGGGGAAGAATGTGAAAGTGCGAATGCACGAGTTGAATTTGCGCGGTTCGGTAATGTTCGCGAAAGAGAGATCACACACACACACACAACTACAAAGAAAGAAAGATGCATTTATTCACAGACACCTATTTGTGTTGTCGTTGTACTTGATTGCTAGAGCGGATCTCAGCTTTGAAATTTCGTGTCAGTACTCCTTTAAGCGGGTGCATTAGCCCTTCTCACGCCCGATTCCTGGCCAATCCCCCACGTGGGTATGTGCCATGCACAGACAGCTATTTGTGTTGTCGTTGTACTTGATTGCTAGAGCGGATCTCAGCTTTGAAATTTCGTGTCAGTACTCCTTTAAGCGGGTGCATTAGCCCTTCTCACACCCGATTCCTGGCCAATCCCCCACGTGGGTATGTGCCATGTCAGCGGCCAGGCAGCACGCGCCCATCTCCCCCCGTTGCCAAGGAAGACGAGGAGATTCCTGGCCAATCCCCCACGTGGGTATGTTCCATGTCAGCGGCCAGGCAGCGCGCGCCCATCTCCCCCCGTTGCCAAGGAAGACGAGGAGCGCGCGCACTCGCAGCTGTTGCTATGTGGACGGACGGCGGTCGCCGGAATTCAGGGTCGCTTATAAAGTGCATTCGCACTTAATAGTTTCGAGCGAAGCGTTGCATGACCGTGCGTTTTATCATCAGCGCAACAGACAGACTCTCCCGAGGAGTTGCGTGAGGCGGATTTCTTTTGAAAAGGTTACTGGCAGGACAGCTTATAGGTATTACATATAGCGTCAAGGGGATAGTAGACGCACCGATAGCCGGTTGAGGTGATTTATTCGCAGGCATGAAGGCGATAGGAACGCAGGTCCAAGCGTTGACATAACCCAGCTCGCTCCTCGCGCACGCACCTTATGGGGTTCATCCTCTTCCCTTGACACGTGTTTGGTGCATATCCTCGCGTCTGGATAGGACATATTCCTACCTTCCTCTTCAACATGGTTGATGCTGGCACGGCGCATCCCCGGATAGCTTGATGGCCTGTTGCATCTGTTCATTATCCTCGCTACAAAACAATCAACGGCGTGTTCCTATTGTCAGAGGCGATATTTACACATTTCACCGGTTTTTGTTCCGCGACACCGCCATATGGCAGGAGGCAGAGCATGGAAAGCGAGTAAAGGGGAGAGCTAAGAATGAATGTAACCGCGTAATTCCAGAGGGGGGGGGGGGTAAAGCGGGAGTGGGAAGGGCGTGAAAGAAGAGAGCCTTATCAGGGGATTGAACTCTCTGAAACGAAAACGACTGTGAAGAGCTTCTTCGAACAGAAACGGGGAGGAGCAAAATAAAATAACGCAAACAAATCGGAAAAGTTGTCCTGGTTCCTATTCTTTGCTTCGTAAGGCATGGCTACCTGGGGGATTGGCCCGCAATTGGGAGCTGTGAGTAACTAACGTGGAAAAGTAACAGTTTTAGAATATTGCGTGCAGACAAACGACTGAACGTGATATCACTGGAGTATGACAGGTGCCCACCACCCTCGCAGAAACGCGATTCTGGGGAGGGTGTGGCGTGTTCGAGTTAGCTTGCACACTAAGACTAAAAGAAACTGACGCAAACTCCTAATAGCAGAAAAGAAGCCGTTTAAATTAACCCGTGCCAAAAGACAAATAAACGAACGCTAGGAAAAAGGCCCAAGTACAATGTATTAGAAAAGCTAATACGGATCGCCAGGGTTTCGCCTTAAAAGCACGTAGGCAGACTAGACCGCGTCCATGAAATTTTTGTCGAAATACGGAGGGCTTCGATAACGTAATACAAGCAGCAATGTTTTGAATGTGGCGCGCTTCTATCACCGGCGTTCTTTTTTGCCCGGAGGCCATAGTCACGTGATTGCATTGTCTGCTACCGACGGCAGAAAGTACTTATTAGGACGAAAACTTTCAAAGAAAAAGCTCATATGAATGCCTGGAATAAAAGATAAAATGAACTGTGTACTGACATACCGATTACTAAAGAAAACGTACAATAAAAAAAAATACACGGATTTGCTTGGCCCCAGTAGCCACCAGTGCAGCAGCGGAACGAGAGAACGCACTGAAAGATGTGCCACGCCCTAGTGGCGCATAATTGGAGCGTGCTGCCCTCGGCCGATTACATATGAAATAGCATGACTCGCATTTTAAAGTGTTTTCTTCCTGCTCCGACATGTTATCATGAGCTTATCATTATCACCACAGCTCCGCCTAGTCCGAGTTTCACTCAAACTCGGGCCCTCTGGAATAGCGCCCATATTAAGAGCTGCCTCCATCCGAATAGCCGCAGGCATGAAGCTACGAGAACAAATATTGTCGGCCAAGTGCTGTAGATACTTTGGCGCCTCTGGAAAGGGAAACAGCCGTAAAAGCGGGGTAGAGAGAGGTGGGTAGTGGTAGTGGTGCTAAAACCTTTATTTTTCCAGAGCTGTTAAGAAAGAGGCGCCGGCTGGGAGCACCGGCACGCAACAGTACCCGAATCGACGGCCAGAAGCCCGTGGGCCCTAGCGGCGAATTCGGCCAGCTGGAATACACACTCCTGCACTTGTGGGTCGGAGCTGAGCAGCTTAGCCTCCCGTTGCTCTAGCGTGGTAAGGGGCAGGGACAGAATAGGATGGAAGGGGGCTAGGAGGGGCACGCGCCCACCATGTGGTGAAGGGAAGCGAAAGGCGCGCCGCACCATGTGCACGTGTGGCAGTATCGCGTGGGGAAGTGGGGGTGGCACAATGTAGGATGCCGGAAAGTGTTTATCAGGCGTCGACGGTACTGAACGGACTGCCTGCGCTTTAAGGTGGGAGTGGGGCCGGCGTCTGCGAGTCGGAGATTATTGCGGTGGCCGGGGCAGCTGTAAGGGCCAGGGCAATGGCAACTTCTTCACCAACTTCACGGTGAGGCGTGGAGGCCGAGCACGACACAAGCAACAGAGTGTTCTCGGGAGTTGACCACTACGGCGACGCAGGCTTGCACAGTCGGGATATTCCACTATGTCGACGTACAGGTGGTGGGGTGCGAGGCGTGGGCCTTATGTAAGGCCTTGGCCCGGGCAAGGCAGCGTTCTTGGTGGAAGGCAGGGTTCATGTTCCGTGGGATGGGGGCCACACTGTAGAGGGATCGAAGAGGGTCACTCAAACTGACCTTATCCCCGTGCTGCGTAGCAAACGAGATACCCAGTTTTATTAAGATGGACCAACCCGTCGGAGTAGAGGCCAAATGGCGGAGTTGGCTGACACGCTGGGCTTCAATCAGCTCTACGAAAGTATTTTATATCTCCGTGTTGAGAAGCTTTTCAGTAGAGGTGTGACGAGGGAGATCCAAGGCCAGCTTGACCGCCTTGCGGATGATGCATTGCAGACGTCCAATTTCGGTCTGGGTAAACTTCAGAAACGGGGTGGCATATGTGATGTGACTGGTAATGAATGCTTGCACCAACCGAAGGAGGTTAGCTTCTTTGAGGCCATAGTTGCGGTTTGCTATGCGGGCGATAAGTCTGCCAATCTGGTCGGCGGTGTTTTCGAGGGTGCGGATAATTTGGCTGTTAGCCCCATTATCTTGTGTTCGTAGTCCAAGAATGCGGATGGAGGGCACGTGCGGTATTAGGTTGCCGTGTAGCGTGACCTGACTATCACTGGCACAGGCATCACGATGGCGACGCTTTCTCGAGTGGTAGAAGCAGAGCTCAGACTTCTGGGGTGAGCAGCTGAGCCCCCGTTCATGGGCGCAAGTGGCAATGATGTTGACAGCTTGCTGAAGGCGCTCCTTAATGTCACTGTAGGTGCCCCAGCTGCACAGATGGTGATGTCAACCACGTAGATGCTGTGGTGCAGGCCCGGGATGCATTCCAAGAGGGGAGGGAGCTGGAGCATAGCCACGTTGGATAGAAAAGCGGAAATGACTGACCCCTGAGGTGTGCCTTTACTGCCCAAGGACATGGGGTCTGATTCAATGCCTTGGACAGAGAGAGATGCTGTGCGACCAGTGAGAAAGTTAGCGATGTACTGGTAGGTGCGGGGTCAAACGTGAAGTCTGTTAAGCCCGGTCAGTATACTTTGATGAGTGACATTATCAAATGCCTTAGTTAAATCGATGCCCATGATGACTTTAGTGTCTTGCCGGGAGATGAGGGGGTTATCCAAAATTTGATGCTGAAGCTGCAGGATAAAGTTCTGGGCAGACAGTTTAGAGTGAAAGCCCAGCATAGTGTGAGGGTAGAGACCCCGATCATCCATATAGGCTTGGTGACGGGCCAGGATGACATTTTCAAGTAACTTGCCCAGACGAGAGGTTAGGGAAATGGGCCTGAGATTGTTTATAGCCCATTCCTTACCTGGTTTGGGCATAAGCGAGATCTTCGCTGTTTTCCAGGAGGCGGGAAGAAGGGGCCCCACGTCCACACTGTGCTCATGTAGTGAGTGGGCGCCTGTTCTGCGGCTCCAGTGAGGTTCCGAAGAAGCTTGTTGGTGGTGCCGTAAGGACCAGGAGCTGATCGAACGTTGATACGAGTAAGGGCAGCCCTTACTTGGGCAACCGTGATGGGGCGATCTAAGGTCTCGTTGGGGCCCCGGGTGTAATGCGCGGGAGGAACGGAGGCAGCAGACGGAATATAGAGTTCCTGAAGCTGTCGAAGAAGCTCCTGCTCGGAACCTGACGTCTTGTAGAGGAGGGTGACCATTTCATTCTTGGTGTGCTCTCTTTTCTTCTCCGAATTTAGCAGGACGCGGTGAATATACCAGGTCTGCGGAACATTCATGTTGCCCTCCATGCGGTCACAAAGGGCATTCCAGTGCTGGGTGGTCCGGTTTGTTGCATGCTTGCAAATGACCTGGTTGAGCTTAGCCAGGCGGCGACGGAGAGGGCGGTTATGCCTCTGCCTCTGCAGTCGACGCACTAGGCCCTCCTTTGCTTCCCATAAGCAGGGGAGACGAGAATCAACCACATCAAGGTGAGCTTGTTCAGGAACAGCTTTGGTTGCACCCTCACGTTGTTCGAGGAGTTTGGCAGTCCCGTCATCCAAATCTTGGTCAGGTAAGTTGAGATCGGAGATCAGGTAAGATCGGAAGACATCCTAGTCAACCAGCTGGTCGGAACGGGTGCTCGACAGTGGGGGTATGTTTTGAACGAGGGTTTCAACAACATAGTGGTGTGGCGTGGGTCTGACTCGGACGATCTTCCGCACGCGGCTGCCGTGTGGACAACGCCGGCGTGGGGAGGCAAGCCAGAGGCAAGGACAAGGGGCGGTAATCCTCTGGGGTGGTTTATTCTCCAAACCACCCTCGCGCTCCCGTCTTCGGCGTTGTCGACGGGCCCCGCGTTGCTTGAGCGGCCGATTCGGTGGACTCTGGCGCTACCGGTGATAAAGCCACCTTACCGGTGACGATGTTCGTCGATGCTAGATGACACGAGCCGGTTTCTCCCGGCTCCTGTTCCGGTGGTCGTGGCCTTCCGAGTCCCCGCGCGCTCTCTGCGCGTCTCTTCTCACCTCCAGAAATGACGTCATGTTCACCGCCCTGCTGTTCCATTGGACGGCCGGGTTTCCGCGTGACCGAATACGTGCCCTGGCTGCTGAGCGAGGGGAACGACGCCTCCTCTCCCGCCACTCGCAGGCTTCCGCGATTCCTCCCTGTCCACAGTGGTCACTGCCCAAATCATGACCAGTGTTGCGCCAGACTGAGTTGGCGATGTTTTATGTGATGGTCAGATCGGGGGTGGCGTCTCTCTTGACTCTGTTGCCTTGTCGAGTAGGGTGTGCCGTGTCCGTGAGGAGGCGCATCTGATGTGAGAGGATCGTAGAGAGCACCCCACGTTCTTTGCGTGACACATGCGGATACCCCCATTATCCACATTAAGCTACGGCACGTTAAATGTGTGCCAGGAAGAATGTGCGTTTAGTTTAGTTTGTTAGTTTGTAGACTGTATCAAGCTCTAAGTCTAAGTCGCCGCTCACAAGCGCCGACGCTTCGCTGTCTGGTACGCGAGTAGCAAAATTTAAGGAAAATTGAAGGCGGGAGAAGAGTCAGCGATGGTAATATAGGTACTAAGGAATTCAAATCAACGAAAAATTTTATCGTATAGGGTAAAAGCAAGGTTCGGGAACTACTTTCAGCGCTGAGTTAACTAAAACAGCGGTCAGCAGCACGACAGCACATCTGCGGACCACTTTCCGTCTGAGGAATGCAATCGCTAGACATGAGATATTGTAGGAAGTCTTGGGGTACGCTTACTGCAAGAGCGCTATGCAAGAAATACTCATCTAAGCTGCAAAATAGTTAAGCTAAATAAAAACTAAATCTGGATATAAATTGTTTGCTTTATATTTCCGCCGCTGACACCGCTGGCTTAGCCAAGTGGTCTGGAGCACTAGGTATATGTTTTGCAAGGCGCAAGTTTGAATCCGGCGTGTTTATTTGTTTTTTAAGTTTTGTTCTTTGTTTCTGCGCAATGTTTTCGATACTGAATTCACTGTTTTTTTGCGCTGTAACGTGCATTGCTCCACGAGCGAGTTCGCAGAACGGGTGCAGACTGACACTAAGACGTTGGCGAGTTCCTCTTGGCATGGTGTTGCTATATGCAGTGACTGCTTGCGGGAACAGTCCCGAATCATCCGATCACTGGCATGGTGCGAAAACGCCTCTTACGACATTGGCCCGACCCAGGCAAGCTCCAAAGATGGTGGAATAGGGCATCGCATTTGAGTGTCTGCGGTGACGCGGAGGGCGTCCATCCACGGCCTACTCCTCGGCTAGTGATTGCTACTATTCCAAGCCGTGCTTGGAAGGCTTATATGACCCATTTTACAGTCGACAACATGGCAGAAGCGTGGTATGCCGATTACTGAGATATCGAACATACCCAGCCAAGGCTAACATCGGATGCCAAGCATGTTGTTTCACAGAACCGAAACTGAACTGGTTTGAATTCTAATGTCGGACATTATCGAAGCACGTAACTCCTTGTACTGACATCAGTGCTGTTATTTGGTGCGGCCGCCGCCACCACGCATGGTAGTTTTTCTTCTTTTAGGCTTTTAAAAATAAATACCGCCTTATCGCTCGGATAAATGATGAAAAGTGCTTGTATTTGCGCCAGTACACCCAGTGCAAGCAAAAACAAGAGCTTGACAAATTCACTTCTGTGCCCCTTTAATCTAACTTGTATTTGATCGGAAAATTGCTTGCAGTTTTGTCGGCTGAGGGTGCTTGGATATTCCTCAGCTTTTTTATTCAGCTGTGCTATTCGCAGTTTGAGCTTGTGGTCGTGGTTTTTTTCTTCCAGCGGCGCATAACATTCTGCCGGGCGTGTTATATGGAGCAGTCGCGGTTCCGCCGCTCTGCTGTCCATCGTAAGCTAGACTGTTTTAGCGTGTTTGTTGAAAGAATCCAATAATACTTTAGTCCATTCCTCGATATCAGTGAGCATTGTGGGCTGTGCTGGCTCACAGAATGCGGTACAGTTACGGTTCGGGATCTTCGTTTGCCCTATTATCTGGGGCGCACGGTGATGTTTTACTACGATGAGGAAATGTTATGCTGGTCCCTGCCCAGGATTTTGTCCAGTCTTGTCCATTCGATGTTCTTGATATTCTGGAAGAAGGTAAGGTCAGGCGTCGTGTCGCGGGACACGCTGTTGCCGATGCGACTGGCAGTGTGTGGTCGGTCCAGAGGGAAGCTGGTGTTGCTCGGCAGCGTTGTGTACATCCGTGCCTTTCTTAGTTGTAACGGTATATCCGCACGTGGTGTGCGGAGCGCTAAAATCTCCAAGGACGAGCTGTTCGGTCGTTCGGAGCAGCGTGTAGGCACACACGGGAATTCGATCGCAGGCTCAATATATTGAGAATAAACAAGTTTCAGTTAGTCTCATGTGCGCTAGTATTTCTTCAAGGGTGTGTTCGATCTGTGTTTGAACGGAGTGCTGTTGTGAGGTGTGCTGCTTCTTCGTTAGAATGTCCGTACGGAAACGACCAGGAGCGATGTGCGTATCATACCCACCTAATTTACCGTGATCTGTTCCAGTTTCTTGAAGGGCCATAACATCCGGATGGTTTTGCTGGCTTAAACGGAGGAGGGTCTCTCACTTGTGATTGAATGATCTACTGTTCCACTGCCACACGGTGAGAGTAAGGAAGGGAGATATCTTCCCGTGAGAGGTCGTTAGTCATTTTTGGGGATTTGGCACGTTTTTTTTGCATAGGCGCTTTGCGGAAGGGGTAGGCTTTTGACTTCTTGTGCGAATGTGGTGGTTCTTTCTCGAGGCTTGTAACAACCTGGTTGAGGTTTAAGACATCTTGTCCACTCTGTCGTTAAGAACTGCTTCAAGAACAGACTTACGGGTGTTGAGCGTTTCCTCTAACTTGGTTATAGTTTGGGCAGTTCTCAAGAGCTTTCTGGATATTATCTAACTGGGATATAGCCCAGCCCGAGCCCGGTGCTTATAGTAGTAGGGCCAGCCCGACCCGACGAAGAAGGCTGACGGGCCGGCCCGTCCCGGCCCGAGACCTTAACCTTATGGCCCGGGCCCGGCCCGGCCCGGCTGCGTGTTTCCAACCCAAATACCGCAGGGGCCCGCGCCTGATTGGGGCACGTTTGGAAGCGAAAACTACCTAAAGGCGGTAAAATGCATCGTAAGGAAAATGATAACAGGCAAAACCAACATTAAACGGGCAAAGCAACCCCAATTAAACATACCAATCATGCGCATATCCCTACAGCAGCTGTCCTTCGCCAGCTGCATACGAAAGAATTGAAACCGACATCAAGGTGACCAAATCGCCCAACCTAAAAAAAAGATGCGCCAAAAACCGCCCGACCGCGGACAAATTCATGGTAATGTTGAAAAATATTCAAGAAAAGTAGCCGAAACCGAAATGGCCCAAACCACTGAAAAGTAAAAAAAAAGACCTTTAGCTCACCTAAAGAGAACAAAACCACCCGGAATTTTCTGTAAAATTTTATAACGTGGCATATATAAATTAAAACAAGCAATAAAAATGGATTGGCACCTTGGGCATTTGAACCTGATTCTTGCGATTGCTATCCAGAAATGGAACCTGTATGCCAGGGGACCAGCCGGTTCGTGTTGGTTTAAACAGGGTGTGTATTTGCTTTGTTGTTTCGTCCGTATACGTTTCCTTTTCTCAAGAGTATATAGGGCTGTCGGACTCGGTTCCTTATTTTTATCGAGACGCAAAGTACACGCGTGCATTTATGTACATTTTATCAATGCTGCTTCACTACGTTCTATACCGACTCACATCGCTTATCTATAACGTTTCAATCATATCACGTGTTACTGTTTAGGGGGCTGTTGGCGCAATTAAACCACCCTACTCCGCTGTTGCGCTTTTCCTTTCGTCTTCGTCTGCCGGCCACGACGCCGGAGGGCACAGGCCACCTCCTACCACCAGCTACTCTCGCCACGAAGTTTTTCCGCCGAAACAAAAAGCAAAACTGAAGTTGAATTGTCACCTTAGTCTTTGACAGCTTCACTTTTGTTGGCTCAGAGAAGGAAACGCAACTCTGAATAGGGCACTGCTACAGAAAACAGATGGAGACGCAGGTTTCTCTAGCAGTGTTTGCAGTTCAAAGTGTTCCATCTTGAAAATTTGTTTTCGCCCGAACTTAGAAGTGGAAACTAGTCACGCTGAATTGTCATTCGTTGTACTTCCCTAGGCGGTGTGTCGCTGAGCCGCATGTGTTGCTCAGTTCATCCCAAGACATGCAGTTGCAGATCTCTCACACTTACCGGCTTGCCATACGCCACATGTGCCTCAGGGCCTAATGATAAGTCCCGTGGAATGTAAAACGAAACCTGACCCGTGCTTTTACCGCGTCAGCAACATGTAGTTTCTGTTATACCATAGAAAACCTAAGTATTTCTTCACTGTGCCGGGCCAGCCCGGGCCGTCAGGGACGGCCCGCCCGTCCGAAGCATTTACATTTCGGCCCGAGTCCGACCCGGGCCCGGGTGAAAAGTAAGTCGGGTGGCCCGAGCCTGGCCCGTGGGCCGTGCCAGGGCTGGGCTTTCGGGTAAGCCCGAGCCCGTGCACACCTCTAAACTGGGACGTGAATGTTGTTTTTCCTGTACTTTGATTGCGTCGGCATCTGATCAAAATGTCCTAAAACTAAAAAAAATTGTTCTATGTCTGCACGCTTCACCGGTACACTCGTCTAGAGACGGCAGTGGTCTGGCGCCCTGCCAGATAACTCTTTTTCGCTCTGCGCCTCCAACCAACGCACTCTTGTCCTCTCCTACAGATCTCCTCGGTATGAACTGAAGATGGGTTGGTTCGATGCAGTTCAATTTTCCCGGCTGATGATTGACGATGATGATCATTGCTAATGTTATTCCATTTGTAAAGATGTGATGACGTGTCGTCTAACCAAAGAAACTAATATATCTATGTTGTATGCACTTCATTTAACTATAGCGCTGCTCTGAGGGCAGGCTCAAAATAAAGTTTGTCAGTTGCACGTGGTAGCTTTCGTAGGTAACAGTCATTCTTTGCTTCTTTGCCATCAGAATTTCATCTTCTTTTAGTGAATTCGACAACCTCGAAGTTTACTTCCTCTGTACTTCCCCTAAATCCTAGGGTTTTTCGAAGCTGAGTATTTCCCTCATGTAGATTCGGATGGATACCCTGACATTCCGATACCATGTGCAGCGGAGTTTGTTTCTTTTCTCCAGACCACGCATACCCCATCGTTTTATGTCTACCTCTGGACAAAGCTCTTAATTTTCAAGCAACCTGCTCTAGCCTAAAAATGCAAGGCACTGCTCTTCGAAACGTCTTATAAATTTTCCAGTCTGATGTCCATTTTATGTGCCCTGAACATACCTCTAAGTACGTTTTAGCCTCCATTTTTTCTCTCCATATATCGTTCCTCTCTGCCTTGCTTTCTTTTTTTGATTATGTGGGGTGTCTGCTTCTCCAAAGTTCTTTCCATATTTCATTGTTAGCCTTGTAGTCTTCCTTAGCCACTGCGTGTCGACGCTTTTTAAATGCAGAGCATTTCTTTAACTCACGATGTCACCCGGAGTTGGCGTGCCTCGGCGATAGCCGTTCCAGGTGCGCCCTCTCCCCCACTCCTCCTCGCCTGCTCTCCGCTGCTCCTCGCGTGTTCTCTGCGTGCTCGGATCGCGTTCAGCAACAGGTGGGGCGCGCATGCGTCGTAGTTTGGCGCGGGAGCAACAACAGTTGTGGCGTGATCGTAACGTAGTCGTGACGTGGTCGTGGCGCGGTCGTGCCGTGACGGGGCGGTTCTCGGCGTTCGCTCTCGCTGTCAATTTCTTTCGAACCAGATAAAATCGGGTATGTGCGCCCCCCGAAAATGCTCTGCATTGGTACCGTGCCCCTCGTGAGGGGGATGTTTAGTTGTGCACCCTGGCTCACGAGAGCGTCCAGAAAGCGCGAGCACAGGTTTTTATGTACATGTACCTAACAACTTCAGCTGTCCACCTACGTTGATCCATTTCTCTTACCCTCCACTCAAAACATATTTTACTGTGCGCTTCATGAACTTCAAACTATGCCGAGGTCATATCTCCCTGCACTGCTTCGTTAATCGTTTTCCATGCGCTTCTGAGGCCGAACGCCGCACCGTTCTATGGCTCACTTCAATGCCTGCTAGAGCGTCTAATTTTAAGCACAGTATAACATTCGCAAGTGTTCATGTATTTGACGGTGCGCACTTCTCGCACACCATCTGTTGTGACAGTACGGATCTTTTTTTACGCTTTGTTTTTTGTTCCGCCTAAAAATCGCCAGCGGAAGTTCTGTTCGTTCAGTGCTTCTTTTCAGTTCGCACGTGCTGGAGCTTTTTCTGATTCATTTTAAACACGTCGTTTTTTAGGGGTGAAGCCCCTCAGGGGCTGCGACTATTGGCATCTCCTCTCGTCCTCGTAACCGTCGTCTCATGTAGACACGTACTAAAACTCAGGTAAACTCGTTCACGCCTCGCGCTAGTACGTAACGCGTACTAAAAAGCACCGGGACACTCGTTTACTCATCGCGCTAGATTGCTTTGGGCTTCAAAAGGAGACACTTTTACAGTAAAGCTGTATACCCCTACCCCCAACGGTCGCACCTCCATTGGCATAAACGCCAAGGCGCGAGAATACACTTATACAATGCATGCTTCGCCCCTTCCCAGTTTCACGGTATTGGAGGATGGCCTGGGATTTTTCACTCGCTGTCGTTAAAAACAACCCAACCTGTATCCCTAACTAAAATAACGGCAATAACAATGGATACGGACTGAGATTTTGCTTAAAATGTGCCTGGGGGTTTTTTGGAGCGAAATAGTGTTAACATTCCTGACTATTGCAACACGTTTCAGGAGCATTCTGACGATTCTGCCTGTATATATGCACCCCTGTTGTACGGATTGTTTTACGTTTAAGCGGGTAGGCATAATAAAATGACTCACAGACATACATACAGACAGACAGGCCAAAATTGTCATGTTACGTGCACCAAGAAAGGCTATCGCCTTTAAAAGCACAGCAGAACTGCAGCGGCCACCCGGCGCCTTTTATTGGCACCAGCCGGTTCATTGCAGAAGACTTTTTATTGAACAAGCCACCCCACTTATCAGACCCTTATTACGATAAATAGCACAATCAATGCGCTGAGAACAAGTCACGTTTACGCCGCTTTTTTTGGAAGCTGCTCGGCCGCAAGAAATCGTGATGTGCTGGTGTGAACAAATGAGTTTTTGTACTGTACTGAACCAAAGAAAATAAATCAAAATTCCCTGTGACGGATGAATCAGATGTCCCTTTTCCGATGAACAGTCGGAATATGGGAGCTGCAACGTTTCCTGGGCCGACTTCTGCCAAAAAACTGCTTCATAGTGCGAATGCGCCGGGGCACTCGGCTAGTCGAGCGGCCCGCCTAGCAGATGTCACGTTTATAACAGATGACAAGATCTCCTCTGCAAAAAATGGGCTCCAACCCACGCTGTGAAGGTGGTTGGAAAGCAAAGTTTTAAACGACACCAACAACAATTGCCCAGGCGACGTGCCTTGAATTCACACACGTGGCCCTACAAATAGTGAAAAGAGACATTCTGCCAGCCGTTACCTGGAATTCCCAGGGGCAGTGTCCCGAATGTAATAGCAGCGTCGGCCATGGCCGGACTAGAGTGGGGGACGCCGCCGCTTAGCCCGAACGTGAGTCGTGAGAAAGAAAACGGTCATGAGCTCCTTCCGAACGGTTAGACAGTGGAACCTAGCCATCCTGATGTGCTAGCTTGGGGCTACACGACTGCGCAAGAGAAGCGCAGACCCCGTATCAATTCGGCATGCGAGCTTAGTGATTCCCATTTATACCGAAATAAATAGCAGGGGGCCTACTAGTCAAGTTTGCAGAACGGAATTACCTACATATTATGAATACCTTCTTCTGCAAACAGAAGAGTCGGAAGTGGACGTGGAGGAGCCCGAATGGGTTGCATAAAAATGAAATAGACTTCATATTATGCGATAACCCTGGTGTCGTGCAGGATGTGGAAGTGCTCGGACGGGTAACGTGTAGTGACCATTGTATGGTGAGATCGCGGATTAGGGTAATTCTGAGTGGGGACCGCCACAAGCTAATATGAAAGAAGCCGATCAACGAGCCAAGACTAAGGCGTAAAGTTGAAGAATGCAGGATGGCGCTGCAGAGCCGATATTCAGCTTATACCGAGGAAGCAGACTTTACGACACGGGAAGCCAGCGCCAACCTCACACGCATTATCACAGAGTGGTGCAGTAGAAGTCGGGGGGGCACGATGGCTAGACAGGATACT
The DNA here is from genome assembly GCA_013339765.2 of Haemaphysalis longicornis. NCBI lineage: Eukaryota > Metazoa > Arthropoda > Arachnida > Ixodida > Ixodidae > Haemaphysalis > Haemaphysalis longicornis. Next base: position 160,279,283 of record CM023454.1, read on the forward strand.
GGTAATGTTTCCCAATAGACGAAAGACCTAATTAGGAAACGGCAAACCATGACATTATGACATTCCCCATTACATGACATTCCCCATTATGACTATCTCATTAACACGTTGGAAATGGTTCAAAATCGTAGTGCACGCTTCATCTTTTCTAATTATGCTCGGACATCTAGTGTTTCTTCTGCTATGAAACGAACTTTAAACCTTACCAACCTAGCCCTACGCAGAAAAATTGCCCTGTTTGTCAGCCTTTCATAAAATTTATTTTTCAAACGCATCGCTCAAAACTGAAATTCTTTATGCGCCGTCATATGTATCATCCTGTATTGACCATTACCAATAAGGTATACATTCCCCCCTGCAACACTAACTTATTTTTGGCTCTTCATCATTCCCAAAACTGCCTAAACGAATTGAATCACCTGCCCACTGCAATAGCTAGTATAATCCATGTATCTTCATTTAAGATTGCCATCGAAAATTACTTTTGTTCCTTCTTTACCACATAGTGTGGGAATGCCCGAACATCCCAGGCCTCCCTCCCAATCTCAACCCTACCCCTTCACACTGGGCGGCGGCGCTGACCAGCTCCGACCCCTGCTCCCAGCTTCGGCTGGTGAATAGGGCCCGGAAGGCCGGCTACAGCCAGGGAATCCTGGACTGAGCACACCCCTCACTGGTCCAGAGTGACTGCACTCAACGAATGGGACAAATAAAGTTTTTTCCTTCTGCTCCTTCTCCTCCTTATAATTGCATTTATGCTATTGACTCTGTTGTGTGTGCTATTTGCATTTTTGTTGTCCACTGTTGTTTTTGTTGTGGTTGTTCCCAATGATTTGTTTCACTCTTGTTTTTTTTCTGGTGATAATGCCAGTGACCACGCCCTTCTGTAACGCCTTCTGGGCTTTGAAGGTATTGAAATAAATAGAATAAATAAATAAATCTCGACCCCAGCTGACAGAATGAAACTAGCGGAGCTTTCGAAGGTAAGCAATGAGCCTAAGACAGCTGATATGCGAAAGTATAATATCGAGAGGATCCAATATGCTGTAAAGAACGGAGGTAGCCTGACAGCAGTCAAGAGGCGTCTTGGCGTGGGAAAAAATCAGATGTTTGCACACAAAGACAAGCAAGGCAATGTCTTCACAAACAGGGATAAAATATTCACAGTAGCCGAGGAATTCTATCAGGATCTGTACAGTAGCCGGGATATCCAGGAAAATGCCGAACGAGAAAGTAGTTCAGAGGAGATAGACATCCCACCAGTAACGACAGAAGAAGTAAGAAAGGCTTTCAAAGAAATGAAAGGGGGCAAATCACCTGGTGAAGATCAGATAAAAGCAGATATCTTGCAGGATGGCGGAGAAATTGTACCTGAAAAACTGGCAAACCTGTGTACGCAATGCCTAATGACCGCAAATGTACGGGAATCTTCGAAGAACGAGAACATCATCCTAATCCATAAGAAAGGTGACATGAAGGACTTGAAAAATTACAGGCCGATCAGCTTACGGTCAGTCGTCTACAAGATACTTACCAAGGTAATCGCTAACAAAATTTCTGTAAACTTAGATTTCAGTCAACCTAAAGAAGAAGCAGGGTTCCGTAAAGGCTATTCAACAATGGACCATTTTCACACGATCAATCAGGTTATAGAGAAGTGCGCTGAGTACACCGAACCCCTATATATAGCCTTCATGGATTGTGACAAAGCATTTGACTCGTTCGAAACCTCATGCGTCATTCATGCATTACGGAACCAGGGTGTAGATGAGCATTATGTTAGAATACTAGGGGATATCTACAGAGGGTGCACAGATACCATCATCCTCCATAAGGAGAGCAGTAAAATACTTATAAGGAAGGGCGTCAGACAAGGAGACACAATCTCTCCAATGTTATTCACAGCATGTTTACAAGAAGTATTTAGAAAGTTGGATTGGGAACAGGTGGGAGAAAGGGTTAATAGAGAATACCTCAGTGACCCCAGTCTTGCTGATGACGTTGCCTTGCTAAGTAACTAGGGGACGAATTGCAAAGCATGCTTTCCGCACTGGACAAACGGAATAGAACCGTGGGCCCCAAAATTATAAACAGGAGACTAAAGTGATTCTCAATAACCTCGGGACTGCACTGCGGTTTGAGATTGGTGGCACGCTATAATTCAGGACGCAGAGCTAGAAAGCTTTGCTTTAAAACAAGCTATGTCGCGACTCCATATTTAGTCCTAATTTGCAGGATATGTACTACATATACGGCTTTTCGGAAAGGAAGGAAATTTTAGTGGGCGCTTTTTTAGCCCGTGAAATGCTGCATTAGGGGAACGATAAAAGCATAGGGAAATAAAAGCATGCGTCAGAGAGGCGGGAGCTTCCACGTGCGCCCGCAAACACGCTTTCCGGGCGGACTGCCTGTGCTAACGGAAGACAACCGCTGTCCTCTGGAACTATTCACTAGGGGTTGTTTTGCCATTGTGTTTCCGACGCGCGCGCGTCACCACGAGCGCGCCCTCGCACGTGCGTTGCCGCCTACAAAACACCTTGGCGGTTTACTCACCTGCTTTAGCAGTTAGCGGCAAAAACGCTCGTTCCACTGTTTCGCGCCGTTTTCCGAGCCGTAAGAGACGTGTCGGCTTGTGAACGACCCCACGTGCTCGCCGCAAAGCAATCATCTTTGCCGTATCCGGATTTCGAGTGCCGAGCCGCACTTGCAGACACTTTTGGATGCACCGCTGTAACATTGCTACCCGGCTCTGTAGATAAATGCGTGTATAAATTGTGAAGCTGGAAGGAAACATTATAGAGCGATAAGTTGGAGAACCGTTATCAGTGCGTCAGAATGGATATGCCCCCTTGCACAAAGCCCTGAAATGGGGACTAACGCTCGCCACACCATTCTACCCGAACAGCGTCATCGCCACATACAGGCTCAGCGATGAGCTTTGTCATCCCGCCGTTATTGATCGCGGTTGCAATGCACAAACACACCCGCTCTCTGCTTATTCCGGCCGCTGACTCAGACATATGCGTAACTTTCCTACACGGCAGGCCAGGCACCCTGCTAGTGGTCAGATGGTTTTGCGAAGTCAGTGGTGAGCACAACTGTTGAACGTCGCTGGTGTCGGCAAGGAAGGATATAAATCACTCCTGTACTTTGTGGGGAATAGGGATATTATTACGGTTTTCGGTGGCGCCCTTCAGGTCAGTAAGTTCAGGGGTGACTGCCCGGCTCCTAATGCCATTTCCCATATATAATAAGTGTAATGGGAGGAAGCCACTTCGGGTGATCGACAAGACCATAATACCACTAGTTTCGCTGGAGAAGACAGTTATGAAAAGCCTCAGCGTCAACACCACGTGACCTCAACATTTGAATAAGAAAACTCTAAAAATGGCTTGGGCATTCTGTAGGTACACTCCTGTAGCAGAGCCGCGGTAACTTAAGGCTTTTCCCCCTCCATTAGTTATGTGGTGCTGTACTAGACGGTTCTATGGATAAGACGATGGTGAGTATGGCTGCTTCACAGTGTAACACTGTGATCAGTAAGAAAATCTGGCACTTGGAAAAAGAGCGATTAACAAGGCAGCTTGTAAGAGGAAGGATGCGTTCAAGGGAATTATACTCGTTGTCTTTCCAGTTTTTTGTAGTGTTGTGTTGTGAAGTACTTCCAAGGCGAATGGTTAAGGTCAATTGGGCCTTGTGCGTTACATACTCTTTGAATGTTGGCATGAATGTTGTCTTCAACCTTATGACAGCTTTCCTTTTGGTTTAGTGGGTGCAACCTATAGTGTTGTCCATACAAGTACAAATACGGCTTACTATGACTATTTTTGGTAACATACGTCGGTCTAACCACCGATCCTTCTCAGTGTTCGATTGCACAAATCGGAACAAGCGCTCAGAAAATGTATTCTTATACTCATCAGTTGCTTAGCTTTCAAAAAAAGCATGGTCGTTGATCATGCCATCAAACAAGAAGGTGCTGTTAGTAGGCACCGACAGTTCTTAAAATGGTGTCGGAATGCGTAAGTAACACTTGCCTCAAATAAGTAAAGGGCTTCACAACTCCTGAGGGTCCACGTGTTGCCCTCACTGAAAATAGAAACTGACGAATTGGTTCTGACCCTTAGAAGCCTGTTATTATCGTCGCTGGGCTTCCCCTTTGACAACGTATGTTGTGGGAACATTGCAGCCTATGAGAAACTTTAATGAGCGGTTTCAGGGGACATGCAGTGAATAGATAATTTCATAACATCGCCTGATTCTTGTGGCCGGGGGACGGCACTCTTCGTGCCAAGTAAATCAAGTATTGCCGGCCTGATGATCACGCATTACTATTTGAGCTCGACACAAGTTTACTGAATAAAGGTCATCATCAGTGAATGGTAACTTAAGTCTTCCCGTACAGCCAGAAAAGGTTGGGGGATGAAACACACAAGTGTACAGCTCAACCGACGACAAAATCGCAAAATGGTTATATAGAGAGAAAATTGCTTCCAATGAGGAGAACGTGTTGGACGCTTCCCGTTAGTGCAGCTGCCTTTACTATACGAGTGCACGACAGATCGCCAAACGGAGCGTTCCTTGTGAGCATAGAAAAAAACGCTCCTGAGATATGGCCGCCGCACTGAGTTTGATAACAAATTTTGTGACCTTCGCACTGGGTGGCTTTGGGCTCAGCATGACCACAATACTGACGCTGTTGTCAGGTCTTCTGTCTCTTTTTGAACTCGTTGACTTACCAACCACGGTGGTCGTTGACACTGGGAATTTTCTGGAGAAGTATGATTACGTAATTGGTGAGTGCAATATCTCGCTCTTTTTCCTGAACTTAGTTTCTTCAACGTCAGAGGCTAGTAAATATGCTGGGCGCTGCTCATTACCAAAGAAACGCAAGTATTCTCTCAACGCCCACTTATCCTTTAGCAAGATTTTGTGTTTTGTGTTAAAATTACTGTCATTATATAGTTGTTTACCGAAGCGTTTCTGTCGTGCAGGGCTGAAGCAGAGAAAATGGAAGTAATGTTCTTTATAGTAATGTTCCGCCTAAGGCGAACAGCATGGATGCTGTTCTGCCACAGGCGGTTGCTTGAGTATACACGGTGGCGGTAGAAGTCACCGCGTGCATTCGTATACCCGGGTGATACCGAGCACCTACCGGTAAAATACATTCAGAAAACCTCGGGGCTTGGCACGCGGCCGTGGTGTGGGACGACAATGCTTAAAATGATGGCCTGCATTGTACCAGAAATGTCCACCATAAGATGGAGTAGCGTGAAACTGCAACTTGTTTTGGCACTTTTGACTGTTCCCGGGGCTAGAAGTTATAATGCTGACCTGTACAACGACTGAACTCGAACAATACCGTCAATTGTACAAACAGGGGATAGTGTAGGCTCACCAAGCTCTTTTTACGGGTACTTACCCTAAGTAAATGGGAACTAATTATTTATCACTTTGATGCGGAACTAAATGTAGGATTATAGTGGGGCGGCTTTGAGACAGAGTTTTTCAAGATAGTGTGCTCTCCACCACTTTGGCACCGGGTTGACTTTTGAAGAGCTCTACTCCGGTTGCAACTAAGAGTACAGCCCTGTTGCACGTTTTGACCTTTGGCATGGTGTCAGGTTCAATAGAAAGTGGGAGGAACGTACACTGAGGTGAAACAAAACACCTAGCCAATTCGAATCTAGTAACGCATGTACAGAGTGCAGAGCATTCCTTGATAAATGTTTTATTATTGGTAAAGTAAGGACAAGTGTACGCGTGAAATCATTGAGGCAGAAAAGATAACCAGGTTAGGAAGCTCCTGTGTAAGTTCGCTTCTCTCAAATTATCAGAAAAAGAGATTGCCTACTTGCGTTCGCGGTGAGGTACGCATGTGTGTGACGTCACGGGATTCTTGCCTATATATGTGTGATATCGTTTTCAATAAAGCTGTTGGAAGTTAGCACCGTGTGTGTCTACTAGTCTGTGTCTCTCGTCTTCTGCGCTACATGTCTTGAAAGTTATGTACCAACAAGCCAAGTTTCGCCTTAAATTTCTCTCGCCGGTTTGCCGGTGTCCCAACGAGTCCCGATCTGTATTACGCTCGTTACGCTGATCAGTCGGTGGTCTTCTTCCACCACGTTCACGCCATTCAGGTCTCTCTTCTTTTTCGAATAAGTAAGCTTCCCTGTGCAACACACACAATGTGAAAAATACAGCTTAGAAATCCCAAGCTCTTACCGCCCTTCTTAAGTCGGCTTCACTTCCATACAGAAGCGCGATGCCAGGAAAACATTATTTCAGGGGCAGTTTATGCCACCTTAAAATAGAATCAGGGTGTCGAACCAAAAAAAAAAAAAAACAGAATGCCGGTTCAGTATCGGTTCGGGTTCCTAAAAATTACCGTCATTTTGTCTTAGTTATGCTTCAGCTAAATCACGTACCGAACCGCTTCGGAAGCTTCAAAACGGATAGTAAACCGTTTCAATGAGTTGAATTATTAGCGAAGTGCGGAAAAAAATGTTTTGTAGATTACATCCGCCATGAAGACCTAATACGGTTCCTGCTCGCTCAAAATACTGTTTTTGCATGTAAAAGGGGTGCAATATCAAGCTGAACTTTAAACAACTAGGCAGATATTAAAAGAAACGTGCCACCTACCTTTCCTTCCAGCCCTTATGTCGCCCTAAGGCCTACATAGAGCATTTGCGACGAGACATGACTCTGGGATTTATTTGTGCCTCCTGTTTTTTTTTTGTTATACCGCTTCAATGCTAACAACCACTTCGCACACTGCCAGCTGTTTTAGATATTTCGCCTATTTACGTCACTGCTGATGCTGCGTAGCAGAAAATTTTGGTTTTTTGATGAAACAATTCTTTCTCTTCAAAACAACGTGAATTGATGCCATAATAGAAAAACAGACCTACAAAAATATTTGTAGGTCTGGTTTTATATTAATGGTTTATTTAGCGTCCTGAGGTAAGCAATGCTACGTAAAGCGCGCATGCGCACGGACACGCTCGCGCACGCACAGTTCACAGAGCATTCCAACAACCTATGAGGAGCCGCCTTTCCTGTACCTGAGAATTTTGTCCGAAATACTGTATTGGCAATTTATGAACTCGAACAGCTAGTGGATAACGCTGGCAACCCTTCATAAATTTGAAAATATACAATCTTGCGAGTTTTGATTTCACGGTCGAAATTTCGCATTGACCCGTGTGCCTTCTGTTATCCATATGTTCAAAATTTTAGAACTTTATTCTTGTGACCACAATTCACCCTCTTCTTTGTTTCTCGATAGGGTAAGGTTTGCCTCGCTTGTATAAACCCGATTCTCCAAACCAATAACAACAGGCTGCTAGCCAGCACAAGTTTGCGTCTTTTTTTCTTTGTCCCGTCCATCACGTTCATTTAATTGTCACAATTATGTCCCGTCTCCTGTTTCAACTTTGGGACCTCCTCCTATATACCTGCACTCTGCAATTCATTTATTTGTACTTTAAACAATAAAGTTTGAAACTTTGAAACCAGCCAATGCACTTTTGAGAGGCTACAAGTAGGAACTTTTAGGACTTGAGCTTTGGCCGGTGGGCATTATGCAACAAGCTTGCGGTCTCAATGCCCCTGCACAGTCCCAACAAGGCGAAGTCAACCTTCATACTTCCTACAGGCTGCGGAGAAGGGAGAGTGCGACGTTTAGTTTGCCCAGCCTGGCATCCTGCTCATGAGCGCATTGCAGCAACCTGCCATTGCAATACTGGAGCGCGATCCTTCCAGATTTGCGTCCACCGGGAGAGCTATTATAGCGTTTTGATTGACCTGAAGGGGAAAGTGCGCGAAATATCGCAAAGTTGAGAGTGCGTGAAGGAGAAAATCCCGAATACCATTAGGCGCGCGTTATCAAGAGTGGATGGTCGAACTGTTTTGTCGTGCAGCGGTAGCTGGGAATTTTTTTTTTATGTTCAGTTCCTGGTTCGAGTTCGGCGTGCTAAAAAACAACGGTTCGGGTTCGGGTGCAGTTCCGGCAAAAATTCCGGTTCAGTTAATTGTTTTTGGTTTGGTTCGGTTCCTATTCGACACGGGTGGCCAAAGGGAGTGGATATACCGAAGTGAGGAAGAGCGGAGCGCCTTTTCTCGATTCACGCACTCACAAAACAAAGAAGTAGCCTATAAGAGCTCCTCAGTGAAATACACAGAGAGATTTTGTGCGGAACAGTTGATTGCAGCGCCAGAAGGTGTGGGCGGCCTTCCTTGTACCGAAAGCCGAGAGGTGTAGAAGCAGGGTTTGCGCGATATGTAAGATGGCAGTAACGGCAGGACACAATCACTGGTTAGTAAGGGCAACCCTAGCCATATTACCAATTTGGTACCACTGTAGGCCCCACTTCAATATAACACATAAAATAAGCTTGCTACCTGATTGAGAAGATTCCTTCTACAAAGTTTGTAGGGTTCTGTATGGACTGACGGAATCTCATCTGTCTAAATCAACAGTAGCTTTGAAACGTGTTCGCTTAAGGCGTGCCGTACTGAAGGGGATAGGATTGGAATAGCGAGCTCATTAAAGCTAAACCAGCGGTTAGCACAGCTCTCAGTGACGTGAAATCACCCACCCCAATCAACACCGTGAGCGGAGCTGTGGAGGGCGTGCCAAGAGAGAACCTAAAATATTAAACTACGACAGCGAAGATGCTGAATCTAGTGAGATGGACTTCGAGACTTCTGCCTATGTAGAAGCTGTCAAGCAACTTCGAGCATACCGTGCTGCCCCAACAGGTGGTAGTTGTGTATCGTACACGGCGAACCAAGCACTCTACAAGGTAATAAGCAATACAGCATAGCTTGGCACAAAATAACGGCATATCCACAGGATTATTCAGCTGCAGTGCTTCGGCACTCACTACGTCAAACAGTACCTTCTTCTACTGAACTTTTTTGCAGAATTAAAAAGAAACGACTGACAATGTCGCGGTCACTTCGAACATTCTTCTTTGTTTTTGGCGAGTAAAACGTAAAATTAGGCTTAAAGGGTTTGTGTGAATGCATCTCCGTTTGAAAGCGGTAATGGTGTTTGAAAGGCGTTAGTCTCTGACAATGTCCATCCCATTTCACACATGAACCCGCCGCGGTGGCTAGTGGCTAAGGCGTTGCGCTGCTGAGCACGAGGTCGCGGGTTCGGTTCCCGGAATGGCGGCCGCTTTTCTGATGGAGGCGAAAAGGAAAAACGCCCGTGTGTGCGAGATTTCGGCGCACGTTAAGACTCCCAGGTGGTCAAAATTAACCCGGAACCCCCACTAGGGCGCGCCTCATCGCCTGCGCTGCGTCGGCGCGTTAAACCATTCAATCAAGCAACCATTTCACACAGAGAGTATTAAGAAGTAATGAAACATTTTTGAATGAAAAAAAGGGCTGCCTCAATCTTTATTTTACGAAGTTTAGTTTACGAATAGAAAATTGAAATCCGTCTTCATATTTTTACGCTGGTGAACGGCTGCCTAACAGGCAACTTTTAAATTGAAGCCTTGTAGACATGTAAAGGCATGTATTGCGAATCGTCACCAAGGTGCAAACGAGCCAAGGCTCAGATTAGCTGCAATTCAAGGATTCCCATCCATGGCTAGATCGTAATAGAAAGTTGGAGGAATATTGGAGGAGGACTTTTGGAGGACTCCATTAGTTGAGACCTGCGTTATCATGTTTGTACAAATAGATCGTGTGTATGTTTACTCGTGTAAAATTGGTATTGCTGTCAACATGTTTCGTATTGTTACAATGTAAGTGTATGGTTCAACTGCGGTGTCAATGTTAATTGCTGTGTTCTATGATATATCATTTTGCAGTGCCGCCTACATGTCTTGTAATGACCTCTGGGGCCCCGTCAAGCTGTGTAACGCAGCTTTTAGCCCGGGAGGCTTTCCAGTTTGTTTCTGGAATAAAGATTTTTTGATTGATTGAAAAAAAAAAGTTTAGAGTCAAAAAAGGGGTTCTTAGTAGCAGTGTAAAAGTTAGCAGCAACTGGTTGTAAAGCGATATTCCGAGAGGCAGTTAAACAGAGAAAAGCAGAAAAAATCAGCGCATGCATTTAGCGCAACAAGAAGCTCACCTTGCAATCGAGGAATTGTAAGGTGGGCTTCTGGTTGTCATCGCGCTTTGCAGTATGTAGCCTACGCACACCACAATGCTAGCACAAAAGGTTATAGTGTTTCATTGGTACTAAAACGTGAACTCTTTCTTGCCTCTGCATTTCGTCTGTCCTGGGCCCCAAAAGTTTGTTCGTAATTGTTAAAAACATTTCAGAAACTAAACGTCAGTCTAAATTAAGGAAAAAGGGAATTAAAAATTTTTCAAGGATACACAGCCAGAAAAAAAATGTCCCAACTACGAAAAAAGACACTTGTCGGGAATTAGCGTCGAGAGTTGGTTCATCGGCTTAAACAACACCAAAAGACAAACAGGGAATGAATCAAGACAACGTGCAACCTGTTCGTAATTTTGCTGCTCGTTATAAATACGCTGTTACAGATAAAAAACATAAAACGAAGATTTACACAAAAAAACGTGAATCAGCGAATTTGCATATTACAACTCATCACTTTACCCATTAAGGTAATTCAGATCTCGATTTTTGCGATACCCATGACAAAATGTTTCTTTGCCCAAAACTACGAAACGCATTCAAGACCTAGCCTGTCCTGGCGGCATTCGAAGAAGTACACATTAACAAAAAGTTTAAGCAGGTGGCCCGATAGGAGTGAAACGTGGTAAATGTGAATTGACTAGAGAAAAATCCACCGTAGAAGGGGCGGGACGGGAGGGTAAAAACGGGATAGGTGTGCGGAGGATAAAAGTAAGGCATTTTCACAACTCTTGAAGCTAGGGTGAGATTGACTGTAAAAGTGTAGCACCACTGCCGGCAGTCCTAATCTCCTAGTCTGGTCGTGCCAACGACTCCACAAAGCTACCGCCAAGCCACTTCTTTCAAATCCAAGTCAGGAAGCTTCTGTTTCTACAAAGTCCTTGGTAGGTGCAGCGGCTGTCAATGCACCCATGGCTTGAACTACCATTACCACGGCCTGACAGCCCGGTGTGCTAAAAGAAATCCTGGCTTCTAGCGTTTGCCTTGTATTACAATAGAAGCACCCAATGATACAGTGCTCTTTACAGCTGCTACCTTGCGATGACTGCTACTTATGCGTGTCACGTGAACGGATGGTGGGGTGGTCTTTACCAGCTCGGAGCAATGGACACAGGAAAGCCGTTGACGAGTTTGACATAACACACATTTAATGTACACATGAAAACCCTCAGGCAAAGCACTCAATATTTAAACTACACACAAACGATAAACACTCAAACCTCTACAATCCCAAAATACAACTCGCATACAAACCCCTAACTTAACAGCTCAATATACAATTCAAATCAAAACTCAAAAGACTCTACAATAAAGTTCTACACCTTCAGTCCAAATTCACTCATTACGTCAAGTCCTACTTCATCTCTTTCTCACTACAACTCCCTAGTTGTATCCTACGAATATGTCCCTAATAGACTGACCTACCCCGCTGTCGTCGGTGCTGATGTGTCGCACCCGTTGCGTGGCCGTGACCCGGTGGTAGCCGTCCTCGTCTCGCTTCGGTCGGCTCGGTGCCAGCCGTTCGATGCGCGCGTCCTGACGTTTCCTCTGGCGCTACTTCCTGGTATCCGCTCCCGCTGGATGTCCTGATGCCGGCGTTTCGATGCGCGCGGTCATCCCTTCGGCGGCGCGCTTCCTCGGTGGCTACCCACCCTGGTAGCCGCTGCCGCTGAGGTCCAGGTAGGCTCGGCCCGAACGTAGCCTTTTGGGGCCGTCGAAGACGAACGTCGACGGGAGCGTGGACGTTGGCCGCTCGTGCCCGACCGATGCCGCTTGGGGCCACGAAGACACAGGTTCGTGGTGCACCTAGGGATGACGGTGGCCGATGCGAAGTCGGCCCGCTCCCGCCCAGCTCGGATGGCGTGGTCGATGGCCTGGCCGCTCCCCTTCTCGTTCGTTGAAGCGCACGTGCTACGGCCGCCTCCTGGTTTCTTCCGTTCCTTGCCTCCCCCTTCTCTTTGTGCGCCCCGCTTTTATACCCTCTGGACTCTCCCGTGGCGCACTCCCATTGGCTTCTGGCTTCCTCCCTGTCCTTATATGGCCATCTCGCCACTTGTCCCATGCGTGGCCTTCCCTGATTGGCCGACCAGTGCGCTGCCACCTTTGCCCATAATTCCTCGGTGCGTCGGCGCTGGCGCTTTCTGATTGGCGCGCTCCTGGCGCGCACTTCAAATTCTCGTTCCGTTGTTCTTTTCTTCTATTTTTCGGAGGTTTTGATGCGTCCCCCTCTCAGGGGGTGCCCTGACACATGACAATGCGTATCACCAGGCTATAAGTATCACTATTTAGTATCAGAACTGCTTAATTTACCTCCAAAAAATGTGGCTCGTTATAAGAATTTCCGGCATAGTTAAAGTGGCAATATCGATTTACTATGAAGGCCACATCTCTCAACCATCACGGAACCTTCTGCAACAAGCAGAAACATTACCAGAACGTTTATATCATGTGGTCGCCAGGCCACCAAACCACTAGTCCCTTGAAGGGAACAGGGTAGCACACGCCGGTGCCCGTGTTCATACAGAGCGGGCCCTTTCTTCAGAAAAGAACAACACAATTACCGATCCACTTCCATGCAAGACCCCTTAACACATATATCAAAATCTTAGCCCACTGCACAAACGACCGCCGCCGCTTCACACAATCCCATCACAAGTAACACGCGGCGAAGGTGCAACTTGCCGGCGCCTACAAAGCCAATTATATTCCCATAACGTCCTCCTGAATTCTATAACGTCCTCCTAGCCTACTTAATCTTCCACCTGTAACGACTGCCCTGTTGCTGACTCCCTGTATCACGTGGTATGGGAATGCCAACGGATCCCTACTGCAACACCAAAGATCCCAAATCCCAACCCTACCTGTGAGCAGTGGGTGGAGCAGCTGACAAGCTCCGAGCTCCCGGACCAGCGCGCAGTGGTTGAATGCACACGGACGGATAGGAAGGTGTCTTGGGCTAATAATGATTTTGACTAGGTGGAGGCCCTAAGAACATACTCTTCTTCACCAATATAATAAATGTTTCTCCCTCTCTCTCTTTCTCTCTCTCTCTCTGTCTCTCCTCTCTCTCTGCCAATTTCCGTAAAAGAAACGATGCCTGTACTATTGGCCTCAATTTCAGGGATGTTGTCTTCTACGCGAGAAAGAGAAAAAAAACAATTTAATGAGCTCAAATGTGAGAGTGAAACCCTAGTCCGGGAATACATGCGTTGCCCTAGCCGTCTTGGCCCGTGCCACTAGGATAGTCTGGTCCTCCGGTTGACAGCTAGTCAACAGTGTCTCCCACAGCTCGGGAAAGGAACGGGTAGAGATGGGTGCTAGGGCTGGGTTTTGAGAGCATTCTACAATTATATGCTGGGGGGTACCTAGTTGTGGACAAAATTTGCATAGGGCCGTGTACTGTGTGGGAAAGAATAAATTCATTCGAACCGGGTGAACGTACGTGCCTGCTTGTAATTGTCGGGGTGTTATTTCCTGGGTTTTGCTGAGGGATGGGTGAGGGCACGGGAATTTTGTCTGGTGGTCCGGTAAAATTGAGTAATTTACTGATAAGGTGAGAAGTGGCGTCGGAGCTGCGGTGACCTCTGGGCACAGTGGGCCAGTTCGCGAGCCTGTTGGTGGGCGAAGTTGTTGCCCGTGCTCTACTACCTGAACATCGAACGGTGTCTGTCGCGACAGTGTAATGGGATATGGCCTTGGCTGCATCAGCATTTCCGCGTGCATTTCTGCGGCGGTTGCAAAATCTTCCTGTTAGTTTTCTCAAGACGTCGAGCTGGATGGGGCCATGGGGGATGCGACGACCAGAAGACCGATGTTGGAGTCATGCGGAAGCTGAGAGAGGGTCTTCAAGTTGGCCGATCCCTAGCTGCAACCTCGATCTCCTTGATTTCGGGCCGGCACTGTGTCTCCTGCTGCCGGCGAATGGCTGAGGGCAGCCGGGCGTTGAGCATTGAAATAAAGGCGCCACACTGGCTCAGGTCAAGCATGTCCAAGCTTTCGTGTCCTGACTGCGGTAATATAGCTTGACACGGCCCAACAAGACATTTTTATAATAGCGGGGTCTTACAGCTAGTAACGGCTGAGAACAAAGAACATGCCAACGTTAACAACATATGGCTCACGTGAGCCGGATGAACACTTGCTAAATGGTTGCTGTCTAAACCGTGAATGTCGAGTGCAACAATATTGCATTGGTCCGACGTCCCCCCTTACGGTTTGCTCGGCGCGCCCGAAGATTGCGTTTCGGAATGGCGTCGTGGCCCTTGTAAGTGTGCGGTTAAAACTTCTGTCATACCTGTCCCCATGCTAGTTGACCCCAGTTCAGGCAGGAGGAGGAGGAGCAAAACTTTATTAACTGTGATGTCCAGCGGGATCGTGGGCGCCAAGCTTGCACCTCAAGACGGTACCGTACAAATTGGTCGTGCCAGGCGTAGCGTTGCTCTCCCGGCGTTTCATTGGACGTGTTGGGCGCAAACGTGGGTACGCTGATGTCGCCCTACTAGTAGAAAGAGCCTGGCGCGAATTGAGTTGCGCTGATGGCATTGTAGGACTTGGACGCACCGGGCTTCAGCATGCATTTTATGTGGAGCAGCACGCCTTATGTACATGTTGTCGAGCCTCTACCGCAACTAGTATCTCTTGCTGTTGAGTCGAATTCCTTGTGTGGTAGAGTGCTTTGGGTACCGAGCTGATGATATCCCGCGAGACCCCCAAGCTGGCATCTTGACCCGGTCAGTGGAGTGGTGGGGCGTATGGGGTGCAACGTAGCATACCCGTACAAAGCTTCCAAGCTCGTCTTTACGCTAAGATGGCTGGTAGTAGGCATCAGCGAACCGTTATGCGTAATGGACAACTCTTTATTTGCAAGGTCGTCAAATCCGTAGAGGCAGTGTAACCGCAAATATGGCTGTATGGGCGGAGGAACACTCGCTGGAAATGTTTTCCACATCAGCAACCCACGGTTCCGCTCACTGGTACAAGGTCTCTATGCATTTGACTTCTTTCGCAGGTTTTTGTTCTCACCTTTTTTCAGGTGGAATGCTCATCTTTATTCTGGAAATTAAATCCACAGATTAGAAGCTGGTGCCTGAAGCACAGAGTTTAATTCAGCATGTTTGAAAATGACTTCTAATGTAGTTTCCAAATCCAGGCTCAAGGAAAGAAAACATCCGGCAGGATTCGGCTAATAAGCGTATTCGCCAAGATAGGCATGACGTGAAGGTCGTCGAAGACTCTAGGAATTAACGTCTGATGTTGATTTATCGCCACCGCAAGTCACGTTGGCTGGCACTGTGAAGTTTAACTGTAGTGACGTGGTCGCATGACAGCGCACTTCATTAGCTGCTGGTTCCTAAACAAAAAGTACTAATGTGGGCCGGCGCACACAGAACTAGAGAAAAGAGGAGGAACGAAACAGCCGTTGCCAAATTACTAAAAGCTTAGTAAAAACACCAAAAGGCCCAAAACACTTCATGCACAACGTTTTGCAATTCCCCAGTAATCCGGGAAGCATACGTCAGCATTTGTCAGTTCGAATAAACTTTGGTTTATGCACGTGTATTTCATTCTTTTATTTCCACAAGCTTCGGTGATTTCCCGGATGCGCTCGCTTTTGGGTCTCATCGCCACTATTGTCCTGTAGTGAGCCTGGCGGGCGCAGGCACGCTGCCTTCGATGGAAGGTATTGTGTGATGAATGCAGGCTTTTCGGAAGAGCTAGCGTGCGGTATTGCACCACCCCGTCTGGCTACAAAATTATGAATAATTATATTTTGCGAACGTTGAAGACCAGCGAAGCTGCTTAGCATACACTCTTAATAAAAAAAGGTCGTAAAAGGTAGTAAGCGCCGTATCTACTAACTCCTTACGAACCTTAATACCCCGCGGTACTGTACGTAGGCTCTCCGAAAAGTTTAGTCATGTAAAGTATGAATTTATGTGGCTTCAAATGGCGAATATTGTACAGCTTTGCTGTACTACATACACCACCAGACGAGCAATCGATGACGATAAAACTAGATCAGAACGCCGCAGGTACACAGTCGGTAAAAAGTCTCTTCAGTGATTTATTGATCACTTTTCAAGACCGGCTGCACTTCCGGCTTCCTGCTTTCTTATTTTCGCCCACGCGTCCCACTATGAACGCCAATATTCACGTTTGAATGACGAGCGATATTTCCCAAGGGGTACGACATGGTGTTACATGTGGTAATTACGGTGATCTTTCTTCGACTCTCTGACAGCACTGCAGCTTTATCCCGAAAATATTTGAGGTTTTCGAAGACGTAATTAATGAAGGTGTGGCGGCGCCCGAGCGCGTGCAGTCGTCTGCTGGCGCCCACGGACAGTCCCGAACAGCGGTAGTGCTGAGACTGAGCTACCCCCGATGAGTGTATTACCAAAATAAAGTTTTCTCTCTCTGTATCAGACCACACTCGACACATTGATTCAAACACCTTACACCAAGAAGCACATGCCGCAATTACATAGTCTTTATTACACGAAATACGCAAATTTTCCGCCACAAGGGGTCTGTCGCGAGTAGTCTGACGAAGGACGACCCCGGCGAAGCTTCCGAACTGTCAGTGAATAGAAGAAAAAGTGCCTGAATGGAAGCAGCCCGTGTAATACCCTCCTTTATAAACCATCTTCCCCACCAAGCGGCTTTATCCCTCCCTTCCCCAAATAAAAGGTTAACTACTACTACTCTTCTTTATCTCTCTCAGGATTTCCCTCTCCGGCACTTTTTGCACCAGCGCTAGAACACTTCGCTAGACATCGGCTAGTCACTATTTTTAGGCAGTACCGAAATTTATTACACTTACTCTGAAAATTTTTAGATTGTTATGCGTGGTGTGCCGGGTAAACATTCATAAAATAGCGTTCAGTTTAGAAAACGCGCAAAGATGTGTTTATGGACACCGAGGAAGAATGAGTGAACGCTTCCACGAGCATAACAAACATACATTTATGGTACAATAAAACTTTGTTTCATGCGTGTGAGACTAAATAGGCGTATTATATTAAACCCCTGTAGCCCCAGATGCTAAACAGTTTTTCAGAGATATTTCTGCATTTATTGAAACCGTTTCTGCCGCGGAACTGAAGCGCCAGATGCGCCGTTAGACTGGTTTGAGGGAGCTATTCCTTGTGGCTTCCCGCAACACCTAGCGCAGGCCTTCTAAGTGGTTGTCTCGCGTTTGCGCATTACGCGCTGGCCGGACACAGTGCGTCGACGCTACGCAGGTGCTGCGCTCTCACCGTGTTCACGGCTTCCGTCACCAAGCATCTCAGCGTCCGTCCTTTCTTTCTGTGTTTGCCTGCTTCGACCTTGGGTGTCAGCGCGTTTCATATAATATTTTTATCACTGCTTTAGAGTGACAGGATTCACTACGCTAGATGTTTCAATATCATTCATTGATCCCGTATGATCTTCAGGTGTCGGCGAGTACGCTGCTCGTTTCTTTTTCATCGATTAGCTGGCCTATGCCTCGCTCATGCGGTACGATGTGACTAGGTGAGAGTGAAACTGCTGCTTCGCCGACGATTGGTCACTACGTCTCGCCATCGATGGCGCGAAGCTGGGTTTTTCTGCGGGCGAACTTCAGCGCAAGATGAAGGATGAACCAAATCATCCAGTAGACACAACAAGACGGCTCGAGCGAAGATAAACTTTCCTAAATATTGTGTACATATTTCTTGTTTTCGCTTGTGATAAGTATGTTAGGAAGTGTTACATAAGGCATTTTTGGTCCCAACAACTCCGGACACAACGCCTACCTGTCCATGTCTCGCCAGAGGGTCTATATAGATTTCGATCTAAAATATTGGTTGGTAGAATACTAAAACCAGGTATCAACTTCAACTCGATTGCCACAGAAGAGTCTTGCGATTACATATATATGCACACCAAGCAGCTCCGACCACCCTCTTCCGCTCGAGATGCTTTTGAATGCATGTTCTGACATTCCTCAATCAATCAGTGACGAGAACCCGTTTCACAACGGGTTTGTTACGTCCAGCAGAACGAAGAAAAGAGGATACATATTTCATAGTGAAGAAGTCTTTTCACAAAAAATGCGAACAGCGTTTATACAGTATGTGCATGGAGGCTATGACAGAGGTCGCGAAGGCTGCGCTCCCTCACAGAGCTTCCTCATCCTGGGAGGCTGTGGCCGCAGAACTACACCCACTGCCGTCTTCATCGTCTGCTCGTGACAGCATATGCAAAAGGATAGTCGCTAAAAATGCACTAGAAGGTGGTAGCCTGCATCTGAAAGCTGCAGGGAAGGTAATGCAATTTCTGCGAATGCTTTCCGATTTACTTTTACCGGATGTAGTTGGTTAACATGCACCGAAATCTCGACACGAGGGTGGTTTCTCGCTTTGTAAGAAAAACGGCCCCCTATGTGGAGTATAACCCGCATTCCTGTGTTCAGCAGCACAATGCCTTAGCCACTATGCACACGCAGTTAAGTTACCAATAAGTGTTCATTACATGAAGTCCCGTGAAGCAATTTTTTCCGACTGAAGCATTTTATTGTACATGTGCATTGCACTGGAATTCGGTGCGTGGACCAAATTGCCTATACTTGATTTAACAACTGCACGTGTTATCGGGGTTTTGACCGAATGTACAAAATTCATTTCAGAGTGAAAGGACGTCTAAAAGGTACTGTGTTAAATTTTTGTACAGGTACCACACGGTCTTGTATGCTTCCGGGCCACGTTGTGGAGGTTTAACACGTGGTTGATCGCTTTATTATTAGGTTAGTTACAACTAATCAAGAATAACGATAATTCAATGTTCCTGCACCAAACAGGAAGTACAAGTTGTATTTATGCTCAGGAAGTATGAAGATGGTATTAAAAAGTTTACGAATTAGGACTTTTGGCCAGGACGGCTCAATTAGGGAAAGGGCATAAAGACATACAGAGAGAGGCCAAACCTGTCGTGATTGTGTAGCCCTTTTAGGTTTTCTCCTGATCAAGTCCTGCCGTATAGTACACTCTGCATTAATATGTGTTTATTGCTCAGAATATGTTTTTCTCTATCGATTTTAATGCGATTTGGCAGAACTGCAGGGAAGTCTTGGGGTTGAAGCATTGCAGAAAAACACGTCACATCCCCGCATAATTTCTGACGTTGCTTAGTAGCGCACTAAACGATTCCAATGAGCTCTTGAACTCCTTCAAATTTTTAAGAAATATGTTCCTGTCTCTTAATGACATGGATCTAGGCTGTTTGTAATTGGCGCATTCTAGACACAGCTCTACACAAATCCAGTCTCCGACATGCGAGCAGCACAGAATACCCGCTGATATTTACTCGTCTGCCTACAATCGCCTTTGCCCTTTTAATGTGGTCAGATGGCGGCATTGGTATATCGGGGACAACGCACAGAAAAACAAACCGTTTCACTGCAGTTGGCGGAGGCTCGGCCGGATGCGTCTTAGCCAACCGACTGTCCGCGGATCCAACGAAGAGCGTGCTGCTCCTCGAGGCCGGCAAGATGGAGGATGCACTGATGCAGATTCCTATCATTGCGCCGCTCTTGATTGGCGGGAAATACGATTGGGCTTACAAGCCGGAGCCCCAGAGACGCGCCTGCCTCTCTATGGTCGACAAGGTGTGTATTCTAGAAGAACCTTGACGGAGATAACCATCGCATACAGATACAAAGCGTTGCTTTTTACCTTGAAGTCTTGTTTTACACAGTTTGACTCTTTTCTATGCAACCTGTTAGAAGAAATAGTTGAGAGCTGTAATAGAAAACTGGAGTGAATTTGTTGAACGATTTTTTGTAGCTGCATAATGATCACCTGCTGCAGTGACCTTTCAGCTCACCTATTAATAATATTCAAGAGCACAGGTTATTTGAAAATATCTACACACACACGAATAGCTTACGGCTAAGGCACCGCTTAGCGCCATGTAGGTGGCTTGTGTTATCTCGCAACAGTATTTTATGTATCTGCATAGAATGTTACCACTCAAACAGAACGTTGTATACAGGTCAGACAACCTTCTGCCATAACACCCAGTAGCTGCTGCACAGTGTATCAGACTTCGGAAATTCCCTCGAAGTATTCTACTCGTTGTTTTGTTAAACAGGCGGATTGGTTGTCTACCTATTTGTAGTCTACGGACTTGTAGTCTATGTAGTTTTTAATTTATGTATTACAGCGGTATAGGGCTTCTGGAAGTCAGAAGTTTCAGTTCGACACATTCGAGTGCGTAATATAGCATTATAACAAAATAGATGAAATCGTTCGTTTACGTTTCTTACGGCACCGTTTACAGATCTCCTCATTTCGGGCATACAGAAGCCCCTTAGTTCCCCAATTGCCCCAGCTAGCTGCAAGAAGCAAATGACTGCCCCTGAAGATATCGAAGCATTTTTGTTTTCCAGATCACTCTTTTATACACAGTAAATCATTTACGACCTGTTCTCTACATCGCATTCTTCAATTTTCTTTCTTTCGGTATTTTATGATATTCCCGGTCATTTCAATTGAGTTTTGTACTGAAGTTCTCTTTCGGAAACGCAAACGCACAACCCCACTCACGGTTACATAAAACCTACCTCAGGGATGTCCAGCTGATTTGCATGGCTGCTTTAGCTGTAAACCCTGTTGAATTTTTTTCAAACAGAGTTTATATTTTTCCCAAACCACTTAGACAGTCATTTTATCCCAGCAGGTAAAAAAAAATCAATGACCCCTCCGTCTAACGACAACAATGGTTGAACGCGAAGCTTTCTCGTGGTGCATTCTCTGGTTGGCCAATCCCACGTTGGGAATATGTGTTACTCTGAATGTGCGCACCACTTTCCCAGAATGCCCACATCAACTCTCGGGTGGGCACTCCCTAGGCCTAACATTGGGGTTAAGGGTGTACTGCGCGAATCGGTATCTGCTGCTTGGCGTTCGCTTCGACCATGTCAAAATCGAGCAGTCGGATAGACGCCGGCTTCATAACGCGAGGCACAAGTCCGATTCTGGCCATGGGGAAGCGTTCTTTTGCTTCACTTCACCCACAATCATTCATCATAATCATTGTTCAGAAGAGTTGGTTCTCGGGCAGGGCGTGTTGGCGTACAACGGCGTCAGTGAGGACACTAAAGCTTTGCTTTAAAAGGTTAAAAGCGCTGCCAACGTATGGAAACAGAGAGAAAAAACATTTATTGATCCTTTTAAGTGCTGACGACAGGGCACTCACCCGGATGATGGCATCTTAATTCCGCGATACCCAAGCTGCGATTTGCCGTCGATGCCCTCTTTAGAAAGACTCGCTGGTATCCAAGTTCCGCATCGTCCAGACCAGCCATTCCCTTGTAAAAGATGGAAAGAGGAAAGGGGAAGTTCGCGTGTCGAAAGGACTCAGGAGTTAGTCGCGGGAACCAATGCCATAAAATACTGAAAGATAATGAACGAGAAAACATTGTGGGTATGCATAGAACTTTGAATAATGTAAAGAAAAAGCATAGAGACATATCCTGTTGAATATCGCAGCGGCACCAGCACCACTTGACGAGCTCTCCTGAACAGCACACTGCTAGCCTCATTCCGCTAGTCGCCAGAGCAAGGGAACACCCGCCGGTATCTTTACCTCCCAAGACGGCTGGTATGGTACGTGCTACAGCAGCCCCGCTCTCGTGGCGCGGCTGTTTACCTTCCCGTGCACGGGCTGTGTCCTCCTTTCTCGGAGATGACCCCCGGCTTTTCTGTCAGCACTGGTGCTTCGCTTTTACAGGATTCCATCCTTAATCGCGCTAAGAGCACAACTTCAAATTTATCCTACTCCGTAATATTCGTACTTCCCAATGCCCGTGCTGAAAACAGATATCTAATGCTTCGATTTGAAAACAGTCCTTTTGCCAGGAATTGTTCTGGCTGGCCGGTGTTCTTAATTTGGTAGCAAAACAAACAAATAAAGTAAACATCAACAAATTACACTAATCAATTCTTCCAGGTTAGGAAGTGACTGTATTAGCGCAGAGTGTAATGACACCTCAGAGTTATATCTGTAGGCTGATTGCCGAGAATGATAATGCACGTCGTCAGAACAAACTGATTTCAACGGGAATGCGACTACAACGAGTTCATGTGTTACTTAGGAAGGTGTTCCCCGCCCCCGAACTTGGCGGCACTGTTGTGAGGGCAGTGTTTGTTTTAGGTGATCATTGAGCCACCGTTCCTTCAACGCAGCTGCCCTGTATACTCGGCATCAGCCAAGTATGTACTGATAAAGCGTAAACTCATGCGAATTATTACTAAAGTGGATTAATAATTAACCTAACCTAGCCTTAGTAAACTAGCATTAGCAAACAATTTTGGTAAAAACTCTGATGTTCATGGTCCTAGAAATGGCCCACTCCACATACGGTGAAAAAGCAGTCTGGGACTGTTCCGCCATTTTCCAGGAAAGCTTTTTTGAACAAAGTAACAAAGTGAGTTTAAATGAATATCAGGTAAATTTCGTGCTCGCTAGATTTTATTCTAGAACCCTTTGAAATGCAAGAAAAACGTGCACCCGCTGCCCCACCAAAGCTGGGTGATTTTACTGACTAATGCTGAACCGAGGTAATTTGTTGTGGCATTCGGGTTGGTAATGTTTGATAAAAATTAAAACCCAGCTGCATCCACTGTGAAATCTACTAAAACATCGGACCTGCGATTCCCGTGCAACAGTTCGAGCATAAACCGACGCTCGCGCAAAAAACGCTGCACCGTCACCACGCAAATTATGCGGCTCGCACGAAGAATCGGCAGCTAAACGTTAGCGCCGGGACACTCCTTCTACTCTCCGAACCCACGGGTGATGAAAATGATGATGGTTGATAGCGGTATCCCCTTTGTAGCGGGGTGATGACGTGTCATCTTACCAAAAATATTGATTGATTGTGGGGTTTAACGCGCCGACGCAACGTAGGCGATGAGGCGCGCCGTAGTGGAGGGCTCCGGATTAATTTTGACCACCTGGGGATCTTTAACGTGCGCCGAAATCTCGTACACACGGGCGTTTTTGCTTTTCGCCTCCATCAGAAAAGCGGCCGCCGCGGCCGGGAATCGAACCCGCGACCTCGTGCTCAGCAGCGCAACGCCTTAGCCACTGAGCCACCGCGGCGGGTTTACCAAAAATATAAAGAAAACAAATATATTCATGTTTTAGTCTTTGTTTAACAATAAATCTGCCCTTAGGACAGGCACAAAAAGGTTATTAGGCACAAAATACATATTTTTTTCCGTTACAGGGGTAACTGTCCTAGGCAATATTCCCCTCTCTGCTTTTCGTACCCAAGCATTCTTATCTTCTTTTTGTCACCTCGACAGCCTTAAACTTAACTGCCTCTGCGCTACCCTTAAATCCTAGGGCTTCTAGGAGCCAAATATTTCCCTCTGGATTTCGATGGGTACCCTCGCTTGCTAACACTATGTGCCGCATAGTTTCTGTTTCTTTTCAGGAAACCACGCATACCAAATCATTTTGTGTATACTTCCCCACAAAGCTTTTACTTCGCGCGCAACGTTCTGTAGCCTGAAAACGCAAAGCACTGCCTTAGGAATTATCGTGGGAAATTTCCTCTCTAATGTCTAATTACTCTGCCATGAACATATCTAACGAAGTCTTAGCTACCATTCTTTCTCGCCTTTGATTCGTTTCTATCTGCCTTGCCACTTTTTGGTTATCTCGGCTGTCTTGGGTTCTCCACGGATGTTTCCGTATTTCATCGTTAACCTACTAGTCTTCCTTAGCCAATGCGTGTCCCGATTTTCAAGTATGGGTAACTTAAAAACTTCAGCTGTCCCCCTTCGTTGATCCATTGCTCTCAACCTCCTCTCAAAATATAGTTTACTCTGCGCTTCTCGAACATCAAACAACGGCCAGCCCATATATTTCTGCACTCCTTCGTTAGTTGTTTTTTCACCCGATCCTCAGGCCAAACGGCCTACCGTTCTCTGGTTTACCTCGAGGCCGACTAGAGCATCTGATTTTAACCAGAGTACTGCATTCGCAAAGGTAAAACCCGGAGCCATTCCTCCCGTCCCCATTCCTCTCACTACTTCATATTTCTTATGCCCCCACAGAGCTCTATGCTTCATAAGAGCTGCATTTCCCTTTCTCTTACTCTTAAGTTAGTCCTGTGAGGTCTTTGGTGTTTATCGCCTTCGTTTATCCACACACCCAAATATGTATATTCCTTGACTCTGGGCAGTCCGGCGTAGTAGATTGACACTGCGTCAGTGCTAGTTTCATTGAAAACCGTTATTCTCGAGGTCTGTGGCTTCCTTAATTTAACCCGAGGTCTGTGGCTTCCTTACCTTTAATATCTATGAGCCGTTGCATATCGCTGTTGCCCTTGCTTCTGTGAGAAGTCGTTGCTTCTGCGAGACCACTTCTCACCCTATAGGTGATTCTGGGAAACTATTTCTGCTAGGCCGTCGGAGGGTCTGGGGAGCTGCTCCTACACCTGCGTGACGGACGAACATCAGTAGACTTAGGAAAGGGCTAAACCTACAATAGCTCCGCTCCTCAATCATGTACAGCCGTCTCCAAGCCTAGCTGGAGCATCTGATTCGACTTTAGCCCGACATTGTTCCCAAACTTTGATAAACGTAGTGCAAACGGTAGTGTAGGACCTATGTCACCGATTGAACTTGAGAGCACTGCCCCAGTTCAGGATGAATTTTCTCACATCAAGGGCGGAGAAGGCGCAGCAGTGGCGCCGTTCGTCCGGCTAGGCGAGCTGTCTTGGTACGTTCGGCTGCAACAAAAATCGTCTTGCCGAACAAGCGGTGCTGGGGCTGCGAATTCGCAGGTGAATTCACACCACGCACAACGGACTTTTGACGGTTGACGACAGTAGTCAGTACTACAAAAGACATTTGAGAATGGTATTTGCACAAGTAGCAGTCGGGTGAGAAGCAATGTGGGTACCCGCTAACACTGCATGTGTTGGGCTAAAGAGGACGATTAAAAGAATGCTAAACTGTAAATTGAAGTTGGCCTGGAACGATAGATTATGGTGTCAGAATCTAAATACACCATTCTCGCGTATGGCAGTTGTGTCTGTAAGCAATATACCTCGCTGGAAGCAGCTAAAGTTCTTTAATTAGAAGCGGCAAAAGGAACAAGATGCAGGGCAGGTTGATTAAGCGACCCTCCTGACCTTTCAATCTATAGTTCTCCTCGCGCGGATATCGCTATCAGTAAAGCATGCCACGCTTGGTTCGAACATAATCGCCCGTGAAATGAGCTAACTGCCAGTGGTTAGCTGACGGATCTACCCTGATGCTTTTCCGTTCACCTCCAGCCACCGTTGGTAATTCGTAAAGCACGCGTCGGTCTAGCCTTGTGTTGTTTGGGCCAGGGGGAGTGCGGGCACTGGCGACTATCCGTGAAGAGTGTTTATTTCACGCTAGGGTTCCGCCACGCGAGGCAAGATGATATGAGATGGCTGTGATCGCCAGATGAGGGGAAATTGAGGCACCATACTGAACCGCGCCAGCCGTGAGCCCGGGACATCTCACTTGATACTCGAAGCGACACTTGTTGCTTCTCAATGGGCTTTGCTGGCCTCCGGCTGATGGGGTCCGAGAATCCGGAAAAGGCGGGCACACCAGGGCGCTCGAGCCTATAAACGAGTTTATTATTCCGTCGGTGCAAAATCAGAAACGTCCAAGCCAGCGTCCTCGGCAACAGAAACGTTGCCGTAGTCGCCCATGGCTCTGAGTCGTTAAAGCTACCGTTAAGAGCGTTACGCTCTAGACCATCCCGGTGCTGCCCGGCGTTTCGCTGCTAGATTTTTACGTGTTGGCTACGTCACGAAAAATAAAGGGAAGCGGGCGAGAGAAATGCCAGCTTTGTTGACGCATTTCTCGGCAAATAACGCTTCGTTGCTGGTCGAACAAAAGCCTAGAGAGCTACGAAACGGATGATCTCTTCAGTTAAAACGGCATTTCATTCAGCCTTTAGACTCCTTTTAACTAGGGTTTTCAGTCATAGCAACAGCAAGAGTAAGAAAATGACACAGAGCTAAAAAACGCGATAATAATAAAAGGACAGACGTGCAGCACTGGACACATGCACTGTAGACACTATATCGTCAGCTTTTGTGAAATGAGTGAGCTTCCCTCAACGTGTGACTTGTCCTACATATTTCATCCGTGCTGCGTATTCAGCGATCGACTGACTGTGAACCGTGCACACCCACACAAGTTAAAGATACCCAGGCCGTGAAAATTAATCGGTAGCCCTACACTACGGCGCGCCTCATTGTCAGTGTAGCGTCCGCCTGTGAAACCCCACAATCAATCAATCAATCAATCAATCAATCAATCAATCAATCAATCAATCAATCAATCAATCAATCAATCAATCAATCAATCGATCGATCAATCAATCAATCAATCAATCAATCAATCAATCAATCAATCAATCGATGTATCAATCAATCAATCAATTATTTATTCAACCAATCAGTCAATAAATCAATTAATCAATCACGTCAAACGGGGTGGCGCACAGAATCCGGTTATGTTCGTTCCTCCATTCAATACTAATGCTTCCGAATTCATTACGTCATAAAAAGTGCATAGGTGTCCCAGACTCGTTGAGACGAAGTCTTTAGATCGGTATGTTTTGTGGACGAATGGAGAGAGAAAACTTCGTTAGTGAGTGCAATGTTGTTGTCGTGCAGTGGTGGCTACTTCTTGGGTACTATCGTCTTTTCCACCAGCAGGAGCAGGTGAATGAGATGAGAGCTGGACAGCAGCGTCTACCACTGCTCTGGGGAATGAGTAGGAGGGTGTAGGTGTCGCAGGATTGGATTGACGCTGCGCTATAAGACGATGCTTCTGTGTATTCCTGGCTGCGCGTTTTATTTATATCGCTCTCCAGACTGATGAGAGAGCCGTAGGTGAATTCACATTGGATATGGGGCTCTGCTGAGTTTGAGTAGACTTGGCGTTGTTTCTTGCGTTTGCATGAGCTGGGGATACGGCTGGGGAAGCGTCCTGCAAGTAAGTCTGTAGTACGCGTTGTTAACAGTGCGAGCCCGGTGGCATGCAAAACGTGGGGTCTTACGGTTAGCAAATTCTTCGTCCTGCAGGGAAGACTGCGTCGGTGCTCACACAATTTCAACGTTCCTGTCTGGTTGCTTGGTGGTCAGTATACGCTTTTCGGTCGGTATGAGCCACTGACCCTAGCGTGAAATTGCTGGATGCTTAGACACACACACAGGACAACACTAGTCCCCCGTCTTTTCTGAGTCCTTCTCAATGTTGGCGCTGTAATGTGTTTCATATCTGAGTATCAACTTGCCTTAAATCTTCAGGGTATTTGATGAGATCGGTTATTATGACGGTTCTTTTGGTTTGGGTATGGTCTAGTACTACAGCTAACGCTCCTGTTAACGACAGCTAACGACAATCACGAGGTATGCCTTCGTCCTTACCAGTATAGTTTTAACCCACATTCCAAGGAATGAGGTTGCGTGCGTATGAACAAACATTAGAACACACCGTATTTTTGCTGAGGGTGTAGTCGGTATGCATATTTATGGATATCGTGTGGTTCCTTGGTATGGCGTCGTTATTCTTGTGGGATTTTCTTGAGTGAGAAAAAAGCTAAAGCATCCCGCTTGGCTTCAGGACTTTGTGATCATTGGGGGTTTTGAGGAGGCGTGCCTTATGATTAGACTACTACCCCCACTGCCGAAATATGGAGTCATATGCAAAACAGACGGAACGCGTGGGGTATAGAAAGCTTTTTTAATGCACACAGAACCGTACAAAAATTGTCCATGTATCTTCTCACGTTTCGAAAGACTATACTGTCCTCGGAAGACGATACTCTTCTACCACCCCTGCCCCGTATATTTCAGTCTTCGGTCCCTTGCTCTTTTTTCACACTCTTCTCCTCCCTTCTCGCTCCTCCTATGGTAACCCCGGTGGAAGTTTGCCTAAGCCAATTCCATTTTGCGGTGTTCCATTGCTCCCGCGCACAATCTATTATAACCCTTCGTTGCCGTTGGACAGGAAAAGCCGCGAGGTCTGGGCTGGGGTGCAGGCGCTTTTGCTATGTTTGGTAAAAATATTGCTTTCAACGCCTATTTTTTTATTTTCTTCTCTCAAGAATCAAGCACAAACCTGTTTCGGATGAAAAGAGCACTGCATAGTACCAGTTACGTATTGCAGTTTTGCATCAAATATATATGGTTTTTTTTGCTCAGCAATGTCGACAAAATGAAGCACGCTACGAGATTGATGGTGTGGAAAGGTTTTGCCTATATGAAGTTCATCTTCGAGAATTCGCAGAACGTTTGGCCACGTGACTCACTCGACGGACAGACAAGCAGACAGACATACACACAAGCAGATCAAAATGTTCGAGTTGAAGTAGCCCAAATAATCGATCGTGTTTAAAATTTCGAGTGCAATGCTTAAGCTTGGGATACGCGCTTGTAAAATGGAAATACAGTGGGGTGGGAGTGTCGGAGAAAAGCTCCCAGAAAGGGCGGCATACGGCACGCCTGGTCGGGAAACGGCGGTGTGGCAGGAGGGTAGTCCCCTGCCGCACGTGCAATATTAGCCGCATAGAGAAAGGAAGGAACCGATTGGGGCACACGTGAGCTCACGGCTAACTGCGAGCCCGCGGAACGAGCTTCGGAGGGCGCTGTCTAGGTAATGGTGAAGAGGCGAAGCGCGCAGCCGCAAAGCTCAGAAGGACGCTCAAGAGCAGAGAAACAAAAGATCCAACTAGGTTTTCGCATTCACATCATTAATAGAGTTATAAACATCTTCCGTAATTCTCATGTTTCCTCTTACTGTGCCAGAGATGTCTCTGGGCTCGTGGACTATCCCTTGGAGGCTCGAGCTCCATAAACTTCATGTTCTACGTGCGGGGAAACAAGCGAGACTACGACAACTGGCAGAAGGATTTCGGGGCGTTCGGCTGGTCCTACAGTGATGTGCTCCCGCACTTCCGAAATATCGAGACGTCCTATGTTCCTGGTCATGACGGTTAGTACCGTGCTGTCTTTGTGTGGGGCCTCTTGAAGAGACTTCCACATGTAGCACAGCTGCTTTGCTGGTATTACCGAGGACATTATCGAAAAAGCGAAGAGCAAGATGCTGATTGATTGTATACTTCACGAAAGGCTATCGAGCTCCCACTGCTCCCAACTGCGGCCCGCGAAATGAGTGCAGGTGGCGCTGTAGCCCAACTTTAGGTGCACAGAAATGCACTTGGAATAAAAAATAACAAAACATAAAAATACCGGAAAAAATGCCGCCATACCAGAAGCGTAATACCTAAATACAAGCGTTCGTATATATTTCATAATTACATACGTCGGCAGAAAAGGCACAGAGGTGACTAATAAACATAAAAATGATAGCACTTGTAGGGCGAATTCATTATTTCAGTGAAGAATGTTTTTTCAAGTCGAGCACTCCTTAAAATCACGAGGAAATCATTTTATTATGGCTGCAACGGTTTTGATGCGGTATGCCGGCTGATTTCGACTTACGTTCAGAACGTTGACCATCGTATATTGATAGATTATGAGGTTTAATGCGCCGATGGTACACAGACGATGAGGCGCACCGTAATGGAGGGCTTCGGATTAATTTTGACCAACTGGGGATCTTTCAGGTCCGCCGAAATCTCGACCATCGTAAATAAATACAACTCCTTCAGGTCGGTTATTCTTCGCTCGTAAAAGACCCCGTTCGATCATTGGAACAAGACGTTGATTTCAGCGAGAAGATGATAAGTAAATGTAATGGCAAACAAAACTCACATGTAGCATAGGTTAGTTGAACACACTGCAGTGTCGTTAAAGCAACGTGAGGATCAGGGAGTAAGGGCTGCATAAAACAGCCTTTTTTAAGGAAGGTCGTGCTGCGTGAAAAAGGTCACAGACTTTGATTTCTTAGTTACCTAAGCAAATGGTTCTGTGCACCTGCTTCATCGTCAACAATCAATAGCGGTTTACAAGATAATGATGTAAGGCCCTCCAGAATAAATAATAATTCTTGTTACGCCAACAAAACCGTAATCTTATTCCGCACATTAGAGCAACGTTGTCAATTTTGGGGTACAATTTGTGATGTACTATAGACATACACCTCGTAAATATTTGTGGGGGTCAGCACCAAACGTTGATCAACGGCAAACAAATTGCACGTAATTGTAATAGCAGTGAGCTCAGTGAAGAGGCTATTCCGCTTCGACGCAGACGGAAATAGAGCTTAAATAATTGAGTCGTTTTAGGTGGGCTGACCACGTCCACATCCACATTGTAAAAATAACACAGTTCGATGTGGCCCAGTGTGAAATAAACCATTTTTTGTTTTTTGTTAACGCAGAAATGGGCGTAAACAGCCCATGCCTTCGTACATTTATTTGACCTCTTGTTTTTTTCACAGTGATATAAGATACAGGCTGAAACAAGTCCAACATGCTGTGACGATGATTGCCTGCTTTTGGCCAGTCGTCTCGACCTGCTAAGCGTGCTTCTTTCTTGTGCGCAGCCTCTGTATGTATTTTATCATCCCGGCGATTGAAATCAATTTTGTTGGTCTTCATTCTCTTGCGAAGAACGCTTTACGTGTTAACCTATTCACACCACATCGCTTTATTATGAATAACGCCTTGTAAAGAATGGAAAGAAGGGTTAATGAGTTGTGGGAATCTTCCGCCCGCTCCGGTGTTGAAAAAAACTGTCGTTGATTCCGCTGTCATAGGAATCGGTAAAACACGAAAGTGAAATGTACAGCGAAATCTGCAGCTGAGCAAGATTTACGGGTCGGCGGCTGTCTAGTGGGTGTGATTGGCGAGCAACGCCCTGCTGGCGACTCGCTTCGGCAAAGGTGTGCTGACGCCATTTGCGTGACCGTTATGATGTCAGTGAAATCTTGGTGCATCTCCGCATAAAACACTGTCGTGTTAAAATATAAAACCCGAAAACGAACAATCCTAAGTACAACGTACTCTTTAGTGTTAAAGGTTGATTCCCCAAAAGAAGACCCTGTGTGCAGCGGTACACCCTTCACAGGCAGCCTGCTTTGTTTGGCGTCACCGCAACGGGGAACCTTGAGCAATCTTGGTGACGGTGTTGGCGACACCGCGGACCCCGAGCCCCATACGTAAGCTGGATCTAACCGTGGCGACGGGTTTTAAGGTGAAGGGTAGAAACCTCAAACGGTGGCCGTCGGAGCCCAGGTCAAGCTCCGGCTGATGGGCTCCCTGTCTGTTTACCAGGCAGGGAGCTCCGGGACCCATCTCGGTATCAGGGTAACCCGAGCGAAGGAAGCAACCTCGTCCCCTGCTTCTATAGTATGCTATATGGTATTTTCAAAACCCCAACCCAAACACGATCGGCCCCCGGAAAGGGGCCGCACCGAAGTTTATTTTCCACCACTTCCTGACTTCAGCCCTCCGAAACCGAACAACTATCCTCGCTTCATCGTGATGGAATCTGTAGACCAATGAAAACCTCTTGCTTCACAGTCGGTATTTCTCATTTCAAAGTTTCTTGAAGGTATTCTTGGAGGGTCGTTTAAGGCCAAAAAACATCGAAACGGTGAAATTCTTGTCGACTACAGTAGCCAGGATCAGGCCAATAAACTTCTTGCTCAAACCAGCATCGCCGATCTGCCAATCCGAGTCCCGCCCCACCTCAGCCTAAACAGCCCCCAGGGCGTGATTTCCGAGTATGACCTACTGAATGAATGTGAAGCTGACCTGCTGGAGGGCCTTCGTAGTCAGGGCGTAACAGCGGTCAGGCGCAAAACCATCCGAAGAGACGATCAACAAATACCGACAAAGCACCTCATCCTAACCTTTGACAAGTCCACCCTTCCAGAATTCATCAACGCAGGTTATATCCGAGGTTAAGTCCGGCCGTACATCCCGAACCCGCGGCGCTGTTTCAAGTGCCAACGGTTCGGGCACGGCACAAACTCCTGTCGCGGCCGACTTACCTGCGCAAAATGGGCCCAGCACGACCACCCGTCCGACAACTGTAACGTTCAACAATTTCTTTGCGTAAACTGCTAGGGACCACATGCGGCCTACTCCAGAAAACGTGAAAAGTTTCAATTACCAAAGAAAATAATCAACATCAAAGTCACTGAACACATCACCTTCCCAGAGGCGCGAAAGAGGTTTGCCTCTTTTCCCCTGGGGAGGTACGCCTAAGCAAGCTCACCGGGGGGCGGAGCGGCGACTTGTTTCAGCGGGGACCCACTACCGAGAGTCGGACTTGGTCCCGCCCTCGCCCCCCCCCCCCCCCCCTGGGTTGCCTCTTGCAGCCCAACCCGCCTCCGCACCGCTTGCAGAGCCAGTAGCGGCTGTGGTGGCATCCACATCTCTTGGGGATGCTGCTGCACCCACCGTTTCCTCCTCTCCACCAGCCCGAAGCACACGCGAGTGCCCGGAGGAGATGGAGACGGAGGAAACCGCAGCAATTCCCACCTCCACCGCACCGCCTGTGCCACCCGGGGCGCTATTGACTCCCTCGGTGGTCGCGGCCAAAACGAAGGGCACCGAAAAGGGTGCTAAGTTGGGGGGGTCCGGTACGCCGGCTACCTCTTACAAATCTGATGATGAGGTTGATGTGGGACCTTTCCTGTCTGCTTTGCAGCGGAAGGAGCGGGTCCCTCCACCTAAATTTCAAGAGAAGGTAAAAAAGCCCCTCCCAAGAGTGCAAGCCCCGAAAGATATTACGTAAATAGTCACACTCCAGTAGCTCTAACACATAATAATGGGAAGTGAAAACATAGTTCAATGGAACTGCAGAGGCCTTCTGAATAATGTTAACGACGTGCATGCCAAGAAGCCAAGTTTAATGTGTGTCCAGGAAACACATCTGAATTCCAAGCACACAAATTTCTTGAAGAGTTACCTGGTATACAGAAAGGACAGGGTTGGCTGTACACACTCTTCTGGCGGTGTGGCCATAATCGCCCGCAAATTCTTAGCATGCAACCCTGTCACCTTGAACACCGTCCTTGAGGCTGTAGGCGTCCGAACAATATTATTTAATAGGTTGATAACGGTATGCTCCATCTACATCTCTCCTGATCTTGCACTTCTGAGCTCTGACTTTGATGCCCTGGTCTACCAGCTGCCTGAACCATACATCCTAACAGGCGACTTCAATGCACACAATTCTCTTTGGGGCTCTTCTCGCACGGATCCTCGAAGTCGCCTGATAGAGAAGTTTTCAACATCCTCTGGAGCATGCCTTTTCAACAAGAAACAGCCTACATACTATAACATCAGACACAATACATACTCAAATTTTGACGTGGTTATTGGTTCGGCAATTCTCTTTCCATGTCTTGAGTGGGGCGTGGACACGGACCCATATGGCAGTGACCACTTCCCCACTTCACTAAGATATATAGGTAAAGGCCCAAGCAGTTCATCTTCCCATAATAGGTTCAATGAAGCACGAGCTAACTGGAACACATTTACACAGACATCGAAACTACACCACACATTCATAGGACACCTACATGTTGAAGAAGCTACCCAACTCCTCACGGCGCACATCCTAGACGCCGCCGAAAAGTCCATTCCCCACGCCTCTGGTGCCCCGTGCAACCTGAGGAGGCCGTGGTGGAATGGGGACTGTAGGCGGGCGCGAGAGGCCCAGAACAAGGCGTGGGGTATCCTTCGTCGGTACCCCACGTCGGGTAACCTTATTTTGTTCAAACGGGTCAAGGCGTTCTGAAAACGTGTGCGCCGTCAGGCAAAACGAGAGAGTTGGCATATCTTTTTGACATTCATTAATTCATACACGGACACACACAAAGTCTGGACACGTATACGCAAGCTCAAAGGATAACAGACACACAGCCTTCCCCTGGTTGGCACAACAGGGGACACACTTGAAGACCAGGCTAACACACTTGCACAACACTTCGAACACGTGTCCAGTTCAGCACACTGCACGAACACTTTCATGAAACACAAAACATCTGCAGAAAAAAAGCCCTTACAAGACAAAGACAGATCAAAAACTTCTTACAACTCAGAATTCACTCTCTATGAGTTGACGGCTGCCCTGAGCACGGTTAAACCTTCAGCTCCAGGCGCAGATCAGGTTACATACTTCATGATACAACGCCTACACCCAGACACTCTTGAAACACTCTTATACCTATACAATAAAATATGGCTTTCGGGGCACATTCAACGCTCTTCGAGAGAGGCCATAGTAGTGGCTGTCCTAAAGGAAGGGAAGGACCCTTCCTCTCCCGCCAGTTATCGTCCCATTGCCTTGACAAGCTGCCTGTGTAAGCTCTTCGAGAAGATGATAAACAGGAGACTCGTGTACTTCTTAGAGTACAACGGTCTTCTCGAGAGCTGCCAGGCAGGCTTTAGGGCGGGGCGATCTACCAACGATCAACTCGTTGCGTTAGAGTCATATATCAAAGATGCTTTCCTGCACAAGTAGTACTGTATGACACTATTATTTGATCTTGAAAAGGCGTACGATACTGCCTATCGGTACGGCATCCTCAGCGATTTGAAGTCCTTTGGCATGTCGGGTAACATGATGAACACGCTTGCCAGTTACCTGTCTGAAAGAACGTTCCGCGTGCGAGTTGGAACTGACCTTTCTTGGGTTCATGTGCAGGAAAATGGCGTGCCACAAGGTGGAGTTTTAAGTGGCACCCTTTTTATTGTGAAAATGAATTCCCTTAGGAAGGCATTGCCACCGTCGATTTCCTGCTCAATTTATGAAGACGACGTACAATTATCATTTCAGTCTTTTAACCTGTCTGTCTGCGAGCGCCAAGTCCAGCTTGGTGTTAACAAGCTAGCTGGCTGGGCAGATAGCAACGGTTTTATATTTAATCCAGGGAAGTTCACATGTGTTTCGTTTTCCATGAGGCGTGGCATCCGGCCGGATCCTGACATTCAACTCAATGGTGTCTAGATTTTCAATGGTCAAAGATTATACTCAATGGTCAAAGATTATACCTAAAAACGCAAGTTTTTAGGTATAATCTTTGACGAAAAGCTCACACTCATCCCACACATGAAACAACTAAAACATAAATGCTTAAAAACAATGAATATCCGGAAGGGTCTCTCGTACATCTCCTTTGATGCTGAAAAACCACTTCTTTTACGCGTTTTTACCAGCTTGATAGGATCACGATTGGACTATGGTAGAATTGTCTATGGGTCTGCCACTAAAACATCCCTCAGAATGCTGGACCCCGTGCTTTATCTAGGGCTCCGCTTGGCGTGTGGTGCCTCACGGACTAGTCCAGTTGAAAGCCTGTATGTAGAGTGCAACAAATGGAACCTGCAACGTCAGCGAGCATACACAGATCTCCTTTATGCTTTTAAAATTTCATCCATGCGTCACCATCCTTTTAAACCAGTTTTTCACGATACATCGATGACTGAACTCCTTTTAAATCGACCATCGTTCTCTGCGCCCTTCTCTTACAGAGTTAGAGAGGAAGCGTAGAGCTTGCTGTCTCCCTTTTAGATACAATGCAAAGTTCTCTAACGAATTTTATAGCACCATGGCATCTCCGCCCTGTATCATGCGACACATCTTCCACAAATGTAGATAAAAACCGATCTCCCACATGTGCAATTCTGCAGCACTTCTTGTATTTGCAGCAGAAGTATCAGTGTTCGGAATTTTATACAGATGCCTCTAAAACCTACACCTCGGTGTCCTGCGCGGCGCATGGGCATGGCCTTACTGTCACGAAAACTCTTAACAGTAATACAAGTATCTTTACGGCAGAGGCTTATGGTGTACTTCTTGTTGTTAATCATAAACTTCAAAGCCACATCCCACAATCTATTATCTATACAGATTCCCTCAGTATTGTGCGGGCAATGTCGTCAACAGTCTTCAAAAAATCACGTTGTAAATCTTATCATCAAAGGTATTATGTCTGTGTATGTCCACAAATTTGAACTCGTCTTTTGCTGGGTCCCTGGCCACTGTGGTATAGCCTGGAATGAAGCAGCGGATGGAATGGCTGCTGCTGCTACACTCATGAATACAGTAGACATAACCACATTACCCTACACCGACGTGAAACCACACATCAGACAACAAAATATGGCAAACACACTGGAGCGGACAAACAGACAAGTTACACGTAATAAAACCGTACTTAGGACCCTACACCACCGACACACGTAATAGATACACTGAAGTCGCCTTGGCTAGGTTACGGATAGGTCATACACATGCCACGCACTCGCACCTGCTCACTGGATTTCCAAGACCTCTGTGCAGCAGGTGCCAAGAGGCCCTATCCGTGATCCACATCCTCATATAATCTCAGGCACTCGACATTACACGACGCCAACATTTCCCACAACTACACACACGACATATTCCACCACACCCGTCATACTTCTTAGGAGACGATGCCATGTTTTCTTTTCAGCGCACCTTTAAGTTCCTATCAGAAGTTCATTTCTTACGACTCATCTGATACCACCCATAGTTTTACACCTGGTCCTATACACCAGCCACCTTATTTATCTTTTAACCACTCATGTTCTTCACCCTGGCCCTTTACACTAGCCGTGCTCATAGTGATTAACTGATTTTATTCGGTTTCCCTCCTAATCAAATAACTTTGTGTTTGGCGCTCTTTGCCCATGTCGGCCTTGCGCCATTAAACCTAAACCATCATCATCATTGTTGACTGGTCTAATTTCCGTGATGAATATCACGTCACCAAAATTTTTGATCCCGGAATAAAATACTCTCGTTTTAAAAATTACCTATATACGTTCCTTGTGCGGGTCGACACGTGTAGGGACTGAAACGTTTCCACACACTGATTTCGTAGTAAAGCTACAGCTTTAGGCATATCATAAACGTCACAACCGACTGTAGTCGTAGTCGTCATCCGCGTCAACATTAATGGTACCAAAATGACCGCCACTACAAAGAGAGAATAAATTGGGTGCGTGTGGGTTTCAAATCGGGTCACCAGATCAGGACATACGTTCTGTAACCACAGCGCTAATCCAACACCAAGAAGAACTAGCCTGATGCGTGCGCCCTGACAAGCACATGTGGCGGCACGTTCGCTGATTGGGTGCACGTGGAGGATAGCTTTCACTGTGCGAAACTCCAGGATGAAATGCGGCGAATCTTCGCGTAGAAGTATTCCACTTCAAAAGGCGACAAAAAAGAGAGAAGGAGACACAACACGATGTAGATTTGAATACCTCTGGTTATTTCTATGCTTTCGTCATCAAAACGTGCAAGCAGACTTTAGTGCCGAAGAATATGTCCCCCTTCGTCTCTAATCTCCTCGCCAGGCATTCGATTTCTCTGGTTTAAATGAATTCGTTCAGTCATTCACTATGGTGAACAAGGTGGGCAGGGATGCACTGCAGGTACGCAAGCTTACAAACAACAAAAAGCCGATTCTTTTCTAATTTCAGCTCCATACCGCGGAAGTTACGGGGAAATGCCAGTGGTTTACGCCACCACTCAGACGCCTCTGAGTCAAGCATTTCTGGACGCCTGTCGTGAAAATGGCTATCCTATAATTGACTATAATGGCCGATCTCAGGCGGGTAAGCACTTTTTTTTTTGCGCGCAATATTTCAATACACAGGACTCGCTTTTAAGGAGTGTGGACTGGGGTGCGGGTGGAGTTACTGTATACAGCGGGAACGAAACAATCAGAGACCCTTGCTTGACGAAAGATGGTTAAGCTTTCTCCCGTGGAAACTGAGTGAAAGGCAAAGTCCAAAGCCAAGAACCACGCAGCGATCCCAAGAAATGCTACGCTACCCGATGCGATGTTTTGGTTTTATTAGGTGATTTCATTCGGATCACTCAGCAGTTCGTCTGTTCGATGTGTGGTCGTTGGCTATGGACTTTGCCTTTGACTCAGTTTCCATGGTAGAAAGCTTCGCGTTCAGAACTCTTTTAGATGCGAAGCAGCTTATGGTCGCGCCTGTTCCCTCCGCCGTTCTGTGGGCGCCGTTGTGCTGCGTCCACACCCCCACTGCGCATGCCTGGCCAGGCACCGCTGGTGATGATTGTGGCTAGGGTTTGCACAACGAAAGAATCCATCACGAGATAGCTTCGCGTTCACCCACCGTCATCATCTTCCTGTAGGGGACCCTTCTGCCCCAACGCCGCGATGAGTGCCACGTGCAACGCCACCGGTAACGCCACCTGCAATGCCAGCGTCAACGCCAGTGTCCGCGCCACGGACAGCGCCGCAGAGAAGAGGGCACAACAAAACAAGAAGAAGAAGGAGCATCACCTCCTCCTGCCGTGATCGTCCACCCGGAACACGAAGACGCCGACCTCATCCCTAGTCAAGACTTGGTGCGCTTGATCAAACACGCGAGTCCGTACGCGGCCGTGCGCAAGCGCCAGGACCTCGTCGACCGGGACAAATACTACAAATTGATGAGGATGACAAACGCGGAACAACATGAGCTATTGCGCGAGATCACCCACCGGCAGACGATGCCGTCAGCACCTCCGTTACGGGTCTTGTTCAGCGGACCGGCCGGTCGCGGAAAGACGTTCGTCCTCCGGATTGCCCTGGACCTCTACAACCGGTACAGCAACACCGACAACAACCCCGCCTACAACGCGTTCATCTGCGCGAGCATCGGAAAGGCGGCTGTGGCAGTGGGAGGAACCACGGTGCAGGTGGCTTTCAAGCTCTCTCGGAAGACCACCGGCGCCAACAAGGACGGAGGCCTCAGCGCCAGCGAGTCCACACCTTCCGCGTGGCCTTCCGCAACATGAAATGCGGGATCATAGACGAGGTGAGCATGATGTCTGCGGACAACCTAAACGCAGCCTACTTGAGTCCACCCCATGGCTGCTTCGCATACTCTCAGGGTTCCCTACGGTAAGATGGTGAAATTTTTTGAAGCAAGAGGTTTGATTTTTTTCTTGACGCCTTAAAGAAAAGTTCAGAGGAAATAATCGTGTTCTTCAAAGTTATGAATTTTCATTATCATCAATGAGTAAGCTGTTCTGAAATTCGTTTTTAGTGGGCACTCGCCAACAGTGAGTCAGAATAGCGCAATCGGATGGCCCTCGGATTCATAACGCGATAGATCCAAGTACGGTGCCGGCCACGGAAAGTGTTTTTTCTTGAGGCCATAAAGGAACGCTGAGTGGAGACGAATCATGTTCTTCAAATATTATGAACTTTGGTCGACATAAACGAATTGGCTTTCCTGCACAGCATTTGGGGCGCTCACGGACGAATCAGTAAGACATAAAAAGCTTCGCTTTAAAAGCGCATGTAACCGTATGCCATGGCCCCGCAGATTGAAGATGTGTGCGTGTGCCGTAATCACCGAGTGCGGGATCGTGGTATATACCGCGAATATATATTGTCACGAGAAGACGATGAAGAGGGCAACGCAGCGTAGCTCTGTCGTCGCAGCCTGCGGCGACGAAGCTGCCTTCTAGGGCTTGTCTTATAGGGCTCTGCGGGCTGCCTTCTAGGGCTGCTTTCTACGGCAGCCTACTAGGCAGCATTCTGCGGCCTGCCTCTTACGGCTGTCTTGGCCGCCATGTAAACAAGCAGCAAATGCATCGTTCGAATGTCTCATCGTTCATGTCACTTGTCTTGCCGCCACGTAACATCTTTGGAGGGTTGTGCGGGTCCATCGCCGTCCTGGCCATAGCTTAGCCCCTCAACGGCATCTGCGAAATCATCGAGGGGCATCCCCAGCCCCACCGCTACAGCACTCAACGACTTCCCCCGCCCCGTCTTCCCACCCCGTGACGAGCCGATCCAGAACCGCCAAGACCCGATGACATGTGACCAGACGACGGCGACATGTCCCCAGCCCAGACGTCCGACGTGGTTCCGGCTACCTTTGACGTTTCGTTGGTGTATTGACGAGGTCGTGTCTTATGCGACGAGGTCGTGTCCTATCATCCTATGCGGCGGCAAGGAGTTCATTGTACATTGTCATCGCAACTTTCGTCCTCACCACATCAATACTGCGGCGTCGACCGGGAAGGGCGCTTTCATCCTGGGTGGCCATGTAATGAGAAGACGATGAAGAGGGCAATTCAGCGTAACTCTATCGTCCCAGCCTCCGACGACGAAGCGTTTCGCCGAGAGGGGTCCTACGTCGTGGGAGCGCGCTGCGGCGGCAGCGCCCATGCGCTGAAATCACGACGGCAGCATCGTGGCTGCGTAGTACACAAGGCCCTCCAGCATGTCTGGTAGGGCGTCGCAGGATACAGTGGACGGCCAGGCAGACTACAACGTCGATATGTCAGACGAA
The DNA here is from genome assembly GCA_013339765.2 of Haemaphysalis longicornis. NCBI lineage: Eukaryota > Metazoa > Arthropoda > Arachnida > Ixodida > Ixodidae > Haemaphysalis > Haemaphysalis longicornis. The sequence goes on from CM023454.1 coordinate 160,319,715, forward strand.
GACGAAATCCTTCAACCGCCACGCCCGCCGGCGCCCGTGTACCGGTGTTGCGTACGGTGCCTGTTCCCGATGCTGGTGGCCGCGCTCCTAGTCCTCGTCGGTGTCATCGCCGCACCCCGGGTTGTCTTCATTCTCAACGGCAGTGTTGTCAACGGCACTGCAGGCGAGCTGCTTTTTCTTGACAGCTTGTTTGGTGGCAAGAACGACACTGCTTTCTGTAACCTCAGCCTGGCCGCTGTCCCTCAAGCAGCCACAGTCGGAGGTGAATCGGTGAGCGCCTCCGACTCCCCTGGGGCACAGGAAGCCCCTCAAGGTACCGTGAAGCTGGAGGCTAATCGCAAAGACTTGCGCCTACCAACCCGGCCGCCTTCTGAAATGGCAAAGGAGGCCCATGGCCCGCCAGCTCAGCGCAAGGACAATTAAATTCGCGAAAGAGTGTACGCGCCGTACCTGGCTATCGCTTTGACGACGACGAAGGCAAAATGGACCTGGTGGAAGTACAAGCTCTCACAGAACAGGTCATCGCTGTGCCGAAAGGTGAAATAATGAGCAAACTACGAGTTGCCACAGTGACTGATGACGAGGAGAAGAACCCGAAGGAACATGTACCGGGCTACCACCGTAGGCCAGTTTGCGCCGATGGAGTACAATCCGCCGCCGGGCGTGGTAAGGCCACTGCTAACGGAGCAGTTCAACAGCAATCAACAAGCGCTCCGGTTGACCTGACGAGCGCCAGTGGTAATAACGGCTTCAGTCACCCAGTGACCAGGCTCGGCCACCAAACTCGCAAGCTTAGCCTTCGTGACTGCCCCCACTAGGCTTCGGGGTCGGGTCGCTGCCAAGAGAGGAGGCCAACAGAAATTGTCAAGCGCCCCGGCTGTCCTGACGAACGTCGCTGGAAAATAACGGCACCAGGGGCGGCAGCCTAGTCACCGCGGCGGTCGACCACTATGTCGTGTCCTTTCAACCGCCGCCCCGCTGGAGAATGAGTCGGCGTTGGCGTCGTCGCACTCGCTGAAGAAGCGCTACAGCTGGGTTGGCCACAAAAAACGCATCGGCGCATGCGCACAAAGAAGCCGTTTAAGTGGACTCGGGGGCTACCAGGGACAAAGCCGTCAGCGTCTGGTACGTCTCGCCAAAAATCTACCACAGGCTGGCACAGCAATGACGCAAATGAAACAGCAGGTCTCGCGAAGCTCAAACATAACATTGGCGGATCTCTCAAATTTACCGAGGCGGACAGTAATGCACTCGCTTCGCGTGCACGCGCAAAATTACATTTGTCAGAGGCACTTTTTGAACCTGATAACGCATCTTTCAGCACATAAAAGTAAGCAATGCCGTTGGGAATGAGGTAAAAGTCAGCTAAAGTACAGGAATGCTAGCGCTACCGACAGTACAAATTTCACACCTGGAAGCGCGACACTCATGCACCTAACGGAAGGTAAGATGACGTATACATAAAGAGCCGCAGGCCTAAATAAAACTACAGTATTCATAAAAAACGAGCAGAAAGTATCGACTCCGAGTTCTAAATCTGTTACGCCGTCTAACGGGTCGGATGATAACGAAGCCTCTGCTGTCACTGCTGTATTGTTCCCTCTAACAACAGCCATAGGCCGAAAATTGAGAAAGCTGCGACTTTAATGGATCGCAAATCGCTGGTCGCATTGCCTCATCCCTCTGGCGGTACTTCAGTAACTCATCAGACATGCCCGAAGACGTGAGTGAGAGCAGCGGTACAGAGGCTGGAAGGTTTGTATACTTTAAATCCCACTATAACGACACTCTAGAAGACAGTGACGTAGAAAAGAGCGATGAGCAGTCCACAACTGCCGTTCATCACTGTGACATAAACCCGGCGAACGGGTCAAATGAAACAAGTCAAATGCCGGTCGTTCCTGATGCGGCCGATTCGGAAGGTAATGCATGTTCAATTGCCGCTTTAGATGACAAAGTGCTAAAAGTGTCCACAACTCCTGGGCTTATCCCATCAACAGAGCTTTGAAGGTGAGGTCAGTCATTCCAACATTGCTAGCGCGTCAGAGGTGGTTTCCAGAGCCTCGTTCTTATTATATCGAAATGAAACATCCCTCCCCGAAAACACCTCAACGAGAGCTTCAACTCCTTGGAACGTAACTCAGTAGTCGAAAGTTATCGCAGGGGAGAAACCGTGAACGACAGATTACGCGATTCGTAACGCGAACAAAACCACCGACACCAAACAATGTTACGAGTGAACCGACATCGACTTGCTCGAAATTGAGGTGAAATTCGTCGGTCCCAAGAAAATTGGAAAGAATAATGTCACTGGTGAAAACAAGTACACTGAGTTCCTTGACAAGCACCAACAAGCCACTGGAATGTACTAATGTTACGAGCGGGAGCGGGCAGAGTGTTATCGAAACGATGGCGGCTTCCTCGAAGGAAACGCATTTTGCGCCACTGACTGCATTGAACAGAAGCGTAGTTCCGCTTGTAGCGATCAACACGGCACACGACACCACCAAACTGCAGCCTCCTACAAGTAATAATGCAAGCGCAATTTCGACCGTACGAGACCAAGTTACCAGCAACGATGTTGTCGATGATAACGACGAAGAGAGTACGACGTCAGCGTTGTTGTCAACTCAAGATCTCGCTCCGTTATAAACTTTGGTTATAAATGGCTAGCTTGATGTCACTAAGCTGAACTTGGTTACGGAACCTGAAAGCACTGGTGTTACCACCATGGCGGTAACCTCCAGTTTTACGTTCATCTTAAGCGCACAAAAAACACGCGTACACAGAATATAGGAACAAGCGCTACTTTCAACTGCATTTTATTGAATCAGGGTTGAATATATACCAGCAAAATATACCTGTGCAATTAAGAGGAAGATATTGAATACCAACTAGCCGGAACAGAAGCCCTTTTCCTGTTTTTGATCAGGTGAACCGTACGGAACGCGGGAAGTTCCAGTGGGATATAATCGACTAGCCGTATTGGTGCAGTATCAAATTGGTCGAATCCTACGGAGCGCGGAAAAATATCCCAGTGGGAGATGATGGTGCTGTACGACAAACCGTATTGGGGACGGTAACCTTCGCCTAGACGTATCTTTTAATCCAGACAATCGGTGCGTACTACTACACTCTCGAACACGCTTGAGGCATCCGCGGTGGCAATTTCCACCGCCAACAGAAAAGTTGCAACACTATCACTAGTCGCTTCTTCCGAGCTGCCACACCAAACAGCCATTCGGTGAAAGGTGCACCTAGCCAGGAAATATCCAAGGATCCTCCGAACAACGTCAGCATTAATCAAACGCTAGCACAGTTGTTGACTGTCACCTCAGCCGCAAGGACATCAAGCAACCGGGAGGGCAAGGCAAGATCCTCTAAATAACGGCACCGACGAGGGCTCTGTCTGACGGACCATCTTGCCACCGAAGAACCCGCCCACGTCGACGACTGTAACCGCCTCCTGAGATATGGCAGTCGGCGTAAAGTACTTCGACGACAGCAAGAACGACAGCATGTCGGACCGCAACACTAATTCCAGGGCAGGCCATTCCGACACAACGCCCACAAACGCAAGATTGGCGGAGAGATCAATGACAGTGGAAACACTTCCAGGAAAAAGTCAGACGTTTTCCAGACAGAGTACTACGACGACGACGTGGCGCCGTCGTCAAGGCGGGAACAGGCGACTAATGACGGCTGAACTACGCTGCGTTGCCTTCTTAATCGTCTTCTCGGTGACAATATTGTCGAGCACACCTCATTTTGATGTAGAAAGCATGATGGCTGCTCGCTTTGCGGGCCTGGTTGGGAAGGGACTGCCCTTGTGGTAGTGGCTATTCTGTTGTACCAATGAGAATGTGTCACGACCGAAAAGGGAGTGCTTCAGTTTTGAAGACCGATCTTACCCAACTCAGCGCTGAATGGCACGTGGCGCTAATTTTACGTTATTTCACATTGTGTACCTGAGTAGGCTGATGATGATGATGACATTGTGTTGGCAGTTGTAACAGTGCCCATCACTGTATACAAGAGCGACCAGGAAGCCATTGGGAACGTATACAGTTACTATGTGACAATGAGTGACGGAAGGAAGTCTTTACGACAATTTTCAATACCCCGATGTTTACAGCTCCGCTAGGTACCCGCATTCGCGGGGCGGAGTGGCTGTCATTTTTGTGTAAAAGGCACGGTAAAGTATTACTTTTGGTGTACAAACATTAGGAAGCATTTCTGGTTGCCTAAATGTCCTATTCTTGGTCACATATTATTCCAAGTTGTTTCATTAGAAGTAGGCGTATTCTTCTTTGATGATACACAAAAAGTCACAAACGTATAGTATCAAATATGATATCGTAGTTATTTGAGCAATATATATTACATGAACTTGCCGGTGCTTTTGTTAGATACCCAAGTTGTAAATACCAAAACAAAATACGGTTTCGGTAAAAGGATTACGGGCTTTAAATTATGTTTCGACATGGCGCTATGGACAGAGAAATTAAAATATGTAGATAAAATTTCACGCGCTGTAACGCACTGACGTTTTTAGAATTAAAGACCAAGAAAATAATCGCATTAAAGCAAGTTTTACGACGTAGCACAGGGAAGAAAAAAAGCGACAGTCTGCCTGGGCAGCGATGCGTCTTTAGTTAGGGTTAAAGATGCTGCTAACGTATTCAGCTTATCGATCAGTGAATTTTAATGAAATGGCAATACACTTTACTATGGTTACTTGTAACTGCAAACAGTAACTACACCGTGTAGCTAAGTGAATTTATGCGGTTGCAGGTTGCTCCCGACTTCAAGCTAACGCAGCCAATGGAGAGCGTTACAGTGCGGCAAAATCCTTCATCACGCCGATTCTTGGGAGGAGAAACTTGCACATATCGCTTGACAGCCACGTGACTAAGGCAAGTGATACAGTGTTTTACGGAAGCGGCATCATGCTTTTTCGCCCATTTTTTCCATGACGCGAGCTTTTTAAAAATATACCACACATTAGATTTTCACGTGTTTTGAAAACACATATCCAGCTATTTCATTGAAAACTTATACTAGGATGCCTTTGAAGCCTGTTTGTTTATTTAAGTAGGGGTTGTTTTTTATTAGGCGCAATGTTTCGATGTATCATCAAATTCGAAAAGTGACCGTCGTCATCGCTAAAATGAAAGGTACCAAAACGGCAACCGCTGGAAACAGAAAATAAATAAGGAAAATACATTGAGGTTCCTGTAAGAATAAACCTAACTGCGCCAGCTTAACACTCCGCTGAAGGAAAAAAGAAGGATTAATCTTGTGTGGTTCATGTCACAGGTCAAGATGGTGGCACGCAAGTGCAACAGGCGTACGCGGAGTACAGCTTTCAGTAACATAGGGGCGCCGTGCAAATTGCGGTTTGTCGACCTGTCGGACTACGTCACGTCAAGAGAGGAAGAAACGAAAGCGAATAAAGAGACACAAACGCCAAGTACCAGCCGAGAAATCTCATAACGTCTTGGCTGCGCTTTCAAAGAACACAAGCAGACTTCAGTTCCAGAAGATTTCTTCTCTGAAACGCCTCCAGCAGCTCACCCCTAAATACCTGTGCAACAGTTACCGGACTTGAAGCAGGACTCTACTGGCCGGGTGTCGAAGGAAAACCTTTTAAAAGGCTTGAATACCCTTGCGCTTACGTCTGCTTTTGTGAGTTGAAAGCAAAAGCAACATGACTCCTTCTGTCCCACTAGGAAACCAACAGGGTGACTGTACGTTTTGTGCTAAATTTCTTCTATTGGCGCCATATAGTTTCTTACGACATGCTCTAGAGAGGAATCTGGCGCTAGCGTCTATGCGGCGCACATCAAGGCTGTCTGTGTAGTCATAGACCACGATTACATCATGTGCTCGCCATCGTTTTATCATTGGCTTCGATTGAAACGCTTTAGTTGCCGTATATTTTAACACAGTGCCACAAAAAACGCAAAGAATGGTGTGTTATTATATAAGTTCAGAATAAAACAGGCTGTTTCAAAGCTAGTGAAATAGGAAGTGAAACCGTATTTTCGCAGCAACGGTTGTTCCTACTGTTGTTCTGCAGGCGAAGTTGGTCGTTAACCACAATTTCAATATATTGTGGGAAATTCAGACTCCTGTTTTGTCATTTGACTATTATTTCAGATATGATGTCGTTTGAAGACTTTAGAGAGCTTTTTAAGTGCGCCTACAAAAACGTTGTCTTCGTGGTGAACTGGTGCAGCAACTATCAGCTAGTTTAAGAAAACTTGTTGCCGAGCGAGTTGGTTCATACTTGAAGAATAAATACAACGTGGCGTTAACAGCCGCGGAAGAAGACAAGATACAACAGGTACAGGCGCCCGTATCTGTCGTATCTTGTCTTCGTCGAAGTACGTTTTGTTTATTTTTTTCGTCAGTCACAACTTTCACGGCGGCATATTATGCGCTCAGTCGTACGTCCTTCGACTGCGGCACGACCAACGTCAGGTACAATCATGCACTGCCTGCCTTTTCACCGAAGACGGCTACCACAGAACAGGGAGGATTCTGGCTTCCTCCTTGCGCGTAGATACGTTGATGCATTGTGACGAAAGCAAATCCCCAAAACCGCTTAAGAATCCAATTGTCATCCCAAGCCAAAGTCAAAAGGGGGTCAAAGTCAAAGTCTTCCCATAAACCCACGACGACATCGATTGCCAGATGCAGTTTGCTCTCTAGTATACTTACTAAGAAAATCTATGATTAGCGCCTTCTCGTTCATATTTAACATACCCCTAAAGCTATGTGAAAGTGTAGTCAACGGGGAGTAGGGGTTAGTCATGACGTTATCACGGCGCGTCCCTGTGCTCTGTTACCGTGTATGCAGTGTTTATGAATTTTAAAGTGCGCGTCCATGGATTTTTTTCATTTTACGAGGGCTGTACCAAGATTTTCGCCCTCAGAATACATACAATGGTTTTGGAGTTAAAACTTTACACACTCATGGCTAATAAGAGGGTCCTCAAAATGATCGTGTCTACACCGTTCATTCCTCTACAGCTGCTTGCTACAAGTACGGAAACATTCGAACGACAATTCGCATTTTCCTCTACGCCCCTCGCAGTCGTCATCCGTTGACTGTTCATTCACCGTCTTACTTTATATCTTGTCCGACATACCCATTTCCATCCCGTTAAAGGTTACCCGGGCTACAGTCGTTAGTACTAAGCACTTTGTAACCAAAGCGATGCCGCATAGCGCAGATGATACACATATGCTGCAGCTCAGATTCTTCATGCTATACTTTTTCGCATTGGCCACATGATTTTGGTACATGCAGTCGGAATCTCTCAAATTGTGTATGTGGTTTGAGCACAAATTCTAAAATACACGTGCAAACGGTAACTGTGCTTTTAAATGGCGCGAATTCTACAAGAAGCCGTAAGATGGAAGTGAAACTTTTAATTCTGCCAAATTTTGCGCTCGCGCTTGTTTTTCACAGGTGCTGTTCGAAAGAAAGCGAGCAGTCGGTGTGCGCTTTCTTAAACAAGGCCGGATGCAGAGTGTGCTCGCGTCCCGCGAAGTGATCCTATCAGCCGGCGCCATTGGGTCGGCCCAGCTGCTTCAATTGTCTGGAGTGGGCCCCAAGTCCGACTTAAGGCAGCTCGGGGTTTGTTTTCATCATTACAAATGGGATTATTATACACCCAGTTCTAATCGTCATAGCGCAGCGATACTCAGGTTTTTCTCAGCGAGGGGCTCAGAGTACTTAAAATAGGTAACACCTGCGTTCGTGCCAGGTTTACCAGAGAATTCGCAACAACTTGTGCATTTGCTGTTATTTTTTGTGATGTAGTGCGCTGAATATGACTGTCAAATCTGGTATTCGGCAAACATTTTTACAATTCATCGCTTCTGACTGAAGCAAACGCTTAAATTTGTAGTTAAATGTATGTACGAGAAACATAAGGACGTGAACGTGTCAAGTACGGCGGGTCAAATTGAGTTAACTGAGTTGCCAAAATTGATTACGGGAAGCAAAACGAACGACGTTCGTGCGTACAACAATACAGTGATAGAGGAAACATTTGAAATAGGAAGAAGCTTCAGAGCAACCAAAAAGAAGCTAGCTATCGACAAAGACCGAATTTACGCACTCAGACACGAGCAGGGTAACATTACATATGATATCTACGAGACAATAAAGAACGATTTTACAGCATGCTATAGGCCAGCGATGTTACACCAGGGGAAACTAATCAGCCTACCGGCTTAGCTCGTGGTGTTCTACTAGTACCAAAGACGAAGTAGAAACGGCTCTCAAGGGCATGAAAAGAGGAAAGCTGTAGGTGCCGACGGCACATTCGAATTCTGAAGGAGGGAGGATATTTGGTACAGGAAACGCTTGCTACACTGTTTTCAGAATGCTTAAGGACACCTTAGTGCCCATAGCCTATAAAGCTCCAGTGTAATTCTGATTCTCAAAGAGGGGGACACCAAAGATTCTTAAGAAATATAGACTCATTACCCTACTTTTAGTTGTATGCAAGCGGTTTACCAAATAGCATGCAAGCTGTTTACTAAACTAATAGTTAACCAAATAAGTGATGGGCCAAATTCTCAACAACCAAGAGCGCAGGCATGGTTTAGGAAAGGGCACTCAACGAAGCATCACATCCATGTCGTCAATCAGGTGATATAATAATTCCCAGAGTACAATAAAGTATTTATGTGGCATTTATAGAATACAAAAAGGCGCTTTATTCACTAATCACCACAGCGGTGCTGGAAGAATTGAAAAACCAGGGAATAGAGGGGACCCAACTGAGACTCCCAGATTGCATGTAGAAAATATGTACATACAGGCGCGGCCCCTGTTAGGTGCAACACCGCATTGCATCGCCAGGCTGCGCGGAGCGCAACTACAGGCGCTGCGGGCATCTTGCGGCACATGTGAGGTTACCAAACTTAGTGCCAGAGGTGGACGCACCTTGCACTGATTGCACATTTGCCGTAAGATTCCCGCAGCGCCAGCGGTGGTGCTGCCTGCAACGTGGCAACGCCTTGCCGTGTTGCATCTAACAGTGGCCGCGACTGCACAGGCCGGATAATTCTTCACAACCAAAGCGACAAATTACCGATCCGAAAGGGCTCACGTTAGGGTGATAACATTTCGCCAAAAGTGTTCACAGCATGTCTGGAGGAAGTATTCAGAATGCTTGACCGCGAAACACAAGATTACGGCCAAAGCGAGAATGCCTGAGCCATTTGAGGATCGCAGCCGGAGTCTGCAGAACACCTTGTAAAATTGGTTGATGAAATAAAATCCAAATAATGGCTCGAAATAATTATGAATAAATTTAAATTATTGATGAATAAACAGCTTAAAGCGCCCTGTTTCGCATATGCACAAAACGCTTAAACAACTTCAACATTATAACTACCGTGGACAGGTGGTTAGCGCTCATCCCAACCAGGAGAAAGAAATCCAGCTCAGAACAGGTTGGTGCACTCAGCAAACGCTCCCAAATTATGAAATGTAAGCTACCTCTATCACTGAAAAGAAGAATATAAACCAATGCGTCCTGCCGGTCATGACATATGGAGCAGAAACTTTGCGCCTTACTAAGCAACTTGAAAGTAAACTTAGGGTGCCTGAACAGGCAATGGAAACAAGAATGATAGAGGCAACGCTAAGGGAGGCGAAGCGAGCTTCCTGTATTAGAGAACAAACTCAAGTAGAGGATATCATAGTTGAAATAAAGACAAAGAAATGGCCTTGGGCTTGCTGCGTAGTTAGGTGGAATGGCAACCGCTGACCTCCAGGGTAACAGTGCAGATACCGAGACGCGGGTCTAGAAGAAGGGGAAGACCAATAACCTCAGTGGAAAGACGAAATAAAAAATTCAGGTGTAAAGAATGAACTCGAGCAGCGCAGGACAGGAGCTGTTGGAGGTCAGTGGAGACGCCTTCTTCTTGCAGTTGGCCTAAGTAAGCTGCGGATGATGATGATGATATGATGCTGATGATGAGTGGTTTATTAAGATCCGCGACCCCAAGGTAGCTATAGAAAGCATGCATATGATATCGCAGTTTGAGCTATCGGTATGCAGAAGAGCTTTCCTCAGAGGGAAATATGATGTGGCTAATGGCTGGCCACTGGACCAACGCGCGTGCTACATGAAAGTACTACGACAAAAAACATATTTGCCACTTCATGCGCGGAGTGTAGTCAACATCGCCATACTTCCGTAAAGAAATTCCGGGTCAATCTGACTGTGCATAAGATGATTGGAAGTCGTGTTACCACTAGGCGTGGCTATACAGTTTAGACGTGCCTATGGTGTGCTAGAAATTTCGTTACACTTTTCTCCGAAGCATGACTTTTTTAAGAGTGACGTCATGCGACAGATTCCAGTAATTGCTGACCTGCCGGTGGGCCGTAACCTCCAGGACCACATGCACGTAGAAGGCGTGCAGGAACGATGCAGCAAGGGGCTGGTATTGACATCTTCCGTATCAGCTCTTTGACGGACTACATATTCTCTCGATCAGGTAAACACTGTGATTGCCTGCCGCCTCAGCGTGATGTTTGCTTACCCCCCTGAATGATAGACTTTATTGGCACCTGAAAATTTCAAAAAAGCCAAACCTAGTTTCTGAAATATTGGCAGTATACGCACTTGAGTGTAAACCTCTGGGGCGCTACTAGGCCACCGTGGTGTGAAGCACCAATTTTTGTGAAGTTAGGAGCAAGGGCATCGTAATTTTGTTTTTGTTGTGTTTTGTAGGGTTCGTGTCATCGATTAATTAGCATTTCCCGATCGTTTTCTGGTGCACAATGGCGAGTTGGGCTGGTCGGGAAATTGCATGTCGAAAACTTCAAAACAAATTATCAAAAAGCGCATCACTTGAAAAAACGCGACACAAACGAAGGGAACCAAGGACGAGTGCTTACTCACAACTGAAGTTTAATCAGAAAACGCGAAAAGCGCTCGTTCAATGTTCCTTTCATTTGTGTAGCGTTCTTTCAAGTGTTGGGCTTTTCGAAGGTTTTTTGGAAGGTGCCGACATGCTTTTCTGGTGCGCATAGTTCTAATCTGCTTAAACCTGAAAATTGCAGGGTAAAAGTGTGGAGGATGTTGCGTCCACGCAGGCCGCACGAGAAGCTTGCTATCAGGCGTGATAGTCGCAGGTTTATTTTTAGAGGTGTTGCTTTGTACAACGGAATTTATCTGTGGTCCTCTCGCGTTTATCGGCCAGCAGTTCATAAAAAGGTGGAGTGTTCTATTCGGCGTAAATGATAAACTACAGGAAAGCGCGCGATGCCACAGTCAGCAATGTTTACGTTTACTGAACATCACCGGCAGCAGCGAGTTTTGCTAATATCCAGGGTTCAAACAAAAGGCAAAAAAGATAAGGAAAGGCAGGAATGCCTCCAGGTTGGCAACAAGCTTAGTTGTTTCAAAACGTCCATACGTATTTCATTCTCTGCTGCTGTGGCCTTGTTTTTGTGTCGCTGGACGCCATGCTTTTATTAATGCGAAAGGCTTAGGTGTCTCACCAAGAGCGAGATGTGATCGCAGTCGTCGTTGGCTTCAACACAAATGGTTTCAAAAGACCACCTCTCAAAAGAAGAAAAAATTGGGTTTGCGTGATACTTGAAGCCATGTCGCCTGAGCAGCAGCCAAATGCTCTTACAACTCTGCAAGCCCGCAACTTTGCCCGAATGGAACAAGAATTAGCCACATGTGCGCGCCGTGACAGGTTCGTTGGGTGGCCAACGCCGCCTATGTGAGCATTGCCTAACACGTCGGTCGCCGCCGTTTTCCAATGGAAATGGTGGGGACGCTTAGTTCAGTCACTCATCCGCAACGTGGCGCACGCCCGCGGACGTCCCTGGGTGCCCTGATGCCCGCGAGCTCCGCTGAGGGTGAGGAAAGCCTCGTCATCTGCTATGACGGCCGCCATTACGCCTTGCACCGTAGCGGGGCAGTAAGCGAAGCGCACTACCGCTTGCGGTGCTCGCGTGTGGTCGGAAAGAAATACACATTCGCAAGCTTTTTTTGGAGAACTTGGACACCTCTTAGTGCCGTTGTTGTCTACATGTTAAATGGAACAAAGCACCTCATATAAGCTGGCGGCCTGCGCTTGTGCAATGCGCCAGAGGCTGACATAGACTTTGTTTTTTTAAAAACGAATTTTATATGTTGGGGCGGAAACCACAGATTTTCGTTACCTTTAAACAGGTACCTATTTTCTTGGGGCAGTCTGAATTTCAAATGCGCAAAGGATCGTTTAAAGCATTTATATGCATGTCGGCAGCAGCCTATGTATCTCAACAAAAATTTCACTGTTGCGAAGCTACCTAAGTGCGGCTATGAGGGCATATTTTGCTATTTACGACCAATATACTAATTTATTATGAACGGCTTCATACGTATTACACTCTGAAATAGATCCCCATACCCAGAGTTGAGGTTCCGAGGCGTTGCATGGTGAAAATATCCTGTCAAGAAGAAATGAGAGCTACATTAATAAAGCGAAGGTTTTTACGTCTTACTGATGGCATATATCGTCTCACAAACGCCCTGTAGGAAAGCCAACTTGCTCTGACGACGTGAAGGATCGTTTGTGAAGTGTAGAAATAAAAACGCTTACATCAATCAAAAGAAGAAGAAGAAGGAGATTTTTCAGCGCATTCTGCTTCAAATGGAGCACCCCTAGCGAAGAACCGACTAGAACTAGCTGTGAAACTAACCTCAAGTCCTCATATTCACCTGTGCACATCTATCTACAGGAATAACCTACGTACGTTGCAGTGCTTTGAAATGTTCGTTCTGGTGCAAAGATATCCATCCAAACTTAGTTCCCTGGGATATTCCAACTGTTTTGTAGGTATAACTGTCGCCGAACACTCTGCCCTATGTTTGTACTAATCCGTATAGCTTTTGAGTGGAAAATAAATTCCCTGCAACAAGTAAGTAATGGCGTGCGAATTTGTAGCTAAGCATCTCATTCCACAATCTGGTATGACAAGCTCAAAACAAACCGTATTAAATTTCAACCATAAATCATTTTAAATAAAGTTTTCAACCATAAATCATTCTCTGGTATGCAAATCAATATGAGAAGTCTTAGAAATCAGATGGATGTACTGGATATGTTATTACAATCAATTACTTGTGAATTAGACATCTTATTTCTTACTAAAACTTGGTTCACTGGGAGTGACACAATACCACTGATAGACGGGTACCTTTCAATGCACCTGAGAAGGGAAAAGAAAATAGGCGGAGGCGTCAGTGTATACATAAAAGACACTATTAGTTTCATGGGTATCGAAGAATTTTCGGAAATTACCAATGATATCGAATACTTTACTTTTCACTAACGGAAAATGACTATGTGTGTAATCTATAGACCTCCAAACGGCTTACAAAAGAGCATTTTGTTCGCGCAATGAATCGTTCACTATAATGGGGGATTTGAACATGATATGACCTTGGAAGAAGGAGCGTCTCCTGAACTGAAAACCTTCTTATCTTGTCATGGTTGTGTTAATCACATAATGCTGCCAACTAGGACTGACACTAACAGTACCGCTCTTTTGGATGTCTGTATATCAAGTTTTTGTGATTGTGATACTTCGACAGGAGTTCTGACTAGGTATCAGGGATCATTTTCTAGTTTTTTTTATCGAGTCTTATTCTGTTATACATGATCTATCCCCTCCAGCGCGCTTCTTCCGTTAAGTCAACAACCGCACTATAGGATATTTCCGCGAACTAGTGGGATCGTTAAATTGGGAAATCGTCTATCGCGGGAGCAATGTAATGTTTTCCTGCAATCCAAAGGAGAATGCTACAATGCAGCCTTTCCTCTACAACCTGCAAGTAAAAAAAACCAAAAAGGTGCGGAAACCCTGGGTGGATACAGATCTGTATAAATGCATAAAAAAATTCCATGCTACAAAATTTTATAAAACCGAAGGATCCCGAAATACGCAAGGTGTACAAAAAGTTTAGAAACAAGCTACAGAGCGATTTAAACAGAGCGAAAAAAATATTACGAACCGCTTTTTTCACATTCGAGGATAGCCTAAAAAGATAGGGGACACTGTTAACAGAATAACAAGTAGAAAAAAAGTCACACAGCCGCAATTCACGCATTTCGATGGAGAACCGGTAGAGAGCCTTCAGCTAGACAACTGTATGAATACTCATTTTATTGATGCTGGTGTGCACCCAACACACACTGATAACGGCGGCCGCGACGCGACTGGCATTCCACGATTGTCCAGCTCTATCTTTCTCGAACCTACGAACGATACCGCAGTACAGGACCTTATCGGAAAAATAAATAATTATGCAGCGGCAGGAGTTGACGGGTTTTTATCGAGTGTGATTACGCGCGCGGCACTAGAAGTAAGTGACGTGTTAGCGTACGTTATTAATCTATTTCTGTCCGCTAGTGGTTTTCCTGAGGAACTTAAAGTTGCTAGATTGACGCCGTTTCATAAAAAGAGAGCACACGACAATGCATCAAATTATAGGCCAATATCTGTCCTGACAGTTTTTTCCAAGGTATTTGAGGGAGTAATCTATATTAGACTATCGACTTTGTTAAAAACAATGTAATTTCGAAGTATCAATATGGTTTCAAAAATCTAAATCAACAGAGCAAGCATTACTGTACATTAAAGACAAAATATTCGCAAACATTTAAAACAGGCAGTTCACAATTGGACTCTTTTTAAACCTTAAAAGATTTCATTCGATAGGTCATAATATTTTGCTAAGTAAATTGGAGAGATATGGAATACGTCGCGTGGCAGGTAACCTTTTAAATGCTATTTGACTCAAAGAAAGCAGTTTGTTCAACTAAACACCATTGCATCAGACATATTAGAGCTAAAAAAGGTGTCCCGCAAGGCTCCAAGTTAGGACCATTACTGTTTATAGTTTATGTAAATGACATCATAAATATAGAAGGTCAGCAAGAACTTGTAATGTATGCGGATTACACTAACGTATGCTTCTTATCTGATAATATAATTAAACTTCACTCAATGGTAAATGTTTATTTGGTACAATTATCAAATTGGTTATTAGATAATAATTTGCGTCTTACCCGTACAAAGACAACTTACATGATATTTAGCCCGTGCATTAAAATTGTCGAGAAAGAAATCCCGATTATTTTCAACGGAACCAATTTAAACCGAGTGACAGAACAGAAGTTCTTAGGTGTTTGGTTCCAAGAACAACTTTCGTGGAATACGCATATTGCTCACTTGTCCACCGAACTGTCTTGAGTTATAGGTCTCATATATAGAATCAGCCATTTGATACCACTATGACTGAAACAAAACTTATACAATGTTCTCATTTATTCGAAACTATGCCACGGGATTTTGGTGTGGGAGACCACAATTAAAACTAATTATAACAGGCTCATTGTTTGCAAAAAAGAATTTTGCGCATATATTTAGATTATCATGGCGGTTAACGCAGATTTGAGGACAAGTCCTTTATTTACTGAATATTCAATGCATTGAGCCGACCAAATCTATTACCTGAAGGTTCTGCACACCTTTGTAAGCAAAAGACCCACAATCATGTTAACAATAAATCTTCGGGCTACCATCTCAGGCGTACAATACGGCACACTCCAAAAGTAAGAACGAACTATGGTGAGCAATCTTTCCTGTACCAGTCAACTGAAATATTAAATAAATTAGGAGAAAACTTAAACTTCGACGCCAGTGAACTCACGTTTAAATAATAGGTCAAAGAAGTGTTATTTAAGCAAAACGCTTGCAATAGGGATATATAATGAAGTGTTTGAAATACATGTCTACATGTCCCCCTAAAGGTAGAAACTAAAAACAAGTACAAACAAAAATACATTTATACGTAATTGGGACATAGTAGTGTAACTGAATAAACTTCATGCGAACGAATTACTGCGTTTATGTGTACACTGTGGTCCTTCTGTGAATTTTAACCCTACGCTTTGTATAATACATAGGAAATGTAGTAATGACTTTGTTTTGTGCTATTTCTCTATTACAAGTTTGCTATTATGCTTAAACTTGTGAACAGAGGTGTTATTATGTACGCTGTAAATCGAGCGAGTGGCTGAGGCACCTATCCGGCCACGTCTGCGTTTAGTCTCAGCGTCCCTTGGTTTGGCAAGAAATAACAATCAAATACTCAAATACACAAAAAATTGAACTTGGGGCCCTCGCGTTCCTAACGCGACGCTTATCAAAGAGAGCTGTTCTGTCACTCTCGAAGACTGAATTTGGAGAGGGGTGCATGAACGTGCAAAATGAGAAAACCCGTGTACTCCTCCGCCATACGACGATGATGGTTGAACGTGAATCTTTGTTCGAGCTTATGTTGATTCCCCGTGAGGCCATATGCACGCATTTCACCTTCAATATCCTCTTATGTGAATTTTATGCCTCTATGAACTGTACGTGAACTCTACGTGCCGTACTCTTGAAGCTCGGCAACAAAGTCACACGCCGTAAAATTTCCGTACTCGCTCGCCGGCACGCGGCTCGAACTCTCTCCCCGTTTCCTGCCCTTCCATATAATTTTCTCCCCCCTCCACTTTATAAATTCTCCTCTGTTTAACTACATCTCCTGCGTCCTCATCTCTCGCCTACTTTTCTTCCAGCTCAACTCCGCGAGCACCCGGTCGACGCGTACGCTGTCGCGGCGCGTTGGCGAGCGAGTACGGCAATTTCACGACGCCTCTCTTCAGGCCGCGAGGTGGTCGGTCACGACGGCGGCGGCCGGTCTCGCGAGCACAATAGCTGCGAAGCCCCGTGCACGGAAGTAGCAGTCTCGGGTAGGAGGGAGATTTCACAACGCTGCTGCCAAAGCAAACTTTTCCGTGCAAGGACACTGAAACTAGTCACAAATATTTTGAATGTAGTAGCACACTCGAGGCCCTTGAACCAGCATAAATATTATCAACACGGGAGCTTCCGAATTCCATATGCCACACCGGCCTCCTACTTAACGAATTTTGTTAAAGCGGGGTCGTTTAACACAAATACGCCGCCAGTACCCTGCACGACGCTTGGCCGTCCTGCGTTTACATTGCGCACCTAAATAAAAACAAAGGTGCCCTAAATAATGCTGGCCAGTCAGATTAGGACGCACTGAAAAAAAAATGTTTACTTACTCTGTAAATGTACGACGAATTGGTCGGATGCCACATGTCTCGTTTGATTTTAACGCTCCAAAGAAGCCTCCTTTTCGTGTCTTTTGGAAAACGCTGCAACTTCTATCCGTGTCTTGAATGATTCGTGCACTGCGGCACGCAGCAGCCGGGCATGGTGATGCGGAGATGGGTGCATAAAACTGGAAGGGAATCAACACTGCCCAACAACACCACACACGCCAAGCACGAACTATCGGCCGCAGGCGTCAAAATGGCGGTCGTGCTGGCGCCGAAGCCGAGGTGCCGGTATCTGCCCTTCTAAAAGCTGACAGTATTATAAGCGGGGGCGCTCGCATTGAGGCATTATAGACGACCCCTCTTACATCACTGCTCGCGAGTCTCGAACGCTGCGCCCACTCCTATGAAGTGTGTCTGTGAGCTTGCCTGTTGAGTTTTAGGAGCACTTTCGCTCACATTTGAGCCGCGACTGGGCGTTACTTCTGGGGCCACCGGGGATATCGATCAACGTGTCGCACGCTTCATACCTGCGGCATTTTTCCAAGCATGCCTGGCGGAGGCGAAGCTGGAATGGTGGTAAGAACCGAAATATAACTTCCGACGCTCGGGACTTGAAGTAGCCAGCGGTGCACAGAACTGAGACTGACGTGAGAGAAAAATCCGGAGTTCTACTAATAGCATGAAAGCCCAGGATTGCATTACTTTTTCTATTTGCTTTCCTTTTTTATTTGGCTGTTTTAGAATGGCTGTTTTAGTGTTACGCCGTTTCTAGGTTTGTATTTTATTTCGTTGAAATTTACTTTTACTGCGCGTACGTGTTTACTGCGCGTTACTTTTACGGCGCGTACAGTCAAGGCAGAACGAGCAATGTCCCTTGATCGATACGCGCGCAATATTGAGACCTGATGGCTTACAAAACCTGAATCCGGGGCGATATTGCTGCTAATTAAACATACATAAATGACTTAATGCACTCTGCAGTGCCCTATTACTGAAAGCACAGTGCCTAAACACCAACCTAGAACATGTAACTTGAATGCGTCGATCTTTTGCTTCCTGCTGGCTCCTCGAAGGATTATTATTAATTGCAGCTTAGACCGCTGGCGCAGATTCGTGTTCCCAGAGGGGTTATAGTGATAGGCACGGATTAATTTTAGACCACGGGGGATGTTATCGAGCGTAATCTCGTACACCTGGCAAAAAAAAAAAAACCAAAAACAAAAGAGCGGAAAATAGCTGCGCATGCATTTCTTATACGTTTCCTTTTTCGTTTTTGATATCACGCTAGCCTTAGGAGTGCTACAGCGAGGATTTCACGCGAATTCCTGCTGGGGGGCACCGTGCGGGGTAACACCCCATATATTTGGGGCAGTGCCAAAATGGGAAGCGGCGAGCAAACGCCGCTCAGCGGCGGGCACGTGGGGGCCGGCCTGGGCAAAGGGGCTATCGGCACAGCACCTAGGGAAAACCCGATGGCGTTGCTTGTATGACGCGACAAAACGTGCCACACCGAAACGTTGGCAAACAGAAGTGTGGACATGCATGGTATAAGACTTGGGCGATTCTTATATAAACCGCAAATACAACTCTATATTTTACCGCAAACCAGCCAGCAAGAAACCACTTGCCAAGAAAGTAAAATAAAACCCACCCCTTGTTTAAATCGCAAACAACCTCTGCTTGGTGGCAAGGCTTAATTCAGTTCTGCAAACAAGGCGCCATCTTGAAATGCGAAATCGCGGCGTTCGCAGGCCCCATGTAGGACGACAATTCCAGGCCATTGCCGAACTTCGCAAGTGCAAATGTTCGTTCCAGCGGATTCGCAGGCGAAATTCGCTCCATGTAGAACGGGCTTTAGCCACTGAGCCACCGCGGCGGGTTCCTCGAAGGACTTCGTATTCTTGCAGCTTCATACCGTTTGCTGCGCGATGATTATGTTTGCTTCCACAGTAGGGGTTATAGTAGTAATAGCACTTTTAATAAGAAACAGGAGAGGTGGCGTAGCTAAAGATGTGTTTCGGGGTGCCATACACCTGCGAAAAAAAAACCGAAAAAGCAAAAGAGCCTGCGCGCAAATATCATGTGATTTCATTTCCTTATATAGTTTCCTTTTTTGTTTTTGCATATTAACATATCTATACGGAGTGCAAACAGCGTGGACCAAACAAGGCGAAAATGCTGACGGCACAGACGCGGTAATGCAATACCCAGAAAAGTTGGGGCCTGTAGATCCAAGTGGGTAAGCGCGTAAAGCCGGCATCAGCCTGCGGCAGCACAGGTGGTTTTGTGTCCGCCTTGGTGCAGGCGGTCTTATCAGCGACAGACCTAGACCACATTTACTTACTGAGAAACTTTATCCTAGACCGACAGGCATGGCGAAGAACAAGAAGTCGTAGGAGCACTGCATAGAGAAAGGTAGACAAATCGTCCACTATTTTGTATAGTTTCCGAGAAGCGGCGCTGGCTGACGGACATGAAAGCACGCAGGAAGGCTACGGAGCGGGAAAGGGTAGGAGAGAGCAATAGGAGAGTGGCTGTTTGTCCATTTTTCGCTCACGCGTTAGGCAATGTTTATACAGGCGGCCTTGGGGTGGCACTTGCGCAGAATGGGTGCATGCGGAGAATATCTGGGACTTCAGGGACGCTGTCATATGAATTACGGCATGTCTGGCGGTAAGAGTAATTTGCGTCAAAAGACGATGAACCGAAAGCGAAAAAAAGATGCAAAGACGACACATACAGCAGTAAAGAAGTCTTCATTCTTAAATATCTCCCCAGGTGGCCCTCAGCCCAACGCCCTAGAACGACTAATCATCGTGACCAAATGTGCAAACTTGGCAATGACGACGCCCAGCATGCGATTGGAGTAAAATATAATATCTGCGCTGTGACAACAGCGCAAAGCGTGCATGTGCGCTGTTTTTTACAGTGCCGATACTATTTTTGCTCTAATCGCATGGCGCGCCCCGTCATTCGCCAAATTTGCACAGTATGGTCACGATGATTAGTCGTTCTGGTGTGTTGTGCTGAGGACCAATTGCGGAGAATTTTAAGCGTGTTTGATAAGCGCTAGGCATACACATTCAAAGCGCGTAGGTATACTTATGTATTCGATTAAAGTTTCGGCCGTCGGTTAAGCCTAGCGTCAACTAAGTGTGCTGGCTTCTCCATCCTACAAAAGGCTTTGTAGAATGCGCGAAAACACGCAGCTGCGCTTGAAAAAAGCAAAACGCAAAGAGAAGTGCTCACAATCCCTTTGCCTCTTACTTGAACCTTGTCAAAACAGGAAAAGGTTGTGGCCGGGGAAGGTACAACGCTGTCGCTCCTGAGATACACCAGCACGAGTACTTCACAGCTCTTGTAGAAAGCATGTAAATGTAGCCGAGATGAACACAAGTTCTTGTTCAGACGGCGGGAAAACCTGCATCACTCTAGAACACGAGACGCAGAAAGCACCAAACCGCAAAAGAACAGAAGATTAGGCTGTAATAGGCGCACCAGCACCATGAAGGAGCACCGGCGATGTGGCGCAATAGTAACGGCGAACGGTTGAATGTCCTACGTATAATACAGATCTGGGCCGATGGTTGTCCAATTTGCCGGAGTTTCTCTAGTTTCTACAAAGACTGCGCTTTTGACAACCCTGGCTGCCTAGACGCACGCCCTCTCGCGCTGCCACTAGTTCGGTTGGAACAACTGATAACGAGGCTCCGCTGTTCGGCCGCGGTGGCTAGGCATAGATAGACTCATGGGTTTTGCTAACGGCTTGGTTCGAGCCGATGGGGGTTGAATTTTTTCCCGACTACAATAAAAATCTTATAACATATAAAAAAATTTGTAAATCAATTGTGAGTATTTGTTCTAGAAATTGGGATAATTTTTGTCTTTTAGGTGGGTTTGAGGCACCAACCCTTTTAATATTTACGGGATTCTTACGGTGCAAAAAAGGCGGCGCGCGTGGGAATGCGTCTTGCGCCCACGTTTGCCAAACATGCAGTAGGGGTAAGGAAAGATTGTCGTGCAAAATTTTCATTTAGTCCCTAGTTTTGATTCAAGTGAAGTCTAGGCCAACCAACAAATGCAAATGCGCGTCGCAAAGCGCCGCGAAAAGCGACGGTGGTCAGCGCACGTTGTTTGCGCGTCGCTTGGCTCTATGCTCCAGCTGGTACGCGAGGTCCTCCTCGCGGCGCCCCATGCCAATTCCACCCTTCTTCGCTTCCCCACGCGACTTCTGAACCGAACAATACAAGCATTTGCACGCTGGTGCCACATCATTTCAAAGTGACTCCTGTCGTTTTAGAGAATTCGGCCCCGTCACACAATTTGTTATTGTGGCTTCTGGCTCACTTTCTTCTTAGAAAAAGCGGCGCTTGCTGTAGTCAAAGTTTCCACGCCGTGATGACACCGTAGAAGCGTACCTCAGCTACGAACGCTGCGAGGTCAGCGGGCCAACGGCACCAGCCGTTCTTCAACGTAGTTTGCACAAAAAAGCGAAACCCCGGATACTTCCGGCTCTTGGGATGGAGTGCGTGTTTTGTTACTCTATAGCAGCAAACTGTAAAAGCATCGACAAATGTCCGGCATTAAAAAGCCAAAACCAAAAAGTGAGAATTTTTATTTTGAAACGGCCCAATGCGCCGCACTTTGAAAGCATTTTTTTTTTCTTTTTGAGAATGTCCTACAAACTGATGCACCAACCGGGCATATGCCGACGTCAAGCGCGTGATTTGTATACTAGAAAGAAATATTCTTCGTCCACTGGGGGCGATTCATAGGTGCCCACTGTAAATAATAAACAATGCGACTTCTCAAAGATAGAAAGCCTTGTCTCATACTCGGCTTCTATATTTTTTTTCTGAAACTCAGTTACACTAGCTAATAAACACAGATGGTTCAAAAGCATCGTGAAAATAACACCGGCTTTTTTCTCCTTTCCACAGGCCCGTTGTCCATTCCGGGATCTGTCGAAGCACTCGCATTTCTTAGCACGCCCCTTGTCAACGCGTCGCTGGAGTTTCCCGACGTGGAGATTGCTTTGCAGTCTCTATCCCCATCCACGATATTTACAGAGTTCTACGAAAAGAACATGGGTCTGCGGCCCGATGTGAGAACTTTATCTTGAATATTTTCTTCCTCAGTTTAACTATTAAAGCCAATCTCATACTTCATTCAAATTAAGCATCTGAACTGCAGATTCTCGTATGCTGATGATCCTGCTCTTGCTTTTTTCATATTATTCACCACATTGAGAGGGCGCAAACTCGGAACTAATCTGGAGTGGAATTTTCAGATTGAGTTCGGATCTCATGTCCTGTGTGCCACGCACTTGTCTATAATAGCGAGTCCAACTTTAGATTGCTGTATCTAAAAACTATCAAAACAAACTTTTTACAAAAAAGGCTGTAGACAAAAGCTGTGGGCTTAGGCTTTGGGGCGGCGCAGTAATATGTTTGAAATACGGCGCGGGCGAGGCATGACAAGACTGAAAGATCGAAGGCTGTGTTACGGACAAATAAGTTGCCCTGTGTATGTATTTGGACCCAGGTGAGTAAAAAACTGAAGTATAGGCATTATGCGAAATTTGCTGCACCCTCGCGGCCAATGCGAGTGCGGCCGCCATGTTCAAGGGTATACCGGAAAGCGGAGCAGCTACCTAAGAGAGTGTTGAGCAGCATACACAAAACAGCCACTGAAGACGGGACACAAAGAATGTGGCCACACACACACAGCGCCGACTAGCCCGTCTTGAGCGCTGTTTTTTGTGTAAGTATGAACTAACAAGCCCAAACACTTCCATTGCTTCAGTGTTGAGGGATCTGCCGTGTGCTGTCGTCCGGGGTACCCGCATTCTATTGTGTGCCATGCTGTACAAAAGGTGGAACAAGGATGTTAAAGCGAGAAATGAAAGAACTGCAGAAGTCAAAGTACTGTTGTTTATACTTTACTGTTTAAGAGCGACCGCGGAGGTTGCGCTTTCTCGCGTAGGCGTGTCCCGTGTGCTGCGAATGTTTCGTTTATGTAACAACGACAAGCCGACATTAAATCAGTGTGATACAAAAGGTGTTACCAAGGAAGTGCCTGCTTGCCTGAATCTGCCCGTAATATCGCGCGACCACAGCGGCGATCCTGTGGTAATCGGCTTGAACAAGATCGAAGCTCTATGAGGATTTAAGCAAATAGTTAACTTTTATGTACGTGTTTAATAATGCTGTCGGGTTAGCGTCTTGTCTTTGCTCGTTCGGTGTTTGAAATTATTTCCTCCTTCGGAAGGCAGGATGTCACCTGAAGTTTGAGCGGAGAGGCTTCAACAACTGTGTTGACAGCATGCTTTGTGAGCTCAAGGTACACTTATGTGCTGCAATTCATGGCACGATGTTCTTAATAAACTGTTTGCAAGAATCAGTCTTTTGCGCGCCCTTGATGAAAAAAAATTTCCCAGAGAAAGTTTTGCACACGAGTGTAAGCACTCCATGTTCGAACCAGACTGCATGCGCATTGAGGTCGAGCAGTCGCGTGAATGAACTCTGTGCCGAAACCCAATCATTGCTTGATCTGTGCTTTTTCTTGCCATGTATGACGATTATCTGGCGCAATTATACAACAAGAGGGCAGGAAATGCTCCAAGCCTAAAAAAATATCTGCAAAAATACAGCGAAAGTGAGAACATAAAGATATGGTGCAGTTTGGGTGCATATAAATGCAGGTAAGTTTGGATGTTTTAGTTCCAAGATTAGCCAAATAAATAAACTTTCAACACCGTTTACAGCGTGGGGTTGAAGGAAGTAGCGCATGAGGAGAGGAGGCAGGGAAGGGATGGCTAACTTTTTCACAATGTTGTTGTGTGGTGACCGCCGTCACACTACGTTTTCTTTTATGAAATAATCCTCAGCACAGACTTCAATGGATTGACCTATTATACCGTATTTGCGATTAGAAGCTAGCACAAATTTTCAGCAAAAAAAGTTATGTTAAGAGCAGTAGTTTTCCCCATTATAACAATCATCAGGTCATCTTATTTTGGCAAATCTCATTGCAGTGCATTCCGATGGTGAACAGGCATGCATAACATGGCTGATTGCCGTGAAAAGAGAACATCTATTTAATCGACAGGACAGCGCCGAGTTTGCCTCACAGAACTTCACCAAACATAATTTCTTCTGCTAGGTGGGAAGCATATAACTCCGTTTGACGTGCCACTGTGATTGGGTTTCGGACGCGACAAATATATCTGCGAGGCCTTACGGGAACCGGGAAAACACAGTAATGTCCAGACAACATTCAATAGCCAGCATGCGCAACCAACACGAGGCGAGCAGCAAGCCAGCGCGGACACGAAAACACGCAACGTATCAGGCTGGTGCTACGCTTTAACATGGCATCAAAAGGTGGGTTCTCTTTGGCTCGGACAGAGAGCAACACTTTTGCATAAGGCCTATCAAGAGTATCATACTCGTCAACTTTAGGTCTACGCGAGAAGTCTCCCCCGAAAGGGTGAAGCTGTGTCAGTGAATCAAACTTCATTTGAAAGCGACTTTTAAACATCGTTATTTTAGCTTGTTTTAAGGCCACACATGAAAATTTTCCAAGCTGAAATGATACATTTATCTACAAAGGGTATGATCAATGAAGCGTATACAGAAGTAATATATTGTGCCTCGGAAGCGGTAATGTATTACATTTGATCAGAGCAGTGGTACTTGAAGATCACGTTCTCTTCGTCACACCGGAATGCGAGGGTGCTAAAATGGTCTATTATTCTTCTCACAGGTTTACATGCAATACTATCTGCCCAATCGTGGACGCCATGGCTTTTTCTCAGGGCCAATAATAAATCGTCCCAAGTCAAGAGGATACGTAAAGATAAAGTCCAACAACCCGTTGGACCACCCCATGATCGATCCGAACTACCTGTCGCATCCGGAGGACATTGCCACGGCAGTGGAAGGTTGTATGCCCAAAACACCAGGAGTTGCTGAGTGCTCTTTTTTTCGATGTCCACCGAAGCTTCTGAGTAGCGCTTTGAAATTATTGGCTAACATCTGGCCACGCTACGTTAGGTTATCATTGTGACTCCTCCGGAGATCCACTACTGTACAGATCTCTATAGAACTCCTCGGCTACTTTGGCTATTTATCGCTCTTTGTGATGACATTGCCTTGCTTGTCTTTAAGAGCATACATCTGATTTCCCCAAACACCTACACGCCTCTTCACTGTTTTCAGGCTGCCTCCGTTACTTTACAGCATATTTGATCCTGTCCACATTATACTTCCGTATGCCAGCTGTCTTACGCCTATTGCTTAACTTCGAAAGCGCCGCTAGTTCAATACTGTCAGCTGGGGTGGAGATCTCCATGCTTTGTCGTTTTCTAATTAGATCTTTCGTCTCCTGGAAACGTTTGCCAGTCTAGCCATCGTTCCCCCCGACGTCTATTGCACACTCCGTGATAATGCGTGTAAGATTGTCGCTGGCTGCCTGTATCGTAAACTCTTCTTCCTCAGTAAGAGCTGAATATCGGTTCTGCAGCGCCATCCTGAATTCTTGAACTTTGCGCCTTATTTTTAGCTCATTGATCGGCTCCTTTTGTACTAGCTTCTTGTGGTCACTCCTCAAATCTAGCATAATCGGAGATCTCACCATATGGTGATCACTACACCTTACCCTTCCGAGCACTTCTACATCCTTCACATCCTTCGCGACGCCAGGGTTATCGCATAATATGAAGTCTATTTCATTTCAATGCTCCCCATTTGGGCTCCTCCTGGTCCACTTCCGACACCCCCGTTTGAAGAAGAAGCTATTCATGATGCGTAGATTATTCCGGTCTGCGAGCTCAGCTAGAAGGTGCTCCCTGCTATTTCTACAGCCCAAACCATAGTTTCCAACTGTCTTGTCACCAGCCTGATTCTTGCCTACTTTAGCATTGAAGTCTGCCGTAACTACGGTATACTGGGTTTTTACTTTAGCCATTGCGTATCCCACATCTTTAAAGAAGCGTTCACCTAGGTGGTCGTCATGGCTTGGTGTGGGCGCGTAGCCCTGTACCACCTTGAGTTTGTATCTCTTATTCAGCCTAACCACAACAGCGGCTACCCTTTCGTTAATGCTATAGTATTCGTCTATGTTGCCAGCTATGATTCTATTGACTAAAAATCTCACTCCCAGTTCTCTTCTGTCGACTAGACCATGGTAACAAAGCACATGCCCATTTTTCAGCCCCGTAATGGCTTCACCTGTCCTAACCTCACTAAGCCCTATGACCCCTATGACATCCCATTTATAGCCCTCTAATTCCTCGAACAACACATCTAGACTGGCCTCAACTAGATAAAGTTCTCGCATTAGACGCTGCCAGGTTCAGATTTTGCAATTACGGACCTGTCCCGGTTCCGAGGGATCTTAGCCCCCCTGCTGCTGGTCACAGGTCTGACTCAGCCGCCGTGGTCAGTTGTCTCGCAGCCGACTGCAGACTGAGGGCCGTGGGTAATTGGCATATTCATTAAGGAGGATTGTGGCTCAGTGCTACGACACCATGGGTGGCCAATCCTGCTGTGGTGAAGGGAGTGACAGTTACCGGCAATGGTCAGCCAGGCAGTCAGGGCCACACCCCAGGCCCTGATTTTGCAATTGCATCAACACGCAGATTTTTAAAAATCCGGTTGGAACTGTCCGGCACCGGGATTGGAACCAGGGTCCTTCTGCGCGCGAGGCGTATCCTCTACCTTTCCGCCACCGCTGCACCGTGATAATGCCAAAGAATAAAATCCCAACAGTTTAGAATTTGGAATCCCTTTAAGACTGAAAAAAAACTAAACGAAATTGGCGGCGGAGTCGCTACATATAGAATGTAGAGGCGATACCAGGCGACAGTGGGGCTTAAACACGAGCTATGTCCAGGTCGGGTAATGGCAAAGTCGGGTAATGACAAACTACCACGCACTGAGCATGCGACAAAACCATTCAGCAACCTAACAGGACTCAACTAATTCTTCCTCTCCTGACTCAACGGCCCCCGTGCGTCGCAAAAATGCAAGGAGGACGATCTACCACATGACAGCTGTGGCAGAAAAGCCACAGGGCCAGAGGATTTTCTTTCTGTTTCATGGTTGTGCCTGAGACTGAAGACGATTTTTCGGTGCTGTACGAATACCTAAAAACTAATACCTGTAGTGTATATGTGAAGTTGTGCACACTGTTCTTATCAAGGGCCTAAAATATGTCATTTAGTGGCGCATGATATCAGTGCACAAACGAAGCAGCGTTCCCTTCACGGAAACAAATTGCCTCCACTTTTTGTTTGCGCACTCTGGCTTGAAAAACAAGTTTTAGTTTGGATTTGTAGTTTTTACCTGGCTTGAGCAATGAGTCGAAATTTACCTTTGTAGATTGTGTCTTGGTAACCACCCATAGTAATTGGCTGCCACCTGTCTTTTATTTTCAGCGTAGTTCTCTAAAATGTAATGTCATTAGCCCTAATGTGAATTTATGGGAGCCAACTTTAACGACATAAAGAGAGGCATATCTTTCGTTGTTCCAAGCTTAGTTGTAGGGAAGTAGTGCTGCGTAAATTTCAGAACCCGTAATAATTAACTTTGAACAAATGAAGTGCTACGCATCCACGTAGTACCAACTACCCTTAGCTGATTATTGTTGCTCCTTGCCGCCCCAGGAAAACGTTCAAGTTTCATATGCTTTGCGTGAAAAATGGGATACATAAGTTTTTTCTAACTAAAATACGAATTACATCCTATCTTATATTTGTTTTTTTTTTCCAATAGGGACAAAGCTGGCAATTAAACTCATCAAAAGCCGTGCGATGAGAGCTTTGGGAGTTGAGCTGTGGGATGTCCCATTTCAACAGTGCGCTTCCACGAGTGCCTGTATGGAGTAATTCCTATTTGGAATGCTTGGTGCGGCACCTAGCCCACACCACGTGGCACGCCTGCTGCACATGTCCCATGGGCTCGGACGAGCGTGCCGTTCTCGACCATAACCTAAGGTGGGAGTCAGTTTGACCTAGTTAGACCTAGTTTGAAATGGGTTTAACGGCGTGGGCAGCATTGTCGTGAACTTAGCATCATGCCTCTAAGTCGGTTTCATTCCGCATCCAAGGGGGCAATTGGAGTTGCTGCTATTCAGTGAGAAAGAGAACATTGAAAAGTACAGATAATAGTTTCTGCCTGGTTAGGGAACTATAACGCGATGCGTACCGAGAAAACCAACGTTCTCTCGACGGCGCTCATCAGCGGTATTAACCCCGGCGTCCTGCGTTTATGTCCATCCAAGGTTTTCTTGAAGTAAGCTACGCGCTCGAGACGACATACCTTCGCATTTTTGGTGTTGTTCGTTACGAGCATATATGTGGTGAAAGGCGAAGCAACACTCAGGCCTTGACAGCCGCCTGCTCCCGCAAAGAATACATCACCGGATGCAAGAGAAGGCTACTAAAATGAGTGCAACCATACTCGGATGATTTCTCGGGTAGAAAATAGCATTCTCCCAGCAGATTAATCTCGGTGTTCTAAATTTTTTTTTGTGTTTAATCCCCCCGTCCGGGTAAATCATTAGTCTTAAAGTGAACATACACACGCTGACATGATAGTGATACCCATTCATCTGAATATTGTCCAGGGTATCAACAGAGCTTGCAGTAGGCAGTGGCAAATTAGCAGGCTCGTATTGCAGCCATGCGTCGCTGTAAAATGCTGTTTATTTTTTGCCATAAATGCAGTTTAGCGGTGTTTCACAAACTTCTTCGCGACCTTGCAAAACTGTGCAATAAGCGCCTTGATTTCTTTCGTTTGCAATTTGTTTCTGCTGCACAATAAAATTTGTTGGTGTTCCATTCCTTACTTTATTGTAATTTGGAGCATCCAAATATTCACGAAGGTCTGAAATGCTAAAAAATAGATCCCTAGTGATACTCCAGTAAGTATAAGTTTTGTCTAGTTAGGCGTCCGGTGCACAGAGGCCCGGAAGCCTAACCAAACATGATCTATTGACTTCGTTGAAGCACCTACTAATGATCGGTGTACGATACCTTATCCCTGGATTTGGCATGAATGGCCTCATTAAAATATTCCCCAGCCTTCATACATTTCTGTGAGTATGTGAAGGTATGCTTTGTACAAATATAAAGAATTAAACATTTTTTTTTAGAATAGGCATCGAGCCGATATAATGTGGGTTCCCCAAACGGAATCCAGAAAATGCCGGCCCTCATTCCTGCGTGTATTAGGTGCATTTCGTGGAGCTGGCTCCAATTGCAGAATGTTGAGGTCTGCGGGTGTAATCAAATTATATTTAAACAGTATGCCCATTGAATTATGTGTGCTTAAAATGTGGTCACATAGACTTCTCGCCTAATGTTCAGTCGTAGGACAAAATTCGTAGGACAACAGGTAGATCGGTCGCCCGATGCTATTCCATGCCAAACGTCCCAGGTGTGGCGCTCGACCCTCTCAGATATTTTTGAAAAAAATTGTACTTGATTACCTCGTTCCCTAAAAGCACTGGTTGTAATTTGGCTCGCGAAAAATTTTGTTCTTCCAGGCAATAGCCTTCAAAGATGCGGCTCCTGAGAAAACTGCTACCAACTTTGTAAATTTATTTAAACCATTCTAGGTAAATTTCAAAGGTTTTAAAATCTGGTTATGACATGTTGTTGTTTCCTGGTGTCACCGGTCATTTCAAATTGCATACCATTGTAAAGCATATTTTACCATCGTTTTTTGCTGGCGGAAAATAATGCTAAAATGGTGTTTTTTAACAATTTTTAAAAGTATCTTCTGCAACAAGGAGAAAAACTGGAAATTTTTTATCTGCGGACTTTTTCAATTGTACTTTGGTTGTAACATTTTTTTTTGTAGAGCAGTCAAGTAAAGCAGGTATTGAAAAAATAAATTTTAAATTCTGCAAAACGCACTTTTTCCGCCATTCGGACGCAAATTTCGTGCTTGTCGATATCCCTAGTAAAATACGTGCAATAGTTCGCTTTGTGAGACGGTATGCCCTACTTTATTTTTGCAAATAATCAGAATTGTAAGTTTTGTTTGAAGGGAGTAAACATTTTTTGAAGTTTGGTTCGCACGGGTTTGTTGTACGTTGCCTCCTATGGCTGCTTCCCTACCAACTACACCGATACCGCTGTTCACAGTGGGCACGCCGCGGGCGCTGCTTCTCTAACATTAATACTGACCTTTACCACGAGCTGTTGTAGCCATGTCGAGCAATGAATGGTGTCACTTTTATTCCCGAAGTGTGTTTCCCGGGCATATGCAGCGATAGCACTCTCGTGCACTCATACTCCTTTGCTATTGGCGCGGTAGGCATTTGTAGTCAAGGCTACGCTTAGCGCTATACTGCAGGAACCTTTGAAATAAGTGCCTACCAGAGCAGGTGATACTTCTGGCATCACCGTCAGAAAACGTCACTAAAAAGTGCAGTATTAATAATAAACAAACTTTTTTCCAATGTTTTGTAATTTCCCTTTTCAGAGACTCCAATAAAGTAACATTAATTTATTAGGTCCGGAATGTCAGCACGACAAAAATTCGTGATCACCTGCTGTGTCAGAAGACGATAAAATATTCGTTATCGTCTGCTATGAGTCAAGGGTTCCTGAACGGCAACTTGAGCTTCGTTTATTTTTTATTGTTGCTCTCGTTTCCTCAAGAACTGAGAAGTGTCGTTACAGCCCTAATTAATTATAGGACTTTAAACTGCGGCAGTGCGCCAGTTTCATGAATTACACGACTACTGATTGAAACATTGCACGTACGGAATCACTAAGGACAGAAGTGGAATTAGATGCTTCTGCTCATGAGAAGATGCAGCCGTACTGAAGCTAGCAGGACGCGCGTAAGAATGGCAACTCATCTACTTCTTCGTCTTCGTTTTCTAGTTAATGAACAGTTGTGGCCGTTCATCTTAAAAGTTTCGTACGCGGTAATCTTCTGTTTTGATGCGGGAATAAAAGTGACACCATTAATTGCTCGACATGGCTACAACAGCACGTGGTAAAGGTCAGTATTAATGTTAGAGCCGCAGCGCCCGCGGCGTGCCCACTGTGAACAGCGGTATCGGTGTAGTTGGTAGGGAAGCAGCCATAGGAGGCAACGTACAACAAACCCGTGCGAACCAAACTTCAAAAAATGTTTACTCCCTTCAAACAAAATTTACAATTCTGATTTTTTGCAAAAATAAAGTAGGACATACCGTCTACAAAGCGAACTATTGCGCGTATTTTTACTAGGATATCTACAGCACGAAATTTGCGTCCGAATGTGCGGAAAAAGTGCGTTTTTGCAGAATTTAAAATTTATTTTTCAATACCTGCTTTACTTGACTGCTCTACAAAAAATGTTAGACCAAAGTACATCGAAAAGTCTCGCAGGATAAAAATTTCCAGTTTTCTCCTTGTTGCAGAAGATACTTTTAAAAATTGTTAAAAAAGCACCATTTTAGCATTATTCCGCCAGCAAAAACGATGGTAAAATATGCTTTAATGGTATTCAATTTGAAATGACCGTTGACACCAGGAAACACACATGTCATAACCAGATTTTAACCTTTGAATTTTATCTAGAATGGTTTAAATAAATTTACAAAGTTGGTGCAGTTTTCTCGGGAACCGCATCTTTAAAGGACTATTGCCTGGAAGAAAAGTTTTTTTCGCGCGCCAAATTACAACCAGGGCTTTTAGGGAACGAAGCAATCAGGTACAAATTTTTTCAAAAATATCTGGGAGGGTCGAGCGCCACACCTGGGGCGTTTGGCGTGGAAAACCCAGTGATAATCACAAGATCAAACGACACCTGGCTAGGTCGTTGGCCGACAGGACGTAGACGACGACGGTCTACTCCAAGCAAAAGCAAGATGTACAATATGTACACTTTATTTACACTACGTATTTACAACTCTCAAGGCTCATGATCGTAAACAAGAGGTTGGGCAAGGCCCGAGTGGAGCGGGGCTCGCCTCGCTCTCTCGTCGCTTTCCCCAAAAGCTCAAACTCCTCGGTTTTACCACCAAAACCCCGCCCACAATAGGGGCGTTACGATTTGAGAGTGAGGATGGCTCATTGATTAGCCGACACAAGGCCACTGATTGGCCACCGTGACAAACAAACCTATCTGGGTTCCAAAGAGTCACGTGACCCACTTCTATCTCTCTCATACAGAACCCCGGAGGTATTCCGCAAAACAGAAATATAACGCATGAAAATCACCCAAATAAAAGCAAACCTAGTGCGCCGGCCATAGGTTGTCGGGTGGCTCCTATTAAACTATTGTCCATACCATGCGCGCTCATAGCTGTGCCCCAAACCAGCAAAATTCCTTTCCTTTATAAACACGTGGAGCGCCTAACAAAGCCTCGTCGCCTACCCATTGACGCATCCCAGCCGCCGAGTCCCACAGGGTCAGACGTGTGACGAACGAAAACTTCCGCCAGTACCTTTGAGCCGTGTACCCTGGTAGACAGAACGTCTAGTGACCCCTTTATACCTTTGACCCCTATACTGACCTCCAGCTGCTGTCCGGCTTGGGAATTCTGGTGGCGGTAATCACGGTCGTTAAAATATCAACGGTTCCCCTCTGCTGGTTTCCAAAGCGAACGCAATAAAATCCTTCTTCAACAGCTGTCATTGTTTTCAAGTATTATGGTGTGACTGACGCGTTTGTATGCGTCGTCTCGGGGCCCGCTCGTCGGGTGAACAGAAAAGCACGGCGGAGAACAAAAATTAACCTTCCGAGGTTTCTCCTGACGCCCCTCACGCCCAATTCAGCTCTGGCAGCATGAACAAAATTTCCCGCATTTCCCCGAGGGGAAGAATGTGAAAGTGCGAATGCATGAGTTGAATTTGCGCGGTTCGGTAATGTTCGCGAAAGAGAGATCACACACACACACACAACTACAAAGAAAGAAAGATGCATTTATTCACAGCACCTATTTGTGTTGTCGTTGTACTTGATTGCTAGAGCGGATCTCAGCTTTGAAATTTCCTGTCAGTACTCCTTTAAGCGGGTGCATTAGCCCTTCTCACGCCCGATTCCTGGCCAATCCCCAACGTGGGTATGTGCCATGCACAGACACCTATTTGTGTTGTCATTGTACTTGATTGCTAGAGCGGATCTCAGCTTTGAAATTTCGTGTCAGTACTCCTTTAGGCGGGTGCATTAGCCCTTCTCACGCCTCATTCCTGGCCAATCCCCCACGTGTGTATGTGCCATGTCAGCGGCCAGGCAGCGCGCGCCCATCTCCCCCCGTTGCCAAGGAAGACGAGGAGATTCCTCGCCAATCCCCCACGTGGGTATGCTATGCGGACATCGCCGGTGGACGCAGGTTCAGGTTCGCTTAAGAAGTGCATCGCACTTAAAACAAACATAAAACAGGTAAATACGCTAAACCTAACGAACGATATCTAGTTCATGGGTGATTATAATTAAGTGATGTACACGAACTTAAAGACATACAAGAGAAGTGCTTCATAGGACCACTGAAACAACTCTCGCAACCCGCGCAGGCTGCTTCCATGGGAATCAGCATGAATAAGAACGGTACACAAACGAGAGACCAGCTAGCACAGACCAGAGCCATTCTGCCGTACAGGCTGGTTTCTATACCACACCAAGTACCCCAAAACCTTCAATCACAACGTCATGCGCTCTACACCGAGCTGAAATTAATATGATCTCTTCAGGTCTAGACATTTTAAAATATTACACAAGCGTGTGACATGCTCGACATCGTTGGCTATGTCTCAGGTAGAGCGAAGTGGCGAAAATTACGGCTGTACTTTCAAGGCTACATTCAACCGCCCGCTACGTGAGATCTTTTCCTCACTGTTCTGGGAAGTCCAGAGCTTATAAGCCGAGGGGCGCAAATGGCTGTTTTGCCTTTCGGAAAGTGTTGAGGGTGCGAGTGGGGCGGTATCTTTTGTGGCGAATAGCATTTTTGGTGTAGAAATATAGCGGTTATTAGGCGATTTATGCCGCCAAACGCAAGTCAGTCGGAGTCATCATGAAGCAGTTGAAATTCCGGTTGTTCCGATAGCGCATTTCTAGTGACTTTAGGATAACTAGTCCGTAACTTTCTGGAGATTCAAAATCTCGGCTTAGCTCAAGAGCGCTGTCCAGAAATCCGCAAAAGTAGCTCAATGATTGCCTTGCTGCGTTAGGATAGAAAAAAAAACAGCGCTGAAGACTGCCAGATATGTAGCTATCGTACATGATTATATCAGTCGCTAAACCTGGTTCAGCCTAGTGGCTCGCTTCGAAGCTATCCAAATTCTGGCCGCCAAAGACGCAGCCATCCTATTGCATTAGTACACACATGAGTACGGGATCTATTGATTTCACTGGTAGGCTCGAAAGCAAGAAACTCTTGAATCCGAAATTGGTTGTGCCTACGCTTATTGCTGAGAAACTGCTGTCACCTTACGCGAACGCCAATTCAATCTTTTATCGAGAACCCACTTCCTTGTTTCTTTTTCCTATTCTTCTTTTTTTTATCTATTTCTAAAAGAGTCTCGTTGTGGTGGTAGGCAAATAATCAGTTTCTATTTAGAGAATATAATTAATGGCTTTACAGTACCTCTCTAGTAGTACAAACTGATAGCAGTGCAGCAGAATTATCTAAAGAACCATTGAACCTACATGGCATAGCGCATAAAACAGGGACTAGAGAGAGTAGAGGGCACAGTACAGCGCCTTTCCTGTGTCCTCTCTCGTCTCTTGTGTCTGTCTTTGCGCTTTTCACTCTACCATATTACGAACCACCAAAATCCCAAGCACCCACTCTAACAATCATTCATTCTAAATAACCTGAAAGTACGAAGCTGCCTTGTTATTACTTTTTGTTGTTGTTGCAGGGTTCGCGGCCTCGATGCTCTTCGAGTCGTCGACGCGTCCGTTATGCCTACTATTGTGTCCGGCAACTTAAATGCGCCTACAATGATGATCGCCGATAAAGCTGCTGCTATTATCTTGAAAAATAGTGGCTAGCTAAGATCCCGGTGATTTTAAATAGAAGCATGGTCTTTCTTTATGCCCTTGGCAAGAGTACTGCTTCCAATTATGACTAAGAAATAATAACGTAAAAGTTAGCCGAAATACACAAAAAGCTATTTGGATAATTGTGGTATGTTTTTTAATACCGAGGTAAGTTTGTAAACAAGATCACAAGTAGCTACACGGAAAGCGGCCCGGAGCATGTGTTCAGTGGTTCTCTGTGTTAGGACCTATGTACCCATCAATCGTTTCTGTTACTATTTAACATGAAGGGGTTGCAGCACAGCCAGCCAATGGCAGAGGAAGGTCGAACAAAACGTTCCCCAAGACACTATACTGCAATTAAAAGGATATCTGGTAAATGTCGATGATATCTTAAATGCAGACAGTAACACAACACCTGAAATATCTATGAACAAAGGGTGCTTCGAGAGGTGTGGCTAACCATAAAAGATCAAGTTGGGCCATGCGTGAACAATAAAACAGATGAATTTTTACTTTTTGCAAGCGCCATTTTTACAAGAAAACAATTTAAAACGTCTGCTTTGTCGTTGTCAGTATTTATTATACTGTGTTTTTAAATGTTCTGTCTATTTGCATTTCAAACGTCTGTGTAATAAAGTGCTTTCTACTTCGCAGCATTTAGTTTCTATCGCGCGGTTAGTGCAGACGGTAGAAATTATATTTACCCTGTTACATAGATTTAAACCTTTTCTCAAAGGGGTAAAATATGTGAAGCCCAGGAAAAACAAAGACGTCCTTCGTGCTACGTCACAGACATCAACACCAGAAGGAACCTTATAAAACAAGTGAGGAACCATGAATAAGACCTATATCCTAGGCGGGCCACAGCAATAATCTATTCCTTAAATCATCCTTATCGCATTGTAAGCTCACACTGCCAACATGAGGAAACGCTTGGATCCTTGTGCATTCCCGGAGCTGTGCATCCAAATTGAGGGCGGAATAATTTCTTTGTAAAGATGATCAGTACACCCACACCTGCGCACATAAAGTTTCAACCGACGTTCTTGAAGAAACGTTTTTATCTGTAACAAAATTTTAGCCCTCTTTTACCAAGACCAACAAAGAATCGCTTCTCATAACTATATCTTCTGCTCATCGGTAGCTTTTCTTCAGTACATACATACTGCGCGAACTTAAACAAAGCGATGCGTGAGAAGTAGGTTTGCGCACTTCGTTAGGGACATTCAAAGTCCAAGTTCCTTCATATTCATCTCAAATAGGAACAGCGTGTCAACTGGTCGCAGTAAGGGTTCTCAAAAGTATTACGGGCATGTAAAATTAGCTTTCGCCAGATATAGACGCAAATGTGAGTTCTCCACACGAGAACATTTTTGAAGACAGCATTATTATTTCTTTTCCGCATTACGGGAAAACACTAGTGAGAGTGACACGACGGCGGTACAGATTTCCGGGAGCCGGATTGTCATAAACTGTTGTCCATCAAATCATATTTGTTTCAGGGGTCACTTTTAACATCAGAGCTGTTATTACTAGACGTAAGTTCACCGTTTCAGAAAAAAATACCAAGAAAATGCCGAGGGGTCGTGAGCGCATGTCTCGCGGCGACTGCCGAGTCCCCGGCTCACGCAGTGGCTTTACCAAGAAAACAAAACTCCAGCGGTGTCGTCAAGCGCTTCCGTGCATGTAAAAAGAACTCCTGCGCACATGCTTAAACTCTAAAGTTGAAAAACACCTTTCTTGGAAGAGGCCACCGCGGCCACCGTATTCTCTAGAAGCCATTATGGATAATTGGAAACGTGGCCAAGAGTGCGGCAATTTTACCCGAGACGTCTTGGAGATCCCGCCATCGCTGCCTCGAAGAGCTGGGTCTGAGTTTACAATGCTAAGGATGACGCATCACAACTCGCCGCGAAGAAGACGACGACCCTCTTCGATGCATATTGGCGACTGTTACTAGCACCACAACTCTGCAAAAACAATGATACTGAAACTTACCTCTGTATCCGGCAATACACACCTACAACCGCTTCGCCGTTTATGTCCTGAGCTTCAGTTACAGCTTCCCCGATTTTTTTCAATCGCAGGGCTCTTGCACACAATCTTCAAGAAAGGAACATTAGCCCTATATTATCTACTTGTGCAACGGAATGATGGGGGACGGGTTTTCATGTATGTTGCAAGCGTTTTTCTCCTGTATTACACGCTCCCATTTTTTTTTGCCAACGTAGAGTACATGTTTTTGAACACGCGCAGTGAAAGAAATATATTTGCAATACCTGCCATGCGACCATTAGAGTAAGCAAACAAATGTGTTGCCATGGTCGACCCCTACATCACCGTAAAATTTCAAAGAACAAAGTACGCCCTAGCAGGAACTGCCGGA
The DNA here is from genome assembly GCA_013339765.2 of Haemaphysalis longicornis. Taxonomy (NCBI): domain Eukaryota; kingdom Metazoa; phylum Arthropoda; class Arachnida; order Ixodida; family Ixodidae; genus Haemaphysalis; species Haemaphysalis longicornis. Next base: position 160,357,275 of record CM023454.1, read on the forward strand.
AGTACACTGAAAGAGGACTTCAAGACGGCTTACCCGACTTTGTTCCGTGTGTCTAGCCGTTTTTCTGCTGAAGAACCGCAACGTAGGAAGTGCTGGTTCATTTCTTTGTTGTTCATGCTTTCATTTGTATAATTTTCAACCTCGAAAATGTATGCCCAAGCTCCCGGCATGACTTCACTCTACCTTGGGCGGCAGCGCAACCATACCGTGTAGGTATATATATTGTCATGAAGTCAAAGACGACGCAGTTGTCTTCAAAGAAAACGAGTTTATTGGAGCGAACTTGTGCTCCCCTAACAACTCAAAGAATACACAGGCGGCGACACAGCAGTCAAGAAAGTGACGTGCGTAAGCGAGCGTCGAGAGTCGAATGCCGCGGCGCCTGCTCTGCAGGCTTTTATCTTTCGGCGCGAGTGTTTCTGGAACCGTCGATTTACATCCAGAACATTGTAGATCAAGGAAGATTATTCTGGGCTAGTGACGTCAGGGCGAAACCCTCTCCTGGTTGGAATGAGATAACCCGTTTGGCATCAAAATAAAGAATGGAAGACGCGCTTAGCTTGCGACACAGATACCATAGCCGGGCGCGCCCGGGCAGTAAAAACAAACAATAAATAAACAAACCCATACTTGTCTCGCGGTAATATGGTGCAGCAGGGTGAAAATCTCGGTGGCCAAGCATAATCACGGCAAATGTTATGCGTAATTCACAGAATTATTCAGACGTCCTTCTAAGCATTTGCTTTGACGCCTTTCGAATTCTGGAACAATTGAACCCTTTCCACTTTCTCCATGCTTTAACAACAGATACTCCTAAGACGATGTGCGAATACGCAAGCAATGTTGGCGAAGGTTTTAATGCGAACAGTTTAATGCGTTGTTAATATAGGAAAATGTGTAAATAGTAACGTTAGCAAATGGAAATGGTTTAATTGTGTGCATAAAAGTATACTGCAAAACAGGTCCCACGAGTGCGAACTCACTTTGTTAGCGTTGCGTTGTCACCGTACCTTCGCAATGGTTGAACAAAAGTTATTCGCGCGCGCTTCGGTGAGCAGTGAACGTGACAGCAAATGAAAAGAACAAGTGCTTCTCAGCTGCACAGAACTCTCTGGCGTGAAGCTGTGGCAGTTGCTCTATACTTTGCCTGTTGAAGTATTTTGCGACTAAATACGAAAAAAAAAACGGCCGCGGAGAAAGATGCAAATGCAATGCAAACGTAAACAAATTGGTCGTAAGTTACAGCAAGCCGTTACCTCCTGTGAACGTAAGCAGACTTAAGGTAGTGAAAGAGATGTTTTCGGTAGCAGGTGAACGATACGAAGTGTGGTGGGGTAGAAGCATGCAGCTTCGATGGAAAAGACACGGCGTCTGAGAGGACCAGTTTGTTCAAAAATTCAGGTGCGCAAGATAGGTGAAATGAAGGCGTTGTGAAATAACGCTTTTGTGCACAGCCACTATCAGAGTTATTTTAGCTTTTTCTTAGGAAAAGATTACTAGTTAGAAGCTAGAACTTAGAACAAATCTGATTTTAATTTGCGCGACACGCCCCTGGCAATTCATCCCATGTGGAAAGATCGTTTATCTTTTCCGGCTCTGGCGGCTGCAGCGTTAACGGCGATGCCAATGGCGCTGGCTGCCGCGCATGGCGCACACGTATTCTACGGCGCCTAGCGCGTGCACTATTTATCATCACTACAGCTCTTCTCATGCGGATAAATTAGAGTCATTTTAGAGACTTCAGGACACGATGCCACAACTGATTGGAACTTCGGCGCCAGGCGTTGGTCGATAACGGTATCTCGAAGAGAGCAACGGTTCGTGGAGCGTGTAATTACAAGATAAACTACTGTAATTCACGAGCCACGTGTGTTCTTTTATATTGCCACGAACCATGTTTTGGGTTTGTTTGTTATGTTTTGTTTTCTTCCGACGGCTGCGCCGGGCTATGTTATCTGTGTTATCCGTGGGCCAAGTGAAGTGCATGTTCCTATTCTTTATGCCGAATGTGTTATCTCCTTCTTTCATAGGGAGAGGTGTTTTGAACTAACTTAACCAGCCTAGAATAATCGTCGTTGATCTACAGTATTCTGCATACAATTCGACTATTCGAGAAACCCTCGCGCCGAGTGATAAATTCCGGCAGAGCAGATGCCGCGGCATTCGATTCGCCGGCACTCGGCTGCGCACGCCACTTTGTTCACTGCCACTTCGCCTCCTGTGTATTCTTTGAGTTGTTAGGAGAGCACAAGTTGCGTCCACCAAACTTGTTTTAGGTGCGGAGTACCTTAGCACCGCACAATGTCCGTCCGCGTCCATGCGCATAGCATTTACAATTGCAAAAGCTCACACAGGCAGCGGCACCGGCAGGATTCGAGCCTGTGTCTGGTAGACCGGACAGAGTTACTGTCTGTCGTCTTCCCATTGGGCTACGACCATGAGTTAGTACCCGAGAGTCAAACGGCTTACTCGATTTGCCTGCAACGGTGCGAAGTACCTTTGGACCACCCAATGTCCGTCCGCGTCCATCCGTGCGCACAACACCATGGTGCGAAAATCAAGCGAACTTCAATTTGAGCCGTGATTTTCAGTTCCATTGAGGCAATAATCAAGGTGAAACTCACCGCTAAAATGGAAATTACGGTCGGGGCGCAAGTCAGATGTCACTCTGGGTGCAACTTGGATGTCGTTTCGAGTCCCCGTACTCCGTACCCTTGCCATCATCCTGCGAGAGGAGATGCTGCCATTTTTTCCTTCAAGCCAACTGCGTCTTCTTTGGCTTCGTGACATCTGGTGGAGGGGCTGGGTACATGCACCCTACACCCACTTCAAGTCGTCAGCCAAACCCAACGCGTGCCAGCCGCCAACAGGAACGCGTAAAGCCGGAGTTGGACTACTGCCGGTTAGATTGGTGCCGTGAACCACGCATCCACGATGACCAACGCAGCGAACACTCTTTTAGTTCTGTAGCAACCCCGGGAGCCACCATCATTTCACGGGTCACCTACGAAAATCCTCACGAATGGTTGGAGCATCTCGAAGGGTATGAACGTTTTCACCGATGGGAATGACGACGAAACACCCAGGCAAGAGTTTTTCTACCTTAAATACTCCGCACGGATTTGGTTCGAAAGCCAGGAACGTACGCTGATGAACTGGGAGTTATTCAAGACCGAGGTTTACAAAACGTTTATGTCTCTGGTACGCCAAGTAACGGGGTGAGTAGCTGCTGCAGACGAACGCAGCATCCCAATGAAACGTGCTCGTGTTCTGTTGAGACAGTTGAAGCGAATATTTCGCCGTGCGTACCCCAAATATGAGGAAGAAAAGAAACTAAATTTCTGATGCGAGGGGTTTAGCAAGACCTCTTCGCATGCCTTGTCCAAAACCCGCCGAAGACTGCGGCCGAATTAGCGTCTGAGGCGGCCGCGTTGGAGAAGCCGCTTGAAATACGACAAGGCAGTACGACCGTCCAATCATGCGCTGCTTTCGGAGACGATTGGTGGCGGGGCTATTAGCTCCGACGCACTCCGCGAGACCATCCGTGCAGTGGTAAGGGAGGAGCTGCGGAAACTTTTCCTGACGGCGCCAAAACCCCAAGTCGCTTCCCTGTCTGACGTGATTCCGGGAAAGAAGTTCAACACCTGTTTGGGGAACTGTCTAATGCATCCGAAGCCCCCGTGAGCCACAGGCTATGACCTACTCCGGGGCTGTTCGTCGGCCCACCACCGCAACACTTTGACCAGGGATGCCAGTTTCTCGGAGAGTAACCCGCCAACTTTTTGTGCGCCGCATAGCGCAAAAGTAGCCAAATATTAACATATTGAAATAACCCCAATATCCAAAGGAGAAAACTTCACTACAAAATTCACTTGAAACGTTTATTAAGATGACTACTGCTAAAAATTTGACATATATACCGAATGAGTGCAAGTTATATAAGCAAACATCAGTCTAGAGTACAAATAGCTCTACCAGTGTACATCGCGGTGGTATTGAAACGATCTAAAAAGATGTCGGGTGGAGTAAAGTCCATACAACACTTTCCACCTCTCGTTAGTCCAGATTTTACACATAGAATGTTCTCGAAAGTTTCTATGGACATTCGGTTCCGTAAGACGGTTTTTGTTAGAGTGACTTGAGTGAACCCTCATTCCACTGCAGCATTGGACACTGGCAGCGTGAGCACTGAAATGGCTAGTTGCGACAGGAACGGAAACATTCGGGCACCAGCGCTGTTTTTGGCATCCAGGACATTTTTCTAAAACACTTTAATGTTGTTGTCACGGAGTTCATCAAGCCTACATTGCAGAAAGCAATATTCGGACTCCATTAGAGAAATACTTGACGGCGGAATAAATTTCGCAAAAGCTTTGAAAAGAGCATCAAAAGAGAACTTCCTTATGTTGTCGCAGTGCAAGAGGTTAGGTCACCTAACCACTTCATATTTGGCGGGAGACGCTTCAAGGGGCTTTTCACACATCCTATCATAAATGCACGGCACCGCTCAAGACTAGTGGTCTTCCTCTCGTAGCTAAGGGAAGACTTTTCCAGGGCGTCGCAGAGAACTCTGGCAGCTGGCAAGCTCGAACATGCATTACATGGCTTTCCCAATCACAATCGATAGACGCATGTCCGGGAAGCCCTTGGAACAGATTGGAATAGACCTTCCAGGCCCGTTCCTTATGTCACGATCCGAGAACAAGTGGATTGTCGTAGCAACAGACTACATGACGCGCTACGCAGAGACCGCCGCTCTTCCGAGTGACTGCACAAGAAGTCGCCAAGTTCTTCATAAACCAAGTTGTGCTCGATATAAGCCCCTGAAATCCTATTCACGGACCGCGGAACGGCCTTCACTGCGGAGCTTATGCAAGGAATCTCACACTACAGCAACACTGATCACCGAACTATGACGGCGTACCACCCCCAAACGAACGGACTGACGGAACGTCTGAGCAAGACAATCGCGAATATGCTGTCTATGTACGTCGACGTTGGACATAATACTTGGAGCTGAAGTCCTTCCCTATGTCACGTTTGCGTACAACACGGCTATCCATTAAACTACGCAGATGACACCGTTCGAGCTTGTCTACAGAAGACGGGTGACTACAATGCTCGACGCCATTCTTTCGCACATGAAAGACGACGACCTCAACGCCGACGTCCAAGGATATCGTCGACTTGTGGAGGATCCCCGCCAGCTCGCTCGAGTTGGCACAACGGACAAGCAGCTGGTGGATGCCGGATGCTACAACCTCCGACGCTTAAACTCCAAGCACCGCCAAGGGGATAGTGTGTGGGTGCGGACTCCCCTCCGACGACGTGGTCTCAGGGAGAAGCTTCTGCAACGATATTTCAGACCCTACCGGATTCTACATCGTGTTGGTTCAACTTACCTACAAGGGGATCCCCGATGGTGGATTCCCGAACATCACGACGACGCACGCGGCCCGAAGTCATCCACGTGGTTTGCTTAAAACCTTACTACGAAAGATGACAGACTTTGTCATTTGTTCGAAATGTCTTTTATTTTAGCATCGGATCGATGCTCTCTTAGGGGGCGGGGTTAATGCCACGAACCATCTATTTGGGTTTGTTTATATTTATGCGCGGGCTGTGTTATCTGTGTTATCTGTGGGCCAAGTGAAGCGCATGTTCCATTCTTTATGCCACACGTGTTATCTCCTTTCATAGAGAGAGTGCTTCGAACTAGCGTCACCAGGCTAGAATAAAATTCGTTGATATACAGTGTTCTGGTTACAATTCGACTACTCGAGAAGGCCTCCCGCTGAGTCATAAATGCCCGCAGAGCAGATGCCGCTGTATTCGATTCACCGACACTCGCCTGCGCACGTAACTTTCTTGACTTCCGCTTCGCCTCCTGTGTGTCTTTGAGTTCTTAGGGGAGCACAAGATTCGCTCCTATAAGCTTGTTAGTTCCTTCAAACCAACTGCGTATTCTTTGGCTTCGTGACACTATTATTATATATCGGCAGGACAGGTGACTACAACGGTGAACAAGGGGTTTTTCGCTCTCATTCTACTATCGGGAATATTAGCTATTTCTGCTTGTAGAGGCTGCTGCCAGATCAACACTCCTGGTTTCTAGTGTTTTGCCACGGAAAAAGATAATTAGAAAGACACATTTGCACATGCTTAAACATGGACCATAAAGTTTATGTCCACAAAGCGGGATCAATCGGAACATCTGCATAGAAGAACGGAGTTACTGGAGAGAACAAAGGACCGCTGATAATTTAGAAATGCGCGACTATATGCGAAAGTATATGAGGGCTGTTGTTAACGTCTATAATAATTGGAGTTAAAGAACCTGGTGTCTGCCAATGACCTGTCAACTCCTTTGGCCGACGCACCTTGGTGAGTATGTCACCTTTAAGATGGGTATGTTGGCTTTGTTGCGACACTCACGTTTTCAAGACTGGGCAGTTTGGGCATACTGTTTGAACTAGCGCCATCAAGTGCTTATCTTTAAGTTGTGCGACAAACTTCTGGACAAGTTGCACACCCAAATTCGCTAAAGCGTAACATGTCGTGTTTGTACACTGCCAAAATAAAACATTGCGGTGTTACAAGCAACCCGGTAGAACCTCCTTGCTGTTCATCTCTTGAACAGCCAATGGCGGCCAAGTTTTACTACAAAACGTCGACCACCAAAACCTTGGCGAAAGTTCTGACCCGACAACGCCAGAGGGTTATTGAACAAATAGTTAAACCACAGCAGTCACGCGAAATTAAGGGCCACATTGTGTTCACCAATATACTCAGGACATGATGTGTGATAGAGTGCTGCGTCGCCCTCCACACGAGTGTGGCATTCCTTCAGATTGACTTAAAAAAGAGTTTGATTGTGTGTCGCGTAAGATTTTGTTTTGTATTTTGGATCAGGGTAATAGCGATCCAACGAACGTCACCCTGGCGTACCGGACTGGGCAGTTGATTGTGAATGATTTTGGAGTGCCAATTCATGTGCCGTGTTTTTTGGGCGAGGGCTATGTCCTCAGAAGCCCTATTGTTTTGCATTAATTGGGAAACGCTGTGCATAGGTACAATCCAAAATCGTGCCACTGAAGGTTTCCCCTTGCCTTAGGGAGCCGCAATATTTCTGGTTTATGAACACGACCTTCGTGTGTTATAACAAGAAAGTGTTCAATTGATTGATGATTTAGTTAAAAATTCAGTGCGCTTCCCCTCTGTGAAGAAGGATAACATAAGTTACAGGCGCAGTAAAGGGAGTGCACAAAGAAAAAGAAAACACGTTTGCTTGTAATTTCCGATTGAGAAAATTGTTAGCGATATAGCTAAATGAAATTAGCAAAGTCTCGAGTTTTATTCCAGCGGATTAAAACGTCGGGCTGTACGTCTCCCCCATCGTACATATCTTACCGTCTTTGGGGACAGCAGGCAGGTTGCACTGGGCCGCACGACGTCAACGTTTAAATGACAGCAGTATGTTTCGCCCCTTCAAAGTTGTAGAGAAAGAATTAAAGAACCTGTCTCTGAAACGAGGTTGTGCTAATATTTTAATTTATTCGGGACCAAACTGATCCTTTTCTGCGTACGTATATGCAGATAAGATTGTGTTCAGCTTTGCCAGAATTTGTTACAACGAAAGGCATCACCGCATCATTTTGTGTCGCATTCACCGCTATTGTACTACGGAACTACGGAGCTCGGGGCTGCAGGTACTCTGCATGTGATGGAGGGAAATGCTTGAATAATGCCACCTTTTCAAAGAGCTAGCAGACAGGCGAGCGTTGAGGTACCTTCCTGTCTGGCTATAAATCTTTAGTCATTCTACTTTGCAATGGTGGAAGACCAGCAAAGATGAGCGCACGACACAAAAAGTACGTTTCAGGTTAAACTTAGGCGCAGCCATTTTTGAATGAACTAATTATAAGTAAATGATTAAAACTCAGAGTCATGATACAGTAGTGTTAGCACTCAACTGCCATATAACAATTGTTGGAAACCTTCTGAAAAAAGGGGTTGCAGCAGTTTTATGTAGCCGTTCTCTTCCTGTAAACGCCAAAGTGGAGAGCCAACAGGAATGTAGCAACTTTTAGAACTTCACTGCGAACTCTTCATGACAATCAAATAAACTCAGAACAATAATAAAGTCCTCTTAGCGGTGAAGTTTCACATAGTTTGTTTTGGAACAGTTTTAGTACAGCAGGAGTTACAACCATTCTCCGCTGAATAATGGTGATAAATTGGCTTTGGCGCGAGGCAATTTTTTACGAACAACAGAAAATGCGTAAAACCTTCGCCATAAAAAGATTTATATATTGTTAGCTTTATTATGTGCTTCATTGTTAGAAAGGCGAAAGACGAAAGAACTGAAACAAAGTTCGCCAAGTATGTGGGGACACGGGTGGAATGCTTCCTGCCCCTACGTTTCTTGTGTGGTCTGTATACTTGTTGGTGCTGTGTGGTCTGTATACTTGTTGGTGCTCGTTTAAATTACGTTTCTTTTTGAAGAAAAGGCAAAAATTAGCCGACAAATACTTCACATGGTGACGCCTGAGAAATTGAGATGTCAGAGTTGGGCATCCGTTCGGCATACGGCAGGTATGCCCAACGGATTTGCAAGGCTGCTTGTTGCTGCTGATTCCTTTCCATACTCAAACAAAATTTATGTTTTTCCTAAATCACCCACTGGTTATTTGTCCCACCCAGGTGAAGAGGTTAAAATTGTATCCCAGGTGTGCAACTTGCCATGTTGAAATCACTCGGGACTATGTCGTCCGAGCCCATGCCACTAAGTACTTAAAGACAAAGATCGACGAAGAAATATGGGGTTCGGGTAGGACTTCCTACTATTGTGAAGGCACGACAGAGTTAGATATTGTGAGCAATTTTGCGCGAGCACCCAGCACCACTTGGCCATCTTCCCGGCACAGCACACTGCGACGCTCATAGCGATCGCTCGCCCGAGACAGTAGCCTGCTGTTCGCTACTGTATGTACTTTGAGCAATAAACATGGCTTGTATTGCACAGGCGCCAGCTGCCGACCCTAGTTTGGCACTACTGTTTCCTTTTCTTGTAGTCTCCAGGGTCCTTTTTCCTCAGAGCTATCTTCCGAATCTCCTCTTGCACTGGTGCTTCTGTTCCCCAGCACGGTATTCCTGGGTCGCCTCTACTAGAATCACAGCTGCAAACTTTTTTTGTAGCCCGGATTTTTGCGCTTTAAACACCTTGTATTATTTTCATAACACTATAACAAAATAATATGACTACCACGGACAGATGGTTAGCGCTGACCACAACCGTGAAAGAGAACTCGGCCGAAGTATAGGTGTGTGTTGGGGAGCACTCGGCAGGTGCTCCGAAGTAATAGAAAACAAGCTACCTCACCCCCTAAAAAAATCTACAATCACTGCATGCTGCTGGGGATGCATATAGGGAGCAGCAACGTATCGTTTTACTTAACAACTAAAGGGCAAATTTAGGTCGCCTCAATAGGCCATACCCTCACAAGACTGGGGGTCACACTGTTTGTAGCATAACTGGTGATCGCTGAGCGAGAGTCACTTAACACCGTGGAGCATTTCGGATTAGTGAACGCCAAGGCGATGGCCATTTCTTCAGCGTTTTCCAGTCTTGTGAGGGTGTGCGGTACCCTCCCCCCCGGTCGGCACCAGTGACTAAAGATGTTCCGGCACACGTGGGCCCTTTTGAACTCACGAAAGGCTAGCAACCGCAACGAGGAGGCGGACCGGACTGCACACGCGTTTACCAGCGCGAAGCGTCCGAGAGTCCGAGCCTCCCACCAGGGTTGCAGGTGCCTGAAGAAACGACACCATCACCACATACAGGGATCCTGGAGTGGTACCGACATAGGCGGGCCTTTCCCCACCCATCCAATTAACAAGGAAAGAGTCAGTGGTATATAGACAATTGCACACGAACTCTCTACTGACCCCAGTGATTGCTAAGCATATATGTCCAGAGTGTATACCAGTGATCTGTGCAAACTGTGTAATAGAGACAGAGCCACGAGGCCCATGTCTTATGGGACTGCCGAACTCATCCAGAAGAAGCGAAAGGCACCACGCTCCCGCCGCAGCTTACAGCAGCAGCCAGAGATGTCATTACAACTCTCAACTCCAGGCCGTCCAGCTGGTGGTGGCTGCCCTAAACCGTCAACGGCCTGAAAGTGCTCCTAAACAAGGACGCGCAAGTAACCCTTTGACAGGGGCCCAGCTATCACGACGTCCTAGGCCGCGTCCCCGCAGCAGGTGTTTTCCCAATAAAGTTGTTTCCTCCTCCTCCTCAATAGGCCATAAAGGAATAATATTAGGAATAACACCCAGGGACACGAAACGAGCTACCTAGATCAGATAAGAAACGATATCATAGTGAAAAGGAAAAAATAAATGTACCTTGGCTGGTCATGTAGTGATTCGAACTGACAACTGGTCGAAAATTAGGATAACCGAGTGGTTACCAAGAAACGCGTATTGAAGAAGAGGAAGGGTATTAACACGGTGGAGGGATCAAATGCGGAACTTCAGGGCAAACTCTAAACTCGAGTAGCGCAGAACAGAAGCAGTTAAAGGTTAATGGGAGAGGCCTTAGTTCTGCACTGGACCTGAGCAGGCTGATGATGATGATGGTGACAACGACACGTGCGCTTGAAAGAGAGATCTTTTGCTTGTGCTTCAAAACAGCCCTTTGTAATGATTTGTTCTGGTCGGCAAAGGTTGCTACGTTGGTGGGACACAAACAAATGCTGCAAAGAACAAATTTAACCTCGTTAAAATACGTTGACAGCTCCATTCTATGTCGAGAAAGCAAAACTAAGTTGAAGTGATTTGATTAGGGCCGAACATGTGTACACCTGAGTAGTTAAATCAGAAGGTTGATTGCCGACAATTATGGTGCATGTTGGTAAAGTTAATTTATTTCAATGGGAATGGCAGTGCAACCAGCTAGTTTCTTAAATAACGTAAAAACGTGCCCCCCTGGCACCAAACATGGTTATGATTATGGTATGGTTATTACAACAATGGTTCTTTGGGCTAAGTCATCATTCAACCAACGTTATTTCAGCACATCTTTCCTGTATCTTCTTAAACCACCCAGGTATGTACTGTAAAGGGAATTAATATTTGTGCGCCAGCATAAGTTAACTATATTGTCAAGAAATCTGGTGTGAGTGGCAGAAAAATGGTCCCTGCTAACACAAAAAAGAAGCCGTCAGTAAGTACTCGAAATGACGCCACATTTCTCAGGCAAGCTCCTGTGAACAAAGTTGCAAGCTGAGTTGAAATCAAAAAATGGTAATTTAGCACGTAGTAGGTATAATTTAGCGCCCTTCGGGAAGGCCAGAAGAGCATGTAGCCCTTCCACCCCCAAATATGAGGGATTCTTACTCACGATAGGTGAACATAGTGAATTTGTTGTTGCCTTCGGCTAAGAATTGTGTATTAATTATTAAGCCTACTTCCACCCGGTGTTAAAATCTGCTGAAACAGAGAAACTTTGGTCCTCCTGTGTCGGCTCGAACGTCAAGAGGTGCCCGCCCAAGAATGGGAGCGTCGAACCAGCGCAAATTCTATGCCTCGCGCTAAGGATTGATTGATTGTGGCGTTTAACGCGCCACGTAACGCAGGCCATGAGGTACGCCGTAGTGGAGGGCTCCGGAATAATTTTGAACAGCTGGGGATGTTTACCGCGCGCCGAAATCTCGAACACACGGGCGTTTTCGCGTTTCGCCTCCATCAGAAAAGCGGCCGCCACGGCCGGGAATCGAACCCGCGTCCTCGTGCTCAGCAGCACAACGCAATAGCTACTGAGCCACCGCGGCGTGTTCGTGCTAAGAAACCAGCAGCTAAACGACAGCGGCGGACGACTCCTAATAAAGCTTATCATCCTCCTCCTTCCCTTAGCCGGAGGAAGAGGAACCTGCCCCTATGAGTCCATTGCGCCCTTTATCGCAGGGTCCAGAGAACGGTTTATGCGAGGCCGCCGGCTGGTCTGGGAACCTGCGGCTACCACTGCGTTAGGCACGCCCTTCAGCAGACTTACGAAAATGCTCGAGCTACAACCGTTCTGTGGTTAAAACCTCTCCGCAATGCTACAGGAGAAATTCGAGCACGGTATTTGCGCAAGTAGTAGTTGGATGAGTAGCAGCGTAGGTTTCCGCTAATCACGTATGTGCGAGGCTGGCAACGGCGATTGCCTGAGCATCTAAATTATAGCAACCGAGAAGGAAGATAAAAATGCAGTGCGAAAAGGACGACGGTGATAATAAAAGGGGTGATTTGATTTTGTTTGATTGATTGTGCGGTTGGACGCGCCGACGGAACACAGGCGACGAGGCGCGCCGTAGTGGAGGGCTGCGGAATAATTTTGACTACCTCGGGATATTTACCACGCGCCGAAATCTCGAACACACGGGCGTTCTCGCTTTACGCCTCCATCACAAAAGTGGCCGCCGTGGCCGGGAATGGAACCCGCGGCCTCGTGCTCAGCAGCACAACGCCATAGCCACTGAGCCATCGCGGCGGGTAAAAGGACAGATTTGGACCACTGAACAATGGCAACTGTAGGATTGGCGGTTCTGTATTGACAGCCCCGTGTTAGGGGGGGGGGGGGGGGGGGGGGGGAGGGGGTTACTTGTACAGGCAGCCAGGTTTCACGCGCTCAGCGCTTCAAAACCATTCTGACAGAATGGTTGCTAGAAAACCGCTGTAACCCTTGTTTAATCAAAAGTATCACAAAACAATACCTGGTATCAGCCGCTAAGACGTACCGTGTTGGGAGTGATATTAATTTTCACCATTAATAACATCACAATGCGGTTTTAAATATTGGGAAATTGCCATCTGCGGTCAGTACATATGCTCCTACTGGAGGAAAATGGACATTCCCGTGCTTTTCCGCAACGAAAATATTACAGCCCTCACAAGGGTCCTTCAGGTGATCGGCTGGGAAGTATTTTCAATCGTATATTACAAATAAACGTGGTTTGTTTCATTCGGTCCTTGGACTGCGCCCAGCTTCGCCACTATTCCTACTTACCAGTGTAGAAGGACACTGAATTATTTATTCCTTTGATGTCGGTTTCCCAATCCCGAATTATTTCTATCTCACATTGACGATGGGCAGACACTAATTACTTGACGTCATCAGAACCGCCATACAGGTGACAGTCATAAAGATTTACATTATCATGCACTGTACATTAGCCGGTGTTCATTCTTCCGTATGCCGATAGGCACTTTATCCTCCATTCTGATCAAAGAGAAAAGCTGTCTTTCTTGCGGAATATTAACATTCCATTATTAATTATGACGTTTTCCATTTCTGCGCACATGCCGCTGTCTCGCTGTCGTTTTCTGATTAGTCTATCTCTCTGGGTGCGGATCGAGCTACGGAAACGTAATAAAGCAGCAATGTTGCCGTTACAATCTGTTGGATGAAGGGATAATTCAGCGGGTTCAATTTTCAAAATTTCAAATCACGCGACGCCTAGCGAAAAAATGGCTGAATGGGCCTACGGACCTACCACGAGAGAAAAATGGCTAAAACACGCTACATGTAGGGCGAAAACTTTAAAGTTGGCAACACTGTAGCCAATGAGCTCAATGGAATTTGGAGACTTGATCTTTATCCTAACAGAAAAACATGGGGCTCTCCATCTTTCTCCAGCGTTGTAGGCATATTTCTGTCTGTGTAACACAGAGACCCAACCTACAACCCTACAACGCAGGAGAAAAGACAGGTCGCAATGGGACGTGCGACGTCCCCGTTTAAATCTCATACCAGCACAAAGGGCATGTCATCGGCGAGGACATGAAGCCTAGCGGCGTGGCACGTTACTCCTTCACCCGCCGCGGTGGCTCAGTGGCTATGGTGTTATGCTACTGAGCACGAGGTCGCGGGTTCCGTTCCCCGCCACGGAGGCCGCTTTTCTGATGGAGGCGAAAAGCAAAAGGGCCCGTGTGTTCGAGATTTCTCCGCACGTTAAGGATCCCCAGGTGGTCAAAATCAATCCGGAGCCCTCCACTACAGTTCGGCTCATTGCCTGCGTTGCGTCGGGGCGCAAAACCCTACAATCAATCAATCCCGTCACTCCTCCTCCGGTAACCGCACTCCCGTGCATGCATAAACCGAAAACTGGTGATGTGCTCGTGCTTAAACTGAAACAACCCCATAAAAAAATTAGCAGTGGCTTAGCTGCGCTATGCCAGGATACACCTAGCGTGAACTCCGGTTCAGCAATCCAATCCAATTCAATACAGTCCAGTCCAGTTCAGTTACTGATCCTCGCGCATACGCATCACGGCTCTCCAGGAGCTACGCGAAACGGCTATCAAGCGGCTCCGGCGCAGCGTCAGACTTGGCTACTGCGCAACGGAGGTGCAGATGCACGCGCTGGCGCCAGTGCGTCTGCCGCGGCTATGACGTCACTCTTCTTGAATTCGCTGACCCGCAAATGTGCAGGCCCAATTATCTACACACCCGTACTCCAATTGGATTGGATTTCCAATCCAATCCAATTCAATTTATTCCAATCCAATACAATCCAGTTCAATCCAATGGCCCTCGCGCTTGCGCAGCAAGGCCCTTGAGGGTGCACGCGAAACTGCTCAACCTCTGCCACTGTAGCTTACGCTACAAAATGTCGCTCCCAGAGCCATTCCAGCTCAACAACCTAAATTGGCTCATGTCGGCGTTCCAAGCGGGCAAGTTGCTTTTAGACGGGCCGGATTTGCAACTTCTGGACAATGTGGAACTTGAGCCGGCAGCGCTGGTTGGCCGCACGTTCTTCATGAGCTTTCTTTGTTGTTTTCGGCACATTTGCTCTTCTGTGTGTGCCGACACTTCTTCAATTCTTCAATTAGCGCTCTTGTTCCGTCGAGGTAACGACACGCCCCCATGCCAAAGCGAGTTAAACGTTATGTCGTTAGCGTCCTAATCAGCCGTTTGCACAACCTCGAAGAGAAATCGGGGGTGGCGAGGGGTATTTAGCTCGTGCAAGAGGCGTCAGAGGTGGCGAAGAGGAGCGGAGAATCGGCGCCGAGTAAAGGATCTGGGATTGCATTGGGGTGTTATACGTAGGAGCTTCGCTCTAAAGAGTTTGCTGTTGTGACAGGTGGTTTTGTGGATTAGGCAAAGTGCATCGGATTTTGGCTTGGTGAATGGCCATCAACACCACCGACCTTTCCCTATGTTAGCTGGGTGACCATTCATAAAAGTACTTCGTCGTTGAATTCGAATAGTACCGTGGCAGCGAGCCATGTTGGGGTGGCAAGCCATAGTCTGATTGATTGTGGGGTTTAACGCGCCGACGCAACGCGGGCGATGAGGCGCCCCGTAGTGGAGGGCTCCGGATTAATTTTGACCACCTGGAGATCTTTAACGTGCGCTGAAGTCTCGTACAGGCAAGCCATAGTCGCTGAGGGAAAGGCTGCAATATTTGCGAGGACCGCGGTGAGAACTATTTTTGTTACGGAGATCTGGGAAGTTATGCAGGTTCTGTAATTCGCGCTGACCAATGACCAGAAACTTTACTAGGTATTTCAGGTTTTAGTTGGGAGATAGCATGGGAGATGTAGTTGAACAAACTTGCTCAGGATTATCCGAAATGGCGGCTTGGAGCTGACGCACTTGTATGTACGACAGCTGGTAACCCGTATTTTTAATGGCGCGCTGTTCGCGATCTGTTCTTGGGGAGTGTTATGGCCGTTGGGCTGGCGCGTGATATGCCAATATTTCTGGTAGCCGCATTGTGCATGCGAGGTGGAGGGCATGAGTACTTTAAGGAAATGGTTATGTCGGCTCGTTCTTATTCCCACGTTTTTCTAGTCCTCCTTAACACGCCAGCAAATGCATAAATATATCTGCGATTTTGTTTTGCCGGTTCGTTTGTATAGAGCCTAGTGCTGTACTGGGTAAAAAGAAAATGTGAAAAAAAATCGCAAATAAATGGAAGTTAACGCCGGAGTAAAGTCACTATTCTTCAAGTGGCACACAGGCACTCTGTCAGTTGGAACCTAGATGCTAGGTGGAAGGCGTTTTGAGCCGTGGAAAACTCACAGTTACATTTGCCAACTGCGAAAAACGATAGATGGCAGTTTTTGGTTCGTTGCGCTGGGGTATTTTTGCGGGATATTCTCCAGAGGACAATCCATAAAGAGGTCCCGCTAAGTTCCCATGGCATCTGTAAGGTCCATTTATGAGATTAGCGGCCAGGCGCCAGGGCTGCGCGTGAGAACCCGCCACTCTGTCTGGTGGCCCAGCACTGTAGACTCTACGCTACAGCCGTCGCCAATTCGTCACGGCGCGCACGGGAGACGGATTGTCTGGCCCTCTGCATACCACAGGGATAATCCCCAATGGAGAAAGCAGACAGCGCCGCCGGATTTCGGGAACCATCCGCGTGACGCGCGGAGGTGGTGACATTACCGGCGTCGAAGCGCGCTCCGCCAAGACACCATTGTTAACGCGCCCCGGCCGGCACAGTGCACCGTCGCCGCCTTTCGCTCTCACCCCGCGGGGTCGCGCGCACCAGCTCGTCTGCGAGCGTGCCACTGACCCAAAGATGGCGGCGCCTCATTGAATATTCCGTGGCGTGCTCAGTGACGGCTGTCTACGTGAATTTGGGCACTCCCTTACGCGTGTACAAACGCAAAAGGGGCGTTCCCGAGAGAGGGTTATCTCGATGTTTTATAAGGCCGAACTTGGCCGTTGGAAATCGTTCTTGTCTGAGCGCCGAGCTGGGCAGTTCCCGGCGGGACAAGGAGTCTCGACCGTTGAAGCTAGGTTGAGATTTGTGAGCCCCCTAGGATAAAGGTTAGGATCGCGTCGGAAGTTTAGGGTGCAGAGCCATACCAGGCTACTAGATGGATCTTGCGGCGAGACAGAGTCTCGGCCGTCGTTTCTCGAGCGGTTTGCGCACGCTCCGAGAATAGGAGAGTTAGACGAAGTTAAGGAGCTCGAGTGATTTGAGCGCACTCGGAGCTAGCGTGTAGCTGAAGTTTGAAGTTTTTCCTTTACTACTCATGTACCCAGTTTTCCTACTGTAAATAGCTGTATATAAACTCTTCGTTTCATTTAATCAACTCCAACGCCTTGAGTTCGTCAATTTGACCGCCGTCTCCAAGAGCTTCAACACCATCGCCCTGCCAGCCTCCTGCCAAATCAACGGGAGCCCGGGCCATTGGGTTCCTGATCGACACCGGACTTCGGGGAAACGAACCACAACCATCTTTACTGCATCCGAATCTTTCAGTAAAAAACATGAAGGAGCACCTTTTGACCTCATTGTGTGGCCTGCTACACATATCATAGATGTTAGCGCATGAGGACGGGCACCCTCCGCGGCAAGGTTATCGTGAATTCATACCGCGGTATACAGAGGGGTAAACGGGACCAAGGCCAGTATTCTAGAGGGTAGCGTCGTGGCCGTGGGTTCTGGCCCAGCCATTCTACCTATCCATTTCCAGGATTTATTTTGCTGAAAGAATTCCACTTCAAAAATTGCAAAAATTGCAAACGCCAGCCCATATCAGGTTAATGGTTTGTTTATTTGTTCCACTACATAAATTGGTGTTATGTGTTACATTGGTGTTCTAGACCGACAATAAAGTATAAAAGACTGCGGGCTTGAGGGTAGCGTCGTGGCCGTGGGTTCGAGCCGAGCAATTCTACGTCTTTATTTCCTGGATTTATTTTGTTTACAGAACGCTAGCTTACATCATTTTTCCCCATTATTTTTTTAATAAGTGCGGTTGATTTAATTCAGGTAGGTTTAGGTCCGGAGAGGACACAAACTTCACGTTTTATTAAAGCGCAGCATGCTACCAAATGTGCTTCTACAGCACTGACATGGCCAAAGATTGCCGCGGCGTCTAAGGAAGTTCGCAGTTGTGAATTTGCTGCGGGCTTCTCATGGGACTAACGTCGTTATCTTTTATTCTTCTTCATTGAGGAAATCTGAATTTTGGGTGGACCCGTTGACGCTGCAGTCGAATATAAATCAATGAATCGAACGCAGCTGAGCGTCGAACAGCTGCGGTAAACACCACTGACCAATCCTCCCGAGTGTGGTATGTGTTATTCTCCGAGAAACACCTTAGTCAATCGAGGCCAACGTTAAAGCTGGCAGCCCGGGAAAGAAGGAAGATATCTTCGAAGGCAGGCCCAGCATGCTCTCTGTGCTTTCTCCCAACCACCCGCAAGAAAAGCCAAACGAAGACGAGTGAGATGAAGACGCGCTGCCACGTTAAATTGTTTTATTTCTTTACCAACTTTGCACGACTCTGTTTCCTTCTTTCCTTTTTTATTTCTTTGTTTTGGTTTGTCGTAGTTTTAATGCTTTCTCGAGTGGCATCTCATTTTTCGAATTTTATGTTTTATTTTTGCAACTACTACCATTTTTTTCCTAAACGGTTCTGTAAATGCATTGCTTATCTTTCTGTAAATATTGAGCTTAGTTTTTCTTGATGAGCGGTCCTTTCCTGGCCGCTTAGCAACCAACCAGTTAGCAACCAATCCCCGTTTTTATGGACCCCACTACTACCGCTAGCTTGTAGGCTGCTACCTTAGCTACGTTTGTGTGGAGAAGTTGGTACGGTTGATTAGGCGATGAATTTTGGGCGGCTGCTGTACTCGTCAGTGGAAAATTTGGCTTTCCTCTTTTTAGGGCCATACCAGCCCATAAAAATTTAAACTTTTGTTTTGGAACCATCAGTCAAACTGAAGTGGAAAGGGTTATGTGCCGAGAGTGGGGATGGTGCTTTCAATGCGAAAAGTGTCGCAAAACACGTAAGCAAAGCTAAGCAACAAACGTTGAACTGTAAACTTCTAAAGTTGGGCTTGTGGTGGCGACACCAAACAGATTCATTCTACAATACCCCGCTCTCCTTCAAATTTGCTTTAAGTTATTTCACTAACAGTGCCCTAGCTACGATTTCCTATAATCGATCTATTACCTTTATTGGGGTAGCATTCACAACCTACATCCTCTCCTTTCTTTACCTGGAGCCGCGGAGAGGGTGGGATGACCAGCTGTGGTGTTGAGAACCATGAGTGCCTAGTAAATCAGGCTCTGTCAGAGGGGGCAGTCCTCGGCGTCCTGAATTAAGAATATGCCGCCCATATTTTCTTATCGAAACAAAATAGTTTTTCTTGGGCTACATCAAATCAAAAATTTTGGACGGTGTGTCCGGTTTGCCACTCCATTCAGTCGCTGAGCCAAAAGCTGAAAGGAAGGCTTGTCATAAAGTACATATTAGCGAGACATTTCCAAAGTACCACAACAGGTTCCATGCGTCGAACATATCACGATTGCTAAGCAAACAAAAAATATTAAGCATGTTTTAGGCAAAACATCGCCAAATGCTGGGGGTAGCTCGAGTTTCTTAATGGAGGATAGCATGACGAATACTCTTCGCGCAAGCCAATAAATATTGAGTTATAATGTTAAAAAGATGCCACATGAAACGAAAAAATTAATATTAGAAATTTCTCCTCGACCTCTTAAGAACAATGAAAACAACATATCCAAACAACTATAGTGCACAAGGAAGGTCAAGTTAAGAAAAGACGATCGTTTTGAACAAACTTTCATCTGTATTACCCACGAGGGGAGGAAGAGGGCGCGGAAGCAGCGTGAAACGCCGGAGGCATGGAGGAGAGGCTGCTACTCTCCGCGGTTTGCAGAAGACTATCCTCTTTCGGCAACGTTTTCCATAAGCAAAAATATATACAGCCAATTATTATGTCGGCTCTACCGGAGGTTTTTATCCTCCACGTTACACTTATTTAGTCAAGAATAACCACTGTACCTGAGGGTTAACTTATTCAATCAGAATAAGTTGGGGCATTGAACGCGCTGGTTGAAAATACAAACAGATCATCCGACAAAATTTTTTTTAAATGTATGCAAAACTAAGGTTGCTTTGATATGCCCACGTGCCGGACGCTTCACGTCGGTGCAGCTGTCTTCGCTATCTCAGTGCTCGACACGCAACTAAACGGATCATTTCGCGGCCGCTTTGGAGACACATTACTGTGATATGGGGGCAGTAATGACCTTGATACAGAACGTTGTGAACTTTTCAGTGAGTGGCTTCGGGATCACCGTTAGCATATTGCTGGGGTTGTTTTCGGTACTGTTGTCTGTTTTTAATATGTTTGATATACCATCCGATGCCGTCGTCGACATTGGGAACATTCTGCCGAAATACGATTACGTAATCGGTGAGTGGTTTATCTCTTCTTGTCTATAGTTTTCTTTCGGCCAAATCAATGAAAAGTAAACCTTTTCGCGCTGCTCATCGCCCACATACGCATGTAACAGTGTTTAGCGACACAGCATGGTTTCGCAGAAATTTATATATCGCTACACCTAGTTTTAACAAGGTAATTCGGGGTTTGACTATCCGTAAAAGCTCAATTACGCGTCCTCACCTTATTGTAACCCGGCCTATACCTTAATGAGCACTGTCTTTATAGTACCTAAAGGGCACGAATGAGTCTTGTGTCTCGGACACATTTGCAGGAATTTTGCAGGGGTCGTCCCTTTTATTTCGGTGCAACATAAGAGTCGAAAAGCTACTTAAGGCTTCACGTAGCTTAACTGTAAAACTGTACAATACTGTATCGTCTTTACACACCCCTGTAAAACAATTGAATTTTCGTAGTTGTGTTTTTTGCACAAGCAGGCCACATTTGACGTTCCATGTAGGGTAATAAGGGTAACATAGCAGTGTCATATACCTTATACTAAGCTTTCGCGGATTAAGTCTTACTGACGTTATAACTGTGGCACCTAAACGTCCTGTCCCGGTCCTACGGCTTCCGCAGAATATATTTAGGAATATTGTTTTACACGTTCATACAGCGCGCGCGTAATGTGTAGCGACCATTTGTTAATGTTTAGGGTTCAATGTGTCCTCTCTGGTGCGACTGCATCCATAAAAATCAATGAAAGTATTCTTTAAGTATGTTTTAATTGATGTCACCAATATGGCTTAAACGTCATTTTTTTTACTTATAAAGACGCCGATACTACAAGGTATATATTCATGATTGGCCTCAAGTATGCCGAATGTTTTTTTTAACATGTTTCCAATTCGTAGTACTGTACCAGTTTGCAGACTTTGAAAAGTTTTACAAAATATATGCCTCTTAACGAATATGTTCATGGTTCGGGGAGGCAGCTGAACCAAGCGATACATACAGAAATATAGGCAGACCGAATTTTTGTGTTTAAATAGCCCCAGAAATACTATCGTCTTTAAAGAACGATGATCTGATGCGACGGAATTCAAAACCGGGTCTCCATAAAAGCAGACCAATGAGCTAGCACCCTGCTGTCTCCGCACGGCACCAGCGGTAGAGGCAAAGTTCTTTTCGTTGTTATTGTTCTTTTCTGCATGGCAAACATCCGTGTGGTGATTGACACGAAACGTTGCGCTTCACGAGAATCCTGTCCGAGTTTTACATCATTCACAACACTAGAAATTGGAGTCGTAAAATTTGCAGAATTGTACGTGCTTCATTACACCAGAACCTTATGGCAAGTGAGCAGAAAAGGTGCACAGCTGCCACGCAGAACTGTGATTCTAGAAAGGGGTAGTGCGCGCCAGTTTGCTTTTTGACATTATTCACGCAGTAAAGAAGAAGGTAACAGACGTGAAAAAAGAGAGACACATGGTGCAGCAAAAAAGAAGCCGGTCAATATAAATTGTACAAAAATGGAGAGATACGAAAGCACAGAAACAGACGGATAAATACGATGTAGCAGTCAAAATGCCCCTAATATTATTGCGAGCCTTTCTCCTTCAAAGCACGTAATCACACTTAAGTGCCCGGGGAATTTTTTGTTTAAATGAAACAAAACTGTACTTTAGGTGCGCTGTAAATTGTTTTAATGCCTACTTTTTGAACATGAAGGAGTGTTAGACAATCTTGTGGTCCATTATGCTGCTCGGTTCTATTAGCAGCTTCAAGGGATTAGAAAATGCCAAGAAACTGCAGCGTGTAGATGGGAAAATCAATTCAGTTCAATTTATTTTGAACTTTATCAACCCTTCCTAGAGATAGTTGTGAGATGAACAAAACCTTTCTCACATCGGAACTGCGTCAAGCCTGCGTCATAACCATCGCCGAAATTGTACCCAACCTTCGATG
Organism: Haemaphysalis longicornis; assembly: GCA_013339765.2. Lineage (NCBI taxonomy): Eukaryota > Metazoa > Arthropoda > Arachnida > Ixodida > Ixodidae > Haemaphysalis > Haemaphysalis longicornis. Next base: position 160,379,452 of record CM023454.1, read on the forward strand.
AAAGTGCGTCCAATCGATCGTCAAACCTTCCAAAGCCCAAATCGGAAAGGAAGAAGGAACCTGTGCGTCGATTTCTCGCGCACAAAGTAAACTTATCTACGACCGATTTAGGTACATACCTATGCTTGATTTATGAGATAGGGGTATGCTATTGCAGTGCTTCTTCATTATTGTTGCGTGTATTTTCTGATTCGGAACCGTTCACTTTTCGCGATTTTTAAGCAACCATTCTAATACAATGGAAACCACCGTTCTACGCGCGCGCCGTGTGCGCAGAAATCTTATCAGATCTTTACTGTCGACCTGATCAGATCTGTTTGCGTGGTCAATGGGAAATTCATTATTTTTTTACAGAACACAAGCGGTGCCAATAAGAAAGTTTTAGCAGTGAAAACATAAAGGTGGTGTTCTGCTCGAAAATATTATTTGAGAGGTGAGCGTGCAGTTAATTCATTTTTGTATTGACTGGAAAGGCATTCAGTGAACCACTATCTGTTTAGGGCTAGACGAAAGCTACGGAAACATATGTGTACTTATCCTACACAAGTATTAAGAAAATATTTTATGTCTATATTCACAAAACTCTTTGCGCCACTGTTTTGGGAGTAACTGTTCGAAGTATTACAACTTGCGTCTTCGTTATATCTTAAGAGGCAAAGGTGGAACTAACAATGTTTGAAACAAACCATACACACAGTTTTCACTTTTCTGCAGTCTAGAGTTACAACTGCTACTGAAAACATCGTTTACGCGCGCACTTTTTTTCCGTGAGCAGTACTAGTCTTTAGACATAGTACAACACAGGTGCACAGGAGTGCAAAGAAAGGGGTGGAGTCTGTATGAATGAGAAATTTTTGCTGTCTTTGTTTTATTTGCCAGAGAAGCTGTACCCTACTGCGGGTGTTTACTCTGGTGTTACTCGTTATTGTGCATTAAAGTCTTGCTTCGTTTTACTTTTCGTGGTTGTGGAATTTTCTTTCATCGCCTTTCCCGCTCTTGTCACCGCTGATCCTATTTTGCCTGCTATGTGGAAGAAGATATGACGTGTGGCCGCCCCAATTCGGAGTGACCCGTGGCGGATGTTTACAACTGCCACGCTGACGTCACTAGCACCGCACTGCCAGCAGCACTTGCCCGCCCTAAATCGCTTGATCTATGCTTGCCCCAGTAGCTCGATGCTCGCCCTTTGTTCATTCAAAGAGATAAACGCAGCCCCACGCATCTATCTGCCCCATGCATTTCGGCGTACATTGGACCCCCAGATTGTATTTCGCCCAGCGATATAAAGCTGCACTTGTAAGATCACTTGCATTTGCATTCGTTTTAGTGGCTAACCGCTGTCCAAAAAGCATGTAATATGAAGCCTTTTTATTTTTTCAAGTGCGTGTAATGCTTATTTCTGCGGGAATGCAAACGAACAGGCGTCGACAAGCATTAATATAAGGATTCCAAAGCATAACTCTGCCGAGAAGCAATTCACGAAAGAAAGACACAGTAAGCGTAAGTAGCGAAGTTGCGATCAGCGACTACTCCGTGCGACGGATTCCTTTGACAGGCACACATAGCCAGGAAAACAAAGTTTGCGCATGCAGTGAAAACGCATTACTAATAAAAGAAACGTTAGACGACTGGCTATGTAACAACTTCATCCAAGGAAAAAAACTCTTGTTTTCTGTAAATTGGTCCGAATCTTCAATTTACTTTAATGGAAGACCGCGGATTGCAAAGGACTCTTCAAATTTGCAGTCAGAAAGCTGGAACGTTTAAGTTCCGGAGCAGTAAGGAGAAATAACATCTCACATGTGTAAGCATTTACGCTTTCAAGGCCATACAGAGCGTTATCCAAGCATTACTTCGTTTACCCATGTTTGAGGCTGCGAATAATTATATGCAATTAGTCTCTTGAGCGGGACCACATAATTATATGCTCAAACTTGTAAATATGGACAACGTGCTTCGAATGGAACTGGGTAACTGGCAGAGGGACTTTTACTAGAATCTTTCGGCTGCTTGTTCCACTGCAAGCCGTATTGTAAGCCAGTCACAGTGAGGTTGAAAGCCCGGAATAACCACTAATGGAAGCAGTAGGCGTTGCAAACGAAACGCACGATTTCACAAGGGCGTGGTTTTACCATCAGATGCACGAAAATTAGGTTTCTGCGTAAATATGTTCAGTTTGTTTGTAAGCCCAGTTTAGAGATGCCGTAAAGTTCGCCTTGTCCTGTGCTGAATATTTATTCCAATCTTGCTTGCTCCTTCCTGTGTACGGTCTTCACCTGGTTATTACCAGAATTCTAAATTCCCATTACCATATAGTCTTTACTTTTGGCACTGTGGTTCTAATGCAACCCGTTCAATTATTTATTTATTTATTTATTTATTTATTTATTTATTTATTTATTTATTTATTTATTTATTTATTTATTTATTATTTATTTTGAAAAACCCGTAACTTGTTATCAGGTATTGACACTAATGGCTCGGGAAAGTGATACCACTCACTCACCCTGTGCGGTAAAAATAAATGATAAAATGCGTTTGTTTTCCAGGGAAACGCGAGTGTAGCGATGCTCGACACGCGGTATTATGTAAGGTGGGGCCTACAAAAGAAACTCGGGAAGATGCACACGGAAATAATTTTTGTGAAACAAAGATAATTGGAGGATCTTGCGCCGCAACGACAGATTAGGCATAAGCAATGTCTGATTTTATATGAGATACACTAGCAGTGCGATTATAGTTGGACAGGATGAAACGAGCCGAGCGGTTCTAGATTGCTTCTATCCCCGTTACTAGAAATTCGTGGGCTGGGTACCATATTATACTACAATAGCCGGCCTATAGAAGTCTGCTTTTCAAGGTGTGCCTAACTTCTTAAACCAAGTTGTTTTGCTGATCCGCCTTCTTTAAGTCCGTCACACATGTTTGATCACCGATACGTCTGGGTAATCCTACCTCTATTTACCCACACCGACGCAAGTACATTCTTGATGATCTTCGGGGGTGTAAAAAGGGTGACTGAAGCCTTCGATCGTATGATGGCCGGAGCCACGGCATGCCTAAATGTTGACAGCAACGTCATATTTGTGCTGCGAATAATTAGTATATTTTTACGTTACATACTGTAAAAAGTATCGTTGAAGAGTTTGTTCTGGTCGCTTTGCTCTTGATTAATGCGTAGCCGTTATTTGATTTGGAAATTTTTGATACCTGGGAACATTTCCAAAATAACGCCTTAAGCAATATTACCGACAATTGCCGTAACTTCCGGAATTCTTTTCTGAATGCAAGAGATTTCTCCGCTGCAACGGACATCTGGTACGGTAGTACCAAAGGTAGAACGAATACTTTCAGGTCACAGAAAAAAATCCCGGGTCATCTCCACTAACGTGAAACCTGGGGAGAGGCGAATCATGCATTGTATAATTGCATCCTTTGCGCCTTGGTGCTTTTGCCAACGGAGATGAAGCCGTTGGGGGGCAGAGGTATGGAGCATTTCTGTAAAAGTCTGTTTTCTTTTAAGTGCGATGCTCTCTAGCGCGAGGCGTAATCGAGTGTCCCGGTGTTTTTTTAGTACGCGTTACGAAGCGCTCCAGGGCGCGGCGAAAATGAGTGTCTGTTTTTTTAACAGCAGAGCCGTTGTTACTGGCCGTAAGTTCGGGGTTCGTGCGTGCCGAAAACTCCCCGCGAGGAACGTCACCGCGTAGACGTCGCGCAGCTGTCGCAATACCCACTGTACAACGGAAAGACACGTGATAACCACCACCGCCGCACTCGAGAGGAGCGTGGGCATGCGCTCAGTATCGTAGGAGAGCCCTTCGCGCGCAGCGTCTTCGCAGTTCTCGGCATGGCCCGGCCGAGGACAGTTCGCACGGCCGACGAAGAGACAGTGATCCGAAAGGCAGCGCGTTCTACTGAAACTAGGCGTCCTTCAATGCTCACCTAGGACATCTCCGTAATTCAAGTCTTGCGCATGAGTGCAAGATTCCGTAGAGTTTTTTTGCACACGTTACGTTTTAGCGCGAGGCGTTAACAAGTTTCCCGGTGTTTTAGTACAATGACTACATGAGGCAACGATTACGACGACGACGATGACAGGAGACGCCAACAGCCCATCCCCTACGGGGCTTCGCCCCTAAAAGGCCGTTAATTGCAGGGCTGTTGATTCCTGCTAGACAACATGTACAATAATCAAATTTTGGAAAGTGAGAACCGCGAATGTACAAACTCCTTCATTTTACGCAAAAAAATGTTATTTCACGATGACTGAGCGTTCAAAATATCCGTATAGAAAATTGGTGCCCCATTAAGCAAAAAATTGTTTTTCGCAAGCATTACCCGCCATATAATGTAACGCCGACATGCAATAAATGTAATTACAGAATCATTCTGGTGTAGCTCAGAGACAGGCCACACGCTGTGCGGCGAAGCTTGCGCTGCGTAGTCTACGATGTTCGAGAGTCGTGGTTGTGGCTTGCTACTACTCTACACTTCTATATTGGCCATCCCTTGCCGCCGTTCTGGCTGTCCTCTGCCGTCGGGAACACTGTGGCTAGAAGATGTTATGTTTCAGAGAATTACTTCGGACGTGCTTAGTGCTTGCCGCTTCTATACGCACTACAAAGGTGTTCAACGCTTCTTTATAGTGTGTTTTCACGTATCAGGTAGAGAGATGCATTTAATTCACTGTCGGGTTTGTTTTCTAAAAATATATTACTTGCATGTGCAGCGCTGTGCCTGCGTCCTTGTTTCGTCTGTCCTTTCTTTCTTTCGCTGTTTTTTGCATCACAAATATCCCCTTCACACTATAACTATCCACTATTCTTTCATGCAATGCCTCACAGACTGCGGACACAGAATAACAGCGGAATTCTCACTGCCTGTTGAGAGCATTGCAACTGGGTCTATGCAAACTGATTCACAACGTCGTCTTTTAACCTTGTTTAACAAGTTTAAAACCCCACAAACGAAACTTGATTTTACGAAGTATTTTTCTATACGGAGCACTGAAGTTGTTTTTAGACATTTGCTGCCAGCACTTATTTTGTTGTTTAGAATGGTCGTGAGCTGGTCTGCGCGGTTAACTGCTGTTATGGATGTTTGGCTCCGACGAGACCCCTTTCGTCCTCCGCGTGCAAGATATATTGGAAAGTTTCAGCTGGGGATTTTTTGCCGTTACTGGCATGTAAGCTCAGAATATCACCACAGAGTGCGAGACAAAGGAGCGGCCTGGCGGCTATATGGGGGATAAGACGAGCGGCTCGCTTATAAAATCTGCGGCTACTCCTTCTCCGATCATTCAGTTCTGCTTGTCAAGGAGTTCGCTTGTCGCTATGATGCTAGCATCGGCGGTCGTCTTTGAGGCATCACTACCGGCTGTGGCTCCACAAGGTTGTTTCGGGTTTAAACATTAGCCTCGTTCTGCGGCAGCGTGGAGCAGTAGTTTGGGTCAGCTAGTATTGCCCACATCCGGCGTGCTATCGGCCAATGTCGCTTTCACATCGCTATCAGCTGCACGCACTGTGGTTAGAACGTGTGAGAGCCGCAGGATGTTCGCAGCAGATGAATAATTTTACCTCAGCTAGTATATTCACTGACAGGAATTTCTAAACATCTGACAGCTGAATTAATTACAAAGGCCAGCCAGCTGTTCATGGCTTTTTCCTTTCGCAAAGCTACTGCAATGTCGGCACCAGGTGTGTGCAAACCAGCGCAGCCACGGGAATTCGTTTGTATTTTGTGTTTTTGGTGAGTGTCGTCTGGCCGCCTCGCTTGCTTTGTTCGTTTCAACCTTGTGTATGGCAGTGCGGGGAGAGTGATCTGTGGTAAATATTTTTTATAACAAACTCTGTTCGTGGGCTATTATGTGACGTAACGGTTTTTAAGAGAAGGCCCGCGTGCATTATTTGCATGCAGGGTGTTCTTGTGGAGGCGTCGTTTTTAAAACAGTGCGTTTATGGCGGAATCAAGAGAGGGTGTATCGCACTTTGGTGGAGTCTAGTCTCATTCTGTGCCTTCTGCTATACTGTAATTTTATTATTAGTGGCGAATAATTACAATAACTGTAATAGTGGAACACACCGTAGTACGGTAACGTGCTTTTCACAACCCAAAGAATAATTTCGGCCCATCACCTTTGGGCTAGTAAGGGAACCTGGGGTATCAACGACCGGCCGTCTCATAAATAAGAGACCGTGGCAGGACAGCTCGGACTAGGGCTGTCTTTATAATAAAGTTTTTCTCTCTCTTTCTCTCTCTCTTCCTGTCTCTTTGGCTAGCAGGACGTTGTCTGCGCAAGTCGCCGCTTCACATCATAATGGGATAAACACATATGAAGAAAATTTTATGCATGTTGGTGTCTTAGAGGCTTAAATTTCAGTAGACGGCTGATTGGGCAGCGATTGGGTCACTTTGGGCTATAATTCAATTTTGATTGCATTTCTTGTGAAACTGCGTTACAGGGTCGACTGCCACTGGACTTAGAATAAAATATAGTGGCAATAAGGTGTCATTAAACCATATAGATAGCAGTCCTTTAGCGGTTCAAAAGATGTTTAGTGGTCTCTCATTTTCCTTGCATTTGCAGGATTCTTGATCTGCCCATAATCTTGCTTTGTTGGTTTGTGTTCAACTTTAAGAAGCCATACTTCCGTCATGTACACTTAAACTATACCAGTTAAACCTCGTAAACGAGGACGGCAGGGGACATTACGCATAATCTTCAAAATAGAGGAAATTAAGTATTGTGCGACTTCCTACCCATTGGAAATTTGAGCAAAACTCCCGAGACATGGAAAGGTTTTTCGAAATTTTTTTTGCAACAGTGAGGGTCAATCAAAGCATAGGTTCATTCCGCGTTTGTTCGGAACGTCTGAATTCGTATACTGAAAAAAACATACCCATATATGTCGCGCTGTATGTCAAAGAAAACTTCCCACTTTGAAGCACGGTATGCCTTACGGCGAGGTAAAGGCCAATTTCATGTATACAGCTATGAAGGAGTCGACAACAATTGTGAGCCGTTATTTATAAACGAGCGCTTCTTCACTAACTCTTTCCACGAGCATAATTGCCTAGCCCAAGCGTCCAGAGACTGTCTTGGTTGATCAGAGCACCTGCTACCAGAGAAGGTTCTCCTCTTCAGTCTTCCGGTTGAGAAGCGCTCGATTACGCCTTCAACTGCGCGGTGCTTGCTAGATAGAAACGCGTTTTGGAGAATTTCGTTTCGTTCAGCGAAACGAGCGTTGTTTTTCTGGGAAAACTACGTCCAGTGACGGCGACACCTCATAGCGGGCCATTCAACCCAAAAAGCTTTTGAGCTTCCTCATTCGGATACCAGCGTTTGTTTTGTGTCCGGAAGGCACGACAGCGATGACGTTGAATTCAGCAGTCCTTTCGGTGATGATGAGGACATCTCTGAGGCGAACATTGTAAGGGCTCCTGACTGGATGCTGCTCGGTGTGGGCAATCCTCACGCGATGCCTCCTCGATTATCATTTCCGGCCGTTCCAGCGACGAGGTCGAATTTCTTATGGTCTCATTGATTATCTTACACAAGGACAAAACTATACGGCGTTTGCTACCTTTTTGTCTTTATGAGTTTTCACTTAGCAACAGGCAGCTGGTGTCCTATGTATTGCTGAGAAATAAACCCTAGTGGGTTGACGCATGGGATGTATTACCTGATGTAAATATTAGGTAATCATAAAGTTTGTTGCTTTTGAGCACATTATAATTCCAAATTTCCAGCAAGAAATACATTCTTTTGGTTAGAAAATGTTCGTACAAACAAAACACTTCAGGGTTTCGCAATGTCCCTGAACTGCGAACACCGCCGTTTCCGCAAGGCATTGGTTCAGCTTCACCAGAATGCATTCACTTAACTCATCTACGCCACCAACAACAGAAATTTCGCAAACAACGGCCACCCGCTGAACATTCGGCCTAAATCTGAGAGAGACAACATGACAGCTCGCGTTGTAGAACATCATGCCTGCATTACGTGATATCACATGGGACACCGAACATTCTACTCAAGTTCTGCGCTGGACCTGGCCATTTCCCAAACTTTAATAGTTTGTTGTATGGGTTGGTTATATACCAGTACAGCTGTGAAGCTCAATTGCCGAATCGGCTTTTAGTGTGTAACGAACGTTATGGCACCCATGCACACCAAGGCATTTTATTTGGCTTTCAAAAATCTCTAAAAAAATCAGTGGCTAATTATAAATTCAATTACGATTATATTTTCACAAATTGAAAAGCCCACATGCAAGGAACCACGTGGAATCAAGGTGATTTTTTGAGAAAAAATGTTTTCTATATAAGTCGAACACGGATATATCAAACTCCAAGGGGATCGCGAAATAGTTCGATATATGAAAAATCGATATAAAAAATATGGGCTCTGAGACCTCACCTATGGCGAACGATCAGTTACCGATGGGCGCATTCCATTTCCGTGAAAAAAAAAATCGCTGATCTTGGCCTGCTTCTTCGTCCTGGAAATGAAATTAAAGACGCTGGTCTCAATCTTCTCGAGGCCGTCCAGGTGCGACAGCCCAGTTCCTTCTATGTCGCCGCAACAACGGCCAATCAAGCTTAACGCAGCGGCCACTTCACCCGCGGAGTACGATCGTGTAGCCGCCTCCCCGTCCGGACGATCTTCACCACTCGAGCTATCGGCCTGGGTTCCTGCGACCGCAGCTACAATATTTTCGTCACCGAGGCTCGAAACAGCCAGAACATTGGTGTAAGCGTTCAAGAAGTCGTCGGCAAACACTCCGGCTGGAACAGCAGCCGCGAAAAGGGACGACAACTCACGAAACGTGTCGCCCATGCACTCGTCGTCGTCGTCGCCGTCTTCGCAAGCTTCGGAAAGTTCGGTCGTCACAAAGCCTGCCTTGCGGAAGCAGTTGGCCACGGTCTCCTTCTTCACGCCGTTCCAAGCGCTTGTCATCATATTGTTACGAGGTCGTCCTCCGCCGGGGGGTGATGTCACGGAACACCTATGTGGACAATGCCCCATAGCGCCATAACCCGTAACCGAAGACGACGAAGAGGATGCGGCTGGCCCGAGCGCTCATGGCCGCTTGTAAATAGATCGCATCGCTCTGCGGCAACATCTTGTAAATACATCACTTCATCGTCGCCCATGGTTCGCCTCATCATTGTCCTGCCGCCACGTAACATTTTGGTGGAGGGTGCGGGTTCCAGTCCCATCCCGGCCCCGAGCTTCACCCCGTCTCGCCTCGTGAAGCGGTCTCATCCTGGCTCTTGGAAAGCGCTGGCCCGCCCCAGCCCCGGTGAGCCACGGACGCGACATTCCCCAGCCCCGTGTCCCCTGCTCATGCCCCGCCGAGACCAGACGAACTGACCAGCTACGACCAGACGTATAGCCGACGACATCCCCCCCGCCCAGATCTCCGGCGCTTCTCCGAAAACTTTGGACGCTGCCTCGTGGGGTCGGCGGTGGTCACAGCTGTTCCGGGGCCGATGCTCAACGCGACAATCAACATCATCAGTGGCGGCAAGGACTTCATTGTACATGTTCTCATCGTTTTGCTCATCCGCTTCGCCACCCTGTCTTTGCCCTGGCCTCGACCGGGTCGGTCGTCCTCCACCGGGGGGTGATGTCACGGAACACCTATGTGGACAATGCCCCATAGCGCCATAACCCGTCACCGAAGACGACGAAGAGGATGCGGCTGGCCCGAGCGCTCATGGCCGCTTGTAAATAGATCGCATCGCTCTGCGGCAACATCTTGTAAATACATCACTTCATCGTCACCCATGGTTCGCCTCATCATTGTCCTGCCGCCACGTAACAATATATATGGTTCATCAAAAGCCTATCGAGGAGTCGCCTCCCGTACCCGACCTTCGCCATGCCCGCGCATTCCTCCACATCCTCCCCAACCTCAATCGGGGGTGCAGCGACCGCCGAAGAGCACCTACCAGCTCCCGCGGCGTTCGATATACCCGATGTCGGGAAAAATACGGTCGATATAAACGTACGAATTCCTATACTTTTACACCGAATTTTCAAGGGGATAATTTATGAGTTCGATATAGACAATAATTCGATATACCCGTGTTCGATATATCCGTGTTCGACTGTATTTGGGCCTGTTCCTGCTCTCGGTGGTGGTATTCACAGTAAAACTGCTGGCTTACATTTCGGGTAATGCAAACTGCGATGTTTAAATATTATTTAGTTGTAGTTGGAAGCAGTGCACATGAGGATTATAGCAACGACATAAATGAACATTACAAAGAAAGTGCTGCTGCGCCCTCTTTTTCTGTTATTCGGCTGATACGCTTGGACCAGATTTTTCAACTCTGACACGATATTGATGTAATGGCAGCGTTCTGCACCATCCGGGTGAATTCTAAACACTGTGGGTTTAAGACTGGGTGCACACTGAGAATGGGGTAGCGAGTCTTTTGTTGTGTAGTTAAGGCAGGCGAGGTGAAGAATATACCAGCCGGCATGCATGTGACGTAAAAGAGGCAGATTGGGATTACAGCCGATGAGGCAGCAAGCATATTGATCCTAACATGGCACAATGGGCGCTCGCGGGACGTAGCACAGGACGCAAAGGAGCAAGCAACACAAAAGTGTGCGATATTACATAAAGGTGACACAAAAACGTGCGATAGGTTCAGAGTACCTCAACGTCGATTCGCCTCAGTACACTGCGGGGCTCCAACTGATTAGTGCCCCGCTATAGTGAACAATCCGCGTCAGTGGGGCTGGAACTTGTGAATCACCCATCGCCAGTGTTAGAGTCAAATTATTTGTCTCCTCCACGTTACCGTGTCCGGCGATACTGCTGGATCTCAGGATCCCAGTGGTGACAGTGCTATATTCTGCCGTAGTGCGGCCAATGGGCATTCATGGCCTGGGCCTGGTGAGGGCTCAACGAAAATGCTGAACTCAGCCCCGCCCTGAAACCAACCCGTCTCAGGCTGCCCACTTGCACAAGACGCCCACTCTGCCCGCTACTCTGGACATCCAACTTCTAAACCACTTGTCCTTGCGCGAACCCCGGCTTATTTCATTGACCCCGACTGATGCCATCTTGCTTTTAAGTGCGAATGCACTTCTTAAGCGAGCCTGAATCGTCCGCCGCCGGCGTCCGCATAGCAACAGCTGCGGGTGCGCGCGCTCCTCGTCTTCCTCCTCGTCTTCCCTAGCAACGGGGGGAGATGGGCGCGGCTACTCTCCTCCTCCTCTCTCCGCTCAGTGACTGCGGGTGTTGGGCGCCTCCTCTCCACTTCGGGCGGGAGAGCTCTCGCTCGCGTAGCGGGCGCTCCGCATTCCGACGTGTGAGGGAGCTCGTGTAGCCCTCGCCGTAACGGCGGGCGCTACTCTCCTCCTCCTCTCTCCCCTCAGTGACTGCGGGTGTTGGGCGCCTCCTCTCCACTCCAAGATCACGATATCCACCGTAATCGCGCAATCAACAACCCTGCATTCGCACTTACACACTCTCCCCCTCGGGGAAGTGCGAGGGAATTTTTTTTTCTTATTCGCCTTCTTCATCTGCGAAAACCAAGGCGGGGTGATGGATGATGATGGCGATTAGTTATTATGATGGCCGCGCAGCACAAACAGGGGTTAAACACGGATTTCTTGACTGCAACTGCAATTGCAAAGCTTTTACAAACACTTAAGTGCTCTAGGTTACCGTTCTCGAGGCATAAACTTGCAGTTGATATAAGCGCGCCGTGTTTACATTACTGTAGACGGTCTTTTAAAAATTTTCACGGCAGCGAAAGAACACAAAAAGAACAATACTGCCGTGTGCGACCGAGCAGTCAACGCTCCCCACATATGTTTACTGTGGTTTGTTGAAAGACAAGTTTACCTAATACTTATTCCTAGGAGCACAGATTGTGACGAAGCAGGTGTATAGAAACAAACTGGCGTGCAAAAGTAAACTACCCCCACACATGCGATATCCGTTCGCCCATTTGGGGCTGTTGTAGGTTCAACCTCTTTGTTCTTCTCCTGTAGCTCGCTCGTCACGCAGGGGTAAGAGCAGGTTCTCACACCGGTCGGCGATCTCTATCACTGAGTCTCAGACCGAGAGATACAGACGGCGCAGTGATCTCACAGAGGCTCGTTGCTCTTCCTGCCGCTGCGGGAGGGAGGGGACAGGTAGCCTCCGCCTCTGACGTTTAACTGCCGATCGCCTGTTGGGAACCTCAAAATTTTCTCGGTGTCGCAAAGTCTTTCTCGCGCTAGCGCCAGTTGTCGTTCCGGACAACATTACACAAGCACAGCTCCGGCGTTCCAAGAGAGTTCACACGCAGTGGACCTGGGTTTTTAAGTGCAATGCACTTCTTAAGCGACCCTGAACCTGCGTCCACCGGCGATGTCCGCGCACGTGGAGATGGGCGCGCGCAGCCTGGCCGCTGACATAGCACATACCCACGTGGGGGATTGGCCAGGAATCTTCTCGTCTTCCTTGGCAACGGGGGGAGATGGGCGCGCGCTGCCTGGCCGCTGACATGGCACATACCCACGTGGGGGATTGGCCAAGAATCGGGCGTGAGAAGGGCTAATGCACCTGCTTAAAGCAGTACTGACACGAAATTTCAAAGCTGAGATCCGCTCTAGCAATCAGGTACAACGACAACACAAATAGGTGTCTGTGAATAAATGCATCTTTCTTTCTTTGTAGTTGTGTGTGTGTGTCTGATCTCTCTTTCGCGAACATTACCGAACCGCGCAAATTCAACTCGTGCATTCGCACTTTCACATTCTTCCCCTCGGGGAGATGCGGGGAATTTTTTTAAGTTTTTATGGCGCTGACACACTTAAGCTTTGTAACAGCGGAGCTGTTTAGTCAGATAATTGTCTGTTGGTCGCACCAAAAAACATCGAAGTGTGAGGGAAATTGTCGAGGAGGCAAGAAGTGGGAGTGCCGCCTCAAGAGAAGTGTGAATGTGGGGGTCCCGTGGATCGAACCCTAACATTTATGGTGTGAATTCGGCAAACAAACTACTATGCCGCCCCGAGGGCCCGACGGGTACGGGGCCAGCAGCGGCGGGAAGCCGTAACATGTACCACAAATTGGGAAGAAAAAACGCTTCCCGTGGTTAGAATCAAACCTGGGTCGCCCAAGATTTGAAACCGGCGCGTATCGGATTGAGCTATCATCACTTTTTCTTATCATCACGTCCCGTGCGCACAGGATTTTCTTTAAGTTCGTAGCGCGGTCGTTCGCTTTGGTCTTGGCCGCGGTGTTGATTGATTATGGGGTTTGACGCGCCGACGCTACGCAGGCGATGAGGCATGGCGTAGTGGAGTGCTCCGGATTAATTTTGACCACCTGGGGATCTTTAACGTGCACCGAAATCTCGTACACACGGGCGTTTTTACTTTTTGCCTCCATCATAAAAGTGGCCGCCGCGGCCCAGAATCGAACCCGCGACCTCGTGCTCACCAGCGCCACTCCTTAGCCCCTGAGCCACCGGGATGGGTATTGGCCACAAGGTCTTGCGCGTGCTAACGCGGTTCACTTTGGGAGAGATGTAAATGACAGCGGATGAAACGATCCAGGCCTCTAGACATGGAGTACTTTAAGCGGGTTGTTCGGAAATAAATGTGATGTGTTAGCGCCGAATCTCCTACGAAGGAAGAGTGCCCGCCAGTTCGGCTTTTTCTCCAGCCTTGCATGTCTAGTGCAAACTGCGCCATTTTTTTGGCGAAGATACCCCCTTGTTCATTTGCTGTTGTCAGTAATTCGAGGAGCAACATTATCCTGCAGTTTGTTCTGCACATCAAATCAAGAACTAGGCCACCCGTCATTGCACCTAAGGAGGATCGTATCATCTCGTTGTAAATAAGGAGCCGAGCTCTGCAAAGCAACTCTAGCAACTTAGTTACTGAAAAATAATTGGTGTGTTGTTCAAGCCCTCTTTAATATTGTGTGATAAAACTTACCAAAAGGCAGTCAAACATGAGTCGTCCTCCGTCCCACAACATCTGCTCATGTGCCGCCTATTGCCGTTGTGACGACCGCCAATGAAGTAACCTCAGCTGATATCTACTTGGGGGGGGGGGGGGGGCGCACCATCTAAGGAGTAAGGGAAGAAAACAGGAAAATGTAAAAGTCATTACTATTAGTCCCTGAAGCCTCACAGTGTCTTTTGAGACCCATCGGCTTTTTTATCAGCCACACCTCACACATAAAACATCGCTTCTCTAGGGAGGTAAACATGATGGGCTCAGCTGTCCTAAGGTTCACTATATTTACAACCAGCGGCGAAAACTTTCAGTAGTAATGTTATTTGCCGAAACTAAATACCATATGATTGGAAGTAGCGAATATTATACGTGAAGTTTTCACTGGAGACAGCTGTACGCGCTTATATTAAACGGTACCTGCAACACTTCCGATAAACGCTTTCACTCCTTCCGTTGCATCTGGAAGCTCTACGAAAACTATCGCCAGCACGCAGCAGCACTGTGTGATTTGTTTGTGGCAGCAGATAGGCCACCAGTTTCTGCTTTGCTTTTGCGGATTTTAAGTGCTATCGAATGCGTTCATTGCTCCATCTGAAAAAAAAAGCCCGCCGATAGCCCTTACACCGCTGTAATGACGTAACACCATCGATAGAACAACGTCAAAAATAGGTAGAAGAGAAAGATCTTTTGAACAAGTTTGTAAGTTATCGCATGGACATTTAGCGATAATCCAGTAATGCCGTGGTAACTCGAACGGGAGACCTAGAAATATCGGTAAAGTCGAAATTCGTTAACACAAAAGTGTTTATGCAGGGCGAAAGTGTTTTATACAGCAAGACCTTACTGACGTGATATCCGTCACGGAAATGACACAGCCAGAAAAAGTTCCATTGACGCGGTGGCGCTAGCGTTCTAGCCCACGATCACTCCGGCCGCAACGTCAGTTGTGACACGCTCTGCCAACCGGACAATAGACTCAAGCCTGCATAGCTGTAGAAACGCTCCTTATATCCTTCCATATAACATTGTCTATTAGAATGGTGCTGCCGTCTAAGATAGGTCAAGCGAAGTAGTCCGTCATGGCGCTAATGAACACCGATAGTTGGCGCCTCAATAAGGCAGTGATCCGCCGCCTATGCTGCGGGTGTGATGGCCCCGTGCACCGTGGAGGAACTTGTCCTCCACCGATGCCCCACGTAAGAAAACTGTTGCATTAAAGCAGCAAAACAACCACGCCGGCTGGCGAATGTCGCTCTCATTACCGCTTTGGGGCGACGAGAGACACACCAGCGGGTAGCGGAACGCGTTCACGCATTCACGGCCCAAGCTACGAACTCCGCCTTTAGCGTTCTACAAGATGAGCTCGTAGCAACGCAAGCGTCTGCCGCACACGGCAACGGAGCAGAATCGAAGGGCCCCGCCAACAGAACGTCACTCGCCAAGAACACCCACAAGACTGCTGCCGACCCTCAAATCAGCCTCCTTTCGTTGTAGTGGACGGTTACTTTCCCAAACGCTTCATTTACAACCCATTCGATTTCGTTCGCATGGTTTTCGAGCGCCTGGGGTTTCAATCGGATTCACGAAATGCTCCGCCGCATGTCATCTAGTGTCAAAAGTTGATGCATCTAGCGCGGCCGTACGAAGTAAATATAAAAAGTGATGTGGAAATTCATATCGATGCACACTAAACATTACACTGCTCCTGTAAATGCGCATTTCATTTTCGTGTTGTAACAATTCCTATGAAAGAGGGATGAACCACATTTACCTGCAATGCGCTGCTGTAGCTAGGTATGAATATATGTGCTCAAAGTTCTGTGCTCCGAAGTAACCACTGGTTCTATACCGCGAAAGTTGCGGAAGTTCTCGAGGAACTCAGCTGAGCGAGCTATGTCTTTTTATCGATTGATTGATTGATTGATTGCTTGATTGATTGATTGATTGATTGTAGGGTTTAACGCGCCGACGCAACACAGGCGATGAGGCGCGCCGTTGTGGAGGGCTGCGGATTAATTTTGACCACCTGGGGATATTTAACGTGCGCCGAAATCTCGTACACACGGGCGTTTTTGCTTTTCGCCTCCATCAGAAAAGCGGCCGCCGCGGCCGGGAATCGAACCCGCGACCTCGTGCTCAGCAGCGAAACGCCTTAGCCACTGAGTCACCGCGGCGGGTTATGTCTTTTTATCAATGACTCTGCCGTCGCGCCATTGAACACAACAGTATCTCCGCAAACGCCGCAGTAGTTTTAACGTCAAAGTGTCCAAAACGAGACATTGCCACACGTTTTATTTTATACAGCCGATGCACACCTGTGGAAGCGGTACTCGGAGAAGAAATTCCCTTCATTGGAAATAGCCGCTGTTGATACTTGTAAATCCTATACGTAAAGCGGCTTCCACACTTTATCCTGTTCTAGCCGCTCACACTTGATAAATTTACCTGCCGATGCCTTTATTGCTGCACATGTCACGACCGTTTTTGCAAGGATTTGTCGAGCTTCGGAGTGCCAGCCAAAAAGGAATAGCGGAAAAGTAATTGTATTTTATTTATCTTTATTAGCCATTGTACTGAGCACAGACATAGAGAAGCTTGTAAGTGCTATGTCTGGGTTACATTCTGCGCATTGAAGTTTATCGTGTCGTCATGAGTATATCTGCACATTTTCACGTGATTTGGCGAGGCAAAGTAAGGAGCTTCTTTTTGGCAGCATGCCTCGAGGAGAAAATGTCCCGTACATGTTATTTCTTACATTTCTTAGGACTACAAAAATGATACAAACCAAAATACTGGAGACTACGTGGCACTGCAATATCAGACAAGAGCACTATTGTTAAAGAACGACAATGATGATGATGATGGTTTGATTTTATTGGCGCAAGGCCGACACGGGCAAAGAGCGCCAAACAGAAAGTTGTTTGATGAGGAGACAACACGAAATAAAATCAGTTAAAAACTATGAGTACGGCTGGTGTAAAGGGCCAGGGTGAAGAACAAGAGTGATTAAAAAATAAATAAGGTGGCTGGTGTATAGGACCAGGGGTAAAGCTATGGGTGGTATGAGATGAGTTGTAAAAAGTGAACTTCTGATAGGAACTTAAACGTGCGCTGAACAGAAAACATGGCATCATCTCCTAAGAAGTATGATGGGTGTGGTGAAATATGTCGTGTGTGTAGTTGAGTGAAGTGTTTGCGTCGTGTAGTGTCGAGTGCCTTACATTCTATGAGGATGTGGATCACGGATAGGGCCTCTCCGCACCTGCTGCACAGAGGTCTTGGAGATCCAGTGAGCAGGTGCGAGTGCGTTGCGTGAGTGTGCCCTATCCGTAATCTAGCCAAGGCGACTTCAGTGTATCTATTGCGTGTGTCGGTGGTGTATGGTCCCAAGTGTGGCTTTATTACGTGTAACTTGTTGTCGGTTTGTTCGCTCCAGTGTGTTTGCCATGTTTTGCGAAGTTGTTGTCTGATGTGTGGTTTCACGTCGGTGTAGGGTAATGTGGTTATGTCTACTGTATTCGAGAGTGTAGCAGCAGCGGCCATTCGATCCGCTGCTTCGTTCCCGGCTATACCACAGTGGCCAGGGACCCAGCAAAGGACTAGTTCAAATTTGTGGACATACACAGACATAATACCCTTGACTATTAGATTTACAACGTGATTTTTTGAAGACTTTGTTGACGAAAACGCCCGCACGACACTGAGGGAGTCTGTATATATAATGGATTGTGGGATGTAACTTTGAAGGATATGATTAACAACAAGAAGTACACCATAAGCCTCTGCCGTAAAGATACTCGTATTACTGTTAAGAGTTTTAGTGACATTAAGGCCGGGCCCATGCGCCGCGCAGGACACAGAGGTGGCAGTTTTAGAGGCGTCCGTATAAAATTCAGAAAATTGATGCTTCTGCTGCAAATACAAGAAGTGCTGCAGAATTGCACATGTGGGAGCTCGGTTTTTATCTACATGTGTGAAGGATGTGTCACATGATACAGGGCGGAGATGCCATGGTGCTATAAAATCTGTTTGAGAAATTTGTATGGTGTCTAAAAAGGAGACAGAAAGCTCTGACGCTTCCTCTCTAACTCTGTAAGAGAAGGGCGCAGAGAACGATGGTCGGTTTAGGAGTAGTGCAGTCATAGACGTATCATAAAAAGCCGATTTAAAAGGATGGTGTGGCATAGATGAAATTTTAAAAGCAAAAAGGAGATCTGTGTATGCTCGCTGACGTTGTAGGTTCCACTTATTACACTCCACATAGAGGCTTTCGACCGGGCTAGGTTGGAAGGCGCCACATGCCAACCGCAGCCCCAGATGAAGCACTGGGTCCAGCATTTTGAGGGGTGTCTTACTTGCTGACCCATAAACAACGCTTCCATAGTCTAACCGTGAACCTATCAGGCTGGTAAAAACACGTAAAAGAAGTTGTTTGTCAGTCCCATATGAAGAGTGGGAGAGAACCTTGAGTATATTCATGGCCTTTAAGCATTTATGTTTAAGTTGTTTTATGTGGGGAATGAACGAGAGCTTTTCATCAAGGACTACACCTAAAAACTTGTGTTCATTTCTGACTAGAATTGAGACACCATTGAGCTTGATGTCTGGATCCGGCCGAATGCCGCGCCTTTTCGAAAACAAAACACAAGTACACTTCACTGGATTAAATTTAAAACCGTTGCTATCTGCCCAGCCAGCTAGCTTGTTAACACCAAGCTGGACTTCGCGCTCGCAGATAGACAGGTTACAAGACTTAAAGGATAACTGCACGTCGTCTACATAGATTGAGTAGGAAATGGTTGGTGGCAGAGCCTTCCGAAGAGAGTTCATTTTTACAATAAACAAAGTGCAACTCAAAACTCCACCTTGCGGAACACCGTTTTCCTGCACATGAACTCTAGAGAGTGCAGTTCCAACTCGCACGCGAAACGTTCTTTCAGAGAGGTAACTGGCAAGCGTGTTCCACATGTTACCCGACATACCAAAGGACTTCAAATCGCTGAGGATGCCGTACCGCCAAGCAGTGTCGTACGCCTTTTCAAGATCAAAGAATACTGTCATACAGTACTGCTTATGGAGGTAGGCATCTTTAATATACGAGTCTAACGCAACGAGTTGATCGTTCGTAGATCGCCCCGCCCTAAAGCCTGCCTGGCAGCTCTCGAGAAGACCGTTGTACTCTAAGAAGTACACGAGTCTCCTGTTTATCATCTTCTCGAAGAGCTTACACAGGCAGCTTGTCAGGGCAATGGGGCGATAACTGGCGGGAGAGGAAGGGTCCTTCCCTTCCTTTAGGAAAGCCACTACTATGGCCTCCCTCCAAGAGCGTGGGAAGTGCCCCGAAAGAAATATTTTATTGTAGAGGTGAAGAAGTGTTTCAAGCGTGTCTGCATGTAAGTGTTGTATCATTGTGTATGAAATCCTGTCTGCACCTGGAGCTGAAGGTTTACATGTGGTCAAAGCAGCCTTCAGCTCATAAATTGAAAAAGGAGAATTGTAAGAAGTGTGCGACTTGTTGCTATCACGCAGTGACTTCTTCTCACATGATGCTTTGTGTTTAATGAAAGTGTTGGTGTAGTGTGCTGAACTGGACACGTGTTCGAAGTGTTGCGCAAGTGTGTTAGCCTGGTCTTCCAGTGTGTCCCCTGTTGTACTAACCAGGGCAGGCTGTGTGTCTGTTGTCCTTTCAGTTTTCGTATTCGTGTCCAGACTTTGTGTGTGTCAGTGTATGAGTTGATGGAAGTGAGGAAGGTGCGCCAACTCTCCCTTTTCGCCTCACGACGCACTCTCTTCCCAAAAGCCTTTGCCCGTTTAAAAGAAATGAGGTTATGTGACGTGGGGTACCGGCGAAAAACACCCCACGCCTTGTTCTGGGCCTCTCGCGCCCGCCTGCAGTCCTCGTTCCACCAGGGCCTCCTTGGGGTGCGGGACCCACTGGAGGCCTGGGGAATGGACTTTTCGGCGGCGTCGACTATGTGCGCCGTGACGAGTTGGGCTGCTTCCTCCACGTGTAGGTGTTTTATGGTTGTGTGGTGTAGTTTAGATGTTTCTGTGAATGTACTCCAGTTTGCTTTTGATTCATTAAACCTGTTATTTGCAGATGGACTGCATGGGCCTTTACCTCTGTATGTTAGGGATGTGGGGAAGTGGTCACTACCATATGGGTCCGTGCCCACGCCCCACTCAAGACATGGAAAGAGAATTGCAGAACCAATAGCCAAGTCGAGATGTGAGTACGTATTATGTCCTAAGTTATGGTATGTAGGCTGTTTTTTGTTGAAAAGGCATGCTCCTGAAGATGTAAGAAATTTCTCTATCAGGCGACCTCGGGCATCCGTTCTGGAGGAGCCCCAAAGAGAGTTGTGCGCATTAAGGTCGCCTGTTAGGATGTATGGTTCGGGCAGCTGGTCGACCAGCGCCTCGAAATCAGAGCTCGAAAGTGCATGATCAGGAGGAATGTAAATGGAGCACACCGTTACCAACCTATTAAATATTATTATTCGAATTGCTACAGCCTCGAGGACAGTGTTCAGAGTAACAGGGTGGCAGGCTAAGGATTTCCGGGCGACAATTGCCACACCTCCTGAGGAGTGTGTGCAGCCAACCCTGTCCTTTCTGAATACCATGTACCTATTTAAGAATTTGTCTGTTTGGAATTGAGGTGAGTCTCTTGGAGACACATGAGACTTGGCTGATTGGCATGCAGGATATCATACACATCATCAAGATTTTTATGGAGGCCTCTGCAGTTCCATTGAATTATGTTTTCTGTTCCCATTATTTAGGTTTAAGAATGAATGGAGTGCGTGTATGTGTTCATGTGTCGTCTTTCGGGGCTGTTACTCTGGGGTTAGGCTTTTTAGGCCTATCTGTAGGCTTGAAAGTCGGTGGCCGCTCCTTGCGCTGCGTTGCAGGCAGGAACGGCCCGACATCCATCTCGTCGTCGGATGTCCGAGGGGTGCCCGACGGACCGGGCCCCCCAGACTTGGCCCCCCTCGGGAGCCCTTCGTTTGAGCCGCCACCGCCGAGGGCGTCCGGGGCACCAGAGGTGGCACGGGCGGTGCGGTGACGGTGGGAGCCGGTGCGGGGCCCGTGGTGTCCATCACCTCGGTACCCTTCAACGGACTGGAGGACGGGGAGACAGAGGCGGGAGCGGCACCGGTCCCGACAGAAGTGGTTTGCACCACAACCGCTGCTGCCTCAGCAAGCGGTGTGGTGCCGGGTTGGGCTGCGTGGGGCAACCCAGCGGGGGGCGGGGGCGGGACCAGGTCAGACTCGCTGAACTGGGTCCCTGTGGAAACCAGACGCCGCTCCGCCCCCCGGCGAGCCGCGTCTGCGTACCTCCCCAGAGGGAAAGAGGCGAACCTCTTTCGCGCCTCTGGGAAGGTGATGTTCTCCGTGACCTTGATGTTAATTATCTTTTTTTTCCATTTGGAATTTTTCACACTTGCGGGAGTACGCTGCATGCGGCCCCCCGCAGTTTACACAAGTGAGAGTTTCGGATGGGCAGTTCTCGCTCGGATGATCGTGCGCCGCGCATTTTGCACACGTCGTTCGGCCACGGCAAGAGTTCGTACCGTGCCCGAACCTCTGGCACTTAAAACAGCGCCGCGGGTTCGGGATGTAGGGACGGATGGAGCAACGGATAAAACCTGCGTTCATGTATTGTGGAAGAACTGCGCGGTCGAAAGTCAAGATAATGTGTTTGGTCGGAATCTCCCTGTCGTCTCTGCGGATAGTGATGCGTCTCACGGCAGTGACGCCCTGATCCTTCAAGCCAGCAAGGAGATCCGCATCCGTTTCGTTCAGGAGGTCTGTCTCGGATATCACACCCTGCGAGCTGTTGAGGCTCCGTTGGGGTGTGACCCGGATGTCGAGATCAGCCAGTCTAGTCTGAGCAAGAAGCTTTGCAGACTGCTGCTTGTCATTTATTTCAATTAGGAGTTCACCAGACTTTTGTTTTTTGCACTTATACGATTTTCCTACTATGGCTTCAATATACTTGGCAATCAAGAAGACTGACTGAGATGCAAGAGGGTGGGTTGGATTGATGGATTCCATGACAAGAAATCGAGAGAAATTATCTGGTTCAGGAAATGTCAAAGATGGCAATGAAGGAAAAGATACTTCGGTGCGACCCCTTTTCAGGGACCGATCACGTTTGGGGGGGGGGGGGGGTTTAGAGAATGCCATACATCATAGTATAGAAGCAGGGGACGGGGGTACTTTCTTCTCAAACCTTACACTGATAGCCTGAGAGGTCCCGGAGTACCCTGCCTGGTAAACAGACAGGGAGCCCATCCGCCGGAGCTTGACCTGGGCTCCGACGGCCACCGTTTGAGGCTTCTACCCTTCACCTTTAAACACATCACCACGGTAGGTTACAGTTTATGTTGGGGGCTCGGGGTCCGCGGTGTCGCCAACACCGTCACCATGAATACTCAAGGTGCCCCGTGCGGGGTAAAGAACGACAAGTATCTGGGCGTATTGTAATTGTCTCCTTCAAGACATGGCCACGTACGAAGCAGAATTATACAAATCAGGGCAAATGATACGTATTTATACAAACTCGCTAAGTGCGCAGAGGTCTTGAGGCATTTGCGAGGGATGGTGGAGCATTCCTGTTTTCCGGTCAGCCTCTTCTAGACTGCACTCTTTTTTTTGCAGTGGGTGGAGGCTCTGCAGGATGTGTCTTAGCCAACCGACTGTCCGCGGATCCCAAAAAGAGCGTGCTCCTCCTCGAGGCTGGCGGCATGGAGGACGCACTGCTGCAGGTCCCTCTCGTGGCACCGGCTCTGATTGGCGGGCAGTACGACTGGCAATATAGACCCGAGCCACAAAAAAACGCCTGTCTGTCGATGGTCAACAAGGTTTGTATTGGAAAATATCCCTCAATGCAATAGAGATACAACGTTTGCGGGAACCTATGGAACCGGCCTCCTATGCGAGGTAGTCCTGGTCTTCACTTGCGGTTTCGGTCCTCACCATCAGCAGGTGCCGGGATGTGAGGTTGAAGCTAGTGAGCAGGCCCGGCGACTGATCGTAGGTTTGCTGGGAGTTAGAAGTTAGGCGTGGGGTGCGTTGGGCATTATAGCATGTGGCAGAAAGTTCCGAGCCGACGGAGATTAAAAATTTCGGGATAGGAAGTGAGGTACATACCTGAAATGCATTGAGGGAACAAATCCCTTCTCGCTTTTTTAACGTACCTGGAGGTAAGTAGTGTACTGCGCAACTTTTGCGCCCGTGCGTGAAAACACCGAGCACTGTACTCGTAAAACCAGGCCATTGTTCTTGTTGGCAAATCTTCCATTCCAATGTTCGGCGCGCGTTCACCTTTCGGCGCGCGTCGGGACCATAGATTGGTGTCGTGTAGACCTGGTGCCCGGTGACATCCTCAGAGAGATACCCGCGTGGTTCCCTGAAACGTGCATATAGGCGCTGTTGGAAGTCGGTAATTACACTGTAATCATGTGTGCAGAACGCATGAACTCACGGGCGTGCACCGTAGCGGTATACATAAACATAAAGTGTGCGAAGCATTGTGTACCGGCCTTGAAAAGTGATATCTGTAGTGGGATGACCAATTATGGAATTGTAATATCTACGCTGTACGTTCCACGATGCACGTATACGGATGGTGTGAGTATAATGATTTCATGATTATTGTCGATCATTGGTGACTATTCCAGTATTGTGGTGGTTGTGGTGGGCTTGAATATGAATATTTCACAGATAACAGAGAGAATGGTTATGAGGTAGGTGCTTGAAAAGATCGGTTCGCGATGTCACACTGATAAGAGCCTATAAATAAAGCTGCAGTGGTCATGCATCGCCCCCACATTGTCAAATGATGCGTCATATGTTTTAAAGCTCTACAGAGCGTGGATGATGATCCACCTTCCAAGGCTAAAATCGGTTTGAGTTTTCCTGTAGAAGTCTTGTTCAAGACATTTTTCGAAGTCACCATATCAGTTCTTATAGGTAACGATAGGTTGTAAAAGATCTTTGAAGTCAGTGTCCAGTATCAATATTTGTAGCCTTTTTAAGTTTTCACGCTGAAGCGACCAGTTATTTTGTACTATTTATGAGTAATGTAGAGCCGTTGGTTATTTAAGGCTGTCAGTCTTGTTGATGATTTACGGCTAATGACACCCCCTTCTAAACACGGTGTTTGCGTGTACCATTTCGCTATAGGTAAAATGCCTCTATGATAAGTACTTACTTTTTAATTTGGCATTTCTGTATACAGGCAGCTGTCTCAAGATAGATTTTTTTTGTAACAGTGGGTAGATAGATACTCCACGCTGTATTCATCTCTCGCGATTCTCCCACCTGTACTTAAGTCCTCTTTCTGTCAAATTGACTCCTCGGTAGTGTGCGTGTTCATCAGCAGAGCTTTGGGAAGAGGAACCTCTTATGATGAAATATGTGGATAGTATTTCAATGTAAGTAAAATATATCATTTGGTGTATGCGTCCTACTACAAACTTTGCATATATAGTGCATCATTTCTGCCCTTCTGGGTATACTTCCTCACAAAGGTCATAGTTTTGAAATAACAGATTACAGTTTAAAACAACTTCCTTTTAGTTTGGTTAGATGATTTTATTTGATTTCGCCGTTTTCAGAATTTATACAGTAATCAACATGTACAGTCTGACAAATCGTTAACTAGCCCTCGCGACCTGCCATCTTTCATTCTTTTGAAGCTCTTAGGATGGAACAGCCTAACAGAGCCTCTTTGCAGAGCCTGATGGGCCTGTTTGCAACTTGGCTACTAACCTGTTTGGAACTCGACCTGTTAGCAACTTGGCTTCCATCATACCCCGCTGACGCATGACAAGTCGCCGCTGCCGAACGTTATATACTTAAAGGTTTGCCGACTGTACTTGTAAGATCGCAGGGAAATACAGCACTTTAAAGACATTTTACCATTTAACCTCACCAATTAATTGGAACGCGTTGGTGAATGTTCGTTGAAGGCAACAATACTGCATTCAATTTATTACAACAGCAAGGGATGCCACCTCAATACAATCATGAGTGTAATGTTTCCCCCGGTGGCGTACCCGCATGCACATAAATACGGGTTTCACCAAACTCAACTACATTGTATTTATGCGTTTTGATGGGGATGGTATTCTTTTAGGTACCGTCTGCACTGTACTATATTGAAGACCATTGATGTTCAACATAGAGGAAAGTAGTTTCAGTTTAGATTCTGTGTATACTCCCAGCCACAAAATTGTTTCCAAAAGAGCATAAAGCAACCTTGATTCATTTTACTGTCTTTTTATTGCACCAGAGATGTCTTTGGGCCCGTGGACTGGCCTTGGGAGGCTCGAGCTCAATTAACTTCATGTTCTACACGCGAGGCAACAAACGAGACTACGACAACTGGCAAAGTGATTTCGGGGCATTCAACTGGTCCTACGAAGATGTGCTCCCACACTTTCGGAATATCGAGACATCCTACGTTCCCGATCATGACGGTTAGTAACGTACCATGCTGTTCGCCGGGACTTTTGTATGCTGCGTATCTGCTTTGCTTCAACAACTGTCCAAATTTCTTGTATGGCGAAGGCATTGTATGTGTCACGAAACAGAAAAAGGGACGATCGTTTTCAGCACAAATAGTACCAGAATGGCCGCCGTCGCAAGAAGAATTGCAAGAAAAACACATTTTGTTCAGTATCATGTTTCAGCCGCGCTCTCGGAGGATGCTGCAAGTGCGTTTCCACGGGGTTAACTGAACTTCTTTATTACATTTGCAGTCACGAACACTATTTACACAATGAAATTTTCATGCTTAGCACAGTAAACCCTTGCAAAACTTTTAACTGGCCGTTACGTGTGCATGCACTTTTAATGCGGCTAAGTTCCTGCAAAAACTTAATACGTCTTTGTCAAAATCATCGTTATTCAACTGTTTTTGAAGTCTAATGATGTCTTCAACAAGAAACTATTAACAAATCACGCGACATCAGAAATAACCCCAACATTCGTTCTGATGCGGCATATTGTGTGGAAACTGGAACTAAAAAGCAGGCGATCTTCGAGTTTAGAAAAAGATGCAAATTACTTTGGCTGACAGTCGCAAGTCTTTTTTGATTGTTTTAAATAACGTCGTAAAAACATTGCGTGCCACCATTGAAGTAACACATTTCCCCACTTTGGGGCTTTTTAAACAGGTTAAGTTAGGTTGTCACTTCGCTAACATGTATTAAACGTCACGGCCAGAGCTTTCAGAGGCTCGATATATTGGTTCCGTAAACATTGGTTCAGTTAGGTTGTTATAGACACGCTTATAAGAAGAATGCCAGAGCTGGCACTGTTCCTTAAACAGCCTAAACAAAAATAATTAGTGTGGCTTAGCTCAGCCAAAGATGAATATGAAAAGCGAAATCTTGTTTGGCCGGTTTAAGTCTTGGTTTCATTTGGTAAGCTGTTCGTCAGTGTCCGACGCTACGATCACGCGCTTGGCACTCCAGACCCTCTCCAGTGAAGCAGCTTACCAGGCAATATCCTCGAGGTTATCAGACACCGCTTGCCCACACTGGTCAAAGTCTGCCGCTCGCGCACCACGCTCAGAGAAGACGGCCCGGCCTCATCCTTATTCTTGGCGAAGTTCGCACTGATTAGGCGAGCACGGCGCTCCTCATAGCCACACGCCCAGCTATACTTTTGTACAAAGGTGCTCCGCAACAGCTGGGGAAAATATCGAGCTGATTGGCCACCTTTGCATTCCGCAGGATTGAACGCGTATCTTACCTGTTAATTGCTGATTAGCACTCGTGCCATTAGCGCAATTTCTATAGGTCACCAAAACGCAGTGCACAACTACGGAGCTAAATTAACATGCTCAAATATTTCAAACCACATTTATGACCCACATGGTCAGAATCTTTCGCCGGGTCTGTATATCGAACCTTCATGTGCCTGGGCGAAAGAGAAATCTGAAGGTTTTGTGTACGCTGAAAACGCCTCCTCCACAACATAATGTCCATGCGTGATAAGAACAGTTCGGCGAGTAGCTAAAAAAGACTAGAGAGTTAAGTTTGGTTAATTGATGACGTAGTGGCTCCCTGGCAGCTACCGACACTTGTAATCGGAAATGTAGCATTTGAGTGAATTCCAGCCGTTCCACTCTATGTTACAGCTGTAGGAAGTGCAGAGCAGTGTTTCTGGCTGTAGCGCCGTTATCCACTGACTGCTACTGCCCAATGCAATTCAAACTTTCCGCTTTTACAGTGCTCGCTCGCCCCCAGCCTGGAACTGCGCCAGCTGTTGTTTTTGGGCTTGTATTTCCTCCCGCACGTACTGGCGTTGCACCGCCACCTTTATTCGCTTACCATCGTACCAGCCCAACGAGCGTTCCCAACTAAATGAACGCGAGCGCTGCCGGTTAATTACGCATACTTTACCTCAAAGGTACCTGCAGTTTTCTTTGCGCCAGACAATGGGGAGATGTTTAGCGCAAATGGCACTACAGCTCATTACGGCGAATCAATGCTCTGTACTTACGACCGCTTTCCCATTGACTGGAACGGCTGTTATTCACTCCAATGCTTCATTTCCGATTACAAGTACCGGTAACTGCGAGAGAGCAACTACGTCATCAATAAACCCAACACAGCTCCCTCGCCGTTTTTTAGGGCCAGCGGTGACGAGTTTCGAACGCTTATGACTATATAAACCACTATGCTTTCGAAGCCTCATGAGTTACGCCACGACGACAGCCGCTACGACGGAACGCCGTGTGGAGATCAGGGAATGCATGATCTCTCGCACTCTTCCTTCGTGTCACAAAGCCCGCAATTCCGAATTTTTTGATATAATGTTTACGGGACACTGTGTTTTTCGTGGGCTAGGGTCGGTTTTTTCAACCGTTTGCTTGCCAACATTTTTTCAGAACGTGCATTTGTGGTTGCTCGTCATTCTTTTTCCCGTCACGTCCAACACAAAACATTTACTGTTTATTACGTCACCTGCAAAAATGCATGGCTCCCTTGCATCCTTGAGGGTGAGCTATTTAAATGCACATCTGAGGCCTGTTTTTTTTAAAGCGAAAGCTTTATTACCCCAGATACCAACCAAGAAAACACTTCCCCCGGTCATTGTGTACTTCAACCTCAGCCAAGGTGAACCCAGCCACTCATAGACTTTGTCGGAGCGAAAGCGTCTCGTCACTCGTTAAATCTAAGGGGAGGGGTGGTTGTTGCGGAGAACGGGATTGGGGGACGGAGTAAAAGCAGCTGCCAGCTATAAATGTGCACATGCAATGCGTGCTCACGGCGCAAAAGCCGAGCTATACTTTGGCGCCACTGCCCCTTCTCTGGGTTTACTGAACCGCACACTGCATTTGCGCCGAAGGCGCTAAACATCATATGAGTGTTGTCTCTGGTGAAATACAGATGCGGAGTGGCCTCCCCAAAAGCGGAAGTCTGGCAGCCAATTCGTTATAATTCAGCTACCGCTCGACAAACATGGCGTCGCTTAAGAACAAACTTGTTTGGTTACTGCGCGAGTTTGGGAATAGCCGCTTTCATTTCCGGGATGGGACGTATGTCGCTGCTTAAAAATTGTAGCACCCAACGAGAAAATAAAAGATTGGTTGTATGGCAGGCATGTGCTTTTAGAAAATGCCGTGGGTGGTTTTAACCGATGTGGCACCAGCTGTGCGAAACTTAACGCTCCTAAAATGTGGGGGTTTTTAATAAACGTCCAATTGTTGAGGGGTATAATTTACTGAATATTCCGAAACCTTTTACGCGTTGGTAAGGACCAGTTTTTTACACTTGCATGGATAGCAATTGCAAGCAAAACGAAATATGATACATGAAGGGGTTGTATAGTTGTTGAGGATGGTGTGAAAATACACAGTTTGCTCCAAATTATGAGTTGCCTGTGTAGGTGACCATAAGGGGTGATCTTTTTTCTCTTTTCTGAAACCATGTTGCTGTCTCAAAAATAGCACACTTTTATTGTTACTTTATTACACGTTTGAATTGTTACACTTTTGTTACACGTTTTGGTACTGCTCTTTTAAAAATATGGTATGTGCGCAGTGAAATTTAAATAATTTTCGAGTGTGATGGTCTTGTTCTAGAAAAAATGCCTGAATAAACCTTGTTTCCAACGCTGCAGCCAATCTTTCGGTGTTGTCTTTTAATATGTTAGTAGGAATTGTGTGACGTCCAATGGCTTGATTTGATTTCATACGTCCAGCCGCACGAATAACGTTTATTACGGATGTCTCACTTAGTACAATTGTGTTTGATTGCAAGCAAATAAGATGGCATTATAATCCTTAACATAGACGAAATGCACTGAAGTGTCTTAAAAACATTGCTTTTTTATTTGGTGTGTGTGGAAGAGTAGGCTGCAAAAACGCAATATTTATATGAAGTAAAATGATCTTTTACAGCCCAGCTTTTTATGCTTATTCGTTCCTGGCGTTCGCTCAAAACTCAGCGCAGGAAAACGGAGAGCAAGAAAATGCCACACCAAGAAGTGTGAGGAAAAGTGTTCATGAGGCAATGCGCTGACGAGCAGGTGTGGGGAGTGGGCGCTTAAAGAAGAAAACGCTTCCCGTGTTCGCTATCGAACCTGCGTCCCTCACGGTATGAAACCGACATCCATCCGATTGCGCTATCATCGCAATCGTTGGCGCTCAGAATTTCGGTTAGGTTCGTACCCCGTACAATGCCTTTGAAATTTTGCTGAGTTGAAGTAGGCTTTGGTTACGGATTTTGGCAGTTTGGATTTTGAATTTAGGAGAGTGGATTGTGGACTTTGATTTGACTAAGATTGCGGGAAGAAAGCTTCGATTTTTAGCCATCTTATTCCTAAAGGGGGGGCTTCTTGTGCTTTGTTTTTTTGTTGCAGGTGAATACCGTGGCACTACTGGTGAAATGCCGGTGGCTTACGCCTCCGAGCAGACGGCTCTGAGCAAAGCATTTTTGGACGCCTGCGAAGAAAACGGCTACCCCATAATTGACTATAATGGCCGATCTCAGGCGGGTGAGCGCTTTTCACTTATTGTGTGTTTTGTTTGTTATATGTCACAGCGGGCTATTTTTGAAGTAACTAGTCGACGGGAAACAAATTTTCATGACCGCATGTTTTTTTTATGCTTGACCACATGCTTTGTCGCTTGCTTTTGGATAAAACATGATAGAATCTGAACGACGGCAGTGTGTGAAAAATCTTGCGGCCAAGATGGGAAGTCTTCAGACTTTCGTCGATAACTTTTTTTCTTTGCACGTACACTGTGAAAGAGCACCCGCTCAGACTGGAAAAAGCAAGTGATAGCCCAGCGGTTCAGCCAAGCGAACTAGAACGAGTGGCAAATTCAGAAATACTAGTGTTAATCATAACGTGAGGCTTCCAGAAGCGAGCCTAACATAGGTGCACATTAGTGGCTCTTCGCTGTTTTTTTATATTCTAACCCTTCGTGATGACAAGAACGCAATGTTAATAGCTTCGATTATCTGTTTTGTATTTCATGTCGTCTGTTCTCCTGGTGTCTTGGTATGCCAGCCAGCTCTCTCTCTCTCTACTTATCTATATATTATCATACTATATATATATATATATATATATATATATTATTAATTAACGATAGAAAATGGAAATAGGCTCCGTAATAAGACAGAAAATAAGGGTTGGCAGTCAAGAAAACCTTGGAAGCAAAGGGGAGGTTGTGGTGGTCATAGAAAAGATGAAGAATTTTTTGATCGAAAAATCGAAAAGAAAAAAGTAAAAAATCCCACCCGCATTTTTCACCACTTCTTTCGACTAAAAAATTTTATATTTCATGAACCTATTTTGCTTAAGTTTTCTATGCCATATCTATATATATATTTATATATATATATATATATATATATATATATACAGGGTGATAAAAGTTAAGTCGGTAGGATTTTTTAAAAATAGGGCGCTAATTTTACACGAAGACCACCTATACAGGGAGGTTACACGCCCAGGGGGACATATAATAAGGAGGTAATTATTGATGTAGGTGGCTTAATAAACTAACATTGATTAATTAACTTTTTAGCGGCTACAGTAACCAGGCATGTTTGTATTGGAAAGTTAGACGCAATCGTGTTTCTACGCAGTTTCATTTGGCAGAATTCTTCTAGCGCATCCGTACTCCGAGATATCGAATGGGGAAGTTTAATTGCCGCTCGCATGATTCCGCATGCTAGAAGTCAAAACCGGCGCATAGCTCCTCCCTTTTGTTCTGTGTTTCGATAGCGGTTTCGAGTACCGCAGATTGCGATAACGCCAGCCAAGAATGAATTGGCGCAGTTATCATTTTCGCCTATGCCTCCACCGCTTTGTCGAAGTAAAGACTGTGCACAGCAGGCACGTTACAAAAGGGAGGAGCTTTGCGCCGGTGAAGACTGTCTTACATGCGTAATTATGCGAATGGCAATTAAACTTCGCCGTTTCATATCTCGGACTGCGGATACGCCAGAAGAATTCCGCTAATTGAAACTGCGTAGAAACATGATTGCGTCTAATTTTTAAATACAAATATACCTGCTAACTGTAGCCACTAAAAAGTTAATTAATCAATTTTAGTTCATTAAGCCTGGGAAATCTATATTTACCTCCTATTTATGTGTCCCCCTGGGCGCATAACCTCACTGCAGAGGTGTTCTTCGCATAAATCTAAGCGCCTATTTTTAAAAAAACCTGTCGACCTAACTTTGATCACCCTGCATATGCATGAGTAGCATTTTATTTCGAAATGGGCAAAATCTACCTACAGCGAATTTGAGAAAAACGCGGAAGTTTGCTACCGGGCCTAAATGCAAGGCCATCAATGCGATTATATTATATCATTTAGTAGCTAGGGAAAGTTTATGGCCAGAAGTAATAAAAAATTACGCAGAGAATATGAGCAATATTGGGATGATAAGTTTGGATTTGGCTCATATTGAATTGAAACACTCAAGTGGATGCGGCATTCTAAAGAGAACTTTATTTCAATTGTCTTACAAGAATAGTGGAATGTGTTTTCTGCGGAAAAGGCATTACCCAATTGCAACATGGCTTCAAGGACAGTAGAACTGCACATGGAGAGCAGGCGAGTCCTCTTAGAACCATTAGCAGCTCCTTTCGAATTCCTCCCTGGATATTTTCCTTGGGCACGCCTGAAGGAACTCCCAAAGTAAGCAAGCTCTTCATTTTTTGCCATGAACTTCCAAAACACTTCCAAGAAGGCTGCTCATCTCTTCTCTTCATCCTTGATAAAGTGGTTCATATCCTCAGAGGAGGGGGGATTGGCCCGCCTTGTAAGCGCAGGCGTCCTTATCGACAGCCACGGTCATCACGTCCCTTTGTGCAGTATTAGCAAATTCAGCTCATCGGATCATTTCCGGTTGTGACAATGTGATCACTCTGCGGGAACATTTAATATCATCATTCACGTATTAAGCCTACGGATAAAGAACACTGAAGTACATGAGAAGTTCCAGAGATATGCTTTGTCGCTCCCTGCTATCAAATTTTCTTCCACGGTGAAGAGTCTATAATTTAAATAAAACGAGGATCATACCTGATGATGCTATCCCAGTTCTATCTAATGGTATCTCTATTCCCAGGGAATTGTGATCGCCATGTATCCCGTCCACTCTTCTCATGAGTCCGCACTTCTTGATGCAGCAAACGCTGTTTCCGAGCTCATTTTTTTACAGACAGGCCCCACTGCGACTTTTTTTTAACTCAGAATTACCGGGTAGCCATCGTTTCTCCTAGTCGCCTCTAAACAGATGACAGCTTTCCTCGCACTAAGACCTCTGTTTTCTCGCTAACCGTCCCTATCGACCTGAACGGCGCCCTGGAGGAATCACAGCCTTTACTCGCTCTCCTGCAACAGTACAAATTACCTATTGGCTGCTTCTCGACGACTTAAGCACGCACATCTGAGAATGAACACCGTATAGGAACAGATACTTCGTTCAGCTCTCGCCAATGCTCGCTCTATTTTGTGCATTGGAACGAAAGTCCGTTGAGGACAGTTCCGCAAATGCGAAAGCACAACATTATTCACCATTTCACTAAGTCATAGACTGCTGCCGTCAATGTTCTTCCAAAGAAGTAGGGGTTAGTTTGTTTTTTAGTGATGGTCCTCTGCGGTCGCTACACAGTGATCGTTGATTTGCCTTACTTGAAAGCAAACGAAAAATGCCGTGATATAACTGTGGCAAGTTCATTCTCTAGAAATTATAAACGCTTGCACTATAAAACAACTGAAAATAATTACTTTCGAATTGAACAGAGCTACGAAAAATCCTTTCCAGAACGACGCAAAAAGCGACACGACAGTGTGCGCGTCACTCTGTGCATCATTTTGGGCACGGTCCGAGGCCCAATGGGGGGCACGCTGCGTTTTTTCCAAAACCCGCACCTGAACGGGTCTCCCGAATCGAGGAGTGCACGCATTCCCTCCTCTGTGCGCGTCGTTTTAGAGTGACGGCTGTCGCTTTTAACGCATTTAGACCCAGTTAGACTATAGTCGAAATGTATTCTTCGTTATGACATATCATTCAAGCCTTCCTTCATTACAAGTAGGTGTATTCATTTTGCCAAATTACACCTAGGCGCCCCCCTATCTCTGATATTCCCAATGTCTGCCTGGCTTTTGAAGAAGCCCTTAACGATTGAAATTTTATGCGCCATTTGTATTCTCAGCTTGTTCTAAATGCAAAACGGAGAATAAAAAAGCTATTACCGAAGTTTCAAGCTGTAAAGCAAGCTTTTCTCGTCTCTTAAAGGGCACCTGATTTTCACTGCGTAAGAAACTTTTCTTCTCGCCAGTTTGTAGCGAGGTGAAATAAAATAATAAAAACCGGAATAAACGGATCTAAAAAATCCTCAAGGACAACAAAAAATACAGTAGTCAGGAACCTGTTGCCCTGCCCATCTACTTGAACGTCAAATTCACGAAGACAGGCACGGTTATCAATTACTTTCGTTCAACTGCAAAGTTCGAGTCTTTAACCTCTAAGTTAGAACGGAAAAGTCTAGCTACAGAGCCCACCTAAATATGGTCCTTTTTTTGCAGGCTGTTCTCGACTGCAAGCCAACGCAGCCCAATGGGGAGCGGTACAGTGCGGCGAAAGCCTTCATCACGCCGATCCTAGGGAGGAAAAACTTGCACATCTCCCTTAACAGCCACGTTACTAAGGCAAGTGGCATACGCGCTTTCGTTATTTCACTTAGTCACGTGAACATTCAAGATTTTCAAACATATTTCAAATTTGTTAGTGTTTGCAAACTCATGCGAGGCTGTAGTGAAAGAAAGAAATATCTCCTTACATTGCTGAACAATTAACGCGCCACCACTCTTTCCCCCCACACTCAGCTCTCCCAACTCCTTGCCACGTGTACACCAGAGAAGTCACACAAGTATTTCACAAGCACTTGAAGGAACTTTATCTGTCCCTCGAGCCATCCCGCTGCCTTCGCCTGGTGAAGACCCCCCTCCCTCCAATTCATGTCTCCTCCAGATTCAAAGTCTGCGTTAGCCTCCCTTACATAGTTTTCCCCTTTTTTGGCTTCCCTTACGTGGAGCAGAAACTCGTAGGCTCATAGGAGGTTTCAACTTAAATTGAGGACGACTCAGCGCGTGCATGGAACGGAAGATTATAGGTGTAACATTAAGGGACAAAAAGAGAGCGGGGCGCGTCCGAAAACAAACGCGGGTTAAGGACATATCGGAAGAAATTAAGAAGAAGAAATAAGTGTCGGCAGGGCATGTAATGCGATAGCAAGATACCGTGGTCATTAAGGGTAACAGAGTTGATCCCTAGAGAAGGCAAGCGTTGTAGGGTGCGGCAGAAAGTCAGCCTGGGCTGATGAGATCAAGAAATTAGCGGGTATAAAGTGGTCGTCGTTAGCACAGGGCCGGGATAATTGGAGATTAATGGGAGAGGCCTTTGCCCTGCAGTGAGAGTAGATAGGCTGGCGATGATGATGATGACATGTTTTCGTCACGACAGGCTTTATAGATAACAAACTGCTTGTGCTCGGCGGACTCCGTGCATGCAAATTTCGTTTTGCTATTGGCTTTCTTGCATTCTCTGGACATTACCGCACTGTTTCGCGAGCCTTTGAACCTCACTTATGAAATCGGTCGCCTTTTAGAGTGCGCTATTCTAGCTGCTATTGCGGTAGAATAGCGGACTATAAAATAGCGGAGCAAGAATGGCGGCTTGCTGTGTCTGCCGCCATTCTAGCTTCATTCTGTATGTCGGGGCGATGCACTTATGTTCTCCCGATTAAGCTTGGTGAGAATGCACGCAGCTGTGGGCACGACTGTGCTTTTAAACGCGCTGTTTTCCTGCACCGCGATAGCCGAGCCTTGAGTAAGCATAACATTGTAATCCCGGGTTACCTGTCACGTACAGCAGGCACCAGCTGGCGCGAGCGCTAGGCGCACGATGAAGGAAATTTTTTGTCGCGAGTTTTTGTTGCTCAGGTGCCCGAGCACTGGCAGAAAGACATAACTCTATGATAACTACGGATCTCGTCACAGAGCATTGGCCGGGGCGGGTTGTCATACTTGATTTCTGTTTTTGGCCTCTGAGCCACGTTTAAGGGGGCAGCTCTTCAATTCGTGTGAAACAGCCGCAGCCGTTTTAGATGTTCCGAACCTGTAGAGCTGTAAGTGCCAAAAATAGCCTAGTTATTGGGGGTCGGAGGACTTGTTAGGCATTCCGCCTATATCTCTTCCCTCTCACAGACAGCATCCGTGGAAACAATACTGAAGGAAAAAATGATGTCGTCCCAAAAATGGGTTTCGGTGGTGTCGCTAGCACAAAATATCATGCCATTTTGAAGAATTTTGGCGTGTGGATTGACAAAGCTTCACGCAAAAAAGCTTCTTCTCGAACAGCCAAATTCGAAAAAGGTGTACGAAGCTTTACATAATCCCCATACTAAAAAGTACTAGATGGTATTCAAGCAAGCAGGTAGGTTACTAGTTTGTTTACCCACCGTGGGTACGTTGGCGTTTGCACAGTTGAAAAGCCGATACGAATTCACAAGAATGTGCTTGGTGCTGATCGGTGTCATGGGTAGTTATTGGTATGCTGCGTATTGATTGGCCCAACTGCTACATCCCGAGGCGGAATTCACAAATCGCAACTGGGAGACAAGAAAAAGAAACCTGTCCAAACTATTAAATTTAGTGTCCTTTAATGGTACGCGTATTCTCTAACCCTTAATTTTTTCCCGTGCTGCTTTGAATATACGGTAGTGGCGTCAGAAGGTAAGCAATAAGTGTATTGTATTGCGGATGGTGGTAGACTAAAAGATTCAACCTCAATAATTGGCCGTCATTAATCGGTTAATTGATTCATTACTCGGCTCCGCACGTTGAAGAAGAAAAATGACAAGAATATAGCATTATATTTGTAATAATAATGTAATAATAACTACTATTTATATATACGCTTCTCGGTCGATTCCCAAGCATTCGAGATGGAGCACGCAGACTATCTTCACAGCCTTGATGCGGGCGAAACGGTCATTACTGCGTTCGTTGTTGCCACTATTAATAAAACCCTAACAACCGCCACTGGCCGCTATTGCTAGGGGCGCCGACTAATTGTGGTTTACTTAGCTGAGAGGTTAGACAAGGCTAAACTATGTGAGCGCCGTCTGGACGTTTTTTTAGCGTGATATAAAGAATTTGCATAAATGCAATTATTTCCCCGTCTTTGTGAAGCTATCAGCTAGCGAAGTTAATCGCTATCATGTATAGCTATTTTTGCACCATTTTCTCCTGTGACGTAAGGCATGCTATGTGAACACGAATACAATTCTAGGCACGCTTGCTCACAATTTAAACATGACACTGCTGCTATATTTTGCTTACATCAGATCAACCGATTAACCGGGTAAAAATTAATTCCGAATAAAGCACAATTTCGATTAATGTCAAAGTTAGTCGCTCAGTCACCAACACTACTTTGTATGCAATCGGCGCAGCACAACGTATACGCTATTTTCTCTAGCTCAACTTTTCTACTGCCAGTCGCGCACTTTTTTTCCGCGCAGGTTTGCTAGGCTGGAACGCAAACTTGCAATTCTCGATATGTTTTGAGGAACACCTCTCCTATAACAACACAGACAGAAATAGGGGTCGTTTTCACGCGCACTAATGAATGGGCAGGCGATTACAGTTCCTGATTTACTAAGCTCAAAAAACGGCCATGTGAACGAGATTTCGGCGCACGTTAAAGATCCCCAGGTGGTCAGTATTAATCCGGAGCCCTCCACTACGGCGCGCCTCATCGCCTTCGTTCCGTCGGCGAGTTAAACCCTTCAATCGATCAGGTCAATCCAGTTACTAAGTTCAGAATGTTGATGCGCTTGTACTTGGCTCTCTCAGGTGCTGTTCCGGGGAAAGCGAGCAATCGGAGTGCGCTTTCGCAAAGAGGGCCTCACGAAGGAAGTGCATGCTTCACGCGAAGTAATCCTTTCAGCAGGCACCATTGGGTCAACTCAGCTGCTTCAGCTGTCTGGAGTGGGCGCCAAGTCACACTTGGAGCAACTTGCGGTGAGCTTTCACCCATACAATTGTTATTGATTCACACCTAGTCCTGATGGAATAGCGGTACACTGACCGTTCTCAGGACAGGGCTCAGTGAACATAAAATGTTTCCGACTCTTTCTGCGCAATAATTTTCCCATGATATAGGAGTTTATTCAAATGGCTGTAGAGAAGAACTTTATTTTCTCAAGAGTGCTCATTAGAAATAGGAGCGCCAATCTTGCGAAACTTCACCACGTTTCGTTGATGGAAGCTCCACATTCGACACTCCTTTAAATTATTCAGTGTTTCTCAAGTAATATACACATTGACAGAAGTAACGCACAAGTTGCGAGTGAAACCTCGCGCGGCAAGGTAAAAGATTGCCGCATACCAGAGCAGGCTACATCCCACAGGTGCAACCATACTGGGTAGGATTTCCGGTGCGTGACATTGCTGGGGGCTGCGATGGCCGATATCTTATAAATATAGCGCTTCGCATTCAACAATGGTTCCTGTCATTCATCCTGCCACCACGTCACGAATAAATGATTTGCGCTTCATCGCTCTATTGAACTAGCATAGAAATATTGGAGAGTCACAGCTTTTTACTGTATAATAAACCTATTGTCAGGTGACAAATTCTTATTTTAATAATGAGTACAGCAGGCACCTAAGATTTCTCATTCGTTGAGTTTGTTTGCGAGAACAGTATATGGGGCATGGGTAGCTGTACCGCTGCAGCACATTACTCGTGGTGCAGATAAAGCAGGCCAATTTCCTACCGCTGAACCAACGCATGTGCAGCTGCAAAATAACTCGACAGAAGTGTTTATACCTTATGCTAGCATTATACGTACCTGCGACACACTTCTGCAAACAGCAGCCTGCTATGTCTGTACAACAAACTAGGTGAGCACGTGTTGTCCCTAGCCGGTATTACGGTAGCTAATAGCGTTTGCCATAATGCACTGGCACTTTTGCTGCCCCTTTCCTCAAAAGATTTTTTTAAATGAATATGACGTTTTATACAGATTCCAGTCATAGCTGATCTTCCGGTAGGAGAAAATCTACAGGATCACCTTCATATTGAGGGTGTTGCTGGTACCATGACGGAAGATGCTGGAATTAACATTGTCCAAATCAGCCCTTTGACTGACTACATGTTCTCAAAATCAGGTAAGCATCACCGTTACTCGCTGTTTATACGTGGTATCTGCTTGCAATTTGAAATTGATGTGTCCACTGGTATCTAAAGATTACAAAAACTACCGCTCATCATATACTAGAGTAATTGTGTTTGTTGCTAATCACTCTACTTTGCTAAGAATGGGAAGAAACCTATTTAGCGCGCTTTACTTGTAGCTCTCATCTTCTACAAAGTATATTTGAGACGTGGATAAAGCGAGCAGGGCAAAATCATTGGTTCGTTCGGGATTTTTTTCGGATGGTTTAGAGCAAACAGCTGTAAAAGTAAATGCTGTTTTGAAATGTACCAACAAAAAGTTGCAATATTTACATATGCATCATCGCTCTTCAAAAGTGCCCCAAAAACCTTTCTAAGTTTATTCCCAAAAGAATGCTTCCGACTGTGGCACGAAGCATTCCCGATTGTCTTCATATTCGCACTGCGCCGCGCTTGAGTAGCTGAGGTGACAGCGCTGGAAGCTAGAAAAGGTCGCACTGTCGGACATTGACGAAGTTGCGGACACTTATTTAGTTACGGTATTTTGCACCATTCTACATAGAGCAAAAAAACACCGCTGTTACGGCTAACCTGTGAAAGGAAAATGATAATTACTTGGAACAGGCCAAATATTGCAAGAGGATTAAGTAGCACGTCAGAGATGAATTAGAACCAACATATGTAGGATGAGATGTGAGCCTCCACAAGCTAGTGGCTCAGTGATGCCAACATAAAATGTTTGTTATTGCACTCGGCACGAAGCGTTTTCATTGGCGCAGAAGACGGAGCTTTACAGATTTGTAGAATATCTGGCAACACATGGTCAGCACTGCAGTTTTTCTCAAAGGAAGAGCCGGATCCTCGCACGGATTTAGCTACCCGCCTTGGAAACACGGTGTGAGGCAAGATTGGCCCACATTGTCGTGTGTCACATCTCACGGTTCTAGCGGCAGATGGAAGCTGAAGAACTTCGCTTTAGAGTTCCAAACCGAAAGCACAAAGCGTCGATGCTTCGTTTCAAGAGTGCGGGTGTTTATAATTCTTACATCTGTGGTTTTGTGGTGTGGATCACCTAATAGACAATATTGGCTGATCCTTTAGACTCTGAGGCTATGCCATCATGCAGGTGTTGAGGATAAGAAGAAATATCTTAAGCGTTGTAGTCCTTTTTTAGAGCCCCTCATCTCTGTAAGCTCTACTTAATCTGGCTGGGACTTTCGATTTGAAAAAGCACGTTGGCATCCCGCCGTTTGCCGCGAATGATATTCCAATGTGGTTTGTACAATTGCCACTACTATGCGTCTATCAGTTTTTTTTAGTTTGGTAGCTGCTCCTCAAACATTCTTGCAAGACACGTAGTACCTTGCATCCATCCAACAGAATGGTGGTCCCTAATCAAAGCTAAAGGACTTTTTTCGGTTACCTACCGGAACGTAATCACCCATGCGTGTTGGAGATTCTGTTATATGCCTTGATTCTCCTTCGCAGATGGCCGGAGAGGTGGCGTGCGGTAGTTTAAACGAAATAACGCGAGCGGTCGCAGGGAAGAATCCCTAAAACGGGTAGTATTGCCCGCTCAGGAGAAATTCCGGAAAAAAGGGCGTAGTGCACACTTGTGCAGCCACATTCAATGCTGACTTGGTTGAGCAAACTACCTTACCCATGCGAACACACTTGTACCATTGTGGGTGGCCGGTAAGCAGCTAGGATGTAAAGTGTGCGGATCAGTCCAACATGTGAAGTGCCCAGTCTCACAATTTAGCGGCTTAGAAAAACGCGTTGGAAAAACATGCGGAAAGGGCGCTGTTGAAAAACTCAAATAATTTGTGCTCTATGACGTGGGAGCGGTGTCTCATTCCAAGAGAACAAGCGGCGTCTCTGGTGTCTCAGCATTGGGGTGGGGAGTTGCTCGGAATCCAATTTGGCTCTAGTCGTCAGGTTCTCCACAACTGTGGGGCTGACTTTTATGCATACCCAAACGATCTTATGAATACGAGCACATGAGGGGGCGGGGAATGGACTCAAAGGAAAAGAAACTCGATGTTTCCCAAGGGGCTTTTGAGAAACGTTTGGAAGTTAGTTTGCCTGGGCCAGTAGAATGCGTCATAGTTCTTTTTCAAGTCACCAGAAGCTACCAATACAATACTCCCGCTTAGTATTAGTGGCTCCAATCGGTGAACCAGAAAAGCTGAGTGTCGCCTGATTGCTTGAGCAACAGATGCCCCACATGTATGCATAAAGTCGATCCGTCGAAAGATGCAGCAAGAGCGGCATGACGAACCATAAGGGCTGAGCGGGCGCGGGGAAAGAGAACGTGACGTCATGGCGTGAGAGCTTCTGTACGCAAGGGGAAGTGAAGCCGTGTCGAGGACAGGCACTGAAATTGGCTGTGGTAACGTTCGGCTCGCAGCACTGCCAGGGTGGTTCGATGTGTACCTCAAAGCGGCGGCGTTGGCTTTGAGGTACCCTAAGCACTACATATGCCTGACTCGCGCGTCGTCGTGTTCCTTGGACGCGTCGCTTTATGGAATCGTACGCTTTGTAAAATGAAGTGTGACGCAACGCAAAGCCTAGTAGCCGGAAAAACAAGATCGAATTGGAAGTAGGGAGCCAAAACTCTTAGGCACGCTGTAAATCGGGGGGCTGAGGCCCCTGTTAGGCCACGTGCGCCTTTAACCTCAGCCTCCCCCTGGTTTTGCCAAGAAATAACGAAGGAGGGAGACAAAACTCTTAAAGACGCTGTAAGTCGGGGGCTGAGGCCCCTGTCAGGCCACGTCCGCCTTCAGTCTCAACATCCCTTTGGTTTTACAAAGAAATTACAATCAAATACTAAATTACTCAAATAACGGTGGATAAAAAGGGATCAGCAGCGAATTAGGATGGTAAAGTTATTATACGCTACAAGTGAGACGATGAGAACGCAAAGCCGGTTGGCACAGTTTTTGAAGGGCGTGCGACACGCCACGACACGGGCTTGTAAGGCCGGATGAAGGCGTGACCAGCGGGCTAGTAATAATCTTAGCGAGGGAGCGGAAATGAATGCTCTGTGATAGTGACGATTTACGAATAAATATTCCATAATACCCAAGGTTTTTACAGCATTGGTTCGGTGAGGAACGTATCAGCCTCCACTTAGGACACGGACGCACCGTGGTCAGCTGGTCATTGGTATGGTAGCTTTCGAAA
The DNA here is from genome assembly GCA_013339765.2 of Haemaphysalis longicornis. Classification (NCBI taxonomy): domain Eukaryota; kingdom Metazoa; phylum Arthropoda; class Arachnida; order Ixodida; family Ixodidae; genus Haemaphysalis; species Haemaphysalis longicornis. Next base: position 160,421,359 of record CM023454.1, read on the forward strand.
GTAGTTTGGCGGAAAAGAAGCAAAACAGCGACTATTGAGTTTTTGCTTCTGCGTCAAGATTTTTTTGTTACTTTCTGTGACGAAACTTCAGACCTGCACAGTCATCCGCTGATGAAACGTGTACACCATATAGCGGTAACTGTTGTTCCAGACCCTATCAGCCGCACCTCACAATTGATATATCTGAGGGCTAGAGTTATATACCTAGCGATGCATCCACAGGCTATATCCTGAAGACCAGAGGAATCAGGCGGTACCTGAACAAGAACTCTTGCTACGCTTGCCTACGCAGTGAAAGTGTCTTATCCATCATTTGTTCCGAAGGTAGCGGTCGCAGAAATGCTAAATACGCACATGAGGGGCTAAGTGCGCGGTGGATGAGAAAATTAAATACAAAGGCCCTGCCTACAATCGGGTTCATTCCTGCTTCGCGCTTATACAAAACCGACTGCGCCGAGAAGAGTCGGTGCGTTTTGCTTGAATGCATTTGTGTACGTGTGCGCAGGGTGCTCTCGGAGCAAAAAGCCAGCTCTCGCTCAACAAACTGAGTTTAACCACGTAAAACGGCGGCAATGTTTTGCTTCCAGTACTTAGCCTAATCTAATGCGGCAATATTTTTTTATTTATTTACTGTAATGGTTCCCCTATCAACTCCAAGAATGAGTTTGTTCAGGATCTAAATACCGCAGGTTTTTTTTCTCTCTTTTTTGCACAGGCCCGTACTCCATTCCGGCATCTTTCGAAGTCCTCGCATTTCTTAGCACCTCAAATGTCAACGCGTCCCTGGAGTATCCTGACGTAGAGATTGCATTGCAGACTGTAGCCCCGTCAACAATATTTACGGAGTACTATGAAATGAACATGGGACTGCGCCCAGACGTAAGATTTTTATCTTCAACCTTTTTACTCAGGGAAAACTCCGTAATAAACTCCTACCTTGCCTTTTAATGAAGCGAACCACACTTGTATGGTTGGGTAAAGTTTATGACGTACGATTTGCTTGAGTGCTTGTGTTAAGCCCACCCTACATGGTACAAATTAACCTCGAATGTTGTGCTGCGGCGCCGCCGGTTCTGCGGCAAAGCTCTCTGTTTTCGCTGTGGCGGAAAATTGACAAATGTTTCAACGGTCGAACTTCCCGTTGGTAAAGCTTTTGGCTCTGATCGACAATTTTCCGCTAGCGAAAAGGAAAAACCCCCGTTTGTTGGAAATTTCGGCGCACATTTACGATCCCCTAGAGGAAAAAATAATCCGGAGCTCTACAAAACGCGCGCCTCATTGCGTTACGTCGGCGCGTTAAACCAAATTTCATCATCAATCGTCATCATCATCACCACTAGCCCACTGCAGGCAAAATTATTAATCCGGTCCTGTGCCAATTTATCCCCGAAACTGTTCCTGCCCTCAACTTTGCGCCCTGCAACGCTTGCTTCTTAGATCCACTCTGTCATTACTGACCGCTGTTTTCTTCGCATTACATGCCCCCAGTACACTATATTCAACCCCTTTTGCCCCTAAATGTTCCCTACATTTTCGTTGCTAGTCTTCATTAAGTTAAACCCTCTTAGTAAACCCAATTTTCCCCAGTATCCGGTAATGCAGTGTCATACTTTCCCAGCGACAATTGGGCCTATTCTTTATCTGAGATGTCTGCCATCCCCATTACTTCAATTATCGCCAGGGTTTGGGATCTCACAACTTTGCCTAAGAATCGCTTACCATTCACTCCCTCCCCATATCCAAACGCTGCTTTCCCGAGGTTATTGATCATCGGGTCATTATGCAGAAAACGAAATACAGTTTCACAAGTCAACAATTTGCCGCAGCGACGAACATTCGAGATTTTGCCACACTAGCGTGTTCGCAGAATCGAATTCGCCGGTATATTACCCTATAGAATGGGCCTCACTGCTTTGAGGCGTTTTTTTTTTCCCGTAACAGTTTGCAACAACCAACTTAAAAAAAAAAATCTGAGCACAGAATTTTAAAAATGAATTTGCGCTTCTCTTGCCATTCGTATTTGACACTGGCATGAAGCCTGTTGAAATGAGTTTTCAGATTTCCCTTTTTGGATGCCGTCACTGAAAACGTACATGGTAATTTCAGGTAAACCTCTTAAGTCGTCAATGAATTACTTTTTTTATTCTGCAACACAGTTAGGTTTGAACAATTCAAATGTAGTGTGGAAGCCATGAAAGACGAATTTCACTTGCGTAAGAATCAAGAAAATGTAGTCAACTGTATACAAACTTTTGAATATATTTTATTCGTAGTTTTATTTATTTCTTTACGCCATCATTCCAGGCCACGCGCTTTCCGGGGGGGCTTACAAATAAAGACAATGAATTCACGAATGAATGAATAAATGAATTAATTAAATAGATTATTTATTAATGACTGATTGAATGAATGATTCAACAGTCACTCAATTAATATTTAAAACATAAATGAATGAAGCAGTGAATATATGAATACATGACGGAATCAATAAATGATGAAATTTTATTAAATGAATTTATTGCTGTAGTGGTAATTTTATTCTGAATACGTATTGCCACACTGAAATGCAAAAGCTCAACCGTGACTGCATATTTTTTGCTCTCAGGTTTATATGCAGTACTATATGCCCCATCGAGGGCGTTTTGGCTTCCAAGCTGGGCCAGTTTTGAACCGGCCCAAGTCGAGAGGATACATCAAGATAAAGTCCAGAGACCCGTTTGAGCACCCCCTAATCGAACCCAACTACCAATCGCATCCCGAAGACATTGCCACGGCTGTGGAAGGTTTGTGCTATTATTCTAGCATTTTCTAATCCTCTTTGTTGCCTGTAAAACCATGCGCGTGACCACAGCCTAGGCTTAGCGGCTCAAACGCTGTCGCGGTTACCACTAAAGCGTTAGTTTATATAGGCAAAAAACAGTTATAACTTTTTACTTGTTCGATGTTTACTGTGTAAATAACAGCACGTATACATTGGTTCTCCTTCATAGATTCCAAACTATGTTTTAATGAGGTGTGGCTCTTGAAGCTGAAAGGGCGACCTAAGTGCTCCGTCAGCATATGTCGACAAAATACTGGATGTTCTGGGCCAATTCTTCTTTAATGGGTGGTATGCTATGGTGCACTTTGCGTTTTTTGCTTAGCACGAGGCAGTGCATTGATTGGGTCATGGTCACACATTTCAACACCGTCTTTCTAGAAAAAAGCATAACCACAGAAAGCTGTTTTCGTAGCCCTTTCTTCTCTACTCTCGGAGCGAATTGGGTGGTAATTGTAGAACTGCCGATGGCATGCTTAATATTTATCACAACCTCTCTTGTCGCATCCCTTCGGGTTTCACCCACACGGCACCGGGCTGAAGTCACAAGACAACCACCATGACAACGCTGTCTTGGTGGACGGCACCAGTGCCATTGGACGTGTTTACCTTCCACGCACCATGCCATTCTGGTAGGACCCATGAGTAGGAGCAGACACATCTTGTTTTAATTGGTGAATTCTCGCGAAAATGAAACTCTTCACGAAGGTAGGTAATCATGCAGAAAAAAAGTTAAAACACCCCGAAGGTCATGCCTTGAGTATTTGTACACGCAGCTAGTTAGAGTGGCCATCACTTGCACAAAATGATTCCAAGCCGTGATTGCTATCGATAGATTGCGCCTTTGAAGCATCCGCCATCGGTCACCCCACCCTATTGGCGCAATCAAGTAAGGAACTCTCCCACGTTGAATACGCTGATGTAGACATCTTTTACGAATCACCCACGCTTCAACAGTTCAGATGCCAAAACCTTATACGTGATGTGAATGCTCATGTCATAAGGGCTCCGCTCTCAGCGTTCTTCCACGCCAGAAGAGGACACGGAGTTAGAAGTTACTGAGACGTGTTTACTGAGTAATATTTTTGTACGCTTCACCCTTTCATTGAGGTATACTTGTCTGAAATATTCAACCATCTGCGGAGGGTAGAACATTTTTAAAATTTTATCCGAATGGTGGCACTGACTTAACACCAAAGGCAGAAGTAGGCACAAAATGAACATCGACTGACGTCCCACCGCTAAGGAAACGTAGCCGGATGTCTCTAACGTATCTGCAGTGATTCGTGGCACCAATGGGCAGGCACCGCTATGCGCGCAGTGACATCGCCCTACCTACGATTGCAGATGGATTCAGGTAGCAAACGCTTTTGGGTGAACCAATCGCTAAGGCGCCCCTCTCGACGGAAATGACGTTCCACATGATAGGAAAACAAGTTTTGTACTGACCCAGTTAAGTAGTGACCCAGCCGACGATTGTCAAGCGGTAAATCACTAAACAAACACCGGTACTGCGAGCGTTTCTACTACAAAATATCCTGTACAACGGAAGCATGCTATATGGCCTGACCAGATTCCTACTTCCTAATTTGTATGTTCCAGATTTCCTAAGTACTGTGAACGCCACTACAGCGAAGACGACTACAGTGAATTTGCCTGTTTACCGAATGCATTCGTGCCTTCGAAATCAACTAATTGTTATTAACGCGATAGCGTTATTAGGCTCATTTTTCGATTTCCCCGTGGCTGCTAGCCGTCCGATATCAGCCGTGCTTATCAAGCGTCCACGGAAATAAGGTCACCGCTGCCTCCCAGAAGCTATGACTGAGGCAGCGAGATTCGAGGGCTTGCCTGAATCTGTAATATGGCGCAGGGGCAACTGAAATGTGTAAATGAGGACAATATACTACGGCGGAGAAGAAAGAAAAAACACGCATTTTCAGCAAGTGCCCCGCCTGCGCAGTGAATTTAGTCCACCGCCTAGTGGGTGATAGCATACACGAAGGACCGAGTTCCCCAGCCGGGCCCGAAACTGACGCCATCACACCGGAGCATCCTTCCAGCGGTAGAGAAAGAAGTACCCATTTCCGGTAAATCACGTGCCGAAGCTACACCTGGGTTTCGAGAGGCGGTGCAGTGGAAGGCTCCGTAATAATTTACACTACCTGGAGATCTTTAACGTGCGAAGAAATCTTTAGGCATGGGCGTTTATGTTTTGTGGCTGCCGCGGCAGGGAATCGAACCCGCGACTCTGGGCTCAGTAGCGCAATGCCCTTACCCCTGAGCTACCCCGGCGTGTTGTCCACCACACTGATGCCGACACCAACATTGAATTACCCCACTAAAACAGGGGCAAAGGATATAACGCCAGTCTCTCAGAAATTAAGTTGATATTTTCTTTTACATTTCACAGTCGTGGTGCTCATCGCAACTGCTTTCAAAAAGGTCGAGTAGACGGAAGTAACGCCCTCCACAGGATCGAGGATTGCTTTGTTAAAGGACCAATTGGTATCGCCAATTTTGTCAACGAATTTTGCTTCATTAAAAATTTACGCGAAATGAGAAACATCGCAACGAGGGGCGTCGGTTTTGAGTGCGATAAAAATGCGGTCATGATCAGTTATGTCGGTATCAACGACACCAGATATAGGCACGCTTTTAGGTTGCACAGAGCAGGAATGATTACCGAGTGGGATCCCCGCGGGGGTATCTTGTCGCGCAGTGAAATAAAAATTCAAAGCCGTAGCCTGTAAAATAGTCGGTATAGTGTTTGTACACGGTAGAAGAAATATGAAGTAAAAATATGTGCATGTGTGCCATAATGATCCCGTATGAACAATTACAGCTGAAACTTTCCCAAATTCTGCATTATTCTGAGAATGCAGGGCGTTGCACGTTGTGCCAGTTTCCTTAATTATTTTGTATTTGTCTAATTTCATTTATATTAACAAAATTTCGTTCGACAAATTATCTCCATTTACGCTATTATAACGAATACAGGTGGAATTGTTGTGGAATCAAGATTATTCAGGAAATGCAGGGCGTCGGTACGTTTTTCAATTTTCCGTCATTTTTTGTACTCTTCTTATTTTTAATTTTTCAAACGTTTTTTGCTACAAGTTTTATCCCTTTACACTATTATAGCGATTACAGGTGCAACTTCTGCGATATCTGGATTTTTGGAGGAATGCAGGGTGTTACACGGTACTGGCTGTGGGGGTACTCGGCACAGAATGCTACGCATTAATATCGTGAAACCTAGGCTGGCCAAGATGTTTGGTCGCAAACGTCCTACATTAACTTAAAACTGTGCTACATATGTAGTCGGAAGTTCGACGGAATACCGCGTGGTCAGTTAAAGGCATTTGTATAAAAAGCAGGACACTGACCAATGTTGTAACAAAATTGACGTCATGCGCTCAAGGCTACTGAGGTACCTGCTGCTTAGCCATCATTCCATTGTGAACATCAACTTTGTTGCAACATTAGTCAGTGTCCTGCTTTTTATACAAATCTGTAAGTATCTTCTACGCAACCTGCCCATATCAAACAGCAAATAATCCACCTCTAAAACGTCTTAACATCTACAACATAAAGACTCCACCTATATCAGCCCACCTATATCAGCCGCATCATCAACACCAACCGCACCAGGCGGATAGCCAAGATGCTGGAAGGTGTGCCGGTGGCCTTTGGCGCAGACATGGACGTATACAGCAAGTAAGTCGCGCCCACACTGGTCACCGAGATCAAGGCCACTGATGCCCTCATGCCGGAAGACATCTTTGGCCCCGTGCTGCCGATTCTCCGAGTCAACAGTGCGGAGACTACGCCAACCTATGCCCTCTGAGCCCGGTGACCAGCCCCTACGAGATTTGCGACGCTGTACCGGAATATGGAGGCCCTACTCGAAAGGCGGCGCATCGTCCGACAATCTATCACGTCCATCATCGGCAAGGATGAAGACCTCGTCCCAATGGAAAGACGACCAATAAGTATGTTGAAAGAACTTCTTCGTAATTTCATTGAATATCGTGACGCTCTGAAAGTGATCAACCGAGAAGTTCAAGACACCGTGGAAATTGATGAACTGGAAGCCGAGGTTGAAGATGCACTCACGTTTGATGAATTAGTTTGCATGGCAAATGCCCGGGCTGAGTTTAAAATGGTCGAAGCACAGAGAGCCCGACAAAACCTAATTGCTTCCTACAGCGGTCAAAGCTACGCATTACTGAAGGAACACCGTCAAAATATGGAAGAATGCTTTGAAAATAGCGATACTTCAGACACGAATCAGACTAACGGAGCAGTAAATTGCAAGGGCCAAGTTAAGACGAAAACAAACATGAATTTTCAAGGTGCAATGACACTTGAAACCGGCCATTTCGTGTCTGATTGAGAAGAGAATAAATACACCGAGGTTACCGCTGTCAATAAAGTATATAGATCGAGGGGCAAGGATTCCTGCGACAGTTGGACAAGCGCAAGTGAATGACATAAGCAACGCCTCGACCAAGGACAACCTTTCATCACATGTGACGCCCGAGGAACAGTGCAGTCTTCAATCCCCTCAAGTGACCACAGAAGAAATGGGCAAGCGTAAAGAACTCAAGCTGATTTCGAACGATTCGCCGGTCGAAGGCAGAAATAAATGTTGATTAAGGCGCGACTTACTTTGTCCTCCAGAGTTAACATGTATGGTCACGAAAATAAGCGGTGCTAGCGAAGCAAATTGAACACTACTAAAGGGAAACGTCTGAAGACAGAGGAGCTGGAAGCTGGGTTGGATCATAATTTACCACCATTCCCAAAAACTCGGCGCCGCAAACAAAAGTTTGCTGAAGGGAAGAATATCCGTGTGCACCGTCAGTTTTCAGTAAAAGAGCGTACAGTGCACCGCGTGTCCTAGGATAGAGCTGTATTAGTCCCCTAGAATACAACGCGCTTAATCTCCTGGGAAGGGAAGCCCACTTCCAAACTGCACCATATGCACCAGGCCGCCACTGAGAAAAATGACGTGAGGCGGACACAGCAAGCAATATGTGCAGTCAAGACAAAGAAAAGAAGCTCAACTAGCCTCCGCGCAGGGCTGCATCTACGGGCCGCAGTGGCTCGGTTGGTGAGTCCACCAACGCCAAGACATCGGTACCACTAATGGAGATGCAAGGCGCGAAGTGTAGAACTCTTTTGGCTTACATGGAATTGAAACAAACTCTCCATGGACTAAATTTTTGGCTGCGGACTCTGCTCATTCATTGTCGCGCGAGGGGAGGATGTTGTAAAAGAAGTAGCAATGTCCCTATCGTGCCCCACTGTCATCATCAGGCGTTCACAGGAAAAAAGGAAGCATCGGAGGGGTCTCGGCGGCTCGTCCCTTTGTCAACAATGCTGTCTGATCATCATGCCAACTCAAGATCAGCGGCAGCTCTTTTTAAGGCCTGGATTTCGGGTTCCATCCGTAGGGTCTATCATCTCTTTCCCATTTTTCTCAAGCTTTCTCTACGTCTTGCTCAACAAAAGTCTCCCTCCCTCTGTTTCTTTCTCTGGGGGTGTTTGTGCGTGTTTTCCACAACGTAACCGTCTGCATGGGCAGGACGCTAAAAAATGAAATTTTGGACACTGACACTGTGACCTTTTCGCTCAAACTGCCCAACACCACACTGCCGCAGCCTATCACGCCCACGTCCTAAACGAAACAAGCCTAGATGGCCTCAGCATTTCCTATGTGGCGGGGATGAAAAACTTTTGCGGCTTGTCGAGCGTTCGTCACCGGACTTCAGTGTTTGGAAACTATAAATGGTAAATTCACGAACTCTGTTACAAAACGCTTCTTTGACGCTGAAGTAACAGTATCGCGTAACATATCTTAAGAACTAAACGCGGATGTCATCTGCAACTTTTTGCATATCATAAACGCCCTCCGGGCTTGAAGCAATGAGGCCGAACTGACGGCCTTGATTTTGTCGTCGTCACAAATATGCTGTGCTCTCAACATTTGAAGAGAACTTTTAACATAGCTATGCAATTGGCATTCATTAAACGAATAAAAAAAGGAAACTTTGGGCCAGAAATCTTTCAAGGTACTTATACGATATCATTGCAGCTGAACATTATGGGAGATACCTTTGAAATAGATGAAGCCATTTGCGTTGCTCAGAAATAACAGCACCTAAATACACATTTAAAAATCGCCTGGTGGCCGGGGAACTACCATTGACAGATTTTCCCTGCACTGTTGCAAACTACTTCTACAAGCTACTGGCACGAAACAACTTCTCATAGTCAATGGCCGGGCCTCCTCATAACTACATGTGCTGAAACGATCCCGCGAACAATATTAGGCGACGATTGTTCGCATTCATTAGCTTTCTCTCTAAACGACTGATGAGTACCAGCGTGCAAGATAGTCACCTATAGGCGGTAGTCTGAAGACCAAGCCACAATGGCCGTGTCTAGCGGTATAGAAGGACCCCAGTCCTTCAGTCAAGCAAAAAAATTGCGCACATAAGTTTCAGTTAGTCGGTGCCTTATTGCCGGTTGTGGCATCACCAGCACGTTGCGGAAGGAATAAGGGGGAAGACATGCTCCTCGATGGCTGTAGTAGGGAAGGAACACTCCTCACTGCCTTCCTAAGGGTTTTGCAGTGGGGACTTTAATCGACACTGTTTTCAGGGGCTGTTCCAACACTAAAGAATTGATGCATACAGTGTAAGCATAGATTTCGTGCGCATACACTTGATCTTAGGTAAAAAAAAACCTTATCAGTTTCATACGATGATGCTCACAAAAAGTAGCTTCCCTTGCAAGGAAGAGATTCACGTTTCACAATTCTCGAATGTTAATGGTTGAGGGACAAGTTAAAGGTGTACCTGGTGGTATAGGTTTTGTCCGGTTCTTAAAAATTTGGTTATTGACTAGCTCTTTTATTGACTAGCTCTTTTATTCCAAGGTGCCTCATGTTTTATTTGAACTTAGATCAAATAACAAGCAGAATGATCTCACTGTGCTTTATGGGCCGTTCTTTTGCACGCGCAAAAAAACAGACTCTGGGTGCGTTCTTGTTGCCTATTCTTACTAGATGTAATTACTAGAAATTTAAGTAATTCTTATTATTTCTGATTGGCGAGCCCTGCCGATTTTATCTTGTACCATATGATATGGTTACCGTACCGCCTTGGTTAAGAGGCACGTGCTGGTAATATACGTTTCATTACAAAATGCGTCCCCAGAAAAAATCTCGTCTTGCTCCTGGCTGAATGCATCTCTGAAACAGGTGTAAAGCTTACTATCAAACTCATCGAGAGCCATGCAGTGAGAGCACTGGGAGTTGAGCTGTGGGATATACCACTGCAAGAGTGCGCTTCCACGGGCGCCATGTGGAGTGACCCGTACATCGAGTGCTTGGTGCGGCACCTATCGCACACAACGTGGCACCCCTGCTGCACGTGTCCCATGGGCTCGGACGAGCGCGCTGTTGTTGACCACGAGCTAAGGTGAGAACCTGTTGCAGCTTCGTTGACTGAACTTCGTAAAGAAGTGTGGTTGATTCCTCTGTCATAGGAATCGGTAAAACACGAGAGTGAAATGTGCAGCTAAATCTGCAGCTGAGCATGATTTGCGGGTTGGCGGCTGTCTTGTGGGTGTACTTGGTGAGCGACGTCCTGCTGGCGGGTCCCTTCGGCAGAGGTGTACTGGCGTCATTTCCATGGATAGGACGTCAGTGCAATCTTGGTGTGTCCCGGAAAAAACTCCCCCCACCTCCCCGAAGGGGATCGCGCGGAAATGCGAATGCATTGGGTGCACCGATGACTGCGCTACGGCAAGCAGTAACGGAGAGAGGCGTGCGCTCCACTGCATTTATATACATTTTCCGAGCGCAGCGAGCGGAGAGAGGGTACGCGGAGAGAGACCCGCGCAACACGCCCGCCCCGCGTGCGAGCTCTCTCTCCCGCCGAGCTCCGCGATGCGAGCGCCCTCACACGCCGGAGCGCGCTCCTCCTCTCCACTCACTCTCCGCTGCTCCGCCCGAGCTCCGCGATGCGAGCGCCCTCACACGCCCGAGCGCGCTCCTCCTCTCCCCTTGCCCTCCGCTATTCCCACCCGAGCTACCACCTGCTCCGGATGCTAGGCGCGCCACAGCTGTTGCTAGGGGCGAGGAGGAGTGCGGAGAGATAACACCTGCGGGCGCACGCCGACGGAGCACGACAACCCCCGACTAAGAAATGCATTCGCATTTACGACGACGACGACGACGAAGGCAGAACTAGGAGGCGCGCGCTCACGTGCGCTCGCGCTGGAGGAATGCAGGCGCACGCCGATGGAGCACGACAACCCCCGACTAAGAAATGCATTCGCATTTAAAAAACACTTTCGTGTTAAAATATAAAACCCGAAAACGAAACCTACGTATAACGTACTCTTTTGTTAAAGCTTGCTACCCAGCAAGAAGACTCAGTGTGCAGGGGTGCACTCTTTAGAGGCCGCTTGCTTCGTTGTACTGGCATCACTTCCGTGATGAATATGACGTCACTCAAGTGTTTGTTTATCCTGGAATAAAACACTTTCGTGTTAAAATTGGATTGACTCTTGTGCCTGGATGACTGGGTAAGCGTGTACACGAGGCAAGCTTGTGCTCCAGCTGAAACCGAAATGGAAGTTCCGTTCCGAAGACATTGCGTCGGCAAAAAAAAAAAAACAAATCCGCAGAAACTCACAGAATTGTCTCCTAATGGGTAACATTTTTGTTCCGCTGTCTAGATTGCGAGTGCTTTAGCGCCAAAAATGGCGACAACTAGCGAAACACGTTAGAATATTTCATTTTTTAGACTTTCCTTTGCTTCATTTCTCGAAATGAAGGAAATTTCTTCAATTAGAACGGTGAAGTGCGTTTACTTCGCTAATTATGTTTTTTCCGGAGCATACAAGACGGCAGAGTAGGTTGGTTTACGCTTTTTCTATGCGTATTTCCGAAGTTCTTTTGCCGATTTTTGTGTAGTATTCCGTTTTGGGGGGAGATGTATAAGATGTTTAATTTTGGTTTTGTCAGATCAGTATTGAAAATTTTATTTTTATCCTATTCTAGTTGTCTTAAAAATTCCGTACGAATAATTATGTCTATTTACGCTTTATAAAGATGACACTTCCGCCAAATCTGCAGTTTTCTGGAAATGTAGGCGTACATGGCTCTGTATTTTTGCAATTTTTATTTGTCCGTTGATGTTTCTCTACGGACTTTTTTCGTTTATTTTTCGGCTCCTTGTCTCACCAATGTCTCCTTTTCTATATTGCAGGGTTCGCGGCCTCGAAGCTCTGCGAGTCGTCGACGCTTCAGTAATGCCGAAAATTGTGTCCGGCAACCTAAACGCGCCTACAATGATGATAGCCGATAAAGCCGCTGCTATTATCTTGAAGAATAATGATTAAGGACAGTGTGCATAGAAATTTCTTCTTTGACCTCTTCGAAGGGTCAATGCTTGAGACATAAACTTGAGAATTATAAAATATGTATTTAGGTAAAACTTATGCAACAGACACTGCAGTTATACTTGTCGTTTTACTGCCGCGAACCTTGGCATATAAAATAAACGCAGCCAGGACGTTATTACACTGAAGATGTATTCCAGTATTCCAGGTGTTATTAAGCAAATCGAATAGTTCCTTTAATTTAACGTTAATAAGTAGACACAAATGCATTGTAGCGCATTAGAATGTGGAATTGTCTTAGCAGGTTATAGGTGGGTAAACCTAACATGCCATACAAACTGGTACAGCGGACTACCATTCAAGTACTGACATTAGGATTCATCTACAATATATATGAAAAAACGACTTCTCACGTGGGAGTTGTATTTCAAATTGCGAAGAAGAAAATGTGCTGGACAGCAACCTTTGCAGAAGGGAAGGTTTCCCATACCGTCGAATATATAAATATCGCCTTTTATAAATATTTTCTTGGGGACATCTGTGTTCGTTTTATTTTATGTTAACTACGTATTTTGATAACCTTTCTGTGTTTCATTTACGTCGCCTACCGTGGTAACTAAGCTGTCGACGACGCAGTATATAGTCTGCAGGATCGTGCTCTTTACTCAGTGCAGAAATCATGTTAACTCTGCAACGCCGTGTTTGATATTGTCAAAAGGAGGTTAAATATCTTGAAACCAATAATAACCTACAAAATTTCTGCCATGGCGTCACTGACTGTTTCTTGAGCAAGGACCAGATGTTAACAGTGCTTGCTCCACGTATAAAACCTGTTCATGCAGGGGTCGCAATTCTCCGTTCCTCTAGTACAGTCAAACCCGGCTATAACGAACCCGGATAGAGCGAATTATGCTATATATCGAACAAAAATATTTCAGTTACGGAAGTACATGGGAAACATATTCCTTATGACGAAGTTCACATCCGATATATCGAACTCTGCCCACCTAGAATGGCCGCCGAAATGCATGGTCTCGGAGCGGCGATTGAGATGTGGGTTGGCCGCGACCACGGAGCAAGAGTTGCGACTTAGACATTGCTCCTCGCAAGGAGCGACGTTACGCCCAATACTTTCCGTAACTGTTTCCCATGCGCGGGAGTCGCGACAGGACCCGCCCAGTCGGCGAGTCCGGACCAAGACAGCAGCATCGGTGAACTGTGGGAAGAGCTCCCTCACATTCCCGATGATGTCGCGAGTGAAAACCGTCCGACGCTTATAATGAAGCGCTTTCGGCAGTCCGTGTGCTCCGCCAATGCTTCTAAGATTTTGGAGGACGCGGACTCGAACTGGTGCAAATAATGTTTCGTGTAGAGAATGCTATGCTAGTTGAAGCCGCCAAAACGAAAGTGAAAACAAAAATCACCGCTTTTTTTTTGCAAAGTAGGCAGTTAAGGCGGAAAGTAGCTTTAATACTTGCAATAAATGGATTATTTTTGGTATAGTAACGGCTACTTTACTGTGTTCGTTTTTGCATGCGGGGATGGTGGAGTTGAGGAGAGGGAGGGGGGCTCCCGCGGATCGCGAACTTGTAACGATGAGTTCGTTATAGGCGGGGTCGGCTATATCGAACTATTGGATATATCGAAGTAATCGCGGTGCATATTGCAATTCGCTATAAAGGGGTTTGACTGTAGACGTTTTCCTGTTTTACGCGCGGCACCCACATGTGATAAACGCGTTATCCATTTGTTGAGCATTGCATTCGAATTTGGTGAAATATGGTTTTGATTTACGGAGGAGAAGTGCACCACACTTACACAAGGGACTCCAAGGATGTGAAACCTGGGATACTGACAAAAAATAGAGTTAGAAATAAAGTTTTAATATCTAGCAGACTTTTCACCTTCCTTTTATGCCGAAGGGCACCGCAGAGGAGCTTCCAATATAAACATTGTGGCGGCTGCCACCGCCAGCTCTTTCTCAGTACATACATACTCCTCGCACATCATCAAAAGCAAGCGATGCAAGACAGATTTTAACAAAAAAATAAGTAATTTCTCTAAATTTTGTTCTTTTTTTTGTCATGTGAAAGACCGCGCTGGACGATTTTTACTTGTATGTTGTTTTGCAACAGAGTTCCTATTTTGGAGACAATTTTTGTTTTTCTATTTTCGCACCACGTGGGAAAACACGGAGACATAGTGAACTAATTTCGAGTAGTCGTGTCTTCAGAACTATCTACTTTTCAACTCATGTTTTCTACTTCTGGCCGTCACTTTCCCCTGCAATTACGTTTTTTTTTCATGTAGCCCCTAAAGTAGAGCCTAGCACCAGTTTAATATTGATTTTGGCGGGACCGGCACGCTTTGAGTTTTAGGCGGTTATTTGGGTGGGTTGGCGATGATGATGATATTGACAACGTGGTGAGGCGGTTGGGATATAGGCTCTCCCGTTATCCGGTATGGTATAAGAATGTGGAGAGGTTTTGCAACTAACGACAGCCCCCTCGTAGCAAATAAACAATAAGCACTTTCTTTTAAATAAGTATTTCTGAAGCACCCGAAATTTAAGCAACACAGTATGTAAGCAAATTGGACCTGACGTTTCGTCGCCGTGTTGGCGCCAGACATAGACGGAACAAGCACGCCGGCAAACAACTTACCGGAGTACATATAAAAGGCTTTACAGCGGGATAGGCTACTTTTTCTTGGCTAGTTTTGCAGTGTTTGCCCATGTAGTATCACCAGTGATTGGATGGTACTTGGTTTTGTCGTTTGTAAACGCTTTTGTTTCAGGAACGGCGTTGAAGACTTCACGCGTTCCGTGTTACTCTACGGGATCTCACCTTGTGCGGTGTATTACGGTGGATGGACATTAAAGCGGGGCAGTGCTCATATGCCGAAAAAATGTTAGGCTACGTTGACTGTAAAAAAAGGACGTTCTTCGAAGCTTTATTATCCAAACAAGGTAATAATACCCGTATCCTATACAAAAGCTGTACCTTTTTGTGCACACAAGTACAGCAGGGACGACGGTAATGCATATAACACTGTGAAAAATCCCGAAAATATAACAAACAGGGTTTCCAACCGGAACCGGACCAAACAAAACCGAAAACCGAAACCGAGCCGGTATTTTTGCGGAAATGAAACCCAACCCAAACTGTTCTTTTTTGATCACGCTGAACCCGAACCAAAACTGAACCAAAAATCAAAATTATGGTTACCGGTTCACGACAAAACGGTTCCACCATTAGCTGTAGATAATGCGGGGCCAATGCCATTCGGGGCATTTAGCTTTTACGTGCCACCAACGTCCTACCTTCTCAAGCGCATTCCCTTTCACATCAGTCACAGCACAATCGACGTTCTCTTCACCGTTACAACACGAGGAAAAGTGTGTGCACCAGTGTTGCAAGGGCGTGCTACTGCTGGTAGCGCGAGCAGAGTGAAAGGCTGTGCAAACGAAATGACCCCCTCTGGGCAGCCTCCAGGCGATATCGATTGATTGATTGATTTTGATTGATTCTGGGGTTTAACGCGCCGACGCAACCCAGGCGATGAGGCGCGCCGTAGTGGAGGGCTCCGGATTAATTTTGACCACCTGGGGATCTTTATCGTGCGCCGAAATCTCGTACACACGGGCGTTTTTGCTTTTCGCCTCCATCAGAAAAGCGGCCGCCGCGGCCGGGAATCGAACCCGCGACCTCGTGCTCAGCAGCGCAACGCCTTAGCCACTGAGCCACCGCGGCGGGTCTCCAGGCGATATCAAACATCAGTTTTGCCCTTCCCTCGTTGCAACTGGTAGTGACAATCATGTCACGAAATTGCTGCAGTCTGCAACCGTGAAGTCCCGCACCCGATATCTGCGTACCAGTTGCGTTCCCAAATTTGCTTAAAAAAGGTCGTATACCTGTAAGTACTTGACATGTGTGACAGCCAAGAGCTGTTCGATGGTTGAGTCGTTGAAGGATGCGGGTTCGATCACTATGCCCAGTGGTCGTTTTGTGACGCGGACAAAGAAATAACACGTGCATGTGTCGAGATTTCGACGCACGGTCAAGATTCCAAGGTTGTCTAAATTGCTCAGCCATCCTGCAGTGTACGGCACGGAATAACGTGGGACATCAAACGCGCCAATATTTTATTGAATTGTGTTTCTACGGAAAACAGTAGGAAATGGCGTTCATCGTGATTTTAAATATTTCCGCGCCAAGATCCTGCAGGAATATTCTGGTTGTTTGTTGCTGGCTCCAGCAACAGCACAAGCAAAATACCGGCATTAGATTTTATTTTAAACATCCCTTCCTTTGTGAAACCTTTAATAGATACAAACGTGTCATCGCAGCTACAACATCGAGGGCTGTGGTGCTAGGTATAATATTATGTTTTTGAACACTCCTAGGGCGGGCAACATGGAGTTTTATTTAACACAACCATAATAATGATTACAAAAGGGCCATAAAAAGATGTTAGCGTAATGCTCACACTTCCTCCTTTTGCTAGAGGTGGTATCCGCTGACTTGGCAGGCCCTACGTATTTTTTCTGGAGAAAACCTGCACAAAGAGGTAGATGACACATGCAGAAAAGCAGGCTGGTGCAGCGAACCCATTTGTCTAGACCTCATTTTTTGCGCTTCTTCTGCGGTTACGGCTCTTGCAGGGCTGCTTTGTTTTCGGTTATGTGCTTCGCCAACTACTTAGACTCGCTGTTCCGCTGCTATTGTTACTAGTTTAGGAGAGGGAGTAATGCTGTAGACAAATTGAAGACGCTTTCTGCAACGAGTTCCACCTCGTGCATCACGTGTCCAATCAACTTTTCACTGTGTAATCCCGAAATCGATCATGAGATTCTGCATTTTCGTGAACGGAACAAGTGCTGTACCGTATTTACACAATTGTAGGTGGAGTCGAATGTACGCCGACATCTCCACCCCAGATTGCATATCAAAAAAAATAAAAAAGACGAAACGCACGAGTGCATTCCATGACAGAAATATATCAGCCACCTGACCTACAGCTTGTCCTCGCTAGTGCCATTGTCTTCACTTGTGCTTCCGCTGTAGTGAAAGCTGCTGTGGTTCCACAGCACATCATCGTCTGGTGTGGGTCCGCATGTTGCAAAAGACCACATAACATTATGCGCAATAAGGCTGACCTTGCGGAAAGCACCCAACCGCACACTGTAGCCAGGTAGGCCCTCTTCACACGGCCGACTGGTGTACGTTCTCGATTTCCCACCAGCAGTCACTCATTGTATTTGCTGGGGAAAATGTTCTTGAAGGACTTATGTATGCCCATTTCAAATGGCTAAAGCTGCCCCGTCAGAGCACCGGGGACCACAAGCATCACCCTTCCCATGACCGGCGACACCACGCTGCTCGTGAGAGCGCCCCCAAAACGTTGAACGGAAGATGACACGCGTATTTTCATGAGGACGAAAGGAGAATTAAAATTTCTCTGAAGATTACTATACTCCCTAACGCGAAACTTTTGCGCAGCGCGAAAAGCAGTCTTCTCTGTCACGGCACATATCTGCTGCGTCTCAGGAAGTGATGGCGTGATCACTTTACGCACGGCGTCGCGCGCTACTCTGCCGGTATATCGCAAGGCGTCGCCAGCGTCCAGCATGTTGTTTGAAATCGTGTTTGAATCCCCCGAGCAAATGTCACGTGGTTCGGACAAGCTACTCAACAAGGAGGGCGACGAAGGACCCGTGTACGTGCAGCACGCAGCGCGTGGTGGGCTTCTGTGGTGCGCCCTCACCATACTGCCCTCGCCCTCACATTTTCGCAGTACTTTTGTCCTCCGGTTTCCTGAGAACTACCTTGGGCGGCCTCTTCGTTCTCTCGGTTATTTCATGGCGCATCCCCAACGAGGGGCGTCTCGCGCGCCTCGGCATACCTCCCTTCCCTCGACAGTTTCGGCATGCTTTCCTCGCCGTTTTCGTTCTGTCTTCGGTGTCCGCTTAGTTCGCTCGGTTACGAGTCATGGACATGCCATGAAACCACAGTAGCGGACGCTTAAGTGCTGCGCACTCCCAAAAAGCATTGCAAACGAGCGTTCAGAAAACTGCTTTACGCAACAGATATAATCGGAAAGCGAACGCACAGCTGCAACTCCGTCGTTGCAAGCATTTCGGAATTCTTGCTTCACTTGACACGCTCGCCGGGCTACAAGTTTCAGTTTCGATTATGCCCCTAACTTTATATCTCAAATTTGAATAGATGAGTTGACATACAATATGGCACCTAGGGTAGTCAGGAAGAACAGGGATGTATTCATGGTTACGCACACATCCGTAATTGGCGTATTCATGGGAGGTAATCCATCATCCGTAATCCATTAGAAAGGTGACATGAAGGACTTGAAAAATTCCAGGGCGATCAGCTTACTGTCAGTCGTCTACATGGTACTTACCAAGGTAATCACTAACAATTTCTAGCACAATAGATTTCAGTCAACCGAAAGAAACTAGTAGGGTTTCTTAAAGGCTATCCAAAATTGGACCATATTCCCACGATGAAGTGATATAGAAGTGCGCGGAGTATACTGAACCCGTATATATAGCCTTCATATATTATGAGAAACCATTTGACTCGGTAGAAAACCTCAGCAGTCATTCAGGCATTACGAAACCAGGGTATAGACAAGCGTTATGTCAGAATACTCGACGATATTTACATTGGGACTACAGCTATTATCATCCCCCATAAGGAAACTAGTAAAATACCTCTAAGGAAGGGCGCCAGACAAGGAGAAACAATCTCTCTGTTATTCACAGCATGTTTACAATAGGTATTGAGAACATCGGATTGGGAACAGGTGGCAGTAAAGGTTAAACGGGAATACCTGAGTAACCTCAACTTTGGTGATGACGTTGCCTTGCTAAGTAACTCGGGGTACGAACTGCAAAGCATTTTTACCGCACTGGAAAGGAGTAGAACCGTGGACCTGAAAATTAATATGCAGAAACGTAAGGTAATGATCAATAACCTCGGGACAGCACAACGCTTTGAGATAGGTGGCGAGACAGTGGAAGTGGTAAGTGAATATATCTACTTAGGCCAAGTTGTGACTCCGGATGCCAACTATGGAACAGCGATAATTAGAAGGGTAAGATTGGGGTGGCCTGCATTCGGCAGGCATTCTCAGGTAATGAACGGTAGCCTACCATTGTCCCTATAGAAGAAAGTGTATAACAGCTGCATCTCACCGGTACTCACCTACGAGGCAGAAACTTGGAGGCTGACTAAGAGGGTTTAACTTAAATTGAGGACGACTCAGCGAGACATGTAACGGAAGAGGATAGGGGTAACATAAAGGAATAAAAAGACAGTGGAGGGGGTCAGGAAAAAAAAGGCGTGTTAAGGACATATAAGTAGAAATTTAGAAGAAGAAAAAGACGTGGGCGGGCATGTAATGCGAAGGCAAGATAACCGTTGGTCATTAAGAGGAACAGAGTGGATCTACAGAGACGGCAAGCGTGGCAGGGGGTCGCAGAAAGTTAGATGAGCCGATGAGATCAAGAAGTTTGCGGGGAGAAATTGGTCGCAGTTAGCACTAAACCAGGATAGTTTGAGTTTATTGAGAGTGGCCTTTGCCCTGCAGAGGGCGTAGATAGGCTGGCGATGATGAGGATGACACATCCGTAACAGCCATAACAAAATGCATTCCAGTGATCAGATCAATAATGAGTGACTAAGAATTAACGACGCTAAATTTTAACAAAATCTTGGCTGACATCCTAGAGAAAGTTGTTGCTAGCATATTGTCCTGGGTGGCCAAATAATCATATTACTTCGTAGCATTTATTGGCTGCTGTAAGGTTTTCTTGTTATGCTACTACTGCTGGAAAGAGTACATCACTGGCATGTTGAAACACGTCCTCATTTAATGGGCGGAGGTGACTGGCTGGTATGCAGGCTTAACTTTAAAAGATTAGCGGTGATGTTGACGGGAGAATGCAGAGGTGGGATTGCGATTTCAAGTACGAAAACCAGGAAGCAGGGAAAGCACAACCGACCGACAGTTATGGCCCTCTGCTGTTGCTTTAAATAATCTCGAGGACAGCATAAAGGGTGTGCGTAAAAGTAGCTATTAACCCGGTGCTACTGCGTCTGTTTCTTTCTTGCTTACTTATGGCTTCATAATTACGCAAATTCAATTAGAAAAAAGCAGTATTTTGAATGCAGCGGAGTTATATTTGGATTTTACGGTCGCTTTAAACTAGAAAACATTTTCGTCGCACTTTGCAAATAATTTAACCCACTAAACCAGTTCGTGAAATAGTTCAAGATTACGAACAGGTTAGCAAAATGGTTCGGGTTGGGATTTAGCCGAAACGGAACGAAACGCAACAAAATCACTTCACCCAAACCCGAACGCTAACCGAACCGGTATTTTCTTCGGTTCGACACATGGCACACGAAATGAAAATACAAATCACCATACAAGAAATACATGAAATACAGGTACATGCAACATTAAGAGCAGCAGTCTAAGAAAGATAAGGTGCAGAAAAAGGCTTGACCTGACAAGAAAAAAGAGAACGAGGGAAACAAGCCAAAAGTAGGAAAGCAATTGGCGCCGCGTCTATTAAGCAACACAGAAAGTTTTGCTAGTTGCTGTATCGTGGAAGTTTAAAACAGCAAGGTAGGACCGCCGCGCAGAAAGGACACAAACCAGCGCTAAATCATGTCTGCCAATTTGTTGAAACGCACAAAGTTTATACATAAAAATTAGAAAAACATAAGGCCGATTAGCACGCGCTGTTCATCGTGTATAGTAAATGATGTTTCCGCAACACACTTGGTACCATGGAAACTGATAATAAAGGCATCTATCATCTCCGTAACACTTTGAACATTATGCCGATACAACACCACAGATTCTTCGAACACAGGATGACAGCCACACATTTAGCAGCGCTCAGGAAAGTTGGCGCTGGTGGAATTTGTTATCTAAGAAACATGTCCTCGCAAACGTACGTTCAGGCACCGTCCAATCTGTGCCACAGGTTCGCAAGCGCATGTTTCTTCTGTAATGAATGCTACCAGCGCCAACATTCCTGCCCATTGCAAGAAGTGTGACTGTCATCCTGTGTTCTAAAACCTGTACTCTTGTATCAGCATATTGTCCAAACTGTTAGCTGGTAGAGGTCTTTATTATCAGTTTACATAATAACAAGTGTGTCAGAAAAATAGAAATCACTGCACATGAGCAAGAGCGCGCTAATCAGCAGTATGGTTCTCTAACCTATGCTTTGTATTGATGAATAAAATTCATGTGTTTCAACAAATGCGCTGTCACGAGTAAGCGCTTGTTTCTGCCCTTTCTGTGCGCCGCTCGTTTTAAACATCCACGTCACACCCATGCCATCAAACATCAGGCAGCATCATGGACACTACCACATCACCGCAGTTTAGCCAGCTATGGCTGCAGGCGGAAGGGCCTCAGACAAACTGGCTGTTCTGCTTTGAACAGTTGTCGCTATTGTGCTGCGAGATCTAGTGCTGCTCCTCTACGTCTTCCAGCAGAAATGCCAGTATTTCAACCGCCTGTTCTCTTGCAACATATGCTTGTTTTTCTCAATGCCCTGAGTGCAAATAAACACTTTCATGGATTACACGAGTGGTTAAACGACGTCATTTACCCTTAGGAGCTTGTAGATATCTGAAGGCGGCACATGACATAATTTAGAACGCCTTGGCCAATGTTTAAAGATCTATAAGGCTGTCATTTGATGGAAAACGGAGATGTGTGACGCTTGGAACTCAGCTGCACTTACACATTCGAGTAAGTTTGCGAATCATGCGATCCGCGTGCAGAACTGTTATTCCAAGACAGAAACATTTCTCCTCAGGTGCTTAGCAATTATTCACTTGGCAGTCTTAAGCAAGACGGTGTTTGCAACTTAATGCAAGGGCCTGGACACCTGTCCTGTTTACCGGATACCAGGAATGAGAGCAGCCTGTTTGATAAAATTCATACAATTTTGTTCTTGTTCCACCTAGGTCATTCAGAAGTAACATATTTACATGCACGAACAAAACATGCAGTATTCGAAACGCTGTATTCAACATCTTTGTGTTTAGTGAAAGCATGCTTCTCTAGAAAGCCTGCACTATATAACGCCCCTGTGCGAAAGTAAAAAGTAGGCTCAATATGTGGTTCCAAACCACCTGTGCCACATGGTATGGGAAAGGTGCGGACACCGAAATTCCACCCGTTAACCATCAAACCAAGGATATAGTAGAATGTCCGCCTGGACAGTCCCGACCCTCTCTGGCTGGTGGAAGGGGCAGCCTGGCAGCAACAAAACCAGGTATTGCACTAGATACGCTACCCGCCACGGATAAAAAAGTAGTATTCGGATCTCTAAATAATACTCGTTATTACTACACTTATCAATATTTCTCCATGTTTTGTCTGCTGGGCTTAGTCTTTTTTCTCAATATGGAAGAGGGTGGTTGGGACGTATTCCCTTGGCTCATACCACCCCGAACTCTTACGTTGCTCTGACTTAAAAAATGGGGTGTTCGTCTCGGCACAAAATCGGCAGTTCAAAGTGTTTAAACAATTTTAAGAATGCTGACCACTAAAGTGTAACTCCAGAAATATGGTTTTAGGAATAGCTGAACAACAAAAATATTAGCTTCATATTTGGCCGCATTGAGTCGTGGGCCTTCATAATGAAATACCAATGCCTGCATTTACAGCCTTGTGAATCAAGCCGTGAGCGTAGAAACCGTGCAATCTATGCCGAAAAATATTTTCTTGGTGTTTTCGTTGTTTCAGGAATAACTGCGACATTCCCTGCTCATGCGCAAATTCGTGAGTGCCAAGTACACGGTGCTGTCCATCGAAGCGTGGTAGGTGTACGATAAACGAATTGCCCGAGCATAGGTGCCTTCTTACAAGCTCTTGAGTTCTACTTCGGAAATAAAATTGGCTCGGTTTCGCCCGTTTTACTAACGGGCTGATAATAACGTAAGATATGTCTTTATCGACTTCCGGCGTATTTTTGTGAAGTCCCGGTTCGTTAGAAATTTTAAGGAGAACTAAGCGTCTCCTGTGATGTAAAAGCATAAGCAGTCACTATAACATTGAAGGTGATCGCAGGAGCATCGAATGGCGGGCCTTTGAAGCTGCATAACGGCCGATTTCAGAATTTTGGAGATAGATAGCGCTGCCTTCTTCCCCTCGTAGTCTCTTTTGTGATACAAGCATGATACAACCCGTAAGATTGTGCTGCTGCTTGTTTTTCCGCCACTCGAGTGCTCACCTTCATATTTATCGCAGCTACGTCCTATTTGAGAACGCATATACGGGTATTGCGGGCGCGGCTGTGCGCTGCCGAGAACAGCCTTTGTCGCTATGGTTAGTGCTGAGCCGTTTGGGGTGGCTGCTGTCGGCTGACAAGTTTGACAGGCGAGTGATAAAATTTCTTGCGCCCTCACCGTCATAAATATCGTCATCATCATCATAATCGTCCTTATTGTGCGCTTTATTTCTTTTCGTATCTTCCGTTTCTATGACTAAAAGGCACGGCCGAACCCGTTAGACCTGTATTTACACATAACTTTGGACAGCGCTAAGGTTCAGCTTACCTACATGGGATACCAATGTCTAACTTATTTGTGCGCTATACTGGACGTACTGGATTATGGCAGTCGGACCCCGTAGCCTAACGATAGGCATGGCGTCAGCCAGGAGACTAGCCACGGTACTAGGTGTTCAGTTGAACATCGCGTTACCTTTACTTGCACAGCGTTTGCAACCACACGGTGCGTCGAAGCCAGCGAAGACCTCTTCGCCCCTAAAACCACTGGTCCTCACACCCGTGACCCTAATCTTTCCGGAAGAAAACCGTAAGCGCATTTCCGGAATTTTCTATCCCTACAGCTCATGCGCACCGGTTGAAAAACTTGGCATTTCTGATGGCATGAGGTGGTGATAGGGCGAAGGTACAAATCGGAGCGTACCCGGACGCCCAACCCTCTCAGGTAATGGGGTGGCTCCGTGCCGCTCGGCCCGCGCATGGACACCGAGCCATTATCTACGCGGGGGAAGCATCACCTGCTACCTGCCGTGGTGGCTCAGTAGCTAAGGTGTTGTGCTGCGCAACACGAGGTGCAGGTTCGATTCCCGGCCGGGGCGGCCGTATTTCTGATGGAGGCGAAAAGCAAAAACGCCCGTGTGTACGAGATTTCCACGCACGTAAAGATCTCCATGAGGTCAAAATTAATCTGGAGCCCTCCACTACGGCGAGCCTCATCGCCTGCGTTGCGTTGGCGCGTTAAACCCTACAACCAGCATCACCTGCTGCTCAAACCTCTGGTTGAATATGGAGACATTCTGGCCCACTACGACCAACGCTAAAGAATATTCCCCCTTGTACATTCAGAGTTACTGAACAAGAAGCCACAAGCCTCCGAAAAATACCGATTTTATCGTCACCGCACCCTTCTTCATGTCGTCTACCCCGCCCTATACCCGGCCGACCGTAATTGGTGTTCCTTACCCGTCACCCTATGCCATCAATATGCCAGTGCGGGAAAACCCCATGCCTACATCCTAACCGTTCCCCATCTTTAAAGCAATGAGTGATCTGCCTGAAAATACTGGACTTTTGGACCCAGCAAACCCCTGTGAATATGCCATGGACTGCAAGACAAGGCGAGAACAATCCGAAGTAGGCACGCCACCCACCACGCCGGTGCGGTAGGAGCACCGGCGCTCATAAAAATTCCTCCTCCTCCAGAGACCAGCTGATTGTGATTGTGGGTTGGTAGAGTCGGTGGCCCGCTGGGGGGAGTTGGAAGTATTCGCATGGATGTTACAGCGCTAAAAACAGAGCAATCTGCACGAGGGACGAAGCAAAAAAGTTGCTGTGGACATTTTATTCCAACTTATCTATTTTGGTTTCTTGAAATATGCTACCAAGGTGGATGAGGTAAGACCTGGGTTATGTTTATTTTGCGTGAATTTCGTGTTGCAGAAACTGAAAGTTTTATTACGACAACATTACTAGGCTCACTGAGCGATTTTGTGTGGGTAATACGCCTCCAGAGAACAGGGGCTGGTCAAGTGTTACCGAAGAGGTATTTTCAACTAAATTCACGCTGGCGCCAAGTTTACTTCATTGAAATGAAAAAAAATCATGTGGCCGAAATTTTTCGGCAGGCTGTAATAACCTAATGCAATGCTGATATGCGAGCAGAAGCGAAGTTAATTGGATCGAAACTCCAAATTAAACACAGAATTGTGCTATTTGTTTCCCGAATTCTCTGCGGCCGATTGTCGCGCAAATAAGTTTTGGAAAACTATAGATTGCGCCCCACGGCAAACGTCAGAGAAATACAAATGCTCGGTACAATCATCACACTACAGGACAAACACTTTGAGAAAAAACGGTCGTTACCATCATCACACTACAGGACAAACAGTTTGACAAAAACTATCGGTACCATCATCACACTACAGGACAAACACGTTGACAAAATCGCTCGGTACTATCATCACCTTACAGGACAAGTACTTTGAAACACTAAAACCGCGCCGTAATTCTTAAAATAACCAATACGCACATCCTGGGAAAATAACTCCAACATCTTAGCGACACAAGTATAGATTGCTCGTGTTCTTGTTTTTCGTGCGTTTCAAATATTTGCGAGTACTCTTGCACCTCAGCTAACGTTCTAAACGTGGGGCTTCATATTGGGGAATACATTAGTTACAGTGTAGAAGGATCCTCCGTCGACAACTACGTAAGGCTCACCCCTCATACATCTAAGACCTAAGCGTACATGATTTCGTCAACGTTGTTGTTACGTTTTGAATTACTCAATGTGAATGGGTAACAAGACAAGTCAAAATAGCGTTTCTAGGACCACTGTTGTAAGCATAGGCCATTCGAAACGTGATCACCGGTGTCATCACCCCTAGTTCTCATTGTTCTATACACAAAGAGAACATTAAAACGCACCTTGTTATAAGTGTGGGTAACACTGAAAAAGGGGTCTAACTAATTAAGGAATGTGGAAAATAATGATATTAGCTAACTAGAATAAAGTATCATGCTGACATTGGTTTATTACAAGCAGTTCTCTGTGAGTAAAGGCAAATTCTTCGGCTCTCGTTCAGCTGGATTAACGTTGGATGCTGAATTGGCTGTTATCACAAGCTGCTCATCCAAAAAATCAGTAGCAAAAAGAGCCAGTTGCGAAACAACTGCTGCGACAATGCCGCCAAAACAGGTGTTGCAGGTCAGTGCGCTGTTTTACATTCCATTAGCGCTGGGAGCGCAGCAAAGCGGTTTGTTCCCTCTGGGTTGAAACAGCGTTTTGTGGTAGGGCGGGGGCACTAAGTCTGATTCTGGATGCTATATCCTTCGCAATGGGTGGCTTCGGGATCAGTGTTGGTACGCTTATGACGTTGTTTTCGGGCCTTGTGTCATTCTTTCAACTCGTAGACGTACCACCCTCTGCGGTCATCGTGGACACTGGGACGTTTTTGACGACGTATGATTATATAATTGGTAAGTGGAATACTCTACATTGCTTCCTAGTTTAGAAACATTTTAGTTAAGGGAGTCTACCCTGCTGCCTGCTGCTTATGTTCTGCAAAAACACCATAAAAGGCTGCTTACAACAAAGTTACACGATACTAAGCGCGATTGAAATGTATGAAGTTATCACTCTACGTGATTTATTACCTTGAATCTTAGTCTTCCTTTATAAATACTTTAAATGCCGCACTCGACTTCAAAATATTACTCGGGCTGCGTCTGGCAAGACACCATTTCAACAAGATGTATCAGGGCTAGAAGGGAGCATACATGAATGCAGAAAGAGTTAACGTTGATAAGCCAGCAATTATACAATTACGTGGGGCTCTGCTTGAAAGAAAAATGTTTTTATAAGTTCCTGTTCAATAGTAGGCTTTTAGGTCTATGTTTTCATCTAAGCCTATAATCACATTTTTCAATGCGGTGGCTCGCCGTTATGGCTTTGATTTTGAGAGAATTGGTGTGGGCATGTCTCCACGGCTCTGGCACAGGCATGATTGGTAGAAGCTATTCTTAGGCACCACTGAGTATATATGAACGTAAATATAGCGCCCTGAAAAAAATGATCAAATTTGTAATGCTGCCATGGGTACAAAACACAGCGTTTGACTTTCCTAAAACGCCCTATTCATGGGTAACTCACGCTAAATTAAAATAAATCTCATCAGATTCAATTTGCTGTGTTTAAGCAGCGTGGCGACACAAATCGTCGTGGCCGACGTTATTCTGTTAGTCGGAGAAAATATTGGTGCAATACAAATCAGACCGTAGCGTGTTCCCCACTTGTTAAAATGTTTGCGGAGCATCAAAAGATCAGGGGTAATATATTTAAAAATTGGAATGTGAACCCTGACGTTTCTCGCTATAGGTTCACCCCAAATTACCGCAGGTGGGTTTTTGTAAAATTAAAATTGTTACGACCGGAGTGTAGTAATGTCATAACCCAGCCGCCTCCAATGATCATGTTCACCAACTCGCAAGCTGTCACCAGAGAATTAATCTTTCATCACCTGTGACAGCAAAACAGACTGCTAAGCCGCGCTGGATGGCAGCAGGAAACGTTCAACAATGTTTTACTTCCAAGTACTAGGGCTTGAAGTGCAATGAGCAAGCACATATTGCGCCTCTCCGGAGAACATTTTTACAGGTCATCTGACCACTATCCGGTAATTCAAATGGTTCATTATTGCCTTCACGTTGAGTGTGACGCCCTGGACATAGGGTGCTTAAACTTTAATATCCTTGGTCCCCTCGGAAATGAGAGATGCATCTATGGGTAACTATGAATACCATATATACTGGTACTTATCTCAAGATACGATTTTACCATGATGAGAATCTATTCGCGAAAAGAAATACCAGCCCTAAGATCAACTATTTTTGCGAGATGCTCACAAGGTATCAAAGCACATTTTACGTGGCCGGAACAATTCCGAAAATATGAGTGTATTTTTATTACCTTCAGCGATGTAAATTCATCATTTACGTAAGGAAGATTGAATATCCAGATGCTCCAAGTGGCGTAATTCACAAGCAAGACATGCCTCCGTTCGCAGGGGGGTCTCTTCTGAAAAAGGTAAAACACGCATCAACTGGAAACCTACTGCACCTCGGGATACACAATACGCTTTCCCAACTTAAAGAGGCACAGCGAACCCCCCCGCTAGAGAGGCTCTCGCACAGCTCTGCCGGTCGGTGCATTCTGAGGTCTTTCGTCCTTGTACCACAAACACCACACTACACACGACTTGTTTCCGTTCCGTCACCTCTGAGGGATGTCATCAGCGTCCCCAACGCCTAGGCGAATGCACCCCATCGACAATAAAGGACGCCGTGAGGCAAGAACGAAGACCCTTGCCAAACAACTTGGGGTATACACCGATGCTCCCACATATCAAGACGGGAACGCATCGGTACTAGCGGTGGTCGACTTCAACGGGAGCCCCATCACTGCAGCAACTGTAAGCTACACGTCCTGCACAGAGGCAGAGGAAACGACAAGTGGTCTAGCCATAGCCTACAGCTGGTCTCCACATCTGATCATCATAACCGATTTCAAATTGCCCGTAGTAATTTTTTTAAATGGCAGGGTATCATCTAGAACCTTGACAAGCCTCTAGCAAGGGCCCGCACCTCTTAACCGGATTTCCACATCAAATGGCCACCGGCACATTCTGACCTGATTGGAAATGAAACAGGCAATGAGACTGCTTCGAGATAGGGTACACCGAGGGCCTCATAGGACCCTTGAAGATAGCCCGAAACCTTTTGGTTATGAGGACCGCGTCGATAATTTCGGCGGTGTCCTCAACTATTTCCGCCAGAATCTTGCCTTTTTTATTTAACCGCATCCATCGCTCAGTCGAAGGCACGCAGTCCTTCCGAGGCAACTTCAAACATCCTCATTCCCCACTCCACATCTTATGTTTATCATATGCCCTGGCAAATGTAACGAAGCCTGCCCCTTCGACTCTGTGAAACGTGCATGACTTCACGACATCACTTGGTCATGTCCAGTAACACCCGCATCAAGTAGAAGAAATCATCGCACCCTTCATAACTTATCATCCTTTCCAGAGTGGGAGGCTGCCATCTCTAGCACAGCTCCCCTCTTGCAATAAGCCCTCGCCACTGTCTAGATGACTCAGTAAACAACTTAATGGTGCAATCACTACAAATTTTGGGGAAAATACAGTTATTACTACTACTACTTCTTGGGAGGCTTCTTAACAATACAATGACAGTGCTGTTGCGGTATGTACATCCCGAGGGAAAATCCCATGTACAGGAGTGGTTCTACCAAATTTTTACTGGTTGGTGCCTGCGGTACCGAAGAATCTCCAACATTGTCGTACCCCATATCACCAAAAGACGTGGTGTTACGGTTTCAGTACCCTCGATCTCCCGTACGGCGGACGCCCGTACCCATTTTTATTTAGGTCGGAGAACCTCCGGCTCCAGAGGAACTTACCACATCTGCCTCAGTGGTAGTGCGCATCCAAGCCCTTCACATCCTGCCGAGACAGGGGGCGCTGTACCCTTTAAACTGGTTGGTACCCAGCGGTGCCAGGCCCCACCCGAAGGGGTTCGAAGAAAGCGCGCAATGGACTCGAAGCTACTCCAAAACAGGCTCAAAACAACCGTCGCTAAAGCAGACGACAAAGCTGTACCGCCAGCACGGCCACCGGCGCGCAGGCACCTCCTCGCGGGGAACGCTGGGTAAAGTCACCGCGCCATCCAGTGTGTGCTCCGTGAGTAAACCACCCCTCCCTCCAGCCCCTGCTTCCGCCGCGTTGGGAGTTTATTGACCCACATGCCGTGAAAGAACCGTTGGCTGGTAGAGGTAGAAAGCTTTGCATTAAAAAGCAATTGCTTTTGCAGTAGGCCCGCCCATTCGCTTCTTGGACGAGGTGGACGCCATGTAGTTCTGTAGAGCGAGAGAGCATCACTTCTACATCCCCAATTTTTTTTACTTTTACTTTCACTTCCCCTTCTACTTGAACAGTTTCTCTGACCAGACTCTAATTAACTGGGGTGTCCCTCAGGGATCAATTTTCATGACCTTTATTCTTATTCGTATATGTTAATGACCTGCTTAATGTAATAATGGAAGGCCATTCTGTATGCTGATGTTACAACTATCTTTTCGTCAGACAACAAAAACGATGAGCTCACTATTAATTTAAACAATGATCTTATTAATGTTGGCAACTGGTGCCAATGAACCAAATCAGAATAAAAAAAAACTAATTTCATGGTTCTGGCTCTCGCCCCAGCGAAGGTGTCGCGATACCACTCATTCGGTTCGAAAACCTTAAAATTCACACTTATAATTCAATAACGTTTCTTGGCGTTGTACTAGACAAGCACTTAAAATTTGCCCTGCATATAAAAGAATTCACGTCTAAAATTGCCTTTGGTATTCGCATCTGGATCAGAACGCGCCGTTATTTTCCACTGCGTAATCTTTGTTCATTTTATTGCTAATTTATTTATACCCACCTGATATACTGCCTGTCATCTTGGTGTACCACATACAAAACTCATCCCTTGCGCCTTCACCAACTGCAAAATCAAGCCCTGCGCGTAATTATGTTAACTACGTTTATATCACCTGTCCTACATTGCCACCGTGACCTTCACATTCTGCAAGTGATGCGTGAATTTGAAATGAAAATAAACACGCTAATATTTTGTTCTCGGGGTGAGCACCGATATCAACCAGCTGTTTATTAGAAATTCTACCTGGTTTTTAGTTCAGTTTAGCCTATTACTTCCCCATGTGAGAACCAACTAAGGGAAACTGACAGCTTATTTCTCAGCAGTCTCTTTGCGGAACTCACTACATTTCAACATTAAATAACACAGCTCTCGGTCATCTCGCCACCATTTGGAAATATCGTTTTTTTGTAAACCGCAGCAGAGATTTTTTTTCACTTTCTGTTCTTTTATGTCCGGATGTGTTCTTCATCCACTAATATTGTACTATGAATTCACATATAATACGGTTTTTAAAGACGATAGTCTTTCTTGGGCTACTTAAACCCAGAAATTTTGGTCTGTCTGTATGTCTGTCTGTCCGTCTGTCTGTCTGTAACTCGATTCAGCCACCCGGCCAAAGTAAACTGCTTACTGCGCAATAGTCTTATATACTCACAGCCAAATGTAAACGTCTAAGCCTGGTTTATATGTTCATACTTGTCAACTATGTTGTACAAGAACAAGACATTACGCAAATATAAGACAGGAAATTAGTACACAAGGGATATTTACAGTGCTCCTTTATTAAAAAATTCATGGATGCTTTGTTTTTCGATAAAAAATGACATTCTACATCTACTGAAGAAAACCGCCGCCTCCTGGCGGCATATGAAAAATCACGCGGCAACAGCAACGAAAGGTTGCCCTATCTAGGTTCCACGTTCTGCTTGGAACGCACGTGGAGCACGGCCACGCGGATCTATAAACCTTGTAGTTGGCCGCCTACATTCACGCGCGTCTCCGCCGTACTGCAGCGCTGGCATCGAGGAACCCTGCCTGTAGCAGTGGAACGCGGTAAATTCAAATCGCCTTGCGCAAACCTTTAGTGTGTTTACCTTGGGATGAGCGCGACGGTACAGAAACAGCAGGAAAGGTGAGCGGGAAAGCAAGGGCGGGGGGGGGGGGGCATTTCTTTGGCAAATGTCTACAAAGACTATCGTCTTTTGACGACATTTGCAACGAAAGGAGCAGATACGCGGCCAATTTTTCTTTGCTTTTCGATCTGTATGAAGCTTATTTCTAGTTCTTCTAACAGTTCTGTTTCTACGTTTCTATTCAATTTGCAGGGTATTGCTCTCTTCCATTCCTAACCTACCTATTTTTAGCAATATACCATTTATGATTTCCCAAAGGAGGTCCCCTGACAGTTTTCCTTCTTTATTTCCTTCTGTGCAACATATATGCATGCTCACTTGTATGCAAAAGTTCACTTTGAAGTATACCACCAAGGTGAAGGTCTGACAGAAACGTATAACAAAACCACCGTATGCTTGACATTGAAAGTAGCGCTGCCGAAAAAAAAAAGAGAATACGTCATTTCGTGGCTATGTACGTCCGAATGAGTGATAGGCCAGCTGTTGCAGACGAGCCTATGTGCCCCTATAAAGAACACAGGTGCCGGGTACATATCAAGCACCTGAATCAAGGGCACCGGCTTGTAATGCTGACAGCCAACAAGTAGCGTTGCTGGTCAGAACCTGTATGTCAGTGCGTGACGCGTCTCGGTCAAGGTGAAAGTTGAAAAAGTTCCACGCGAGTAAGTAAGCCCGTAGTTAAGCAACACCAACCATTTTCGATGAGGGACTCTACGCAGCATTGAGAGCACGCCGCCTGCCACCGTAAGCATCAAAGCGGCACGCCTCCAGATCGGGCGTTTCCACTTGCATTTATTTTAGTGAAGCGACTATCACTTTCGCGCTTGCGCGTGTGTTGCTTGATCTCAGAGATCGGAGCCCCTTGTGTAGGGCGCTCGGCAATCAGGGGGGCAGCTTCAACGACGGAATAATGTACATAATTGCGCTGTCGTGATGTGGGTTAAATGTAGGAAAAATATCGCCACTAGGACAAGAATAAGAAGAACATTTAAACAATCTATCCATAAATAGGTAGATGAACAGTGATCGGAGAAAGAAAAAAAAATGGTGGGCGATTACGACCTCCCTAATGCACTATTTGGGCGCCGCAGCGGTGCGCCGAGGCAGCACTCACTCGTGGGTTCTCTTGACGGCTGCGATCATGGGCCTCGGCGTCGGCGGCGCGAAGTGTGTCTCAGGAAGCGACCGCGAACTGCGTCTTAAGCGAACGCATATCACAGTCACGCGCACTCCCCCCTTACGTTTTCGCCAAGGAGTCGCGCCGTCGAGCACCCCTCACGTTTTCGCTAAGGAGTCGCGCCGTCGTGCAGATCGTGCGGGCACAGCATACTGCCCTCTCCTGTTCCCCACCGCACACTTTCGGAGAGCACTGGCTCGCGCCGCCACGGCGAACCACCCTATCCGGTTATTTCCACAAAATGTTGGCAATTTCTCAGCTAAGCTTGAATCCACCTAATTATTTTTAAATTCACACCTTAACCATGCGATTTATTTTGAAGTTTTGCCTGACATACCCTGCCGAAAGCTTTTGCTAATCTAATGAAACAACATCAATTTGTTCTTTTTAATTTAAAGCTGCAGCAAAGTAGTGAAATGTTTCAAACAACTGTGTTATAGTTGAAACGGCGTCGGCGAAAACCATGTTGTTTGCTGTAAAAGAGGTTGTTATTTTCGAAGTACGCAACAAGATGTTTACCAATTATGTGCTCCAAAATTATACACACTGTGCATGTAATGGAAATGGGGCGATAGTTTTTAACCATCAGCTTGTCTCCAACTTTGGGCACGGGCACAATCCTTGCTAGCAGCCAATCAATCGGTACAGCACCAGTTTCCAATGAGGAGGCAAAATATCGACTAAGAATAATGCAACCCATTCGCAATAGTGCTTTAAAACTTCGTTCGGTATTTTATCAGGTCGTGAAGAGTTCTCGTTATTTAATTATTTCAATTATACCTTCCTTAAAGATAACAATGTCATTTTCGTAATGTCTACCATGTTCTTTATTTATCGAGGCCATGTCCGTTGGGCTAGTATGTGTACTGTTAAAGAAATTGTTAAAAGCTTCAGAAACTGAAACTGGTCACTGCAAATCTTTCCATTTAAAAGTACACTGGTTGTAGCCGGCTTTGACCCAACCAAGTATCTCCGAAACTTCTGAGGTGAATTTTTCAAATAATCAGCCAACGTTGTCGCAAATAATGTTTTTTAGCAGTTTTTAACTCCTTTCGTACCTGTGTACTAAGCGTAGCGATGGCAACAGAGTTTCTCGGTCTTCTTTGTCGTGCCCGGCGCAGTCGGCGTTTCAAATAAATATTATGTCGATGATGGAGGCGAAGAGCAAAAACGCCCGTGTGTACGAGAATTCGGCGCACGTTAAGGATCCCCAGGTGGTCAAAATTAATCCGGAGCCCTTTACTACGGCGCGCCTCATCGCCTGCGTTGTGTCGGCGCGTTAAACCTACAATCAATCAAATAAATGTCGATTAATTCATGGGTTTCTTTTTTGTAAGCACTTCTTTCTTCTCGGCACAAAACGAGATAAGCATTCAATTACAGTACCTGTGAAGTGTTCCCAAAGTTCCTGCAGGTTATTCCCTCTGGGCATCTTATCAATAGCAGTTTATAGTAAACCAAGAATGGATGTGTCATCGGCTCGTTTGAAATTGTTAACTTTTACGATTGGATTCTTTACTACGCCCTTATTAGCATTTTAACCGTGGTCACGACAATCTTATGGTCAGAGATGCCTTCCTCAATTTGGACTGTGTATTGAAATGTTTCGTCTGACAAAAATAAGAGGTCCAGCAAACTCTGGCACTGTCCTTGTATTCGCGTGGGGCTGTCAACTACCCGAATAAGACTGTGTCTTGCCATAGTTTCCAATATGCATTCCGCGTCAGGCTTCTCTAAAGGCCAGGAATGCGTGCCTCCCAATGTATTCGAGCCAAGTTGAAATCCCCCAGTCTAATTATCCTTCTTTTGGTACTAGTTCAGGCTGTTAAGTGATCATCTATTTTTTGAATGAATTCGACAGGGCTTCCCGGAGGCCTCTAAATGACGCCAATTATTACTGCTGTTTGATCAAGAAATATTTTGCACCAAACACTTTCGTGGTCATCTAAAAGGGGTAACTGCTCATACTTGATGGAACCTTTAATCAGTAAGGCCACACCACCCCCTCTTGTTGCCCTATCTTTACGAATTACGCCGTATGGACTAAGAAATACTTCGTCATTCGTAATTTGTTCGTTTTACCATGTCTCAGTTATGGCAATTAAATCACGATCATGCTGCAACGATACGCATTCTAATTCTTCAAGCTTGTTCACTACGCTTCGGGCGTTTATGTTTATTAGCTTAATTCCATTGCTCGCCTGCTGCCAGCCCCGATCCCTCGAAGCAGTTCCATTATCACGGCGCATTCTGGCCTGAGCATTAGACTGCTTGTCCACGTGTACATTGTACCGTAAATATCAAGCTTGTCGTGAACAAGCTGGACTTTCGCTCCCTCTTTCTTATCTTTTTGGGCTGACTGCCAAAGTAACCTCCGCTTTTCAAGAGTTTCCTGTGAGTAATCATGGGATACACTGATCTTTGATCCTTTCAGTTTTTACACTGGTTGAATATCGCAATTTGTTCGCTATAGTCATGAAGCCTCGTAATAATAGCTCTGTCTTTGTTGGCCTTCTTTCAACCAAGCCTATGAATTCGCTCTACGGATGACACAGTGACACCAAGACGTACAGTGAATCCGCTTTTTAGCATGTTGTCCTGTATGTCTTCTCGCGTTTCGTTCTCAGTTTCCGGAATACCGAAAACAATCAAATTATTCTGTCGGGCTATATCTTCCATTGTAGTTATTCTTTCCTGCTGGCACTGGACAGTTCGCTCTCTGTTGCGGACGGTTTCTTCAAGGCCAAGGAGCCTTCCACACTGGTCCGCCAGGGAATGAATTTTGTCCTCAATATTAGCAAGCCTGGCCTCCATTTGATTTTCGTTGTCTAAAAGTTTTTGAAGGAGTTCCCCTTCGGTCGCTTAGGCAAGACGACGGCGACGCGGTTCGGCCCAGAGACGGGCGACAAAGGGCTGTGCCCTAAAATGGCGCTTAACAGCAATACGGCTGCCCTTCTTGAAACAAGGCGCAATTTTTAATGCCGTAGCGCAATCTATCGCATTAAAAAAATTGTCGATGTTGGATGTCTACTCTCTCAGAACAAGCATTGCACCTCGAAAGTGCAAACTTCACCCAGATCCTCATCCTACTAAAAATATATATATTTTTTTCAATGATATTCACCCACCTGATCCCGCCAGAGGGCCTGCGAGTGTTATACAAATCAACACATTTCACTCGACAAACCTCACATACTGAAATAATTTTGGGCCAAGCTGAGAGGGGATATTGGCGTAAGAAACAGGGAAACCTATATTCGCAGGAACACTTGGCCTGGCAAGGTTCTGTGCTTGATTTCGTTACCTCGCCGTCTCATCGTCAAGCGAACAAAAAATACCCGCAAATATAGCATTGATTTTCCTTGAAGGTACCGCGATTCTAAGCCCCGTGATATTTTTGCATAGCCACCGCCAGGGTACAAGCGGCGCTTCGAGAACAAGTTGGTGTAAAAACGTATTTTACCGAGGCCTAATAAAGCTATCAATGTTTGATAAGGGCTTTATTTTCATACATTTTAGGCCCTCAAATCAAAACTCCTAAAACAACTCAATTTACGCATGATTCTTTATAGTACGACGAGTTCTTCACAGCAGGATATTCATGTGCGCGTGCTTCCTTGCTTATGTACCGAGCATCTGCCTGCCTTCCAATCGTAAGGCGAAAACGAATCGCGAAACAAATCGTGTCAAGCGGCAAGAAGCCAAACCCCTTCAAGAACGTGAGGCGTAAGCAACAAGTTTCAGTGATTCAATACAGATATGAATGCTTTCTCACTCTAACGCCTCTGGTACTGCCTAAGTTTCCTCGTACAGCCCTAGGACTTCGGCTTAGATTACATGGCAATAATCGTGTGGTCGTAGAAGGTAATTTCAATGCAAATATGTCGGTGCTGGAGAGGAATTGGTTTACAGGTGTTGTATCAGGCATTTGGCTAGCGACCCCACCTTGACTGCAGAGCTGACCAACCAGCCGAGAGCATGCAACCATCGATTTGATACCAACCAAGAATTTGGTTTGAGAAAAGTGGCGAGGCAGTGGAAGTGGTAAGCGAACGTGTCTACGTAGGCCAAGTTGTGAACCCACATCCCAACCATGAGGGAGAGATAATTAGAAGGATAAGAATGGGGTGGAGTGCATTCGGCAGGAATTCTCTAATAATGAATGGCAGCCTACCATTGTCCCTGAAGAAGAAAGTGCATGGCAGCTGCATCATACCGGTACTCACCTACGGGGCAGAAACTTGGAGGCTCACTAAGAGGTTTAAACTTACATTGAGGACGACTCAGCCAGCAACGGAACGGATGATGACAGGTGTAACATTAAGGGACAAGAGAGCAGAGTGGGTCAGGGAATAAACGCGTCTTAAGGACATAATATTTGAAATTAAGAAGAAAATGGACGTGGGCAGGGCGTGTAATGCGAAGGCAAGATAACCTGTTCGTCATTAAAGGTAACAGAGTCGATCCCTTGAGAAGGAAAGTGTAGAAGTTAGAAGGCAGAAAGTTAGATGGGCAGATGAGATCAAGAAGTTTTCCGAGATAAGTTGGTTGCAGTTAGCACAGGACCGGGATAATTCGAGATTAATGGGAGAGGCCTTTGCCCAGCAGTAGGCGTAGATAGGCTGGTAGTGATGATGATGAGGAGGAGGACTTTGTGTGCAGCCACTAATTGGCTGATTAGTCTATTCATGCCTACAACAATAAACCCAATGTGACCACTGCTACTAATTGGCAATGACTTTGCCACAACGCTACTCATTTAAATTACCATTGCGGAATTTCCTTTGAAGACATACTCTAGTTAAAGCCCAGGACGGTATAATTTGCGGTTCCTGTATAGTATTTTAACCTGGTGGTGTGCTGCCTCAGACACCCAGCGAGCAGAAATTTGGAAATGGTAGTTGTCCTCTTTTCACCCTAGTTAATTGCTCATTTTTAGTTACCACAGGCGCATACGTTCACTAACACGGCTGCCTAGAGCCCTTTCAATTTCCGCCGTTTGCCCATGCGGGCGTACTTATATCTGCGCAATTTTTCCCCGGGCAAGGCGGAAGCCTTGGATAAAATTCGTCATCGATTTATTGCACAAGAATATTTGAATTTCACCCGTTCTGAAATGCTTTGATGTGCACGAAGTTATTCAAACTATGTTCTAAGCTCTTTCTTTATATGTCTTCAATTTTCAGACAAAAATTCGCTTGCCTCATAGCAATATGCAGTTAGCCTAATTGCAATTTGTTTGTTCTACACAGCTGTATGCAAATATACTCCGACTCAGGGCAGCACAGCAGAAGGTTTAGCTGCCAACGTATTAATGCATTTTTGAATGTCAATGCCTTTAAGAATAACTTAGGTATTTCACTGCAGTTGGAGGAGGCTCGGCCGGGTGTGTCTTAGCCAACCGGCTGTCGGCGGATACCACGAAAAGCGTGCTTCTCGTCGAGGCAGGCGGAGTCGAGGACGCCTTGATTCAGGTTCCCATCGTGGCACCGCTCCTAGTCGGAGGGAAATACGACTGGGTATACAAAACGGAACCCCAGAGAAACGCCTGCCTCTCTATGGTAGACAAGGTGTGTATTCTAAAGCCGTTTATTAAAACACTATAGGCTTACAAATGTGGTCGGTTGTATGTACTTCCACTTAAAGACTGGTCCTATACTTCTTGTAGTATTTCATGATGA
Organism: Haemaphysalis longicornis; assembly: GCA_013339765.2. NCBI lineage: Eukaryota > Metazoa > Arthropoda > Arachnida > Ixodida > Ixodidae > Haemaphysalis > Haemaphysalis longicornis. The sequence continues at coordinate 160,460,165 of CM023454.1, forward strand.
CCTGTTACAAAGAAACTCTTCGCGCCTTCCTTTCGGCACTGAAGGGCAATAATAGAAAAGGTATAACCTGATTAGTTTGATTACTTAAATGACGAAGAAAAATACAATTTGGGAGTTTTTCTGGAGCGGTAACTATTTGTAAAACTGGGAATACGGATGTTGAATTCTCATTTTATTTATTCCAGCTTGTAGTACTAGCAGTTCTCTTGTAGCAAAAAGTTGGATACTTCTAAAACAGGTGCAACTGTTTTAATTTTGCCGGTGCGGTGACACAGGCCTGTTCAATTTATATTTTAATAAAGTCTACGCTGACTCGGCCTACACTCGGGACGTCATCTCCAAATGGACAACGCATAGGCACCTTGCTAGTCCTCGGTGCCCCTACTGTGGCAGCAACAATACACCGAACCTTTTCCACCTCATCTGGGATTGTTCAGCTTACTCGACTGAGCGCGACCAGTTCCTTAACACACAAGTACTCCCGACGACTTCTGAAGAACACGTCCAACACGTCAGAGACAACCCCCAAATTTTACAGAAAATTACAGAATTCGGTCTCAAAACAGGTCTCTATAAAGTAGTATGATGGCGAATCGTTCACTCACTCTCTAGATGTCCCCCCAAACACACCCTTTGTGGCTCCTGAACGGCTCCTTTTGGATGCCCCAATCATCGTCGCATTTGAGTGTCCTGGTCACAACTTTACCTGTGCATATCGTGCTAAGTGAACGCTCACAGTGCAGTGCAGACTTTATATGAACAATCTTCCCCTCCCCTTTTCCCCGTGTCCCACAACAGGGCCTATTGACCTCCTCCTATAATAAAGTCATCCATTCCATTCCATCCTGAAACAGGTGGTACGAAGGACTCGCTATAACTGTATCTCAGAGTTTCTACTGCCTGTGTTGTAATGCTCTTTTATTCAAAAGCAGGCTTACAGTATGTTTATTGAATAAACACAAGATCTTCGAAAAGATGGTTTAGGTGGACAATATCTGAATCTGTAAAGCGCGGGGAACCGTTTGTGTTTTTGTACATACTTTATATATTTTATATTTCGTTAGACTTATTTATGAATGGGTAGAAATGAACATTTGGCAACAATGGCCGCAATAACAAACAAGGAATTAGAATAAAAAACTTTATTCTCGAATAACCGCAAAAGCTTATCGAAGGTGTCGAAACTATTTTCGTCTTATTTCGTGTTTTTTACCCAAACATCTTTAAATAGGTTTTTGCTGTATTTTGTCCCATCTCCTAGCTGGATGACATATGAACAAGGTTTTATGTACTTTGATGTATGAGAACAAGAACTACCGTCATTCGAAGTGCCCTAGGAGCGATAGTTGTTCATAGTGCGGGACGTTGAAAAACGAACTTCGGATATTGTGTTTTCTAGTACGCGCGCTCGCCATTAAAGTCGCACGCCGTTCAACAAACGATTTTGTCCTTTAGGCGTGTCTCCTCTTAAATATGCACTTTGACCGATCAGTAATTAGCACTATTTCAGTGCTAATTAGCACTAAGTTAGTGCTTGTATGCATATCTGTTTCTTAAGGAACCTCCGTCCACGCTTAAAAGAACAGAAATTTGGTTAGAACTTTCACTTATTGCTACATTACCTCCAGGTCGTGCGCTTAGAAGCTCAACTGGTCCTCCGCCTTCACAGAGCAAAATGGCTGAAGATTTTCCGTTCCGGCGTTTGTCGCGTACTTTTGGGTATATCCGTCGTCGTTGAATGCAACGTCAAAAAACAAACAAAGGCGCCATTCACGGTCACCTTCCAATGCACACCGCTGACCTCCCACTGACTTTAAATTCTGCTCACCGGTGCACCACTCGTAGAACTTTGAAAATCTCTGTTTCCTGGTGTTATTCATACCGTTATGTGGTCTCCCGGAGTCTGTTCGCGAGAGAATTGGTTCAAAATGTTATATTTTGTTCTGCGGACTCGGGAGTGTGTAATAACCGCTCACTCCAAGGCCATGGTTTAACAATTGGCTATTTTGGATCACAGTTTTGTGATCAGTACGTTTGTCTGTATCGCGAGGGAAACTCACGATATGCAATACACATCATACACCATAACCTATATGATCAGATCATGTTGATTTCTTTTCCTGTCTCAGTATAGACAATGCAAGGTAACTTGAATTGATCAGAGCAGAAAGAGTAACACCGTTATATATAACATCTGCAGAATGGTCACTACAGCCATTGATACTTCTATCCCAATGACAAATTTTGGCAATTTTATTGGATTTAGGCAGTTACCTATCAGCACTCCTGGCAAAATGTTTACGCCATCAACCATATCTGGAACTTATCTACCAAGACTCATTTTTCTTAGCTTGGTTTTCTTTACAACCATCCAAGATCAATGAGCCTAAAATTGCATTTACTCATTATCTTGCCGTTTTCTTCCACCAGAGGTGCAACTGGGCTCGTGGACGTGCCCTTGGAGGCTCTAGCTCCATAAACTTCATGTTCTACGTGCGGGGGAACAAAAGGGACTACGACAACTGGCAGGACAATTTCGGGGCATATGGCTGGTCCTACGAAGACGTGCTTCCGCACTTCCGGAATATCGAGACATCCTACGTGCCCGACCATGACGGTTAGTGCCGCGCCGGATGTGTTGGCCGCCCTTGAAGATCATTCTCAATATCGCATTTTCGCTGCTTTGTTTGAATCACTGTGCAATGTTCTTAGTTGAGGAAGACTACAAATAATTTGTATAGTTGGCCATCCGGCCAAACGATTCCTCCAAAGTATTTTTTTGAATCTCTAACACACTACTTCACATTAAAGAGTGGGATAGAAAAAAGTGTTTATCTGTTGCGAACCTCAGCCACAAGGAAAAAGATGGCTTTTTTCGAACACTTCAGCGCCAAAAGGCTGTTATGAAAGTTACTGAGCCGGAATCGCGTAGCTTTATTCTCAAGAAAGAAAAATTAGAAATTAATGGCCCAACCGAGAGGTATACATACATACATACATACATACATACATACATACATACATGCATACATACATACATACATACATACATACATACATCACATCCATACATACATACATACATACATACATACATCATCATACATACATACATACATACATACATACATACATACATACATACATACATACATACATACATACATACATGCATACATGTAATGGAAAAAACGGATGCTTACAAAATTTTGTTCTATGAAGGTGGGACTGCGTGGAGTTCAGGGATCTTGTTTGATTGCATGGTTACCTGATGAAAGCCCATTTGCACGCGGGTATTATTGTAGATTTCATACATCCTTCCTTTAGGGCATAAAAGCTTAGAGATTCTCCAGACGGGAGTATATTCTTGGTATTAAAGTTGATTGATTGCTTCTTTATGAGGCTTAACGCACCGAAGCTACACAGGCGATGATGCGCCGTAGTTGAGGGCGCCGGCTGGATTTTGATAGCCCGGGGATCTTTAAAGTGCGCCTAAATTTTGAATACACGGGTGTGTCCGCTTTTCACATCCACCAGCAAAGCGGCCGCCACGACCGAGAGTCGATCCGGCGTTTTGAGGCTCAGCAGCAGAACGCCTGAGCTACTGAGCCACCGTGGCGGGTCTCTGTAATATAAGAGAATTGCGATAATACTACGCACTTTGACCAGCATTGCAACACTGGTATACAATTCACAATCTTATTTACATGGCCAGACACGTCAATTATACGGTTAAAGCAGCGCTTCATCGAGGACAGGCGTATATGTGTACTTATTTGCCTGTCCTCGTTTAAGCGCTGTTTTCACCGTATAATGAAGAACCAAATAGCCCAAATTGAAACCTTATTTGGTCACCCAAAACTTTTATGAACAATCAAGCATATATAGCTATATGCATTGTGGGCCGAGGAGCTAAAACCTTTTCGCTAAAACGCAAAGGAAGTACAGATGAAGCAGTTGCATCTTTTAAACCCGGGTCACCGAGTTATAAGGTTTACGACATCCGCGCAGTTAGGATTACGCCACCATAATACCATTACATAATTTGTCGAGGACACAGAACGCCTTTTTAGGCAATATATATACATACTAGGGTGTCCAAACGGAACTTAACCAAACTGAAAACCGGAACTGAACCGGTATTTTGGCCGGACTGAACCTGAAACCGAACCATTATTTTTTGAGCAAGCTGAACCGAACCGGAACTGAACCGAAAAAAGAAATAACGGTTACCGGTTCATGCCGAGACGGTTCGACCCTTCGTTGCTAATATTGCACAGTCAATGAAATTAGGCCTTTTTTTCTTTCACGTCCCATCAACTTCATACCCACTCGCACACTTTCCCCTCCAGGCAACTGAACATAATCACGCTCTATGTAATAACAGAGGAACTGAACGAGCACGAATGTAGCAATGGTCTGGTGCTGCTGGAAGCGCGAGCGTAGTGCAAGCTGACCGAATTAATGTCATTCTAGGCAGCTTGCAAGGGATATAAAATGAATTTGCCCTTCTCTCCTTCCCTAACTGGGACTTTATTGGAGCAATCAAGCTGCAAGAGTGCTCCACTGCGCAACAGCGAAAGCCCACAACCGATTAGTGCAAACTTTATGCATTTCATAAACTGTTTAAAAGGTCTGACACTTGCAAATTGTTAATATTGACAAGTGTGACCGCAGGAGCTCCTCAGTGGCTAAGCAGTTTGCTTCGGACCACAAGTGGCCTCGATCTCCCTTCCCAACGACCGTTTTTCTGAGGTAGATGGAAATCGAGAACTTCCGTGTATCGAGATTTTGATCCACGTTTATTATCAGCACCTCATTAAAATAACTATGCCGGCCTGCAACATAAGCTTCGCCTCGGAGCAGAGATATAGCACGGGGCATCAAACGCGCCAGTTTTTTTAATGTGTTTACACGAAAAAAAAAGGAGAATCACGTTGTTTTACAATATTACGCAAAATTGAGTAAAACCAAATGAGTAAAAAAAAGCACCAAAACGTAAATATTTCTCTATAGTTTTTTCCCCTCCCTTTCACAACCAAACGTGTCATAAATGCGAAGTATGTCAGTTCCGTGGTCAGTTTTTGAGGAAAGTATAGGGGACAAGATCCGTTTTTTTACACATGCAAATAACAACAGATATGTCAGGGAAAACTGTTAAGGTGCGCAGTTAATCCCTTGGCAAATAATTCCAGCCCTGGACCTTGTCTTGGAAGCAGAAACAGTAATAAAGCAGATGACACGTGCAGAAAGGCAGTCCGGTACCTCACACTGTCCTATTCGCCTAGCGATCATCTTTACGGCTTGTTCTGTAGTTTTGTCTCTTTCAGATGTGATTTTTTTCGAAGGTGCACTTGTATTGACTTCCCAACTCGTTACATTACTTCTGCTACTCGTTCCGGAGGGGAGTACTGATTTATTGGTTTTAGGGTTTAACGCGCCGACGCAACGCAGGCGATGAGGCGCGCCGTAGTTGGTGGCACCGGATTATTTCCACCACCTGCGGATCTTTAACGTGCGCCGAAATGTCGAACACACGAGCGTTTTTTGCTTTTCGCCTCCATCAGAAAAGCGGCCGCTGCTGCCGGGTATCGAATCCGCGACCTCGTGCTCAACAGCACAACGCCTGAGCCACTGAGCCACCGCGGCGGGTCGGCGGGGAGTACTGCTGTGGACGAATTAAAGAGCTTCTACCCAAAAAAGCCTCATCTCATGCTCCGCGCGTCAAATTTTCCTTTCATTTTGTAACAGCATCATCTGTTATATGATTGTGCAATGTAGCACACGGAACGATGGCAAGGGGTCAGGTTGTACGATGATATACTGATTGTAATGCACACATCCGGTATAGCTATCGAAAAAGAATTGCAGTGGTCAGAGCAATAATGCAGTGACCGAGCGTTAACTAAAGCTTACTTTTAACAAAAGTGTGGCTAACACATTCGATAAGGCGACAGCTAACAAATTACGCAGGCCTAAATTTAAGGCTTCAAGGTTAGCGTGATAGGCGACTCCATAGCGACGATTGCGATTTCAACAAAAAAGAAAAGGGCAGAAAATATATCCCACCGTGAAATCTTTTGGCGGTGGCTTTATGAATAGTCGCTAGGACAAAATAAAGTCTGGGCGAGAAAGTAGGTGGGAAATCGTCACCACCTCATCTGTTTTTCTAATATCTCGTAATTGTCTAAAGTTTGCTTTGCAATTGCGCAACTGCCCTTGGGGAACAGCAGCATTTTCAATTTTCATTTGTATTTTGATTTGACTGTCGATTTAAACTACTGAATGTTTTTTTTTAATTGCAGTGATAATTCAACTCATCTAACCGGTTCGCGAACTGGTTCAAGCTCCCGAACCGGATCGCGAACCGGTTTGGTACGTTATTTTGTCGAACCGGAACTGAACCGGAAAAAAATGATTTCGCGTGAACCAGAACCGTAACCGAACCGGTATTTTTTTCGGTTCGACACACTGGTACATACCCAGAAAAGTTTTACTATATTTTTATGGTTTTTGGCTTCCAGGGCATAAAATATATATGTAAATATTTATGATTCGCCTAAAACCATAAGGTACTGCTTAACCCAATTCCTCTCCGTTTTAACACAAGCCTCCTCCTAGATCATCTGCAGAATCTACATTCTTCCTACCTTACCAACATCCGAAGTGGAAAGTGCAGTTTTCAAATTTTGCGGAACAGTGTCTCCAAAGGTGTACGATGAGAAAATAACGTCTATGTCTCCACTGCACTGATTGCCATGCTCCTGATTAACACCGCTTATGGTTTTCTGGCTTTCTACGCCTTTCGCCCATTAATAGAGCTCGGGTATTTGAGACGGCTCCTGTGTTGGGACGGTTTGTGAGATGGGCAGGGTACATTTTGTGGCAACAGGCAACAAAACCCGCCCGTAATTTCTGATTGCAGCTCAATACCGCGGAACCAGTGGTGAAATGCCAGTGGTTTACGCCCCCACTCAGACGCCTGTAAGCCAAGCGTTCTTGGACGCCTGTCAAGAAAATGGCTACCCCATAATTGACTACAATGGCCGATCGCAGGCGGGTAAGCACTCGTCGCTCCTGTTTTGTTGGTTTCTATGTTTACTAGCAGGTGAATGCAATCGGCCTGTTGAGTAGATAAGGAAAGGCTGACTTCTGGTCACTTGATTGTTGTTCTGATAATTTTCAAGTATTTTCACGTACTGCCGACTACTAATAAGTTTTAGAAGCTAGGTCGAACTCGCGTGTGGCAAATTTTCGAACCATTGAGAAATAACTTCAGTGTCCAATTTGCAGGTTGGTTGTTCCACGACCAAACTGCCTCTTGGAAAGTCGCCACAAATGTAGCTACAGGGTGGCTCTGCAGCTGAGGCGAGATGAGGGTCTTTAAAAATTCATTCAATTTACGCCTCTTTAGCCTGCAGTACTGATCAGCAATCTCCTTTTCCGAGTTTAAAAAGGACAGGTGTAGGATGGTAGAGCCTTTACCAGTGGAAAAATTACTCCCAAGATCACGATTTCAAGGCTGGCTCTCCTCTTACACCACGATCACCGCAGAATATTGGTAGCAGACATGTGGGGAGCAGGGCGATGGAGTACATTAGTTATAATGCCTGCGCTGATGGTGCATGGATCTCTCCTCTTCATAGCCTTCTTCCCCCAGTAGACATAAATAGGCTGATGGCGATGTTGATACTACAGAAGGGTACGAGTTTGTACCATACAAGAGGCATTCCACAACTTTCATTCAACAAAACATAGAGCGCAAACAGCTCCTACTTCCCTCCTTTCTCTCTATATGTTACCCGGTGGTTTTTTACCGTATATGCATGAATATTTATAGACTTACGCAGAAAGTCCCGCACTAAAAACCTTTGCTCAAACAGTCCTATATTTTACGTGCCCATTTTTCAGCATACCTACTAAAATTCAAATGAATTAGTTTTAATAAAGAACACTGGTTTCTACAGGCTACCTGTTAATTCTACCGGTGTTCAGTGGTTTTTAATATGCGCTTTATTGTTATTACGACAGTTTGGGACCTCTCCATTGATATCAAGGTTCCCACTAGCCCATGAATAAGACACAGAAAAAGCGAATCTCCACAATTCACGAAAAACGGCGGAACAGCGACCCCCAAATGTTTTTTTTCTATCTCAAACCATCTTCATAAAAATAACTCGTCAACTACCCTCCGCCTGCGTCTGCACCCAGCTAACAATATTTACCCATAAGAAGTACATGACAATAAACTTATCGCTGCTATACCTATAGCATTCCTTGACATCCTCTACACAGAATGAGTGACTTCTTCGCGAAAACACAATTATTCCATAATTATAGATTACACAGTGGTGATCCGTTACTTGTTTGCTTAAACAAATATAAGTCATTTCAAAGATTGCAAAAGTGGATGGTGCACTACATGTAATATCCTTACGTCCGCATCAAAAATTCCACCACCCGTTAAAGCGGGAGTTTTTTTCTCTGTCAATAAGAAACCGCAATTGCCACATTAAATCCTTCTTTTATTTATCGAAATGACAATATTACCTCAAAGCCTCTGATATATTCCCCACTGATCGGCTATAAGGAAATACTCCCCAAGGGGTGGTGCAAAACCTTTTTCTACCCAGGGATATTTCTTTCAAATATTCCTTTTTTCTTCAAGTGCTGTGTATTTATTCAGCCTTACTTGCGAAGCAATAACAAAAGATCAATTATTTGCTTTAACTGTCGGCACGTCGTTTATTGTATATTTTGTATTGTTGATACCTGTACGTTGTTACAATGCATTTCCCCTGCATTCTACCGACCCAGCAGTAGATTTATAATTATATATAATATATATAATATATATATAGATCATATATATATATATATATATATATATATATATATATAGTATATATATATATATTATAATATATATAATGTATGTATGTATAGCTATATACAGTCTTGGAAATACTCACACAGATCGCGAGAAAATAACGTGAGTAGATACAGCGAAACACACGAGGAAAACAAAAAAAATTAGTGCATTAGTGCCTTTCCACTCCGTGAAGACGGTGATGATGATTGTAGGGTTTAACGCGCCGACGCAACGCAGGGCGATGAGGCGGCGCCGTAGTGGAGGGCTCCGGATTAAATTTCGCCACCCTGGGATCTTTACGGTGCGCCGAAATCTAGTACACTCGGGCCGTTTTTGCTTTTTCGCCCTCCATCAGAAAAGCGGCTGCCGCGGCCGGGAGTCGAACCCGCGACTTCGTGCTCAGCAGCGCAATCCGTGAAGACGGATTCATCTGCAAGCTGGCCGCAGTCCACGGAGCGAACGAAAGAAAACACGTTTGTCATAATTTGCGATGAAGCATATTTCCCAGCCCATTAGCTGAATGACACTCTGACGGATCCAAGCTTTGTTCTTGCCAAAAAACATGGAACTGCCTGTGTCCCGCCCGCATCGTAAGCATCTTACTGTTTGTGTAACGCTGGGTTCAGACTGTTGCCGCAACTGTCGCAATGAGTTAAAGAATGACGTTATTTCACGTCTCAGCTAACCGAACTGCGTGACATGGCATTTTTTTACGTCCACAGATCACGATATAGGTTTTGCGTCGGTAATCTGAACTTAGCCTAACACACAAACCCAATCCGCTCTACCGCTAAGGACTCCGGAAAGGTCCCATTGGGTTGTTTAACGTCGCCGTTTAAATCTCGTACCAGCACAACAGACATACCATCCATCAGTACGGGCATGAAACCTATAGCTGCGCGTGCACGCCTCCCCTCTTCCCTACCACTGTTTTTCATTACAAAACTGCGCACACGTAAACCGGGAACCGGTCACGTACGCGTGCTTAGAAGTGACATACGCCGCGACGGCGGGTTTTGGTCGTTTTAGGGGACAGCCCTTTGGCAGCCGTTACCTGCGATTCGCGGCAGCGGCGTCTATTTACGTCTGCGTAACAAAGTGAATGAGCGCAGCAGCGACGAAAGAAAAAAAAACGGAGAGGAGGGTCTAGCGAAGGGTGAAGTGGAGTACGACACGTGCGGCTACGGTGACATCTCTCTCACTGCCTTGCCCTCAAACATGTTTCATGCGTCGCCACCAAGTAGCTCCCTTCCCCTGACATGTTCCCCAGGCGCTGTTCCATTCTCCGTTAATCCAACCATGTTACATTTGCGCGGGAGGTTCAAACACAATATGCAACAACATGCTTGCTGCTCCCTTGCGTGGGGCTAATCCGAACCACGTGACATTTGCGCAAGAGGTTCAAACACGATTTGCAACGTGCTGGCCGCCGGCGGCGGCGGACTGCGAGGTAGCAGCGGAGTAGCGCACGCCGCCGTACGTTCACTGATCACGCGAACACTTCCTGAGACGCAGCAGAAATGCACCGTGACCGAGAAGACTACAGTTCCTGCTGCGCACAATTTGTAGTAATCGTCAGTGCATTTTTTACGCCCGGCCGTGCTTCAGTTTTTTTTTTTCGGAATCATCTGATTGCCGCATAACGCTGTTAGCTGCCACCAGCCAACTTTAGGAGGGGGCATCGGTGCAGGCGAGAAGGAAAAATAGTGGTGAAAGAGGTGCTACCGGTGGGGAGGAGGAGCCCCGGAACGGCTGCCGAGTGAATCGATGACACCGGAATGAAAACTGGGGGGGGGGGGGGTTAGACATATACTGCTTTGCAGAAAAATAAACTTTACTGACGTTTCAGGATGAGGAAAGGAAGTCCTCTTGATGAAACGTCAGTAAACGTTTATTTTTTTGTTTTCTCGTGTGTCGCTGTCTCCACTTACGTTGTACACACAAACACAAACACACACACACATATCTATAAATATTTACATATATATATTGTAAAGGCTGTAACAGAAGTGCACATTGGGCGTAGCGCCAGCTGTATCCACCAACGACGGCGAAGAAGCAGCACTTCTTCGGGACGAACACATTGGTCGTTCTGCAATGGCAGCTTGTACATATATCCCATCTGTTTGTAAATAGATCGGTCATGACCACCCGTTGTTCGTGTTCTGCCATCATCTAACAATATATCTTAATGTACATACAGAGAGAGAGAGAAAGACAGACAGACCGACACACAGGCAAGGAGGGAACAAGCGGCGCTTGGAAGCTGGTGGAAAAACAAGTTTTCACAAGTTTCCTCACTACGGCGCCAACGTTTCTACAAGAGAACTTGCCTTCCCGTTTACGAAGGAAACTCAGGTAGTGGAATTGTTGGAAACAGACTACAGCGGTACCCCTGTCCAAGTGTAGGAATCCTAATCTTGCAAAGGCGAAGCCCTTAGTCAGTTTTCATGGTAAGGTACGTTTTATTTTGAGAATGGAGAGAACACCAGACCGAAACCACGACCTTCCGGGAGTTCGGGTGCCGGTTCGGTGCCTTACCTACTAAGCTACTGTGGAGACTAAGATCCCTTATAATGTTCATCTTAAGCGCATAAAAAACACACGAATACTGAAGGCAAGGACAAAAGCAAGCGTGTTTCTTATGCGCTAAAGATGGACGTTATGGAATACCAACTAGCCCCAACGAAAGCCCTTCTTTAAGATCCCCCATCTCCTCCTCGAGATTCTTCCTGGCTATGTGGATAAATCTGTTTCCTATGCTTGGCGAAGGGGGGTAGCGAGGACCGCTATGACAACTCTGGGCAACGGGGCGTTTTGTTGATACCCCAGGACGTAAACCTGAATGTTCACGCCGTATGTGTGCAGTACACGAGCGGGTATCCCCCTTGCGCATCTTTCCTATTCGGTACTGCGACAGTCGCCGTTGGTACAGACGCTCCCGGTAGCAATGCATGGTGGGGCATGCGAGATAATCAAATAAACTAGCCAGAATGGAAACACTGGGAGGGTTGATCGGAAGAACTCTTCGCCGCTAATCCTGTGTGTGTACACTGAAGCCTACACAACTATCACAAACAAATTGGAAGCACTTACCCGCACACCTGTATTGGAGAACAGTTCATCACCAGGAATGTCTGCTGCTCTCGCGCGAAATTAGGTGAATGGCGCTTCGAAACCGTGTGTCACGTTTAACAACGATAGTCTTTCTTGGACGACTTGCATGTAAAAATTTGTTCTGCGAGTGCGTGGATCACGCCGTTCAGCCGAACGTTAAACGCAGTTTTGAACACGGCTCTTATAAAAGCAAGGCATTTTCAAGCCACTAAATTCAGTAGCTATGTTCACACTTTCAGCATTGTTGAACAAAAAGAACATATTGGACTAATTGTAGGGAACACATCAACATAAGTGATATTTGCATTGTATTTACCCAAAAATAACTGGCTGCAATTAAAAATATTGCCTCAAAAATTGCTCTGACCTGAAAATTCAAAAAGCGCTCTTATCGCCCCCTCGTCGGAGTGTTCCAAGTTTAAAAGAAACCTTTTCCACTTTTAAAGCGGTAAAATTGAATTCGCTTCAGCAAACCTCCCCCGAGTTTCACAATAGGGGGAGCGAAACGTGAGCTCAAGAGCGTGAAAGGTGGACTGGAAAGAGAAGAGAGGTATTTACGTGGCAGGGGTGGCAGAATAATGTCGTCCTCCGACGAAATTTGCAACGAAGGTGAGCAGATACGCGGCAAATGTTTAACAGTAAATATTTAGTGAATTTTGGGGGATATTGATAACTCGCGGAAAGTTGTAGCCAAAACAATTAAGCATCCGCCAGTCTAAAGGCAACGATGGTTGAATGCGACGCTTTCTCGTGAGAGAATTCTTTGTGGTCGTCTGCGTTTGGGCATTACAGAGTTTTAGCAGTCCGTCCGCTCCGTCGTGTACGTGGTTACTGTGTTAACCGGGGCCCGTGTAGGCACTTAGGCATTCGTCGCGGTAGGGGGATTAGTTCCGCGGGCAGGCCTCCTGCCATGTCCGTGCATTCGCCACGGTGTAGTGAGCTTCTTCGTCCTTCCTCTTCGCCCTTCTGCGTGCGCATGCGCAGTCGGGTCCCGGTCATTACGGTAACAACGTGCACGACGGAACAGACGGACTGCTAGAACTTCTCACGCAAAGTCCAAACTCGCACACGATTTGGACTTTAACTCGCTGAGCTTTGAACCTGACTCCCACGGAGTTTGAACTTGTCATCGCAGCGGCTTTGACTTTGACCTTTCACCATTTTATTTCGCACGAAGAAGCCTGCACCTTCAACTACCATCGTCGTTGTACAGACAGTTTCATAATTTTTCTGTCTAATTTTGCACGCCCTTGCTCCCCTCTCCAAATCCATACTGCTGCAGCAGCGTTGGAAAGGCGGAGGTGGTCTGACATCGGCTTCATGACCTGACGGACCCAGGTTTGATTCCGACGACTGGAAGCGTTTTTTTTTTCACTTCGTCCACAATCTTCATCATCGTCGGAGAAAGTTAACTCTCCTTCAATGTGTTTTCGACGCGACGTATGCAATCAGTGAAAGATAGAAAGCTTCGCTTTAGCAAGTTTGTTCTGTCGCAGGCTGTTCTCGAATTCAAGTCAACGCACCCAACGGAGAGCGCCACAGTGCGGCCAAATCCTTCATCACGCCAGATTCTTGGGAGGGAGAACTTGCACATTTCTCTTAACACCCACGTCACGAAGGCAAGTGGCACGACGTCGTTTCGACGCCTTCCTTCTTGACGTAAGCTTTCTAAAAGTTTTCCCGCATTGCATTTTTCCGCGCATTAGGAAGTACACTCTCGTATCTGGAACAAGAAAAACGTAACCGGGACACCTAGGGTGTCCTGGAATGAAGGAAACTCGAAGGACAGGTTTTGGGCTCCGTGCAACCAATGGGACGTTTGTTGATGTTTGGCAAAGAAGATACACGGCCAGCGCTGTGTGGGACAACTGAGGATTCACGTCTGAGTGATGATGATGGATTAAATAGTTTCAGGGCGCATGAGCAATAAAAACTGCGTCGTAAGTCTCTTCTTGCGCACAATTCTTTCCTGCATTGCATTTTGCCAAAAATACTCCAGACATTTCCAAATACCTTCCCCTGCTTCTCTAGCCCTCTGGTAGCCTTTCTTCTGAGGCAGGCAGTCCCCTCCGCCACCTACGAACATTTTTATATTACGCTTCGATTCCCGCTGCAGGTCACCATTGGCCGCGAGGGCCACCACTGGAGAGACCGGCACTGAGATCGTTTTGACGTCACTTGTAGGATCCCCGCTTCTACCTTGCGGCGTAGTTGGCTTGCAGCGCGTGACATTTTTGTTTAGGACGTGCCTTCTGAGTGTATTTTCGTGTTAATGTTCGGCGTTTGAAGTTATCAGTGCGTGAAGCGTAGTTTGAGCTCATCTGGACTTTAGAATCCTGTCAACCGTTGTAGGCTGCCCGTAAACGACTTAAGTATGGTGGTGTAATTGGACGTATGCGATCGTACCCGGATTAAGCCTAAGCTGCGGCTCATTTCCCCGATTGCCATTGTAGGCTACGACGATCGCCGAACTAAATTTCTAGGTTTCACTTGTCGTTCGCAAGAAATGGATGAAGCAGAAAATCATCAAGATTTCACTGTTCGCAGAAACGATCCACACACACGTCTGTCGTGCCTGCCCGCCGGTGGTTCGAACCGACGCAGGTCTCGGCAGCAACGCCTTGTTGCCGCGTTTTAAAATCACACTGGTCGCGGAAAAGGAGTTCCACATTCACGAAAGTGGATTCTAATGTGGAGAAAAATTGTACTAGGTAGTGTCATCAGCTGTTACTTTCAAAGCGATGCTCAAATATCTGCCGCGATCTACGCCGACCTGCCGCGGATGTCGGTCCCAACACTGCCGGCCCGTTCACTCACGGTGCGGCGAGCGGCCGAAGGGTAGCGATACCTGCGCGCAAAAATCGGCCGAGGCCTGGGCAGGTATTTTGATCATCGATCGCTGAAATAGTAGTCACCGCGGATACTAACTTTCACATACGAGAAAGGGGTTCACAGTGTGGTGAAAAGTTGTGTTAGGGACGGTCGTTTGCGACTTTAACGATAGCGGGGATGAAATATCTGCCGCGACGCTAAGGCTAAAGTTCCCAACATCGGACTCCGGGAATCGGAAACCGGCGGCGAGATAACTGTTGAAAAGACCCTCTAAAACTCGCCGCGCGTAAGCGTGTTGCTTCGGGTTACCCTAACTTATTCACCCCCCCCCCAACGCGTGGTTCCCTTTTCTAAAACTCCCCATTACCCCACAACGTGCTTCGCCTCGTACCCAGCCGTGGCTTCTGTGGGCAGTCGTGAGTTCTCGAACGATGCTAGAAAAAGGGGCAGGCTCATTGTAAAGAGACAAAAGCCCGTGTTGCAATTATAAATTTTCACGGTGAGGCCTTCATTAAAAATAAACATAGGCGCATCTAAATCCGCTGAGTGCAGTTGAAAACTCGTGTTAATACCATTCATACATTGCAGATAAGTTGTCGCGAAAAGAAAACATATTAGCAGTACAGAGTACTGTCGTCGTTAAATAAATCAGGGCATAAATATTAAAAAAAAAAACATGGGAGGGCATATAGGCCACTGCTTAAGCGAAATTGAATATCATACCAGCACTTTTAAGCATGTGCGGCGAAGAAATTCGCTCACAATTCCGACGTAGTTATTCAATGCGCGGCAAAAGGCAATGCGCGCAGTACGCGTGCTGAGATCACAACCTAGCGGCCCGTTTCCGCCGCTGCAGCAAGGTCTATTTTCTTTGCACACACAGTCTCGTACATGTCACGTCGCAATAATTTCATAATGGATTAACAGAATTTTTTTCTCGGCACCAATTGTATCGTCCTTGGCGTTAGCTCGCTGTGTACGAGCTGTCGGTGGCGATGGTAGCAACTACCTAGCCGCGGCGGTGTCGCCGGGAAACAAGCGAGTCTCTGATTGCTTGCCCGGATTATGCGGTCTTTAGGCAACTTTTTTCTGTAATTTGCATCAAAACCACGAGGAGGGAGCTCACTGTGGCTACAACAAAAAACGTGCGGTCGCATAAGCACATGAAATGTGTTCTAGCAGACGACAACATAACCCGGCGTCCTACAAGTCACGTCACTCGTAGGTGGCGCCACGGTACGTGCTCGAGGCCAATGCTGCCAGTAGCACTTAGTACGAAGCACTTTTCATGCAAGTCGACGCAGCATAAAGTAGAGGATAAAAATAGGTGAAGACGATTTTCGACAATGTAGGATTTGCATATTCTTCACGCAGATTGGACACGCTTAACCACAGTTTTACTGTGGTCGCGTAACTGAAAAATACCTTCTTTAATTATGTTCGCCAACAAAGTTACGTCGCTTTTTGGTGGCGCAAATTTTGCGAGAAGAAGGAAAAGTAGTATTTGCGGAAATTGGTTCGACACACACTAGAGCTTCTTTGTCGGTCTTGCTCCTCCTTTCTGCCAGTTTTTCTTTTTCGGCTTTATCGGTGTTAATGTATTGGAAGGCCTGAACAGAGCGTGCGTTTATGACGTCAATATTTCGTGTTATTCTTCTATCTCACAGGTAATCTTCGAAGGAAAGCGAGCGATCGGGGTGCGTTTTCTTAAACAGGGTCGGATGCAAACGGTGCGTGCGTCGCGTGAAGTAATCCTTTCAGCAGGCGCCATTGGGTCGGCTCAGCTGCTGCTAGTTGTCCGGAGTGGGCCCCAAGTCCGAGTTGGAACAACTTAAGGTTTGTTTTCACTTAACAAAAGGTAATGATATATACAAATTTTGCCTCGACAGCAATCCAGAGATCCTCCGCAACAAGTAAATTGAAAGACGAAAAATTAGGGCACCAAACTCTCAGAAAATATTTTGTGTTATGCATGGCGATTCTCGAATATTACCTTTATCTGGAATGTGGTGAGTATATTACTGTTAGCTGAAATGCGTAGAAAAGCAGCTGCCACCATCGATCATCACTGCACCAGATACGCCTCTGCGATGTTATAATTCTATAATTCTACGACGTTATAATTCTGAAAAAATAAAAGTTTACTGACGTTACAGGAAGTGCACTTCCTTTCTTCAGAGTACTCTCACTCTGAAGAAAGAAAGCCCTCTTCCTGAAACGTCAGTAAACTCTTTTTTTTAATTTTTAATGTTTTTCTCGTGTGTCTCTGTCTCTACTTACCCTACTTTTTTCGCGCTCTGTGGGAGTTTTTGTGTTTCCACATTATACAAATATATATATATAAGAAATTAGGGGCTCATTGGGGAAATACAGAAAGGCTGGCAGTCTACAAAGCCAAGAAAGGCATAGTGAAATAAGGCTGACATTTTGAAATTTACGTAAGAAAGAAAGAAGACGCGTGTATTGCCTAACACCAGCTAGTCCGGTTAAATCGTCTAACACCGGGTATTGAGCTTCCTTTACATTGCACAAAACAAGAGTTTCATTCGTGTGCTTCACCAATGCAACTCAACCATCCAGCGTTCAGGAATCATGCACTGATTTAACCTCAACAAAGACCATCTCTTTGAAGTAATAAAGGGTGTGCAATTAAGGGATTTTATTTGTCTCTGGTTTCACTTTTTGTAGAGCCACGTGTGCGAATTCAAGTGACGCCGCATGGGTAATCGTTGTGGGTGTCGTTTGCAGCTTCGCTTTCCAATCGCCTTCACAGAGGTGGATTGGCGCGCATTTTTTTCGACAATAACACTGATGCTGAACCACATATGTCTCCTGGACGCAAATATAGAATTTGTTTAATTTTGTTCAGAATGGAGCTATTTTGCTATGAATTAGCATTTTTTATTCATTTGACTATTTAGGCGTAATTGATCACTTCCTTTCACGAACCCTGAGCATGTGTACTCCGCATGTATGCCGCGTCTCTTTTTGTCTGCCCCCTTAGTCACGGGAAATGGGTACGCCGGAGCACGTTACTTTTCGTGCTGTCAGAGCATGAGATTATATTTATAACAATGCTCGTGTCACTTAAATGTAACTGGACCAAACATTGTTGCTATAACATGTACGGAATTTTTGATAACGGAGACACATCTCGACTCCAAGATCAAGCATACTCTGACGCTACTTCAAGATATGCGAGTCCGTATTAGCGCCAACCGGTATTATGATAGTAGAGAGCATAGAGTTACATATATACTATAATAACTAGAGAGAATCTGGCGCTACAGTAAACGCGAACTCCAAGACGGCGCTTACTTTTCGATGGGAACGAAGCGTTATAGTGGAACCGGATTGCGAGGAGTTTAAACATGGCGGCAGCTGTGAGCAATGCGTTTTTATGCCAGAAGACATTACCTGCACGGTTCACTTCTAGAAATAGCTTCGTGCACGAAAAATGTAGTACCTAAAAGTGGTGTTGAACGAAATAACGCGGTGCGTTTAGATGAAAAGCAGACACGAAGTCACGGTGGTTTGCTGCTAAATATAGCAGGACGAGTACGTCTTCAAAGACAATTTGTAAAACTATAAACTATGGCAGTTTGCATTATTAGCAAACGTTTTTGTGGCTAAAAAACCATTTCACCTCTGAAAAGTTATTTAGCCGGCAACCGGGGCATTCACCTAGCTCCCGGTTCAGAGACGGGCGGCCCACGTAGCTGTGTGCCTACGGACCGGCCCGGCTGGCCTGTCTACGCAGTAGAAACCAACATAAACGCTGGTAGAAACGGCATTCACACGAAACGTTTGGCCGTCCCAAATATTTCGCAGTTTGCCTAAGGCTGCAAAAAAAAAAGATCGCTCTGCCACCTAAGCGGCGCCGCAACACCTAATTCTCAGGTAAATTCACCGCCGTCTTTGTGTTTTTGTGTTCGTTCTGCGGGCAATGACTGGTTGACAACTTGCCGGAGTGGCAAGTTTTGTTTCAAGTTCAAGTTCAAGTTTATTGTACCAGAAAGAAATACATCTGCGTGGAAGTATACACGTGGGACCCCTGAACTCAGGAATGAATTGTAGTAGGGGTTCCCTACGATGTTGAGGTATCAATATATTTGAGCATTTATGAACAAAACATCATTCATTCCCTCGTACAGACAATTGTTAACAAGGGCTTGTAGAATAAATGCGTATAAAAAACAATGACAATCATAAAGGAGGAGAAAGGTCATTGGCCAAGGTAAAAAAGGAGGAAGAGCAAAAAAAGAACAAATATAAAAATAAACCATGTTAAAAAGCTAGTATAAGACAATAGCAATAAAAGTGGATCACTGGTTATATGAACACTACTAAGATGGGTAAATCAGTCAAGCAATGTAAACACTTCATCTTTGAGTTGTTTTTTAAATATATAAACTGGTGGTGCTGACGTGATGCTCTCTGATAGTTTGTTCCATAAGCGTGCAGCCGTGAAGGAAAAATAGTTACTTCTTATCTCAGGTACTGCTAATGTGGTTGGGGAAGTGGTTCGAAGGGAGTTATTGTAGAGCGGTGTGTAACTGTAATCGAAGGACCGGTGATAAGATTGCGATTTGTCTTATCCAGAAACATCAGGGCGTGATATTTTATACAAGTGTTTAAATGCATTATATTGAGCATTTGATATGCAAATTTAACTGATTCATATCTATGTATACATAGCATAGCCCGAAGAGCTGTGGTTTGGGCAATTTCGATAGGTGGAAGAGTGGTGCGATAAGTTAATCCATATACACTGACTGCATATGTAATGCAGGAATGTAATAAGCTCGCGTACACTATAATCATAGTTTTAAGGGGTAACACAAGGCGTACCTTACAAAGCATTGGAATTTTTTGGGTAGATTCTACATGCAGTTTCTTTAACATGCTTGTGCCATAGAAGCTTGTTGTCTAAGTTTACGATTAAACCCGCCGCGGTGGCTCAGTGGCTAATGCGTTGCGCTGCTGAGCACGCGGTCACGGGTTCGATTCCCGGCCGCAGGCGGCCCGCTTTTGATGGAGGCGAAAGTCAAAAACGCCCGCGTGTAGTGACGAGTTTCGGGGCACGTTAAAGAAAGATCCCCAGGTGGTCAAAATTGAATCCGGAGCACCTCCCTACGGTGCGCCTCATCGCCTGCGTTGCGTCGGCGTGTTAAACCCTACAATCAATCAATCAAGTTTACGCTTAAGATCATTGGGTGTTTCATGTTTTCGAGGTTAACATTGTTTAGCCGTACGACTGCATCGTTTAATAGAGGGGTGTTGTTAGCTGAAAAGACAACATTTTGTCTTTTTGTAACATTTTCAATACGATGGTTGTTTTTTAACCATTCGGACAATTTGGCTATGACGCCATAAGCTTTTTTGTAGAGGTCCGATCGATTGCTGGCTGTCAGGAAAATGTTAGTGTCATCAGTGTACAAAACACATGGTTCTTCTAAATACACAGGTACATCATTGATATGACACCGAAAAAGAAAAGGGCCTAAAATGTATCCCCTTGGTACACCATTATTTGTATAAATCTTTGGGATGAAGCACCCCTGAAGCATCGTATTGCTCGCAATTCAGCAGGCAATTTTTTATCAGTTCGGGAGGGGTTCCGCTAATGCTGTATTTTTCTATTTTTGGTTAACAATACTTTGGGGCTTATCACTGAAACGCCTTTGTCAAATCTACGAACAAGTCCATAGTTAGTAGCTTGTTTTGAATATTTTGTTGCGTTTTAGCTATGTTAAGTAGAGCCAGCTCTGTTGACTTTCCTTTCATGTCACCGTATTGCTCTTTCGCATATAGTCCGTTCGCAGTAAAAAATTGATCGAAACAAGACAGCATCGCTTTTTTCAGCAACTTTCGACAATGGTGATAAGATTGATATAGGTCGGTAGTTTTATGGTTTCGTTCTGTTTCCTTTTTGAATATCGGTACAATTTTTGACATCTTAAGTCCTCTTGGAAATTCACCAAAGGTGAACATGTCGTTGATAATATGCGCTAAATGTTCACTTAGATGTGTTGAGCGTGTTTTCAGCAGGAGAAACCGAAACGTAATCGTATCCTATTGATGGAGTTGGTTTTAAATTTAAAATAACTGATAAATTTTGTGTGCGTCTACTGGTTGCAGGAAGAAGGATCTGGCACTGCTTATGCCTTTTTTGTGGTCAATCGATACTTCCCCTGACGGAGTCTGTATTAACTTAGAAGTCACTGTGGCAAAATAATTATTAAATGCTTCTGAAACTGCACTACTACTCGTTACTATGCTATCATTGACAACCAGCCTCCTTACGTAGTTCGCCGGGCAGGTTTTGTTTAAGGCGAATTCAATAACCTTCAAGGTTTCACTGCTGTTCCCATTTGCTTGCGGTATTCTCAAGATGGAAATAGTTGCCCGGTTTGGAACATTATTTAGGTGTGTAAGCAACTTATTGTAAACTTTGTACTTGTTCTAGAGAAACTTTATGGGCTACTGCACTGGAGTTTCATGGTACATATCATACTTATGGTTGATCGATTTTAGGAGTGCAGTCGTTACCATGGTTTGCGTTTTACTGAGGCTCTATATTGGGTAACAGTAACTTCGCCACGTTTTATGTTCTCGCGAAAGAGTTTAGAAAACAGTCAAAGTTATCCTGAGTGGATTCTGCTTCATACAGAGGCTGCCAACGTACCGTAGATAGACAACTCAAAATTTTTTCGCGAATGTAAATAGTGCGCGACTTTGCTTCCTTTATTCTATGGTGTGAGTATGCTATTGCAAACACAGGCAGATGATCTGTTATTCCTGACAAAATGTACCTGTTTGTAACGTTCTTAAAGAATAATTTTTAATTATGTGATCAAGTTTACTTTGTTTCTTACTTGATACTGGGGTCGGTGACGTTATTAATTGTTCTAAGCCTTGACTGCTTAGGAGGTGTATACATAAAACTGAATTTAGATTAATCGTTTTGGAAACGTCAATATTAATATCGCCCAAAATAATTTTTTGTGTTGTAGAAAAACGGTAACTGCAGAGTACATTTCCTACTTCAGCTAAAAAGTGTTCTCTTCTATTTTGAGGTGACCTATATATTATTCCTAATGGAGTACATTTGTTTTGGTGGGGAGCTATATCTCGCGATGTATAGTCAGATAGCACCTCGACAAGGGTGATTCACACCATTTAGACGAAATAATTACGTCATTCCTAACAGTATACGGAAGGGAAGAACTGATGTATAGGCCTTTGTCCCCATGTGACGGCTGTGTAGATACTTGATTTAGATGCGAGCGTGACCGACGGGTGACTTCTACCTGATAACCTGGTAAATTATAAGGACAGGGTGTTTTGATTTTATAACCATGTTTCTGAGAGAGCTATGTGAGATGGAATTTGTGATTCAGGCTTGCGCACAAATCATAGAGGGCGTCATATTGCGCTAGCAAGCTGTTGAGTTCAGAGCGCAAAAGTTATAGTTGCGATGATCTTTCATATCTTGTGAACATTTTTCGGGTTGACTAGTTCGTTAGCCACAAGATGTGGCAGCAGGGACATACGACACTGTTTTTTTTTTTCAGGTGATAATACGCAGGTCATCATGCGACGCTATCTTTTATAAACTTTGCTCGTGGGTTCTTTCCGAGCTCTGATGACGCCTTAATCAGTCCATAAGAACTGCCACTGCCTTGCTTTCTTTAGCTTGAGCGCTTCTGAAAACAGTGCCTTGTTCTTTGGAATCAGATGATCATTAAAAATTACTGGAGCCGCTGGAGTACAAATCCGAAGATCATACGACGTCAAAAGAGCCTTGTTGCTTTGTTCTGAAGTCGTTCCTTTTGTCTCGAGAAACAAAGCGGACTATGATGTTTGCTGAGGGCTGTTGTGAGTAGGCACCCTATGAACAACGTCGATATCTGATGGTGTGATGGGGCATTTCACCTTGGATCGAATGTGAGCAATCAGCTGCGGAAGATTTTCATCTTCAACGTATGGCACACCACGTATCTCGACGTTCTTCATACGAGAGTATTGTTGAATTTGGGCTACTTGTTTTGTCATGGACCCGCCGCAGTGGCTCTGTGGTCGCGGGTTCGATTTCCGGCGGCGGCGGCCGCTTTTCTGATGGAGGCGAGAAGCAAAAACTGGCCGTGTGTACGAGATTTCGGAGCGCGTTAAATATCCCCAGGTGGTCAAAATTAATCCGGAGCCCTCCACTACGGCGAGCCTACATCGCCTGCGTTGCGTCGGCGCGTTAAACCCCACAATCAATCAAATCAATGTTTTGTGAGGATGGGTTCAAAGACTTAAGTTCCTCGTTAGTTGTTTTTAGGGCCTTGCTCTCTGCAATTAGGCTGTCACGTTCAGCCTTAATTTTATCGTAATACTTGCTTAAGAAGGTCAAGCTCTTGGTGTCTTCTTGCATTTCTGATTGATAGAAGAGCATTTTTTGTTCGCGAAGGCCAATTCTGCGCAAAGTTCATCGTTTAGTGCAGTGAATTCGGTTTCCATTGTCATATTCAGCAACAGCACCTTTTTATCTAGTTCAGCACAGGTAGGTGGCATTGTGGAATCACTAAGTGAGCGATCGTCAATGACCAGAAGAAGAAAAGCCAAAAAAAAAGAGAAACAACAACGGGTGCTAACCTGTGTACAAGAAACGAATTAATCGCTTGCCGCGTAGTGCAGCAGGCCGCGCGAATCGCTCAAATGGTGATGCGCCTGTTGTGTCGCTGGCTTGAGTAGTTTCGAAGATCTTTAGGTGGCGCATCCCGTAGCTTCTGCGTCACGCATCTTTTAAGGCTACTTAAACCCACAAATTTTGGTCTGTCTGTATGTCTGTTTGTCTGTCTGTCTGTGACTACATTCAGCCACCCGGCCAAAGTGAAACATAATCTGCGCAATAGTCTTATATACTCACAACCAAATATAAACGTCTCTGTCCTGTTTTATGTTCAAGTTTGTCATCCATGTTGAACAAGAACATGATATTACGCAAATATAAGGCCGAAAATTTATACATTAGTGATATCTCCAGTGTTCCTTTAAAAAACAAATTCATGGATGCTTGATTTCTGCGAAATAATTTACTACATCCACTGCAGAATAAAAACTCACTCCGTCGCCTGCTGTCGCCGCGCACTATAGTTTTCTGGGGCATTTTAAGAAATCAAGCGGAAACAGTTACGAAAGGTTCCACTAGATAGGTTTCACGTTCTGCTTGAAACGCACGTGGACTAGGGCAACGCGCCTCTAAAGAAGTTGAAGTAGGGCGCCTCGATTCACGCGCGTCTCCGCCGTACGGCAGCGCTGGCATCGAGGCACCCGGCCTGGAGCAGTGGAACGCGGTTAATTTAGATTGACTTGAGCAAACCCTTCAGCGTGTTTACCTTTGGACGAGCGCGACGCAAGAGGGGCAACATGAGATGTGAGCGGAAAAGCGAAGGGAGGCATTTACTTGGCAAATTGCGACAAAGCCTATCGTCTTTTGTCGACAGTTGCAACGAAAGGAGCAGATACGCCGCATATTTCTAACCACGTGCGGCTTTTTCGGGCGGCGGTCATCACGTTGAGGGGCAGGAAAGGGGGCAGACCAGAGCGGGTGATCTCGGTAGAAGAAGCGAATTAATCGCTTGCCGCGTAGTGCAGCAGGCCGTGCGGATCGCTCAAATGATCATTTTCACGTTATTGAACATTTTCACTCAGCGCGCATGCGACACTGATTTCAACGGCAAACGCATTTCCGAAAGCTTTATCTTAATGAGCCTCATATTACCTACACTAGCAAATGCGAACCACCAAGATAACGGGAGAAAACGAAACTGGCTGCAGGATCCAATCCATAGTACTTTCTGCGAGCCACCGAGCGCCAATCCGAATCAACTTTTACCGATCACGTGCATCGCGGCGGACGATCGCAGCGCCAGATTCCTCTCCAGTTTTTATCGTATGAAACTCTACCGGAAATAGCGATCGCTATGGACCACTAGGCCATCGTTCCGTCTTTCCCTGACGTCGTCTCCAACTACGATGTGGCACCTATAGTAGTTGATGACCAGGCACGAGGACTTAAGCAAGGCAAAATACGGCGCCCTGCTCCTAGACCAGAGATGGTGCGAATACCGCAAGAACGCCTTGACATAATCTCCAAATCTATATAGGCCACCCAAACGTCACGAATTGGCGCACGGACAAACGCCTTGAATAAATCGAGCCCACATATGCACGTGCCCTCAATAAATCACGTTTTCACCAGGCCATGAGAAACAGGAGCGAAACGAGAGGGTGAAACTAGCTCAGTGCGATCTCACCAGCCTCGCAAAAGGTGATTCTGCCCCCCCCCCCCCCGTCCGGTAATAGAGAACGCCCAGAGACTCAACGAGAGTTGTGAGCAAAATAAAACAATCACGGGAAAATTCCTCACGGGGTTAAAAGCCTCAACACTCAGACAATTGCAGATCAGCACATCTGCTACAAGACACTGCGAGCAAGAATGTATCCACCATTCAACAAAACTGTCCCTTCAGCCTTTTAAATGCTGCTAGGCGTTGTCGCCACTTATGATTCAGCAGGCAACTACGTAAATTGGTTTGTTCTATGAGCTACAGCCCGGGCCAGCTCCGCACCGAGCACTTTAGGGGCTGTCCTTGCCGGCGCAGCTCGCTGTAACGCTCGATGTCGAGCAACTGCCGGAACTAGGCGGTGCAACGAGATAACGGTTCCAAATATAGCCCGGCGTACCTTTGTATGGGCGTCCCACAGGGGCTTCGAAAAGCAAGCGGCTTAAATAGTCATAACCATTCAAAACCCGTGAACCGCTGGCGCTTGTCACACATCTCCCCCTTCTTTAGCGCGAAAAAACTGCAGGCACATTTTAGGCAAAATATACGTAATTAACCCGCATCGGTCGCGTTCAGGTAGTTATGAGCACTCGTTGGGTTGGTTTTTGAGATAGTAAGCGAAAAAAAGGGGCAGTGCAACGCCGGCGCGTGCGGAAGGAAATGCAAGCACAAATACAGCAGAATTCCCGCAGGCGCAGTTTCAGGCAGGGGCAGGTGATCAGTGTGAATGCGGGAAATTTGAATTGAATTGGACAAACCTCCGTTTCATTCATCAAGAGAGGAGTGAGACAGGGCGGTGAAGAGCGTGATGGGTGGTAGGAGTGAGCAGATAACGGTGCTACAGCCCATTATGGCGAATCACTGCTCTGCACTTCCGACAGCTTTCACTTGGAGTGGAACTGCTTTAATTTGGTAGCGAAAGCTTTACTACGCTACCTCGGGCAGTCCTCGCGGGGTGGCCAGTTTTTCTCTTCAGAGCTAGAGGTCAAACCACGCCCCCTTCTGCAAGCACCCGGCACGAAGCAGCGGCCCGAAAACGGGGAGAGATTGGCGGCGGGGGAGAGATAGGCTTATTCTTGCATGAAACCAGCGCGATAAACAAAGACGAAGAAAGTGGAACACAAGGACAGCCGCAGGTGTAAAAACTAAAGTTTGCTATCAAGAAAGCTGAACAAAAGACTTAACACCACACATTAAAAACATTGCGCATGAGCAAACAAGTTGACAAACGCCGCGGTGATAAGGCAACTTGAGAAACACCGGCTACAGTCAAGGCGGACCCAGATATGCAATCTCTTTGGGATAAAGGCACACGCTTGCTTGGTGACACACTTGTCTACTCTTTCTGCTATGTGGAACGCTCCCATTATTTCATGGGGCGTTGGTTCACGAAGCTCAAATCAAATTTCAGTGGCAGGAAAATTAGGTTTAGAAGAAAGATGGGATAATGGGGGCCATTTAACGACAGTTCATGCTCTCTCAAACGCACGTTGATACAACTTGTCTTGCACTTCCTTTGTCTTTGTTTAAGTTCGCGTTGGGTTCATCCAAGAATATGGCTTTTCAACTAGCCCAGATGGCAACCCTTCAGCCGAGAGATAGGTGAGGAGGGAACGGAGGAGGGAACGTGAGCGGAACCCATGTTTTACCACCTGGCGGAGGAAGGCGAGAAGGCCGGCGCTGCAGCGATAAGCGCGTGCCGCAAAAGAAGGCCGGGTGCGGCGCAGAGCTGTGGCGTTGGAGGAAGACGAACATCCAACTGTGGTCGCTCGTACAGCGGCGAGGCCTAAACCACGCCGTGAGACAAAAAAATGATGACAAAGCAGTGTATTCATTTCAAACATGCCTTTATATCACTACGAAACTCGACCTCGACCACACCTCGACAATGGGCCTAATCAGCGCAATGCAAATTTCGCTATCAACTAGGGTTAACTAAAGCTAAACCACGGCAATTTTTTTTCTATCTACTCCTCTGACGTCCAATGTTTTTCGTTACAGATTCCGAGTTGTTGCTGACCTGCCAGTAGGCCGCAACCTCCAGGATCACATGCATGTCGGAGGCATTGCGGGGACCGTCAGGCCGGGTGCTGCGATCGACCTTTTGCGGATAAGCACTTTGACTGACTACCTATTTTCTCGATCAGGTAAAGCAACTTGATCAGTCGCATTACCTCTCTTATTATACCAATTAGAATACTACTTGCTTGAATCTGTCTACTGATAATGCGCTGCTTTTTTACAAACAAAATTGTCAACATAGCAAGTGCGAGGAAAACGAAAACATTGTTTGATTTTGATGAGTTTCGCGCGCTTGAAGAAGATCGATTGCAAACTAAAGAAAGTTGTAGTAATTTACGCCTCTGCGCAAAAAAAAAATCTGCGGTAATTCAGAAAATGGTCTACTTATACGTAATATTCGTATGCCGCTTGCCCAGAGTGTGATTTTCTTTGCAGCCCAATTTCTTGGTTTTTCTAAATTCTGTACCACCAATTACCTCCATTTCCGCTATTATAGCGACTACAGGTGTTACTTCAGCAAAATATGCATTTTTGTGGAAATGCAGGGCTACAGGCATCGCCATTTTTGCTATTTTTTCTATTTCTTTTATTTTTGGTTTTCAAAATGCTGTTCTACCAATTATTTACATTTGGGCTATTGCAACGATTATACGTGTTACTTTCCGCCAAATCGAGCATTTTTGTAGAAATGCAGGGCATTACACAGTCCTGGCCGGGAGGGGGGTTCGCGGCAAAGAATTCCAACCACTAAAATTGCCAGCCTGTGGCAAACTACGCCAAGGACGTGACGGCATTACACATGCCCATTATTGCTTAAAGAAACATCAGAAACATCCTAAGCAACCATTGAGTAGCTTTTCCTGCACGCCCATTACTCTAACACATAAGCTTTCCAGTTCTTCAACAGAAGAGCTGTTTAAACTCTTCTTAACCCCGTCAATGAACATGAAAAATGCCAACCAAAAATTGCACGCGCACGTGAGCGCGCGTCTCGTGAGAGCACGCGGAGAAACGTACCCATGTGGGGGATCGGCCAGGAATCGAGTAAAGGAGTACTGACACCAAACGCTGATGCCTATAAAATGATATAATTGGCTTCGGTAGTTTGTACAGATGTCTCACAGAAATTTGTGCAGCGATCCAAGGCCAGAATCGCATCAAAAATTGATTTTAATTGTCCCGGCTGGGAGCTACCACAAAATCGGCAGCACTAACGAAATCGCTATTGGCGTGACGAAACACTGTCAGGCATGCCTGGCCGGTACAGGGTGACGTCATATAGTCGTTTTTGGAACCGGAAACGATAGCCTGCACTGGTGTTGTCGGTGGTCATCGTTACGGCAGGATGCGTGGGGGTACCTCTGTGAGCAATGCTTGTAAACTTTGCACACTTTGCGTGTACGACGTCGTTGCTCTTCTGTTCTTCGCCGGTGCATGGTGTTCCCTTGCACTGGTGCCGAAAACTGCGCGGTGTCTTATCTGAGCGGCGCGTGCGCGTCACCAAGAGGGCCAAAGTTCTGCTATGGTAAGGTCGCGGAATGCGAAGTACTGCTCAGTCTAAGCCGGTCCGAGCAAATCGACGACGACGCCAAGATGCATTATTTTCCACGCGACGACGCGCAACGCGAAACGTGGGCTGAGTTCGTGGGTGGCGGCGGCCGCAAGAACTGTCGCCGAAGCCAGCGAGCAGAATTTGCTTGTTGCACTTCTCGGATGACTCCTACCTGCATAGCCCGAAGTTGACGGAGGAGCTGCAGTGAAAGCGGAGTGGACACGATTCGGCAGTTTTAGAATAAGGGAAGCCGGCGTTGGGGGCCTCCAAGAAGTTAGGGGAACCGAAACGCAACGCGCTCGCGCGGAGAGATTTAGAAGAGGGGCATCCCCACCAGTTCTGCAACTGGTTTACGTTGCTTGGATCAGCTCGGGTGTTGGGAGCATCGTGGCGAATATTTGGTCGCCGCTATCTGTACAACGGCGACTGACCATCCCTAACACAACCTTCCACCACACCTTCATCCCCTTTTTCGCATGTTGAACTTTATTTTGGCGAAATTCCCGTTTGGGGGATCAGTGACCTAATCTGCCACCTGCCGTAGCCTGTTGTGATTCTACCGAGCAGGTGGCGCCATCTTCGGGCAGCCCGCCGCACCGCGATTCCACCTATGCCGGGTCGGACCGCCGAACCTCCGCTGCCCGTCAGCGTACGCTCACCATCGCGGCAAATACCTGATCGCCGCTTTTAAATTCAGCGCTGAAAACAATCCCTAGCACAATGTTTTACCACACTAACATCTACTTTCTCGCATATGAAAACTTCTTTTTCGCGATCATATTGATTGGAAGAGTGGCGACAAGCTGTTCCTATGATGGTCTGTGCTGGTTAGAGCGCAGCGATATTGAAAAACGGACGACGGCGAAGACGTCGCCGGCTTAATCACCTCAGCTGCGGCCAAAAAAAAGTTGTTCTGTCTGTCTGTCTGTCTGTCTGTCTGTCTGTCTGTCTCTCTGTCTGTCTGTTTGTCGGGTGGCAGCGACTCATCCGAGTCTGACGACATGTCGACTGCTCGGGCGAGTGCGGACAATGTGCAATCCCAGTGGACGATGCGGCAAACGTTCCTGACGTCACGGGTTTTTTATTTACGTTAGCACCAGCAGTTCATGCGGCCACAAAACCGTGACGTAACATTGTCCGTGCAGCATTTAAACGGCCATTTGGTGCGCGACGACGAAGTTGAAACTGATTGGAATAAATGCGTTATATAATTCGGCGCTGGCGGCTGACAGCTTTTGGTTCAATTTTTGTAATTACTGGACCGAAAGGTATTCTTTACAGCATAAAAACCGAAAGCGAGAAATTTAGGGTCAGTACTCCTTTAGGCAGTGCTAATGCGCCCGATGCACAAAACTGCGAATTAGAAAACTTAGCATTTGATTTACGAAACGTCATGTAATCACAAAATATTCAGCCAACAGCGTCGCGGACAAAACTACTGTCGTCTTCTCCTGATGTCACTCACTCCGCGTTGCCAGGGGAAAGCACCGGCTCTCATAAAGCTCGGATCTCCGGCTGCAGCACCAGCAGCAGCGGCGGTGGCCTACACCTACATTTTTCATTTACAACAGTTTGAAAATCCTTCCGCTCAGACGCTTAGTGCTAAGCAAGTTAGGACTACTGATCTATCGCCTTCGCTCTCATGTATCGTCATTGACGGCTTTCCCACGATCATCTACGAACTCTAACATTACCAGATTTTCTGAACATCATAACTCCTCCTTCAAAGCACGCACCAATTACGGCAAACAAACGTTTGTTTTTCAGAGCATTGCATTCTGGAACACAAACCGTTGAAATTAAATTGTCTCGTTCCCTAACTCTTTTAGAGATTAAAGAAGCTTTCTTAGAGCTATTCGGTCTGGCACTTAACGCATCGTGGTTGTACCCCTGAACAATCGCACAAAAATCCGGACGCATGCGCTTATTTTGGCTATGTCTTCGCCTGTGATTGAAATTTTTGAACATACGCAATCGAATGCTGCTTCACCTTTGGCGAACTTGCACCAAAACGTTGTTGTAGGTCCGACATGTATTCATCTGACCCTTCGTAGTATCCGTATGTATCATGTAACAAATATTTTTTCAAAAACTCAAACCTTCACTTTGATCTGTACCGCGCACTTGGAGACAGACCAAAGAAATTCGGACCCCCAACAAGGGCGGCTTATCAGAAACGCACCGCTGTTAGGCGAGAATGAAACGCAAGAGAAGAGGAAAGAAAGCGCAGGTCTTCAACGGCGGGAGCGCTTGACGAACTTTGCTGTGGCGAGAGAAGTATATGAAGACCGAAGAGGGCACTGTACCAATACAGATTTAAATTTGACCTTGAGTTTGATATAGTCTTCTGCTTACGCGCGCCATATACATACACAGAGTAAATGGTTCTCAGCGGCTTATATGGCGCTCGTCGACTTCAACTTAGTGAGAAAAAATACACCTCTGCTGTGACATCACGCTTGCACAACTGTGCAAGCGGGCTTTGATTTTGTGTCCGTATACATTATGTCGCGGATACGGTCCGATCGTACCTTCACTTTTGTTTCCTTCTTGTTTGCTCGCGTAAGCCCTACACATACACCAATATCGTAAACGACATTTAATACTTCTGTAATTACAATGCTCCAACAGGACTGGGTACATGTTCTTACCATGGGCTTCTAGCTCCAAGTACACAACATGTTTTTAGGTCACCGTTAGCTAAATTCAGCGATTGGCCATGATGCTGGGTGTGTAGGTTGAAATGACGTTGCGTGGGCTTTGGTTTTTATCGGGGGCCGTAATTCACTCTGCATTTTTTCAAACAGAAAAACAGCGCTAAAGACACGACAAAGCGAATACTAGACACACGCAGCGCTGTGTCTAGTTTCCCCTGTGTCCTGTCTTTAGCGCTGTTTTTCTCTTTAGGCAATATGTACCAACTGGCGCTACGTACCCCTCTTTTACAGGTAATTACTTCTGTTCCCTCACTTTGGTCCTCTACTCGCTATCGGACATGCGTTGGAGCGACGCTTGGTCAAACCAACGGCTTGTGCAGAATTTGCGTGTAATGGCGTATGTATTGCTTTCGAATTCTGAAGGCGTGGGACAGGTGCAAACCGTTTGGAGCATAGTCTCGGACCTCTTGCGCGTACCAGAGCCCCGGCATGAAATTAAGCGAAAAGCTCCTTTATAAAACAAACTGGCGGCGGCGTTTCCTCTCCTGTAAAGTACCATCGCCAAAACAATACCCTTATTGCGGGCTTTTGGCTCTATCTCGGACCCCAAACAAAGCTGAATTTCTTTGTTCAATGTTATTATTGCTAACGACGGTATGATAGCACTGCACTGACCATACCGCCAACGGACGGGGCGACGTTTGTCGGCCACCGTTACTTGCCCCTTTGGAATTCAGTTTGCGTAGACCAAAGTAAAAGCATGGGTATTTGGTTTCTCGTCTTGCTTCAAGGGCTTGTTTTAATTTCCTACTGCTTCAAAACTCTAAACACTATTCACTGGGCCGGCTTTCATGCGTAACTGCGCCGATGCGCAGTAATGGCCTCAAGCGTCGTTTCCGGAATATATATGTGTGCGTGCTAAGATACTATTCACATTTACCAACCAATGGCTATATGAAAATGTGCGGCACGTTGAGACGGTACTGTGAAAAAAAATTGTCGTGGTCCACTGTTGGCTGTACATTGCTAGTCTGCTGCACATAATTCTCAGCACAACAGTTTTTGCAGACCGTCAAAACCATGCCGCAAACCGTCCGGGATATTTTAAAATTTCAGTTAAGACTAACTACAATGGCCAGGGGACATGCATCCGTTGAAAACGGTCGCATATAACCTGCCTGTCTTTCTCTGTTTTCCGCAGGCCCGTTATCTATTCCCGGATCATGCGAAGCCCATGCATTTCTCAGTACCTCATTCGTCAACGCATCGCTTGAGTTTCCCGACGTACAGATTGCATTGCAATCTGCTTCAGCGGCTACAATCTTCTTTGAGTTCTTTGAAATGAACTTTGGCCTGCGGCACGAAGTGAGACCTTGGCCCCTGAGCTTTATTTCACTTGTATACGTAGTATTGAAGTGTTAGTTCTCGTAAAGAAGCCAACTCTGGTTCTTCAGCTAGATCGAGGTTGCGGTACACTCGCATTTTTGTGTTCCTTTTTGTTGCTTTTTTGTTGGCATGTTTCATACTGCATGGACTCAAACTAGAAACCGGCTGAGGCGCACGGCGGCCAAAATGGATTTCAAGTCTCATGTGCACCTTCTTTGTCAGGAGTATGTAAAATATTGATGGACTAAAATCCTCCAGCTTAAAGGCAACATGAGTAGGTAATTGTGGAGGTAACCTCTAAGTAAGCATTGTTGCATAGCTTTCGAACTTCCGGAATCTAATTCATGCATTGCCGCTGAAGTTGGTTTAAAACAGTTAAAATATTTCGCCACGGCATAAAATGCTTATTTCGCGAGCCCAATTTTACCACAAAGAGGGTGCAGGATAATGATGTATGTGTTGTTCTAACATGCATTCTAGTATCTTAGAGTTTAATATTGTTGTTGCACCTTAAGCCCGCATTATATCAGTCTCACCAAAAATACAAAGGATCACTAAATGGTGGTTTATTGTTCTTACAGGTTTACGAGCAATACTACAAACATAAACAGGGACATCATGGCTTTCTAGCATTGCCAATTTTAAACCGGCCAAAGTCGACAGGATACGTCAAGCTTAGGTCCAAAAACCCCTTCAATCGACCGGTGATAGATCCTAACTACCTGTCACATCCCCAGGACGTTGCCATGGCAGTCGAAGGTTAGTGCCACTTATACCATTACTTGGCTGGTTCTTTCCTGTCAGCGAAAACACTCCTGCACTCAGCGCCAATGCTCAGAGTTTAAAACACTTTCGTCGCTTAGCACTAGATTGCCACTCGACTCACTCACGTGCACGCATATTTTCTTTTTTACATTTATTTGTTTGTAATATCCGAACCAATACATTGCTTCTGTAACCTTTATTTCAACCAACGTACGCGGCGATGGTGCCGGGCTACTCAAGCATGAAGTACGACCTAACAGTACAAGATGGGTACGTTGGGACATTACGGGCAGGTGTGACGGCAGTTTTGTTAGGGGTGGTAGACAATGGTGCACTGCGACTGAACCCTAGTGGCAAGCACCTGAGAATTTTTTTGATGAGCTATAACTAGGCACTTCCGTACGAGGCTTGGAATAACCTGATGACCTATCTGGTCCGTGTATTGGTGGCTGCACGTCAACGGGATCCTACAGGTACGACAAAGGAGCGTTGACGCAACCCGTCCTTCATTGAATAAAGCAAGCCTTGGAGCTCAATACGCAGTCATGGCGGCTGCGTCTGAAAGACGTTTTTCTCACAGGGAAGATAAGCACTTGTTCAGCATAAGAGGCACTGACAAACCCACGTGAACCCCATAGCGCTTCCTGACATCTTCATTTAGCACGTTAGTCTGTAGCACATCATCAAAGCCAGAGAGCTTTTATCTTTGAGTGGTACTTTTTGTGGTGCCCGGCTCTGTGTCCCTTCGCCCTGGTAAGAAGGATCTCGTTAGCCCGTCTCGTTAGCCCGCCGGCTCTTGTATAGTGACAGCCGCTGGCAAGACTTGGCGATACCATTTTCAAGTCGTTAGTACGCCACTGGCCGGATTCTCTTTTCAGAAGTACTCCTGTCACCCTGTCGCTGTTGTGACGACGGAAAAAAAGCGCGATCCTCCAGGCTGGAGGTAGTTTTGTGGCCCTTTTTTGTTATATCAGCGGTTGAGTTGTTCAAACTAAATACCCGCCCGCCGACATAGTTCTCAGACACAGCATGACAAAAACAAGTAGGAAGCTGTGGCTGATCATAGACAACGTACCACTGGAGGCTGGAACCAAAACAAGAAAATTAAGATGAAAGCATAAAGGAAACCTTGCTATGACGCCATGACTCGACTGCGTCGTTCAACTAAAATGGCGAGGAATTGGGGGTTTGTCACTGATTACTGATGTGTCTTCATGAGCAGCAAAATGGTACTACTAAATTCAAAAGGCTTCACGGCCTTGAATGGAATGTACTTCTGTGATGATAGTATGGGGGCGAAGCGTCGTTGAGTTGGCGAGAGACGAGTCTAGCACCGCTTACCCTACCAACGGCCCGGAGCAAAATCTCCTGCAGAAGGTATAGGGGCTAATATGACGCCACTGCAATTGTGCCCAGGTTCTGGAGTTGTTTTTCCAGTTCATGTAGGCCACTTTATTGGGCTACAAATTACCCTAGAGGAGGAGACTGGCCCTATATTGATATATTGAATGTTAAGGCGGTATGAGACGACCGTAGATGTGAAGGACGACCACGAGTTCAAGTGGGCAACGCAAGGTGGAAGGCCAAAAGGACAAAAGGAACCCCCGCCTGATCAGGAAGGACATTTGGACCCCACGCCTGAGTGACTCGCAGACAAGGCGCAGCCAAATACGAATCACCTTTTCAACCGTTCTGGATGTCCCGGCACCCGCGCGTTATGGACGCAGGCAGGTAGAAGACTGTGTCACTTGACGTTGTGGTGGCAAGAGCAAGCGCTATCGCATGCCTCCGGCCTTCGTGCAGGGTGCGACCAACTAGCCTCCATTAGAAACTTCGTAATTACTTGAAATTTTACACCAACAGTGCAAATCTCTATTTTCTGAGCACTGACAACGGGTACACGGAATAGAAGGTGTTATGCTGCAGGATAGCAATGCAAACCGGAATATATTTCATTAGAGCAGGAAGAACTTCAAGCAAAATGGGTCAACGTGCTCTCTATCGAACAAAAAGTCTGACTTGCTGCAAATTGTGCGTGGTTTTTCAAAGAAACCCAAGATGAGTAAATGACTGCCTCTGTTGGCCCATAGCTGCCTCCCTTCCGATGACCTTCGTCCAAATTACCAGTACAATGTCTCCAGTTGGAAGCTTGAAAAGTGACAGTAGCTTTTACAGAAAGGTAACAGATGTGTTTGTGGTGGTAGCTACCTTATTTGTAGTGGATGTCATGACAAGTAAATTTAAGGCATGACTACTAACGTAATATCGAAGGTCTGACGAAGTCCCGAAATGCAACATTGAACTGATTGTTGTTGCTCCTTCTCGCGCAGATTTTACTTACTGTGCACACCAACTGCTTCGCTCAAACGCCCGTCCATCTCATGCACTAATTTATGTTTCCAACAGGGGCAAAGCTAGCCATTAGGCTCGTCAATAGCCCGGCGATGCGTGCACAGGGGGCTGAGCTGAGGGATGTACCACTGCAAGAGTGTGCATCCCAAGGTCCTCTGTGGAGTGATTCCTACTTGGAATGCTTGGTACGACACTTAGCACACACCACGTGGCATGCTTGCTGCACATGTCCTATGGGATCGGACGATCATGCTGTCCTCGACCACGAGCTAAGGTGGGCATCAGTCTCGGCCCTGTTTGCTGACTTCGTAAAAAAGGGGCCAGAAACAGCTGGTAACAAAAACAATTTTTAGTATTGCGCAGCCCGCCAGGGAATAGAGTAACGCGCAGCTAACTAACCAGTTTGCAAAATCCAGACGTCACGTCCTGAACGCCGTAGGTGTCTTTTGCGTTTGTAGTAGGGGCTTTACTGTACTGCTAGCGTTCATTTATTCTCCTCAGTCCCCGAGTACACATTTGGGTACCACTGTTTCAAAGGGTGCAACTAGCCATGTTTTAAAATTCTCGCGCTCAAATTCGTAGTGTCGCAAGAGGAAGACCTGCTTTCACTAAATTTACACAGATTGCGCAATATGTGCAGTCATCTTGGAAGAGATACTAAACGAAAATCTAACCTTTGAAATGAAGTGCCGCTTCCATTTATGTGACGGGGAGTCAACAGTCAGATGCCTGATGTGTGATGTTTTTCTACGCTTGCAGAACCGCAACTAATTCCTTGCATTTTACAAAAATTGAGAGCCAGAGTACCCCATTCGGCACCATGAAATTGTGATGCTATAATTTTTTTGTAACTTCTTTTGTAGTTGTTTTTATAGGCCCCGACCCAGAGTACCAAAATGGGTACCATCAAGTTTTCATACTTCTATTTAATTTTCCGCGTTTGTAAGTTTTCGGTGTTGCTTGTATAGGCAAGAAGCCAAATGAAAGAGCGTCCCAAGTGACCTTTTTATTTTCGCATTCTTGGGACTAAAGAGGTTATTGTCTCATGTAATTTCGTTTTGTTATACTTGTTTTTTTTTTGTTTTCTTGTACTAATGTGCAACTTCTTATTTTATTTTGTTATTACGCTGTTCCAACTTTTATGTACTGTCTTCGGGCACGTAATATTGAATAAAGGCCGTGAAATTTAATTAAACGAAATAAAACTGCTTTTCTAGCCTACAGGAGACAGTAATACGGGGCTGCACTGATCAGTCAGCACGAAAAATTTCAAGAGTAATAGTGTGTTTCGGTACGACTATTTGCGTGTTGAATGAAGTTTCTAGAGCTAGAAAGTGCCAAAATTACACGTATGGCGTGTTCGGTAGGCTTAGTGATAAAAATGCCTTGATTTGTGGTATAGAAGTGTTTAAAGATGTTTTCACGTTCCAGACGAATAGTGCGCACAGTGCCTTTGTCACATGTCTCAGGCATTCGTTTCAGTGCATTTATGGAAGAGATTTTTTTCCTACTACTTGGTCTACAGTGCTACCAAGTTCTGTTGAAAAAATATAGTCGCATACCAATCAAAGTAAACCACCACCATAAATCTATATTATGAAAATTACCCCAAACATAAACAGTACACTCTTACCATTACAGAATCTCTTCTGAATTGGTAACGGTGAAGTCTTCACCCCGCCAAGTAGACATAGGCTGACAAACAAAACGTACTGATATTACCCACCCATATTTACGTCTTTTTACAGTATTCAGAGCACACATTTGGCGAGGGTTTCTGTGCACCTTTCTGTGTAGATATAATTTTATACTTTGCTTGCAGCGTTGTGACCTTACATTGGCTGTTTAGAATATGTGTGAACTTTGATATGGTGATTGTGAAAGTTTTGAACCTTGCATGGATGGTCTTTTATCAAGCAATGTAATTAAGGTGACCCTGCAGCATTTACCACCCACTATTCGGAATAACTTTTCCGTAAAGTATATAGCCCCAGTTGTCTTCTCCCGCAGGGATGATAAAAATCCGTTCAGTATCACCGGAGCTACCTAAGATAAACAATTGCACATAATCGTTCCCCCCAAAACTCCACCTTGGACTGCGGGACGAATCCAATGCGGCTCTCTCCTGGAGAAGGGAGCGGCTCGTGCCGTTCTCTTTGGCGGCTTTCGATATATCACGAGGCGTGGATTTTTCTCTTTTTCTACGCGACTTGATATCTGTATCCCGTCTCGTGCGGCACAAAGATGGTAGAAATGGCTGCTCGCAAGCACGCGCCGAGGTAGCAGGTCATTTTTGAAACAATTAACGCTTGTTTGCGAGTGGTCTCGTCGAAAGTAGGGTATTGACTTCGTCGATCACACTACGCGTTCTCTCGAACCACAAAACAAAAGCCAAATTTATACGCGGAACTTCAGGCATAAAAGAGGTTGGTGCACTGCGCCGAAGACGTCGGATCGTCACGGCAAATGCGATAAATAAAACGTGACATTTGCCAGCAACAGCAAATAGAACAGGTAATGCCTGAATGACGTAATAAAGCGGTGCATAATGAGGAGAATTGACGAGAGCCCCCAGTTTGTTTTCGCCCATCTTTGCCAGAGATTCGCAAGGTTACCACTTCCCGTAAACGTGCGATATTTGCCTAAGGTGCTCCTGGCGGTGTGCGCTAAACTTCGTGCAGGTTTATTTTGAATGCTCAAAGTGTGCTGCAGGGTCTCTTTAACTTGTGGTCTTCTTGACGCAGTGGTACGGGGCAGTATATACTAGTTAGTAGCGTAGCAGTGGCTTTAGTAGACGCTGTGTCTGAAATTATATCTTTATTTCTAATCGGCCAATGTTGTAGGTTTTTTCTGCAAATATTCTTTTCCAAAATCTACACCGTTCTTTTTTGAGTTAAAACTGTTTGCAGGCATCAACACGCGTACCTGTCTTATTAGAAAAAAAACGTAGTGTGCCCGTAGTGTCCTCGTAGTGTTCGTATACTTGTTCGACACTCTTAGTTATCATGTACTTTAGGAACTCAACAATCCCCAGAGGTTAGATCTAAAGCGTGGACATAACCCTACATAAGCAGCGAACAAAACGTGAACGAGCCTGTTCGCAGTGGGACAGATATTTTGGCGTCATCTATGTACCACAACGGGGCCGGACAGCAGATGAGAATCCTGTAACTATTCCAACTAGGACCAGTGTTTAAACTTGACATAGTGATACACTCGTTCTAGTGGTCTATTCTCCTGTGTCTTGTTTAGAAATCCCTTTGTATAGAAGAACCATACTCCTTGCGTACATGTCTATGCACTGATGCTGCGACCGAGCCTATGTCTATGCTGCGACCGCGACATGTCTATGCTGCGACCGCACCGAAGACCGCAGAGTGCGCATTAAACCACTGCCATTTGACGTAGCATCGCATTTGTATTCCAGATTTTGCGGAAAATAAATTATATTGGCGACTTGGTTCTTTTGGTAGCAATGCTAATCATTGAGCACTTGCCCGGAAGCAGTAGAAAAGCAAGCGTGGTGGATGCTGGATGTAAAACATACTAATAAGAAGCACGCGAAAGAACGAAGAATCTTCCTAGGTGTTCTTGCCTAAGTGGAAAGTAGATAGTGCGGGACAAAGCTATCGCCGAGGATGAAGCCGTCAAAGAGCCATCAGTTTTTAAAAGGGATATAGGCTCTAATATTGTTACTAATCTGCTCGTAGGCTGAGGGCTTCAGTAACCGGGACGGATATCTGTGCGTAAATATCGAAGTTTTATTCATACTTTTCCATTCATATTTTTCCATGAAGCGTTTCAGTTCACTTTTTATTCATAGAGTCTTAGTGTATCCCACGTTTTTTTTCCTCACTTCTTTTCCCCTCCTAGGTTGTTTATTCAGTTCTCTAGAAATAATTTTAGGTGAACTCTTAAAAGGTACCAGGGAAACAAATGTTGCCCTGTTCCTGTCGAATCTTTATATGCACATTGTTAACTGTACCGTGTAATAATTTGAGAAGCCCTCAGTTGTTAATAATCACGGCAAATTTATTGATGTCTTCTATTGGACGTTGCAGGGTTCGAGGGCTCGAAGCACTGCGAGTCATCGACGCGTCGGTAATGCCGACGATTGTGTCTGGCAATCTGAACGCACCCACAATGATGATCGCCGATAAGGCCGCTGCTATCATCCTGAAGAATAATGCCTAGATAAGAAGCCGGTACTTCAAAATAGGCATTGTTGTTTTTAATTCGCCCCACAAGAACGCTTCATAAAATAAAGTTTCGCGAATGATAACTTGTGCTTTGG
The DNA here is from genome assembly GCA_013339765.2 of Haemaphysalis longicornis. Taxonomy (NCBI): domain Eukaryota; kingdom Metazoa; phylum Arthropoda; class Arachnida; order Ixodida; family Ixodidae; genus Haemaphysalis; species Haemaphysalis longicornis. Next base: position 160,500,351 of record CM023454.1, read on the forward strand.
TCTCCATGCTTCCGCAGTTTATTTTTTGTGAACTTCGGAAGGAGTGTCGGAAATTTGTTTTTGTAGATACTTACGGATCACTGTTTATTCCTTACGAATGAAAAAACTTGTGAAAGATTAGAGTTTATTTCGTTTTTATTTTTAAAATCCGAAATAATAAATTAATCAACATCCAGCGACGAACACACCCTAAAACACCAAACGCATATATACAGAAGCACAACTACCACAGTACTGAACATATACGTTTTTTTTTATTACAAGCTTAGAGCCTATTCCCGCAGCTACAATGTTTAGAAGCTTCCTGCGGTGGATTGAACCTCGCTAATTTGAACTGATGACTATCAGCATTGATAATGCCTTTTCGCTTTTTGCATAAGGATTCGGGACGGCGAGAGGCTTCAGATCGCAGCGTAAAGGCACTGGCCACATGACATTGCGAATTCTTCGAAAAGACAGCACTGTAACTACGTTAGTAAGTTCATACCTCGGTTCGCAAAAGCTCGCCCATATTGCCAGTTTCCAGAAACACTCTACTGCAAAATCGACTCATAGGTTTGAAAAGTACACCACAGCTAAACCTTCACAATTCGAATGTACAATGTTATCAGTATACTTGGACCCTCCTTTCACCTGGTGTCTTAAAGAAGATAAACAAATCCTACCTGGTTACCATCGGCCATTCCTGTGGTTGCCGTTAAGTTCGAATGACTACTGCTGCACATCAGTTGTAATACATTGTCGTCTTAACTTCGGCTCTCAATTTTACTTTACTGAGCCCTATAATTCACCATTCGCCAGATTAAACCGGAATGTCATTAATCTTACCTGCGAGGTTTTTACGGATTACTTTTTTATCGTTTTTTATTCTGTTGATGTTACTTCAAAGGTACACGGCGTTCAGAGTGGCATCTTTTTTTACTACAATAAGAAGTTGATATACAAATCACAAATTGATACTGTTTGCGCTGCGCTCAGGAGATATTCCAGCGTTCTTCTTATTGATACCCAAACGTAACCTGTTTTTGCACTGACCAGGATGGTGTTTCGAACAGCAGGCCTGTAACATGAAATTAAATGTGCACAACTCTATACCGTACCTTTTCTTTAGATTTTAACTCCACTGCCAAATCAGATGACCACAGAAATAGGGTGACGAGATCACCGCCTGAAATATCGCTGGAAGAACGAGTGCTCGAAAAGATGTACGCTTGAAAATGTACACAACATACTTTCCTGTCCAGAAACATTGAAACTGCTGGAAGGGAGAACCAGCGAAGATTGCTTTAAAAGCCATTTTATTGCTTTTGTTTTTTGTTTATTCTACACTATTAGGTTTCGCTGAAACTTACAGTCTCCTTGTCTCAATTTGAATGTTCTTGTCTCAGCTTAGCTTTTGACTACGTCATTTGGCTTTCTAAAAATAATGCTGAGTATACAAATTTTTGTTACGCTTCCCACATAAGTTCAATGTTCTGCAACGATGTTAAACACCTTGATTCCAGTCATAACTGTAGTCGCTCAGTCCTACTTGTTCAACGACAGCAAATATCGAGAAACCATTGTGCAGACTACTCATAACGCGGACTCCTGAAAAAACTGTTGTTACTCAGCTTTATTGCCTGCAAATAAGGGTATAGGTGACTTTACTGTGGCTTGGAGGGGAAGAGGTTTTGGTGGGATATGGGAATATGGGAATAAGGGAATGAGGGGAAGATGGTTCAGATAAAGCTTGTTCACGGCACTCCGAGTGTTGACTTAAGCACGTCAGGTCTGATTACGCCCGTAGGTGCACCAAACGCACGCTGAAAAAATAAGGAACACACTCAGAGATAAAGATGTATCACCCGGATATCAGTAAGGAGACGCACGGCAGCCACAAAAGGACCGCTTCAGGAGGATCATTAAAAATGGCTCATCATCTCCGATCATCACTTTATGCAGACCGGTTTTTCGTCCGAAAATCTGTTTTTACTACAATACTTGTGAGTTGTCTCTGACACACTGGATGTGTTCTGCATATGTCGTTGGCACAACTTATTTTCTTAGAGACAGGTCGCCCACATTTGAGTAGGCTACACATACTCGGGTCAGATGGATGTAAAAATAGTATATTTTAACGCTTCCTCGCGCAGGCGACTCAACGAGGGCTGTGCGACATGTCAATACATATTCACTGGTAACGAAGAATTGTTGTTCAAACGTTACGATGCAAGTGCTCCACTTGAACTAAGAATGACGGGTGGCTGCGGAAATGCCTGGAAATTGAATTGAAGTGCTTGTTATTTAGCTCCCTTACAGCAAGCTTGTTCGCTTGTACAATGCCCCAGACATCAGCAGTTAAACAAGGTGGGGCTGTATCCAGGCGGTCCCCCTGACTGCGAACGCTGGCTCTTTGGGGGATATCACCGCAGCCTCTTATATTTTCATGGCTGAGAATGACTTATTGCAGCCCAGTTAGCCATACCCACCTTCACCATACTGGAGCATTATTTCGAATAAGAAGCAATAGAACTCCCTAATAATAACCAATATTGAATCCTAAACCAGCACACCGAACCTCAACATCACCCCACCGCATTTTCGCATATTTAGTAATCTCTGCCATGCACGTGTGTGTGGGCGGTGGGATGGAAACTCTGCGGGACAAGTAGGCCGTTTTCACAGCAGTCTCTAATAATGCGCTGCAAGATGGACAGGATGAACCTGTGTGCCAACCTTCAGCCGTGCCAGTACTGCAACCGGCACTCTGCTTGCAGCATCTGGTAATATGCTGGTTTTCCTATTACCTTGAGTTCAAGGAACCCTGTTATACGTAAAATTGGAGATGCACCGCGTCATTGAGGTTTAAGAGCTAGTAGGTTATTGACGAAGGCACAGGAGATGATTCCCAACACCTTGGTTGATTTTAAGGTCTGTAAGCCAAAATATGAGGGAAACGCAGATAAAGGCCACATTTTTTTCCACGTTAAAAATAAAGATTTGACTGCAATTGATTTCATATGACGCAATTCCATTTAAAAGTTGAAGTCACTTATAACGCCCTGCATCCACACGCAGAAGGTTATTTTTACATCTCGTAACATTTCCATGCCGTGTTTATTTGTTGGTATCCCGGTAGCCAAATACAAGACGCTATTGGCGTTTGTACACAAGGGCCACGACGGCCTTCGTATAAAAGAGTGCTGAACAGAACAGAACCGCTGGATATATATATATATATATATATATATATATATATATATAATAATATATATATATATATATATATATAACACAGCAAATAGAGTTGGCAGTCAAGAAAACATCGGAAAGCAAAGGTGAGGATGTGGTACGTCAATGAAACAGATAAAGCATTTGCAAAGAAAGAAAAAAAGTGGAGAAAAAATGCCCGCCAGGTGGGATCCGAACCCACGACCTCTAGAATACCGTTCTGATGCGATAACCGCTACGCTACCCGCGGGGCGATTTTCCGGTCCACTTTCTCGAGTATTTATGTTGAAGTATTTTTGTTTCCTGTGCTTGGGGGTGGTAGACAGCGCCACTCGGACTACTGGGGGTGAAGGGGACCTTCTTTTTAACCCCCGGGCCGTGACTCGAGTGTCTACGACATGTCGAGAGTGGTCGACCAGCGTTGAACCCTCTTAAGCTGCCTATAGCACCAAGACTGCCAGAACATAAGCCCTCGCTATGCATGTAGCGAATCAGAATAGGAAATGACGGGCTCGTTGAAAATAACACAGAAATAAGGGTTGGCAGTCAAGAAAAACTAAGAAAGCAAAGGGGAGGATGTGGTAGGTCAATAAAACAGATAAAGAATGTGGAAAGAAAGAAAGAAAGAAAGTGGGGAAAAAATGCCCGCCAGGTGGGATCCGAACCCACGACCTTCAGAATACCGGTCTGGTCCCCCTCACCCCGTGTAGTCCGAGCGGCGCTGGCTACCACCCCAAGCAGAGGAAACAAAAAAACAAACAAAAATACAACTCTTATTTCTGTGTTATTTTCAACCAGTCCCTCAATTCCTATTCTGATTCGCTACATGCATAGCGAGGGCCTCTGTTCTGGCAGTCTTGGTGCCATAGGAAGCTTAAGAGGGTTCAACGCTGGTCGATCACTCTCGGTATGTCGTAGACACTCGAGTCACGGCACGGCCCGAGTCACGGCACGACCTACCACATCCTAACCTTTGCTTTCCGAGGTTTTCTTGACTGCAAACTCATATTTTAAGTGCGAATGCACTTTATAAGCGACCCTGAATTCCGGTGACCGCCGTCCGTCCACATAGCAACAGCTGCGGGTGCGCGCGCTCCTCGTCTTCCTGGCAACGGGGGGAGATGGGCGCGCGCTGCCTGGCCGCTGACATGGCACATACCCACGGGGGGATGGCCAGGAATCTCCTGTCTCCTTGGCAATGGGGGGAGATGGGCGCGCGCTGCCTGGCCGCTGACATGGCACATACCCACGTGGGGATTGGCCAGGAATCGGGCGTGAGAAGGGCTAATGCACCCGCTTAAAGGAGTACTGACACGAAATTTCAAAGCTGAGATCCGCTCTAGCAATTCAAGAACAACGACAACACAAATAGGTGTCTGTGCATGGCACATACACACGTGGGGGATTGGCCAGGAATCGGGCGTGACAAGGGCTAATGCACCCGCTTAAAGGAGTACTGACACGAAATTTCAAAGCTTAGAATCCGCTCTAGCAATCAAGTACAACGACAACACAAATAGGTGTCTGTGAATAAATGCATCTTTCTTTCTTTGTCGTTGTGTGTGTGTGATCTCTCTGTCGAGAACATTACCGAACCGCGCAAATTCAACCCCTGCATTCGTACTTTCACATTCTTCCCCTCGGGGAAATGCAGGGAATTTTTTTGTGTTATTTGAAACGAGCCCATCTTCTATTCTGAGCCGCTACATATATAATTATATATATCAGACTCTATATATATATATATATATATATATATATATATATATATATATATATATATATATATATATATATATATATATATATAGCGAATAGAAAATGGAAAATGAGGGGATCGGTGAATTAGGACAGCATAAGGTATGGCAGTCAAGAAAACCTCGGACAGCAAAGGGTGGAATGCGTTAGGTCATAGAAACGGATGAAGAATTTTGTGAGTCAGAAAGTGCTGAAAAAATGCCCACCGGGTGGTATCCGAACCCACGACCTCCAGATTGCCGGTCTGGTGCGATAACCATTCCGCTACCGGCGGGGCTGTTTCCTCACCACTCTCTCGGGTATTTATGTTAATGTATTTTTGTTTCCTGCACTTGCGGTAGTAGCCAGCGCCACTCGGACTACTAGGGATGAAGGGGACCTTCTTTTAAATGCGGAACATTTCTTAGGCTCGCCTGGTCCTGCGTCGTTGATGGCGGCGCCATCCACACGCTCACTGCGCATGCGCAACTCTCCTCCTTACACCCACAGCTCCGCGATACTACACTATAAAAAAAAGAAATAGTCAGCGGCGCCCGGTCTCGATCCCACGACTCTCTGGCCGCAACGGGAGGTACGAGGTGCTCTTCCCACTACGCTACAAATCCGGGACAGGAGGAAGTGCTACGAACGCGCCTTATGTCCTTGACTCATTCAAACTACGTCAAGAAGCTACTGATACAACGAAGGCACGCGAAGCTGAACGTCAACGGAAACGACGAACTGAAAACTTTAAAGGGGGATGCTGAATTTCCCGTGGGAAAGCTGTGGCGGGAAGCGCCACGCGCCTTGCAGCTCAACCAGCCCCGCCCACAGCGCCTCTTATGCTGATTGTGGCAGGATGCCCCTAGGGATTGGCCAACCAAAGAATCCATCACGAGATAGGTTCGCGTTCAACCACCCTCGTCATCTTCCCGTAGGGGAACCGCCGAAGAAGAAGAAGAACGAGAAGACAAAGCTGCGAAGAGGAGGGCGTGTACATTGCTCTCAGCCGGTGCACCAATGTCAACAACCTTTACCTCACCAAGCTGACGGAGACTACCGATTCTACACAGAGACAACATCGACAAGAACATGATGGACGATTTTCGGCGCCTCGAGAACCACCGCCTACTCACTCGTAACACAACAGCACTTGCGTGCCTTTGCCACCGGTGTGGACCCGGACGCGGAATTCCCTCTGGCGCTAGTAAAAAACCAGATCACTCAACATAACGGCAACACAATGGAACCACACCGAACCGGCACGATGCTTCGCATCCTCATCAGGGTTCCCCACGGGAAGATGGTGTAATTTTGTAACCCCCGGGCCGTGACTCGAGTGTCTACGACATGTCGAGAGTGTCGACGCAGCGGTGAACCCTCTTAAAGCTACCTTGGCACCAGACTGCCATAACAGAGGCCCTCGCTATGCATGTAGCGAATAAGAAAATGGCAAATGAGGGGGCCGGTGATTAAGACAGAATAAGGGTTGCAGTCAAAGAAACCTCGGAAAGCAAGGGGGAATGCGGTTAGGTCATATAAACGGTTGAAGAATTTTTTGAGTCAGAAAGAAAGTGGTGAAAATATGCCCGCTGGGTGGGATCCGAACCCACGACCTCCAGAATGCCGGTCTGGTGCGATAACAACTACGCTACCGGCCGGGCGGTTTCCCCGCCCTGTTTCGGTTATTTATGGTTAATGAGGGTTCAACGCTGGTGACCACTCTCGACATGTCGTAGACACTCGAGTCACGGCCCGGTGGTTAAAAAGAAGGTCCCCTTCACACCGAGTAGTCAGAGTGGCGCTGGCTACCACCCCCAAGTGCCGGAAACAAAAATACATTAACATAAACACCCGAGAGAGTGGTGGGGAAACAGCCCCGCCGGTAGCGTTGTGGTATTGCACCAGACCGGCATTCTGGAGGTCGTGGGATCGGATCCCACACGGCGGGCATTTTTTCACCACTTTCTTTCTGACTAAAAAAATTCTTTATCCATTTCTATGACCTAACGCATTCCTCCCTTTGCTTTCCGAGGTTTTCTTGACTGCCAACCCTTATTCTGTCTTAATTCACCGAGCCCCTCATTTCCCTTTTTCTTATTCGTTACATGCATACCGAGGGCCTCTGTTCTGGCAGTCTTGGTGCCAAAGGTAGCTTAAGAGGGTTCAACGCTGGTCGACCACTTTCAACATGTCGTAGACACTCGAGTCACAGCCTGGGGGTTAAAAAGAAGGTCCCCTTCACCCAGAGTAGTCCCAGTGGCGCAGGCTACCACCCCCAAGTGCAGGAAACAAAAATACCCGACAGAGTGCTGGGGAAACAGCCCCGCCGGTAGCGTAGTAGTTATCGCACCGGAGCGGTATTCTGGAGGTCGTGGGTTCGGATCCCACCCGGCGGGCATTTTTTCACCACTTTTTTTCTGACTCAAAAAATTCTTATCCGTTTCTATGAACTAACGCATTCCCTCTTTTCTTTCCGAGTTCGGACTCAACTCTTATTCAATTTATATATATATATATATATATATATATATATATAAATATACGTATCAGGGTGTCGAACCGAAAGAAATACCGGTTCGGGAGCTTGAACCGGTTCGCGAACTGGTTCTTTGAGTTGAATTATCACATAGACTTGAAAAAAAATATTTAGTGGTTTCAAACTATGGTCAAATCAAAATACAAACAGAAATTCAAAATGAAACTGTTCCCCAAGGGCAGTGGCGCAATTGCAAAGCCAACAATTACAAGATTTTAGAAAAACAGCTGAAGTGGTGACGATTTACTACCTGCTTTCTCGCCCAGACTTCCTGTTGTCTTAGCGACTATTCTAAGCCACCGCGAAGCGATATGATGGTGGGATATATTTTCTGCCCTTTCCTTTTTTGTTGAAATCGCAATCGTCGCTAAGGAATCGCCCATCACTCTAACCTTGAAGCCTTAAATTTATGCCTTTGTACTGGCGCGTTCACATACCAGCGCCTAATACCAACGGCGCGCATTTTTTATATTTATAACAAAATAGAAAAATCCTGCAGCAGGCACATAAAATACTAGCAAATAATTAAATTATTTGGTCACCTTGAATAATTTGTTAGCAGTCACCCAAATATTACCTTGCCTTACCTGAGAACTACAGTTCTTTTAAAGACAAAAGGGGTGGTGTGCAGTGTTTAAACCATGGTAATATTGTAGATCAACAATTTCATAACTAAAACGTGTGTAGTAAGAGCAAATTCAGCCTAACAATAGTTGTCTTCATTACGCCGAATTAAGCGGTGTACCTTTGTTATGAAGCACCAAGCCCGAGCTCGCAGTCTAGTGATTGAAATCGTGAGAGTGAAAAAAGCGCGCAATATACAATAAAACATTATTATAGCGTTTGAATGGTTTTGAAAGAATTGTGATATTGAATGCTAATGCACCACAACCGCTACACGCCACAAAATACGTTCAGTTCCATGAATGAGGCAACTATGAGCTAACCAATCAGGAACGAATATGCCGGTGTTGTTGGCGCTGCCGGGTTCCACCACTGACTGTGAGAGCGGTTTTACTACGATCCGTGATGGTTGGGGGAATAAATCGCATGCACCCTCATTGTCAACAGTATCATCGCCATCATCGTTTGTTTTTTTAGTGCTATGGGCTAATAACAGCCTTGTTACGCCTGTATTAGCACTTACCTTTCTACAGCATTAAGGATAACCCTTACGATGTGCGCAAGCAATGTCCAACGTATTTCATCCTCCAGATTTAGGGGAAGATCCCAATGCGGGCTATGTTTCGGTGAATATAGAATTGGCATCCGCCTAAAATGCGGGCGTACGGCTACAAAGGAAAGCTATACAACTTCCTCGGGAACTTCACACGTCGAACAAATTTGGTCCTTATCCAGGATCTGTAAGGAAATTGTATGTCAAGGTGTTAGTTTTCGCCTGGGGGGGGTGTATTTCACCCTTCTTTTGTGCTGGAGGACTCCCAAGAAATTTCGTTGGGAATAAAAACGACTTGACTTGTTCTAGTTGACGACGTTGCATCTCGTCGTTCGATAGTTCTAACGCCACGCAGGTTGCATACCCACACTGAGATGAGCGTCCACATGAAACTGCGTGCTACTTACATTTTTTCTGCGTTTGCAGCCATAAGGGACGTCAGTTGGCTGAATGGGCCCGTTTGTTAGGGACCGGTGCACTTCTTTACCTTAACCGCTTACACTTCCAAGACCTTTGCACTTGCAAGACTTCTAGGAACCGCTGGAGACGCCACCCTACTGCGACGCGGATTTCTCCCTGAATTTGTTCTCGAAAGATTTCACTTTAAGAGCCGGTATGCAAAGGCTCAAAGAGCAACGTTAAGACTACCGCAAGTGGGAGAAGTCCAAAGCCGTAAATCATTACAAGAAGCTTGACATACAAATATATTACAATCCTAGCCAAGGACCACTTTTTAGACTGCGAAGTTCACAAAAAGAGTCCCGGGCCATCTCCAATAACGTGAAACCTGCGGAGGAGCGAAGCACGCCAAGGCGCCAATAATACACTCATATGTGTATTCTTGGCGCCTTGGCGTTGGGGTAAAACTGTTGGGGGGTAGAGGTATACATCTTTGCTGTAAGTCTCGTGTCTTTGAATCGCAAAGCGTTCTCGCACGAGGCGTTGGAAAACGAGTGTCCAGGTGTGTTCTTTTAAGTGCGCGTTTTTCCCATGGAGATGAAACGTTATAGCACCAGCCGTTGGAAAACGAGTGTTCCGGTGTGTTCCTTTAGTACGCGTTGCGGTCTAGCCCGACGCCTTGGAAAACGAGCGTTCCGGTGTTTTAGTACAGTGACTGCATGATGCTACGACGACGTGAGACGACAACGACATGAGACGCCGACAGCACAAGCACCTAAGGGGTTTCGCCCCTGTAAGTTGTATAGGTTTTGTTTGTAGCGGTATACGGCTGCATTTGCGGATTATGTCTATTTTTTGTGGCAGCAACATACTCCACATTGGGCGTTTCTTATTATTCTGGGCAGGCGAATAAATACGTCGGACGTAGCTTGCGCACATTTTAGATCTTATCGTTCCCAGTCGAAATAGGACCCACGAAGGCAATAGATTGGGCGGAGACCATGGGTGACCTGCCACTGCGGAGATGGTGGCTCACCTCGTACCCCTACCGCAAAAGAAGAGCAACCGAAGAGGTACACACTCTTGTGCCCACATCGCGTCTTTTATGCCAGTGTACCATGGTGCTTAGTGTCTGTCTACACAAGAATACTTTAGCATTTTAGTCTTACTGCACAAGCGATTTTGTCCAAATTTTGTGACGGGTGTTTGATGCATTAAAGAGTGGCTTCGGCTTAAATAAGCTAACCCAGGATATGCAAAGCAAAACCTTCGTTTGACTTGTTTAGTTGTTGGTTTCGCTTGGTGAACATTAGGCTTAGCTGTAATTATTCCACTTAGCTAAAAACCCAACGTTTGCAAGGTAGGAGAGGTGTGCCTAGGTCGGTGGCTGGAAATGACTGTAAATAGGCTTGGATAGACACGCTCCAGTGAAGCAGATCGCCGGGCGATTGACGCCGGGTGGTCTCACGACGCTTGCAGACGGCGGCTCAAAGTTTCCGCTTAGAGAAGCCGGCCCGGCATGGGTCTCTTCCATGGCCAAGCTCAGACTGACTAGGTGAGTGCGGAGCTCCCCTTAGCCGGGTGCGGGGCGAAGCATGTGGTTAGGCGGCGGCCCAGCTGCGCAGAGCGCTCGCGCTAAGCCGCCGCCGGCAGCGGGGGTGGTAGCGGCTAGTGCATGCGGTGGCGGCCGAGCACGGCGCGGTTGTCACGTGATGCATACCAAGGCTACGGCGCAGCTGCGGTCAAATGAACTTCAAAGTGCTGGTGACAGCAAAACTAGGCTTGGGGCAGGTTAGGAAAGCTTTACTTTCAAAATGTGTGGCATCTTTCTTCCTTCTTCAGACACCCTCAAAACTACCACCTAATATTTTGGTAGACATAGTGCAGCTATTCACAAGCATTACACTCATCAACAAAGTAAGAAGGCTATACACAATATCCTTAAATATTTGCTAGTTATCCCAAAATATTGAGAAGTCCCTTTGGTTTCTTTGTAGTGGTGGTCGTGGTAGTAGTTGTGGAACCTGCGGATTCATGTTGAACCTCTTCAGGAGCAGATGGTTCTGGAGCTGAAAAGAAAGCAGTAAACATATTTCTTAAATATTTAAAAAAATCGGCACGCTTACCGATGCCCCTTTTGGTGTTATAACTAGAAATATGTAGCTACTAATTTTAGATACACGTTATTTACCAATTATTTCAGCTTTATTCGCAAAATGCAATTCGTAATCTGTTAGTTTGGAAAGTTCTATGGCTGGTGTTAGTAAGTAGCAGCAAAACTCAGTCTTACATCACACTAAGCCAAGGCAATGACGCTTTTGATAAGAAATATCCAGTAAAAAAACGTTTAGCACCTGGTACACTCTTTACAACGTCATATTCCGCGACGCAGTGTGGGCAAGTGAGACAAGGAAAGCCTAAACTGTCAAGTAAGCCGGACAAATGGTCATATGCGAAAAAAATACATTGCCTGAAATATTCGTGGATATCTATTATTTCACGAAATAGGTGTCTAGTCGTGAGCCCACTTCGGCACAATGATGGCAAAATCTTTTCATAATGTGGGGAATGCGCATTCTAAATCACCAAAACTTGTCGCACAGAAATAAAATGGCAATTTTTATCCGACCTGGTCAAAGCTCATCGTAAAATTAAGCTTTCCGCTGTCATTCGCAATGCAACGCCGCCTGTATAATCATTGCCTAACGCGTGAGCGCAAAATGGCCAAGCAGCCCCTCTTCTGCTGCTCTTCCTACCCTTTCCCGCTCTGTAGCCTTCCTGCGTGCTTTCATGTCCGCCGGCCAGCGCCGCTTCTCGGAGACTATGCAAAATTGTTGAAAGTTTGTTTAGCGTTCCCCAGGTGGCGCTCCTACGCCCTTCTCGTTTTTCACAATGCCCGTCTGTCTTGGTCTGTCGCTGATGAAACCGCCTTTGCCACGGAGCAAAATCACTTGTGCTGCCGCAGGCTGATGCCGGCTTTGCACGTTTATCTACTTGGATGACGGGACCCGAAATTTTCTGAGTGGGGCATCCCCCTCTGTCCCCTCCGCATTTCGGTCTTGTTTTGTCCCTGCTGTTCGCACTCCACATCGGTACGCTCTATTGAAATTGAGAACTGTACTGTAGAAGCGCCCGGACAATGTGGCAGACCCCTCAGCTGCTTATCCTTTTGTTTTCTGTAATCTTTTAAAATTTACAAGCGCCTGATAATTATGGAAAATAATGGTAGAAGTGAGCACCGGAACAAAAAATGGGACCGCAATTTTTTCCTCCCTAAATTCTCTAGGGAGACAAATATCAGTAAAATAATGGCTGCACCATCCGAAGATATCGTTTTTCTGTTCGCTATTTATCTACCCGACAGTTAATATATTCTTACACTCTTTTAGTTGCGCCTCCGTCAGTTAAATTAGGAAAAATGTAGCAAGTATAAAGCGAGCGACAAGTTGGAGGACATCCCAAGTGCGCCCCAGAACTAGCGCCCTTCGCGGGTAAGACGTGAGCGAAACGGCTCTTGAAACCCAACAGCCAAGCTGACAGAAACACGTCGTAAAAGTGGGTGCAGCGCTCGCGACTCGCGGGCAGTGACGTAAGGCGAGATGTCCGCCGGCGCGCGCCACATACCGGATGAGTGCTTGAACTAAGCGTCCCTACCCTTCCCATTGAAAAGCGCGCGAGGCGTTATAGGGAATGTTTATACAGGCTGCATTGCGTAATAATTAATATTAACGCCTGAATACGCTTTATGAGCATAAGAAAAAACAGTTGTCCTCTTAGGTGCACTGGCTATCAAGAATGGCTGCACAGTCGCTTAGTAAGCGGTGGGAGACCGTGCAACTCAGCTCCCACCCGGACGATCAGTTCTGGGCCGCCCAGCTTGCTAAGGACACTGCCAGAGTCCAAAGGCTCACGGCAGGCGAATAAGCATCACAGTTGAAAACTCAACTAAGTAAAGTTTATTCTCTCTCTCTCTCTCTCTCTCTCTCTCTCTATATATATATATATATATATATATATATATATAATATATTAATATATATATATATATATAATATATATCAATATATATATATATATATATATATAATATAATATAATATATATATATTAGAGAAAGGTTCACCGATGAGTGCCGATGATGTCAGGGGACCGTTTATTCCAGTGACATCGATAAGTAATGTATATATGAGTATATCCCCGTATTTAATAAATATATAATATGTATTTACTACATAATGAGCCGACCAAGTGCTAAGCATTTTTCGAATACTTGTGGGGCTATGTACAGATGAACGAAAATGTTATATGGCAGTCCATTCACACGTTACAAGACACATGCATCCACACTGGGAATTTGTCGCTTCGTACACGTACAGAACCATCAGAGAAACTCCACACAAATGTAGCTAGCAAATTTCTTCGGACACTTAAGTCTCCTTTGCTTTGAAGGTGAACGCCAGGCGTAATGTTGTGGCAAGCCTGGTTCCAACGCTACGACACAGCAGCCGCTCCAAATTCATTTTTATTCCCAATATACTGTCATTATTATCACCGTAATATTCTTCATCATCATCACCATCATCAAGCTACTCATGCTCACTGCAGGACGAAAGCCTCTCCCATTAACCTTCCACCACTCCTCTCCTGCGCTTCTCGAGTCCACACTTTACCACCGAAGTTCCTTGTTTCTTTATTCCGCCGGTTTATTGGCCTTCTCCCTCTTTTTAGACGCATCTTCGGTATGCGCTCTGTTATCCTAATTGTCCACCCGTTGTTGGTTCGTCTCATTTCATGACCAGCCCAAGCCAATTTCTTTTTCTTTATCTGAACTATGTTACTTTCTACTCGAGTTTGTTCTCTGATACAGGTACCTCATTTCCAGTCCCCGAGTGTTTCTCCTAATATTATTCGTCCCGAGGCATGTGAGCAGACCAATCTTGGTTTCCAGTTGTTTAGTAAGGCGCCAAGATTCATGTCCGTATGTCATACTCCACCTTAATCTGTGTTCTTTCCCCTTAATCTACCTTATTCACCAGTCTTAGGCCACACCAATACAACCTAACCCGTCTTGATGCCCCTTAGTACACATCATTTCAACTTAATCAAACTTTATTACAAATATAATCAATCAGTAACAAATTATCAACCTACTATCCCATCTCAACTTATCTAATTCGCTTATGTCACCCTAAATCCCATCAGTAATCATAGCTATCAATCACTAATCAATAAGCAATTTAGGAAAACCTTATTCCTTTTCTGGCCTTTCTTTGGTATTCAAGGCCATTCAAGGTCGATTTTCAATTATTCAATACACACAAACCTTTCGCCTTATTAAGTACGCGGAACTTGTGGCTTCCCATAGCTGAAAAAAGCACGGAGCCGGGTCCGCTTCCTACACACCCTGTCATGAATGTACCTTCAAGAAGATACTCCCGACTCAGAGTAAAGGGAAGGTGTAAAGCCCTACCTAGAATATCGAGGACGGACGAGAGGAGCCCTTTTGGTTTCTTTGTTGTAGTAGTTGAGGTAGTTCCAGAGTCAGACTGTGGCTGGGGTCCAAGTGGTGCTGAAAAAAAAAAGATGTAATATTGTGGGAGAAAAGTTTTCTAATATCGAAACGTTCTACCCCCGTTTGCCTCTCCGACCTCCGCCATATCTTCACTTTGTAAGACTGAACCAAGTTACCTGCGACTGTTGGCAGTGAGGGCTGCCCTCTTCCAAGGTTTCCTGCTACTTAAACGTTTTCACCGTCTTCTATATCCCTGTTTCATTGTGCCTTTCAGAGTCTACGTCTCTGCGTTCGTGCATGTCTCAAAATTGCGTGTTTCATTTTACGATGTGTGGCCGATTACCTTGCCTTGAGTCTCCGGCAACCGCAAAACAACACAATCAATGTTATGTAAATTATTGTTTTGAATAAATCAAATGATGTTTTTTTTATATTCATTTCCAATTAGGACATCGTTGCTTCACCTCATGGGCTTCTTTTTAACTCTCAACAAACCCTTGCTATATGTAATGAGCATATTTATAACAAAAAAAATTTGGTGCGGAATAATACAGCAGTCAGGAGAGATGAGGACGGTAGAAAAAACGGTACTGCGTCATTGTCTCCACTGAGTGCTGCTTTTCTCTCGCTGACAGCTTTTGTGAAGAATAAGACACTTAGCACAACACCAATGGTTACAAGGAATACTGTGATTAGGTCAACTATCCGACCGACGCCTCTTCCATTGACTTCCAAGTGCTCAGACCGTGTTTCATTCGAACACATTCTGGGTACTAAATGTACATCAAAGACGGGGGTTTATGTTGCTCAGTACTTTTCTCCTGGGTCATTTTTGTTGCCACTCTGCGTCTAGAGTAGTGCGCGTCTTTTTAGCACTGTAAATTGCATGTTCCGCCATTCTTTACTTGTTTGCCTAAATTTAGCTAAGCTGGCATCTACCAGCTTTTCAAGCAGAAGCAATCCCACTCCACGTTCCTTAATTTCGAGGATGTAAGAAAGCCGTAGCTACGGTGACCCCGCGGATTGCTAAGCAATCGACTGCCGGGGATGGGGGGAGTAGAATACCAATATCAACGGCCTGAGATGATGCATAAGATTAAGCTTCCGAGAATAAGGTTGAGCTTCAGGTTTAACTTTCCTCAAATGGTGCCCACAGCTGGCCTCCTGAGAAACTCGATGTACATTCAGAGATCGTTACGATTAGGGCAAGGAACAGAAAACGTTAACCCTAGATATACGGCTAGATGGGGCGATTGACGAAAGCTCTTAGCCAGTGCAACCAAGGGAAGAGGAGACAAAACTAAAAGGGTTATGAGGGGCTACCAGCCGCCATATGCCACATACGCGTATATGTCCTCCACCAATTCCTTTCCACTCGCCAACACTGGTCCACAGAAGTGAGGTGGTTTGGACAACTTTCTGCCGTAGCAAATCAGCTCGTTTATATTAGTCAGTCGTATTAGTCAGTCAATAAGTTGTAAAGAGCATCCGAGGAAAGGCAGAGACGGCACCGGAAGTCTTTTTGCAACGGATGCCTTACTCCGTCTGAGTACATGGCTCGCCGTCTTCCAAGGTCAGCACGATGGACAATGATGATGCCGGAGCACACGCGATAGGACAGGCGTTTAATTGGTGATGGTAATAATGCGACTAAAAATATTTCAGTTAATGAATCAAATAGTGCTTTAATCTATCGATCCTTTATGGCATAACCCATCGGTGCATAGGCCCCAATAAATATGTGGGAATACCATGGGTCCCCTGTATGATATCTCAAGCATAGAAAATGTTTGCCAAGTGAGTAGCACATATGCACGGTGATGTATTGGATGACGCTTTATACGCAGAAATATATGTTGCGTCAAGCGATATTGTTTCGGTGGCGCTGCCAAGTGCTCACAGTTTTTCCCTATATTGTTATCCTAGTTTCCTATCGCCAGGCAATGTGTCATTTTTCACCTGTCTAAAGTACGCCATTACAAATAATGACATATGTAAATGTAACCTACCAGCAGAAATTTCCGACCACTATTTACAGGACTGCCCAATAACAAACCACACAGAACAACTTCTTATATCCATAGAAATTATCTCGTCAGAAGGAAACCAGAGCTAATAAAACATACAAAAACATTCAAATTTTAGAAGAAATGACAATAGTAATTAACGCTAGTATTCAACAATACTAATCTCTCAAATATTTTGTCACAATTTCACACACAGGCAGAAACAGTCAGTGGAAAATGACACGATAATAACTTTTAGATACTTTTGTATTTATCTTTGCTCTGTAGTGAGTCATTTTCTGCGTAATAATTTTTTATTACCTTTTTACATTTTTTATCTTTAATCCAAACATCCATTTTCAATGTATTTAATTTATCCATTATACCTCGCTGGGACGGGAAGGGTAGCAGTTCATGAGCTCGTTTAATAAAGTACCGTCTGCGATTTTTTTCATAATGACGAAGTTTCTGTCTCAATAAATTCACGGCGGAAGTACACCTGGGAAATAAACAATTATTTTTATAAACACTACGAAAAATGTAGTGCACATTGAGGCGTCTTCTCACAAGTGCGAGAAAATAGAATTAAACAGGACCGCCACGCTATCCAAGATACCACTGCGTCCGAAGGTGCGGTTTTTGCAGCAAGTATATAGGCCCTCTCTCACTTATTTTGACCCGGTGCTGTTAGTTTTGTAGAATTGTTTATGGACAGAGGTGACATACCTTAAAATACTTTTTAAAAGAATCACAAGATTTTAAATGAATCACAAAGAGCACAAGATTGCGGACTAGGAATTCTGCAGTTTTGGGCTATTTCTCTGCCGCTCGGCAGCCCGAAGTACTATGTGCTGTATTCTTCATTACTTCTTTTATAACTATACGAAATCTCAGATTCAAACGGCACTTTGTCGGGCTGATGCCGGGAAATAACATAAAATTGCCATTTTCCTGGTCCGTAAACTTTTGATCGTGGCTGTACGTCTTATTTGTTCCCTCGTTTGGATGAGCATGTTTAACTTCATAAGATAGAATACAGTTCCAGATTCAATATTTGAAGGTGTTCTCTTCAGATACGATTATGTGCTTTGCAGATCTGAAGTGGCTGATCATTTCCAATTTAATTTTATCCCTGATTTTTTAAGGTCAGGCTTTCTCATCGAAACCATTTCCTACACTGGCTGTAAATACTTGCGCCGCCTTCCTGATACGCGTCCTCTATAATAGGGTTCTCATGTTTATTATTATAACTCACTGTTTCCCGGAAGAACAATACGTCAATTTTCTTACTTAGTGATTTGTCCTTGGAATAGGGCCGCCACTTTATCTGAATCGACTACTCATTCGAAATTATCATATGGCGTACGCAGATCATCTTTATTTTCCAGTATTTTTTACCTTACTTTTATCTAGTCGTGAATAAAATTTCGTAAACACGGACTGTTTAGTTGACAGAACTCAGTGGTGCTTCTAAAGCGTTTGGCAACAGCCTCAGGAAGAAATATGTATGAAGAAAACAGTGGACTGAATTTGTATTTGGAAATTTCGATTGCACGAGTTTTTCTGGAGGCTTGAATGAGGGTAAAATTTTCTCACCATAAAGCTGCCCCTAAACTCGTTATGTATTCGAAGGCTACCTTTGTATTCGCTTGGACTCACCAGCTGAATTTAATATTTGGAATCTTTTTTACGCAATATACAGTCCACCTTTTAGCCGATCAACAGTTACTCTGTCACTTTCTGTAACTCTTTACTTTTATCGTTTTGGTCTTTTGTCACTTCTCGGTCGGCGGATCCCGATGATCAGCTGCCGTGCAAGTCCTGTTTGAACTGTTTTCTGGCCTACCGTTGCCATCATATAACCCTGCATGGAATATTTCCGCGACTTTTACGGGCAAAACAATCCTGTGGATCTTCCAACTTACACCGGTAGGTACTCATACTGCATGGTTAAATAACTGCAACTCCGTTCTTGCTGTTTTTATATGCCGCGTACACGTTTCTAGAAATCTCAATGTTATGAACAAAATTGGGATATACAAGGATGCCTTAAATAAAAATAAATAATTTCTTCTCACGTCATTCAAACCAGATCCTATGCTATATTTGACTTACATCATTGTGTAATTTAAAATATACATGCCTCAAGAAACATTGAATACAATAAAACCTGTGCCTAACCAGGCTTTCTTGTCGCAATACACTTTTGTAACAGTGAACTTGCGTCACCGAAATGTGTCGTTATAACGAATTAATTTGTTGCAGCTCAATAATTTCTTCAAAAATACGCATTTGAGGCGCTAAACAGCGGAAACCAGAAGGAACGCGCAGACACAGACAAGGCGCTAGTTCCAACTAAACTTTATTCGTGAAAAAGCCTAGGTTAATTACACTGTTCTGACGTCATGAAAACGTCACACCAACAACGTGTGCAAACCTAAACGTGTCCATCTAAAAACTGGAGTTCTTTGAGTGATAATATGGCGAACGGTGTACTGATGCACGTGTTTCCCGCCTTGTGAATGAACCACGCCTCTACAATCTCTCTTTCTTGCCTATCTCTGACCCATTTTAAAAACGTGGCCTATTTGAAGAGCGGAATGCAGTTTGTATCCTGCAGAGTGCACCTTTTGCAGTGCTCAGCCATGTGGCCCCAAGCGTTGTTCTTCCCTGCCTAACAGTGCTCGCGCGCTCAGTCGTTGAAACATCTGCCTGTTTGGCCAATATAGCACTTGTTACAACTCATGGGAAACTCGTAGACAACTCCCACGGTGCATTCTGTGTATAATTCGCCGTTCTTCTTGGAGCACGATTGCCGCTTTCTTTACGTCATCATAGCGCAAACCTTCGCCAATTTGCAGCTCGCGCTAAATACCGCATTGCCATAGTACCATTGAGCATGTTTTTTGATGTTATGCGAGATCCTGTGCCAAAACCAATGGCAATAACAAAAATAATAGAAAAAAACGAAAGTTAACGTTATCCCGTTTGGCACAGGATCTCGCATAACCTCAAAAAGGTTGCTCAAAGGCACGATGTCAATGCGGTGTCTAGCGCGACCTGCGAATTGGTGAAGGTTTGCCCTATGACGACGCAAAGGAAACGGCAATCGTGCTCCAGGAAGCATGGCGAATTATACACAGAATGCACCATGGGAGTTGTTTACGAGATTCCCATGAGTTGTAACAAGTGTTATACTGGCCAAACAGGTAGATGTTTCAACGACAGAACGCGCTAGCACTGTTAGGCAGTAAAGAACAACGCTTGGGGCCACATGGCTGAGCACGGCAAAAGGTGCACTGTGCAGGATACAAACTGCACTCCGCCCTTCAAACAGGCCACGTTTATAAAATGGGTCAGAGATAGGCAAGAAAGAGAGATTGTAAAGGCGTACTTCATTCACAAGGTGGGGAACACGTGCATCAGTACACCGTGGATCGCATTATCACTCAAGGAACTCCAGTCTTTGGATGGGCACGTGTAGGTTTGCAAACGTTGTTGGTGTGACGTTTTCATGACGTCAGAACAGTGTATTCAGCCTAGGGTTTCTCACTACTAAAGTTTAGTTGGAAGTGGCGCCTTGTCTGTGTCTGCGTGTTTCTTCTGGTACCGGTTGTTTAGCGCTCAAAATATTCAGTATTTTCAACCAACTAGCCCTGAACAGGCTTTTGTTGCATACTCTAAGCAATACGCCTTACGTGGAATTGCTTTAACCGCTAAATTCTGTTTCTTGGTGATGGTTGTTTTTATCAATTGACAGGAACGACAAAAATCGACGAAGACTGGCGACAACTCTGGCTATTGCGGTGATGCTTCAAAGAACGTTCATAGTAGGGGCGCTCACTCTCAGTCTTTAGGTTCACTGTAAAGAAACAATTCCTTCGTAATACAGTGCACGTAATAAATATTTCGTCTTATTTAGGCGCCAGGATCAATACACCCTCTGCACTTCTTTCTATTCTTACGGAGGATATCCAGAACTGAGGATAGCAGCCCTTTTGGTTTAGGAGTAGTTGTTGTAGTGGTTGTAGAAGTAGTTTGAGATTCAGTGATTGTTTCAGTCTCTGGCTCTGCCACAGTCGTATCGTCAGATGAACCTGTGTCTGGAGCTGAAAGGAAAAACGAGGCAACAGTGCCTGAATGTTGGAAGTTGCTGAATTTATGTCACTCCTGGGAGTTCCGTAACAATGATAATTTTGACGAGTCAAAAAGGATATAATAGCAAACTCAAAGGAGAACGTTGTATATGTGTATGAAATTGCGCGCCAGGTTCAAAACCAAAGTTGTGTTGCCGTTGTCAGGTCGAATAGAAGTCAACGTTTGGCATTTCTAAATAAACACATCGGTTTTCCTTTCGCTACCGTCATTTGTTTTTACTGTGATTTTGCGCAGGTCGGACATTCACCGTGGCTATTCATTCGCCGCTGAGAGTACCTAGCCATCTCAACAGCAGCACTGCCAAAGAAGGTCACGGCAGATCCGGTGAACACGAATGAAGCAGTTCTTCACTTTCGTAGAAGATACCCAGCGTACATTCACAGCAATTTAAAAACATTCATTTTCTAGTTTCACAATATAAGTGCCGCACACGAAACTTTATCTATTTTTGCTATACAATAAATATAGTGTAAGCATTTAGGCTGTCAGCTTTGTCAAGCTTCACTGAAAAAAGACGATTCGCTTTCTTGGGCTACCCAACCGCGAAAATTTTGGTCTCTTTTTCTATCCGCCTTTCTGCCGGCCCCAATCTTCATGCCCGCGGCCAAACACTGAAACAATGGTTCACAATAACGTACATAAAGATAGAACCGACCCGAAGTGATAAATCCGTTCTCATGGGCCATACGTTTTTGCTTTATTTAGCACCAAAGAAACCTTAGGATTGCTTAAACAAAGACGTGAGTACACAACCGAAAGAAGCAGTGTTCATTTAATTAGGAAAAGATTTGGGATTGCTTTCTACGATAGCAAATGACGACACCAAGCTGAAAGCCAAGCTGAAAGGCATTACCTATTGAAGGAGCGAGAGCAGAGGGGAAGAACCTCACGGTTGAGAGGCAAGAGTGGAGATCGTGTTACGTTGCTGGGCTTCCAAAATACTACTGTCTTTTGACGACCCTTGCAGCTGAGCAAGCAAATACGGCCAATGTGTTCAACCTTACATGTATCACCATTATTTGTCTCATGAGGCGATGCTCCGTCGAGTCTATCTGTTTGTCTAGATCCCCATCGCATGTGCCGAGGGACGCCCTGATGTGTGCTTACCGAATAAAAACTTCTGCATTCAAGCAGTGTACAAACATCTAAGCCCTTACTGTGTGTGCGTGCGCGTGTGGGCAGGCATTTTACAAGCTAAAACACAAGCAGGGCATCAGGGATGGGGTTGGCCGTTTGTACATTAGAAATCAGAAGGTTGAAACGTTTAAAAACAAGAAGAAAAACCTTAAGTAGGATCTCAACACTCAAAGGTTTAGTTATTTCTCAAATTGTTCAAACCAACCACTGAGGCTATCAGGGCAGATGTGTTGGCCGCTATATTGTGAAGTATTTATACGAATATTGCTGTACCTGTGGCAGTAGCCAACATCGCCCTGACTGGTAGGGAGGAGGTACATTTGTTTTCAACAACAGGGCCATTTCTAGGTGCACTACCTGCCAGCAGCAGTCGATAAGTGGATGAGATCAAAACTCCCTGATGCAATACGCGCTCCCCCCCCCCTTCTTTCTGAATCAAGACCTTCCCTATGAAGTACCTTCTGGTATGTCCAGATTTTGGTCTCATTAAAGAATCAGCAAAAAGAGAGCGAATAGTTGAAAACGGCAAAGAGGTAATAGGGTAGTAGCCCGCTGTCTTTTCTTGTGTAGATAGGGAGCTATATGCTCTAAAATGGAATTTTCAGAACAGCATTGAGGCTGAGGGGAACGTGTTCCAAGAGCATTGTGATACGCCTGCAATAACTGACCAAAAGAATCAGACTTGTGCGTGCATACACACAAGAAACAGACACGCGCGCACACGCGATAAATCATGCAAACATGCGCATTCGTACAGACGCGCAGCACACACGCACGTACGCTCATTCCTACACAAGCACAATCAAACATTCAAAGGTACGCAGCAGTCTGGAACGCCAAAGGCGCGAAGAGAAATAGGTTCACTAATTCTATGTTGTCTGAAGATTGAATTTAGGTTTTTCGTTCATTTAGGAAGGAAAGTGAAGGAAAAACAAGAGTCTTGCATGGGGTGCAATGCACCGCCTTGCTATGAAATTCCGTGCGCCTTAAAAAATCGGCTAATTAGACAATTGTGGTCTACACCACTTTTTGGGTATTTATGCTTAGTACAACGCTATTTTACCTTTGAGGATAGCAGTGGGTAACGCCGCCCCTACTCGTATTGCAGTCGCTCCACCGAGGTGTCAAAAATGCTCACCTTCCCCCCGTTTCATTGCTCAAGCGCTGCTGTCTACATGAAACACCACAATTCTTACCAGTATAGCCAAATCTGTAGCTACCTCGCAGCAAGTATACCACGTTTGTTTCTGGTGTTGGAAACCGTAATTATTGATATCAAAGAAAACGTACATACAAAACCTCCATGACGCTTCCTTTGGTTCGGGTCCCTCCCGGTATGTTTTTCGGCTTGTTCCTTTCTAGCTTTCATACATTTAACAAACTATGGCTGTTTCAAGACAAATAAATGACTAACCCCTTTATGCTCTTCGCCATCCTTATCCTTCTTTACTACTGGCTCTTTTTCGTTCTGCATTTAATACTCCCCGCTTTTCCTAGTCTAATTCGATATTATATAAATAATATATATATATATATATATATATATATACATATATATATATTATATAAATATATATATATATATATATATATATATATATATATATATATATATAGACATATGGGTTTGCACTCAAGAAAACCACGGAAAGCAAAGGGGAGGATATGGTTGGTCATAGACCCAAAGAATTTGGAAAGGCAGAAAGTGGAGAAAAATGCCTACAAGGTGGGATACGAACCCACAACCTCCCGAATCTCGGTTAGTTGGTAGTTGTTTCGAGTAAAAAGCACCTAGGTGACTATCCTTTCTCGCTGAAGTTAAAATTTTCGAAACATCGCACCGTGTTTTGTACTGACGTCAGCACCATCGCATCTGAGGCAGAGCAGAGTTGATAAAGAGGCAGGCAAGTTCAGACTTACTCTAGGCACGTGTCTCCTTCTTTCTAGGTCCAAAAACTCGTTTGTTGCACACAGCTCTGTTTGCGCAACCACCGTGCACGCTAAATGCTTCAATCGCAGCGATAAATACCAACAATCGTGACAATACGTATCGTACCATCTGGTTGGCTTCGACAGTCGAGATATTGAACGAAATCAAGAAGGGGAGCGTGTTGCTGACGAATAGCTGTAGTGTTCTAGTGCTTCATCTTTAATTTGGATTTTCGTTAATTCGAAGTGTTTTACTGTCTCCTTGGACTTCGTTTAAAGGGCGGCGACTAAACTAACAAACTGCCGCTTCGTTACTAGGGGCATGTGTACCTTTAGGTAATATCTGTTAAAATTTCAGATGTAGAATCATTACGTGTTCAATAAAGAAAGTTCTCTCTGCAGAGTACACCAGTTCAAACCATGTTAACGTCTCGTAATAAACAAAAGGGGGATTTCGCTGCAAGAAACCAATTCGCACTTACAGCATAATATGACTAGTACAAATCCTGTGCATTGTAAATATATTTGCGTGCATATATGTACACACGCCCACACACACACACACACACACACACACACACACAAAACACACCACACACACACACACACAAAACTGGGCATGCCGTATGCCTCTCGGCGTATATGGGTAAGTATAGATTATGTCGGTTTTATGTTGAACTGACAAAGGGACCGAAAGAGTTACATGGAAATGGTATTCCGCGGTATTGAGTTGAAAAGAAAGGTTTACCTAGAAAGTCTAGCACACCGGAGAGAAGACCCTGTGGCTTCTTTGTAGTCGTTGTAGTTGTGGTTGTCGTTGTTGTAGACTCAGGCCTCGGCGTTGTGCTGGGCTCAGGCTCTGGCTCCGTTGGAGCGGTTTCTTCTACAGAAGACTGGTCACTTGGAGCTGAGTACGGAACGAAAACTCTGAATAACCAAGCCGCTAAGTGTTTGAGCGCATATGGTATGTAGTCCGTCTCTTTTTTTCTCAAACATAGGCCTTTCATAATTTTACTCAACCACAAAACTGAAGTCAAAATTGCTTTCAGTGTGGTATGGGAACCCACAAACTTTCGGAAACACCCCCCAACAGTCTTTGCAGTGATATTATAGAGCGAATCGTCTTCCTTTCATCACCTTGTGTTGCTTGCTTCGAAGTTTCTTAATTGAAACTTGCGGGTAATTAGAGGTGATGTACCGGTCCCGGCCATTTTACGTGAAATCCAGTGAAACAAACTGCTATATAATTTCTTGTTTAAAATACACTATGTCGGCTGGTAGGTATTTGGTAGTTATATGGTAGTTTAGTTGGTAGTTATTTCGACTAAAAAGCACCTAGGTGACTATCCTTTCTCGATAAAGTTAAAATTTTTGAAACACCGCACCATGTCTTGTACTGACGTGGGCACCATTGTACCTGAGGCAGCGCAGAGTTGATAAAGAAGCAGGCAAGTTCAGACTTACGCTAGGCACGCGTCTCCATCTTTCTAGGTGCAAAAACTCGTTTGTTGCGCACAGCTCTGTCTGCACAACCGCCGTGCACCCTCCATCCTTCAATTCCAGGGATAAATACCACAATCATGGCAATACGTATCGTACTCTCGGGTTGGCTGCGAAAGTCGAGATTCTGAACGAAATCAAGAAGGGGAGCGTGTTGGTGACTAATAACAATAGTGTTGTAGTTCTTTATCTTTAATTGGGATTTTCGTTAATTCGAAGTGTTTTAAGGTCTCTTTGGACATGGTATAAAGGGCGTTGACTATACTAACAAACTGCCCCTTTGTTACTAGGGGCATTTTTACTTTTCGTATTATCCGTTCAACTTTCAGATGTAGAATCACTACGTGTTCAAGAAAGAAAGTTCTCCCTGCAGAGTGCAGCAGTTCAAACCTTGTTAACGCCTGGTAATAAACAAAAGGGTGACTTCGGTGCAAGCAACCACTTCGCACTCACAGCATAATATGACTAGCACAGCTCCTGCGCATTTTAAATATATTTGCGTGCGTATATGTACAAACACACACACACACACACACACACACACACACACAGACGCACACGCATACGCACACGCGCACGCACGCACACACACACACACACACACACACCCCCACACACACACACACCAAAAACTGGGCATGCCGTATGCCTCTCGGCGTATATAGGTAAGTATAGATTATGTCGGTTTTATGTTCAACTGACAAAGGGACCGAAAGAGTTACATGGAAATGACATCTCGGCGTATTGAGTTCAAAATAAAGGTTTACCTAGGAAGTCTAGTACACCGGAGAGAAGACCCTGTGGCTTCTTTGTAGTCGTTGTAGTTGTGGTTGTCGTTGTTGTAGACTCAGGCCCCGGCGTTGTGCTGGGCTCAGGCTCTGGCTCCGTTGGAGCGGTTTTCTTCTACAGAAGACTGGTCACTTGGAGCTGAGTAAGGAAAGAAAACTCCGAATAACTGAGTCGCTAAGAAGTTTAAATATCTGGGGAACTTTCTTTCTCAGCAATAACTGGAATTCAGGAATTGTAGGGGGTACCGAAAGCAGAGAAAATTTATTCTCGGTGTGACATATGAACCCAGAATCTCAGCAAACGCGTCCCATTATCTCCACAGTGATACAGAGGAGCGTTCGAGTATCTTTCAACATCGTTGTGTACTTATATATTTTAAGAGGAACGCAGACCTGAACAAGGAAACGGTAATTCCAAGCCACGTCTCTTTACTCAGCCCGAAGGGAACCCGGAGATTCGCCAGAACGACACCAGACGATGATGATAATCCACAAATGTTTACTATAATGGGTATGTATAGATGAGAGATTGGTCCCACTAGCGAATAGCAATTAATTCATTCCATGAGTCTTCTTCATGAGTCAAGACACCAATAAAACGCTCACACTTTCCCCCCCCCTGGCTGGGAAGAGGTCGCCTGGACGCTTGTAGCTAATGCGCACGCTGGGAAAACGCTTCATACGAGAAACATGGACGACTTCATTTCCACGTCTGCGACGGTCGTTGGAGGAAACTGGAGGAGACACTCTATAGTTGACAGGTGATGCTTTCTCAATGACAGTGTATGGGCCAATATATCGGTGCAGAAACTTCTCGCACAGGCCCGGCGATCGTGTCGGGGTCCAGAAAAGCACTTCTTCCCCTTCTTCCCCGGGATAAAATTGATGTTGCGGTGCTCGGCATCGTAAAGGGCTTTTCGTTCCTACTGCGTGGCTTCAGTGGGATGCGGGCTAGGTGTCGACAGTGTTAATCCGGGAGATGAACTGGTCAGTAAACGGGGGTAACGGGAGATAACGGTGCAGATAAGAAAGCGGATCATAAAGAAGGAGAGGAACGGCCAGAAACCAAGAAAAATGGTGAGTAGCTAGTGGTGCGCTGAATTGCTGTGTTGTAGGCAAAGGTTACAAACGGAAGAATTTGGTCCCAGTTGGTGTGGTCTGGTTTGATATACATAGAGAGCATATCGGAGAGAGTCCGTGAAAGCGTTCAGTGAGGCCGTTCGTCTGAGGATGATAGTTGCTGGTTGTTTTATGAATCGTATCTGCCGCTTGAAGCACTTCAGCCACAATTCGGAACAAGAAGGCCTTGCCCCGGTCGCTTAAAAGGACGCGGGGTGCACCGTGGCGCAAGATGATATTCTGTCAGCAGAAAGTCCGCGATTTCTTGGGCGCAGCCAGATCGTAGAGGGGCCGTCTCGGCGTACCTGGTTAGATGGTCGACAGCAGTCACTATTTAGCGATAGCCGTTTGGTGTGCTGAGAAGCGGGCCATACATGTCAATGCCCACAGCTTCGAAGGCCGCCGAAGGAGAAGGTGCCGGTTGTAGCAAGCCTGCTGGCGGAGTCCTAGTGCGCTTTCGGTGCTGGCATTTGGTGCATGAAGAAATGTACTTCGCCACGCTTGTCGACATCCCAGGCCAAAAGAAGCGACAACGAATGCGATCGTAGGTTTTGTCAAACCCGAGATGTCCTGCTGTTGGATCATCGTGAAATGCCTCTAACACAACTGCGCGTAGCTCCCGAGGTAGGACAGGGACCCACCTGGCCCCTGTAGGGTGGTGGCTGTAACGGTGCAGAACCCCGTTTTCAAGCCGAAACTTCTGCAGTTGGCGACGTAACCGGCTGTTGGGAGGTCGCGTGGAGCCGTCTATCCGGTCGAGTATTCTGCGACAAAAAGTATCGTCGCGCTGTTTGGCCGGGATACTGATGTCATCAACCGTGGAGTAAGCAATTGGCGCCATGGGTAAAGCAGGCCTGCTTGCCGGCGAGAAGCAGACGGCCGATTCCGATAAGGGACTGCGTGGGAGGGCATCTGCATCTAAATGCTTTTTGCCGGACTTATACGTGATGGCAAAATGATATTGCTGTAGACGGAGAACCCAACGGCCGAGGCGGCCGGAGAGGTTCTTCAACCTCGACAACCAACATAATGCGTGATGGTCAGCTACGACATTGAAATGTCGACCGTACAAGTAAGGGCGGAACTTCTGGATGGCCCACACAACCAGCAAGGCATTCCTGCTCCGTGATTGTATAGTTTTGTAGTCTGCCGGGCGTCAGTGTGCGGCTAGCATAGGCCGACCACTCGCTCCCTCTTGCACGAATCGAGTTGCAACAAGACTGCACCGATGCCTTGACCACTGGCGTCCGTGTGTATAACCGTTGGTGCAGCGTCATCAAAGTGGCAAAGCACAGGGCTCGAAATGAGTGCGTTTTTCGGGGCTTGAAAAGCCCGTTCGCAACCTTCACTCCAAACAAAAGCTGTGCCAGAACGCAAGAGGTTATTGCGAGGAGAAGCAACTGTTGCAAAATGTCGTATGAAGCGGGCGGAAGTACGATGCCTGTCCGAGGAAGCTGCGAAGGGTCTTTCTGCTGTAGCCGGCGCGGAAAATTTAGAACTGCAGAAATCTTCGCAGGGTCTGGTTGTATGCCGGTTTTGCTCACGATGTGCCCTAACACCTTTATCGATTTACTGGCGAATGTGCACTTTTTTGTATTAATCTGGAGTCCAGCATTTCAGAGACACGCCAGTACCTTGTCTAGACGTTGGAGATGTTGCTCAAACGTGGTTGAAAAAAGAACAATGTCGTCGAGGTAGCAGAGGCAAGTTTTCACTTTGAGGCCGCGAAGCACGGTATCAATCATGCGTTCAAATGTCGCGGGCGCATTACATAGCCCGAAAGGCATAACATTGAAGTCGTAAAGCCCATCTGGAGTGGCGAAGGCCGTCTTTTCTTTGTGATTTTCGTACATCGGGATTTGCCAATAACAGGAGCGTAAATCAAGGCTGGAGAAGAACTGCGCTCCTTGAAGCTGGTAGAGAGCGTCATCGATGCGTGGCATCGGATATAGGTCTTTCCGTGTGATCTTATTGAGGGCACGTTAATCAACACAAAAGCGAACTGAGCCGTCCTTCTTCTCTACTAGCACGACTGGCGATGACCACGGGCTCGACGATGGACGTATAACATCACGCTTGAGCATGTCAGCGACGTAGTCTTCTATAATCTTCCGCTCATGCGTAGACACACGGTAGGGGCGACGGCGTACAAGCGACGAGCCATCGATCTCAATCCGGTGTGCTGCCGGCCACAGACGTTCGTTTAGCGTGGAGGAATTCACATCAAAAGATGCAATGTGCTTCTTCAATACCTGAAGCAACTTTTCTCTCTGTGTGGTTGTCAGGTCTAGGCTAATGGTAGCAGTAAGAGCTGACAAACCATCCGAAGTAGTGAGACCGCAAATGCCTGAAGACGTTAGGGAGCTAGAGACGACAGAAGCGGGCGCGACATCGACCACTCAACCGATGGTCATGCCAGTATGTGATAGAATGGGGCTCACCCCGTGGTGTGATGATGGCCAAAGCTGCAAGTCCCCGTGAAAAGCGGAGAAGAGCACGCCGACATGGCAATTCCTCGAGGAACCAACCGGGTTGACGGCGAGGCCACCACATCCTCGTCAGAAATGCTGCTTGAGAAAACCATCAGGACCTCTTCACTACCGGGTGCCAGAACGTGGTCGGCATGCAAAGTCAAGAACTGATGTCGGGGACTTGGAGCAGAAGAAGGTTCGGTGTTCGTAATGTGAATTGCTGGTTGAGAACAGGAGATATTGGCTGAAGCTGACGAAACAAAATCCCAACTGAAAATTAGTTCATGAGCACAATCTGGCAGAACCGCAAATTCAATAAGGTGTCGATCATCCCCGATGAAAACGAGTGCTGCACAAGTTCCAATAGGCTTTATAAGATGTCCATTCGCGCTGTATAGTGCCGGGCCAGAGTATGGGGTTCGCACTTTTCGTAAGCGTGAACACAAATCCAAATGCATCACAGAAAGACTGGCCCCGGTGTCCACTAAAGCTTGCATAGACACACCTTCCACTACTACTGGCAAAATATATGATTCGGCGCTCTGGAGGAGTTGTGATTAGTTCGACCCGAGCAGTTTCCCCTCCATAAACTGCAGCATCTAGTTTTCCGATTGGCTGCCGGGGTCACGCACAAAGGGGCGGAGAGGTGACACAAAACGGCGCGGAGGCGTGGGCGAACGGCGTCTCGTCTGATCACGGTAACCGCGGGAAGGGTCGCCCGAATCCTGAGGAGACGGACACCGCTGTCGAGGTGGATACGCACGTTCCTTTGGACCGTAGTTGTAGCGAACGTCGCGTTCTTACGGAGCGTAACCCTCGCTGCTCATCTCGCTGGCGCCGTCCGACGAAGCGTGAGATATGGCCTCGAAATACCACTGTAGAAACACACTGGGTGGTTATTAGGCCGAAGATCCTGACGCGGCCGCCAGTTTCTGTAGCCAGTCAGAGCCGGAGGCGGCGAGGAGACGGCTGCAACTCTACCGAGCACGGGCTGGAGGCGCAGACATTTCCATGTTCGAGACTGGTGTTCGGGAAGCTGCTTCCGCGTAAGACGGCACGTCGAAAATAACTGGGGGCCTATTGCGTGGATTTCCCGTTGTCGACGCCAATTCATTTTTGATAATCTCCCGCAGGTTAGTCGCAGGCTGGGAGCAGCGGTCTTCCTGAGCACAGGGCGCAGCTTGTAGCAGGAGTTCCTCTCGGTTATGCTGCGTATTAAAACACGTAAGTCTCGTTCTGCACGGAGAAGAGCTTGTTTATGAGCTGGCTTGAGGCGCATTGCTTGAAGCTCATCAAGACGCTGGCATGTGGTCCGTATGTCGTTCACGTCGGATGGGTTTTGCAGCGCAAGTGCATTGAATGCGCACTCTATGATGCCCTTGAGGATATGGCGGACCTTGTCAGCCTCCGACATGTCTGGGCTGACCCGACGGCAAAGGGAAAGGACGTCCTGAATGTACGATACGTCCGAGCGCTGCCAGCGGGCTTCAAGCGCACGCTTTGCTCCATTGGAGCGAGCAGATGGCGTGCAGAAAATCCGACGCAGCTTCTCAGTGAAGTCGGCCTAGTCAGATATGCCACCTTGGTGTTTTGGTACCACGTCTCGGCAACCTTCGTCAAGTAGAACCTGACGGTCTGTAGCTTAAAAGTGTCGTTCCACCCATTAAATTGGCTCATGCAGTTGTACTGCTCAAGCCACTCCTCAACGTCGTCACCGCGGAGGCCAGCGAAGGAAGGAGGTTCGCGCTGGCGGCAGGTCACCGGCGGCATTCTGCGCTCCTTCTCGATCCATCGGGCGGGTTGGGGGTAGCACAAGGCGTCCTTAACGAAGCTCCAGGGTGCGGGCCGGTTTCATGTAGAGGTCGGGGTCGAACGCAACCCCCACTACTTGTAAGAGGAAAGCAGACTGGAACACGGGAACGGTAATTCCAAGGCACGTCTCCTTACTCAGCCCGCAGGGAACCCGGAGACTCGGCAGAACGAGACAAGACGATGATGATAATCCACAAACGATGACTATAATGGGTATGTACAGGTGAGAGATTGGTCCCACTAGCGAATAGCAATTAATTCATTCCACGAGTCTTCTTCATCAGTCAAGACACCAATAAACGCTCACACTATGTATATATATATATATATATTATATATATATATATATATATATATATATATAATATATATATATATATATATATATATATACCGTACAGGCATACTAAAATGAGCCAGATTCAGAACCGCAACTGGGACGGACAATACTGCAGTGACAAGAAAAACTCTGCAACTTTCCCCTAAATCAGGGTGGCTAAAAGTAGTTGACATAACGCCGTGAAAACCTGCCCGAAGATTGTAGTTCGTATCGGAATTAAGCCAGATCCGGCTGTTTCATGGATCAAAATGAGCCAAGTGCATTTACCCATTGCGAGTGTGCTGTTCGCTTAAGTCTTGAGACAGTTTCGTTGGGAGTTTTCGGAAATTTCTTTTGCCTTTTGGAGCTGGCTCATTATGAATTCAGAGGGCAGTTAGGAGATCGGGAAAGATCTGTCCCCAGATGTCAACGACGAACTGAACGGAAGAAGTGAACGAAATGAAACAGGGATTTTAAACAATGGTTTCATTTCGCCTCTCCCGTTCCTACGAAATAACTCCGGTTATATTTATTTTTTGCTCCCATATGTGCCTATTCAGCACTTAACTTAATAACCGCCGCTTACAATCCCTGGCAACCCTCTCTTCCACTCTTAGAGTACGAACCACTTCATTAAGGTTAAGAATAAGATACGAGCAGCCATCTTGTGAAGCGTTTTGGAAATTCACTGCAAAGCAATGAAGAGCTTGGTTACTTGGTGAGTGCCTTGAGGCGTGCCCAAGATATTTACCCTACGGAAGAATTCGAAAAGAGCAGCTAATTGTGCCAAGAGGACTCACCTGGTCTCCATGTATAGTTCTGCTGTTTTTGAGGCTCTGTTGCATATTTTATGCCTTTTCACCAAAACTCAGTGGCACAATGGTTGAAAGTCAATTTAAATAAAGTTTCCATAAGAATGAAGCATCAACTTGAGTGTTTCAATTCAATATCAGCCAAACCCAAACTTATCACACCAATATTGCTCAAATTCACGGCATAATTCTCAATTACTCGTGGCCATATACTTCCCATATACTTGTGCGCCATATACTATGTAACATATATCACGTAACACCTTTGACGGCGTTGCATTCAACTCCGGTACTAAACTTCCGCTTGTTTCTCAAATTCGCGTTAGGTGGATCTGGCCCATTTTGAAAAAAACCGGCTCATATGTTTATGTGTGTTATATGCGTGAATAGAAACATAAAAAAGGATGAGTATATCGCACTCGCATTCAGTGCGCCACTGTGAATTTCTTTCGTTCAATCCCACAACAGGGGAAACATGTCAGATGATTGGAATTGTAAATTACAAATCACGCTTTCAGGGGTAAAATGGCAGGGTAGAAAGTTACCTAGGATATCCAACACAGAAGAAAGCAGGCCTTTTGGTTTTTGCGTAGTTGTCGTTGTGGTCGTCGTGGTTGTGCTTGTAGTGTCAGTTGACGTAGTACTGGGCTCGGGTTGAGGCTCTGTCGGAGTACTCTCTTCCGAAGAGGATTTCCCGCTTGGAGCTGCAATTTAAATTTACGTTTCTCGAAAGTTGCAAAGGACATGCAGATTGAAATCCGGCGTCAAAAACCTTTTTAATGACAAAACATTATGTGTGGGCATGATGGAAATCCTTCAGACATCCGGTCATCCGCCTGAGCTCGTCTGCAGTTCTAAATGAGGCTCCCTTCCAAGCACATTATTGCATTTTTGATACCAATAAACATTTGTTAATCGCAAACGTCTTTTGCAAGTGGAAGTGTCACTGACTGCAGAAAATACTGACAGATTGCCAGTGCGTATATTAGGAGCAAGTTTACCTTGTGTACTAGCAATTAGGGATTTGCTCCGTCGAATTATTTGGTGTTAAAAAAATCTTCATCTAGTTCAGGGAAGCAGCTGAAAGTGTAACAACTTTCAGTAATAGTTAATACAGGAAATAAGGAGCTCAACATACAGCCATACGTTTAACCTATCACGTCCATCCGGGTTCGGGGCGTACAGATTACGTCTGTTGTAATGCAGCAACTGTAAACAACTACTCAACGGTTCTTGCATGCAAATTGCGGCCAGACTTTAGAATCAACACTGCGCTACCTATGACATCCAGCACACCAGAGAGAAGACCCTGTGGTTTCTTTGTAGTCGTTGTAGTTGTGGTTGTCGTTGTTGCCTCAACTTCCGGCCTCGGCGTTGTGCTGGGCTCAGGCTGTGGCTCAGTCAGAGTGGTTTCTTCTGGAGAAGACTGGTCACTTGGAGCTGAGTACGGAACGAAAACTCTGAATAACCAAGCCGCTAAGTGTTTGAGCGCATATGGTATGTGGTCCGTCTCTTTTCTCCTCAAAAACAGGCCTTTCATAATTTTACTCAACCAAAGAACTGAAGTCAAAATTGCTTTCAGTGTGGTATGGGAACCCACAAACGTTCAGAAACGCCCCCAACAGTCTTTCCAGTGATATTATAGAGCGAATCGTCTTCCTTTCATCTCCAAGTGTTGCTTGCTTCGAAGTTTCTAATTGAAACTTTCGGGTAATTAGAGGTGATGTACCGGTCCCGGCAATTTTACATGAAATCCAATGGAACAAACTGCTGTGTAATTCCATGCTGCACCACACTATCTCGGTTAGTTGGTAGTTATTTCAAGTAAAATCACCTAGGTGACTATCCTTTTTCGATAAAGTTAAAATTTTCAAAACAGCGCGCCGTGTTTTGTACTGACGTCAGAACCAACGTATCTCAGGCAGCGCAGAGTTGATAAGGAGGCAGGCAAGTGCAGACTAAGTCTAGGCACGCATCTCCATCTTTCTAGGTCTAAAAACGTGTTTGTTGCGCACAGCTCTGTCTGCGCAACCGCCCTGCGCGCTTCATGCTTCAATTGCAGCGATAAATACCGACATTCATGATAATACGCATCGTACTCTCGCGTTGGCTGTGAAAGTCGATATTCTAAACGAAATCAAGAAGGGGAGCGTGTTGCTAACTAATAACAATAGTGCTCTAGTGATTTATCCTTAACTGGGATTTTCGTTAATTCGAATCGTTTTACGGTCCCCTTGGACTTCGTATAAAGGGCGTCGCCTATACTAACACAGTGCTGCTCCGTTACAAGGGGCATGTTTACTTTTGGTGTTATTCGTTAAATTTTCAAATGTAGAATCTTTACGTGCTCAAGAAAGAAAGTTCTCCCTGCAGAGTGCAGCAGTTCAAACCATGTTAACTCCTGCTAATAAACAAAAGGGGGACTTCGGTGCAAGCAACCAATTCGCACTTCCAGCATTATAAGACTAGCACAATTCCTGTGCATTGTAAATATATTTGCGTGCATGTATGTTCACACACACACACACACACGTTCACACACGCACACGCACACACACACGCACACACACACACCATAAACTGGGCATGCCATATGTCTCTCGGCGTATATGGGTAAGTATAGATTACGTCGGTTTTCTGTCGCAACTAACAAAGGGACCGAAAGGTTACATGGAAATGACATCCCGGCGTATTTAGTTGAAAAGAAAGGTTCACCTAGAAAGTCTAGCACACCGGAGAGAAGACCCTGTGGCTTCTTTGTAGTCGTTGTAGTTGTGGTTGTCGTTGTTGTATACTCGGGCCTCGGCGTTGTGCTGGGCTCAGGCTCTGGCTCCATTGGAGCGGTTTCTTCTAGAGAAGACTGGTCACTTGGAGCTGAGTACGGAAAGAAAACTCTGAATAACCGAGTTGCTAAGAGTCTTATAGCCCTGGGGAACTTTCTATCTTTCTCAGTAATAACTGTAATTCAGGAATTTTAGGGAATACCGAAAGTAGAGAAAATTTGTTCTTGGCGTGACATATAAATCCACAACCTTAGCACAACGCGTCCCATTATCTTCACAGGGATACAGAGGAACGACCGCATATCTTTCAATATCCTCGAGTACTTCTTTAAATGTAAGTGTTCTCGTCGTGTTCACGGAAGGTAACCAGATCTCTTCCGATATTTTGGGATGAAGGGTATATTAATTTCACCATGGCGCGGGGACACGAGAGGCTACGCTGTGACAGAATCAGTCCACTGGTGATCAACCCATATATTTTCTGAAAAATAGCCTTTGCCCAAGCGTATATTTTATCACAGTCTGGACGGCTGAGTATTGCTTACACGAATGTGATTGCGGTACGAGTGGTTAATCTTGCAACGAGGCATTTGGCACTTTGAATTTTTTTAATTCTATAAATTTAAAGAATCTTCATTTACTTACACCCCGAAAACTTAAGCATTATGTTTCACAATATGTTCCACAAGGCAGTGTCGGCGGGGAAAACACATAGATATGAGTGACTGTAGCGAAATAGCAATACTGGCGGACAACAACAGGATCGACAGGTAGCCCAAAAGACTGCTTGAGCGACACAACGGGACCATCTAGATGGTTAGAGTGCTAAGCACGGCTCGTTTGGTGTGCGAAAAACGTGCGGCAAACGTCGGGTTTCGGACTTCTGACATCGATATAGTTCGTTCGCATCGGTTAGACCTTAAAGTTTGCGGTGAAAAGGAGCGAGATGTTGACGCCGCTTTAGGTTTTTCCAAAAGACCATCAGCGCATTTTTTTATTTGATTACCAAGCGATGACACGAAATCACGTCTGCTGCTTGGGTAAAGACCAACCTTTCGCAGTCGAGCTCCGCTAGGGCGTACGTATTGTTGAACATAAACAAATCCTTGGTAACTACAAATCTGCCTATATCTGTTAACACACCATTTTTAGCTTACATTAAGTTGTTTTACGTTTTGTTGTCGCTGGATTGGTGAAGGTGCTCTTCAATGTGGTATACTGCATATAATAAGCAAATATTCTCAAAACAGGATGGCAGAGAAGCGCACCTGACACATTCGTTTTGTTTGACCAAGTTAGACTTCGACTATCAAATTATTTTTGTGAAGAGTTTCCTAATACATCAAAAACAGAAGAAAGAAGACCCTTCGGTTTATTTGTGGTGGTCATTATTGTTTTGCTCAGGCTCGGGTGTCGTTTGGTTGT
Source organism: Haemaphysalis longicornis (assembly GCA_013339765.2). Taxonomy (NCBI): domain Eukaryota; kingdom Metazoa; phylum Arthropoda; class Arachnida; order Ixodida; family Ixodidae; genus Haemaphysalis; species Haemaphysalis longicornis. The sequence goes on from CM023454.1 coordinate 160,537,187, forward strand.
CATCGATGGAAGATAACTGCTCGCTAGAAACTAAAAGTTAAGACCAAGTTTTTTGAGAATCGTAGAAAGCGAATGCGCTGTGTCTGGCACGGACGCTCTTTGTAGACGTGTAGAGGAGCAATACAAATCGTTTGCGTCTAGGTGTAGGTTTGACGCAGAATAACAAAAACGGCCAGCGAATTTATGCAGTGGTGGTTCCGTCAATCCTGGATTTTACTATCTAGTTATAAATAATACCGGTTTCCAACTATAAACAATAACGGTATTCTACCTCTAAAATGGCTAGAAAAAACTGTCACACCAAGGAAATTAGTGATAAATTAACTTGGTATTCCCGTCTCCCTTGCTGCAAAATACCGAATTGCTTTACACCAGTAACACATGCGAACACACGCACACACACACCCACACTAATATATACATATATATATATATATATATATATCTTTAACATGCTAAATATCCCCAGGTAGTTCCAGTGAATACAGACCCCTGCACTACGCCGCGCCATCCTAGCCCGGTGCAGCTTTCCCGCGTTGGTTTCATTGCATGGCCAAGCACCTTTCGTTTACTACTCTTCTCCCTCGAAGTATCGGTCGTAGATAAGAGTGCCATTTCAACCTGTACTCACGTCTAATAGAATGAGGTCCACTGGCTGAAACAATTGTCATTAGTAACTACCGTTGTTATAGTTTTCCACGGGTGTCCAATATATGAATATATATATATATATATATATATATATATATATATATATATATATATATATATATATATATATATATATATATATTATATATATATATTGAGAGACGGCGTTTCGCAAGAAGGCCTTTATTCGGTCGCCGAGCCCAGACGTTCGTCCGCAGTCGAAGCGAGGGGATGATGATGATCATTTACAGATGATAATGGCGATGGGTGCAAAGACATGACTAAACGGGAAACACACCCCTTAGTGTCCACAATGCAAGCGATGATGGTTATGCTGCGTTTGGGCATAATGTCCGGCAATAACGTCCCTATGCTCACATGTTTCCCCCTCAGTTGAAGGCGGCCTCCTGGCCGGGAATGATTACGGCTGTCGACGTTGAAAGGGTTTTAAGCGGGATACGTGAACTATCTCTGTTCCACGACGCCTACGATCGCTTGAAGTGTCCACTGGGGTCACGCAATAGTTAACTGGAGAAGTCTGTCGGACGACAACGTAAGGACCAATGTAACGGTGTAGGAACTTTTCACAAAGTCCAGGCGTGCGTACAGGCGTCCACAGGAGCACCTCGTCTCCTTCGGAGAATTGGACGGAGCGATGGGTCGCATCATAGCGCGCCTTCCGTTCTTGCTGACGAGATTCCGTGCGGTCTCTGGCCATGCGTCGGCAGTGCGCTATACGCAAAGCGAACTGTTCGTGAAACGGCGAAGTAACAGGAACAGGAGCAGAGAAAAAAATGTGTCTATGGCAAAAGAGGGCTGACGGCCAAAAACCAGAAAGAAGGGCGAGTAGCCGGTGGTGCGCTGGACTGCGGAGTTATATGCGAAAGTGACGAATGGTAGAATTACGTTCCAATTGCTGTGGTTGTGGTTGATGTACATGGAGATCATATCGGACAGAGTGCGATGGAAACGTTCGGTGATGCCATTTGTTTGTGGATGGTAGCTGGAACAGGTTTTGTGGACAGTATTGGCGGCTCGAAGAACTTCAGCGAGTATGTGCGAAAGAAATGTTCTGCCACGGTCGCTCAACAGAACGCGAGGCGCTCCATGCCGCAGGATGATATTGCGCAACACGAAGTCAGCAACTTCTTCGGCACAACCAGATCGGAGCGCAGCGGTCTCCGCATATCTAGTCAAATGATCTACGGCGGTTATAATCCAACGGCAGCCATCTGGTGTTGACGGTAAAGGCCCGTACAAATCAATCCCGACTGCTTCAAATGGAGCAGAAGGGCACGGAGGTGGCTGAAGCATACCGGCCGGGGGTGACGTAGATCGTTTTCTGTGCTGACAAGAAGGGCAGGAGGCCACATACTTGGCGACGCTAGAGGACAGACCTGGCCAGAAAAAGCGACTGCGGACACGATCGCAAGTTTTTTCAAAGCCAAGATGACCAGCGGTGGCGTCATCATGAAGTGCTTGGAGAATGGGAAGACGGAGTCGACGAGGAACGACAGGCACCAAGTTATAACCGGAAGGGTGATGATTGGCACGGTATAGCACGCCGTCAATAAGTTTAAAGAGGCGGAGTTGGCGTCGCAACCGGCTGTTGGGCGGCTCAGCAGATCCATTGAGTCGGTCAATTAAAGTCCGGCAGTAGGTATCTTCCCGCTGCAACGTTGCCAGTTCCGAGGATTGGAGCACTGAAGCAAAGCTGAGAGGGGCTGAGGGCAAGCTTGTGTGCCGGGATTCCAAGATGGCAGGGGGAGTTGACGAGGATAACGGACAATGCGAAAGGGCATCAGCATCAAAATGCTTTCTGCCTGACCTGTACGTAATCGTAAAATGGTGCTGCTGCAAACGCAAGACCCACCGTCCTAGGCGCCCAGACAATTGTTTTAGCGTTGATAGCCAACAGAGGGCGTGATGATCGGTGACAATGGTGAAATGTCGGCCGTACAGGCATGGGCGGAACTTCTGAATAGACCACACAACAGCCAGACATTCCTGTTCTGTGATCGTGTAATTTTGCTCAGCGGATGTCAGCGAACGGCTAGCGTACGCGATTACTCTTTCACGAAGCCGAGCATCAGATTGTAGAAGAACCGAACCAAAGCCGCTCCCGCTTGCATCGGTATGCAGTATGGTAGGTGCCGTTTCGTCGAAATGACGCAGTTCAGGGTCAGATGTAAGAGCGTTTTTGAGGGCTTGAAAAGCTTGTTGGCACTCATCCGTCCAGTTGAAAGGGTCGTTTGCCCGTAAAAGCTGGCGCAGAGGAGAAGCTATGGTGGCAAAGTTGCGGATAAAACGGCGGAAATGGGATGCCAGGCCAAGGAAGCTTCTCAGATCTTTTTGAGCGAGTGGCCGAGGAAAGTTGACAACAGCGGCTGTTTTGTCGGGGTCCGGACGAATCCCATCTTTGGCAACGACGTGTCCCAGCACTTTGATACTTTTACTGGCGAAACGACATTTCTTGGTATTTAATTGAAGTCCTGCATCAGAAAGGCAGGTCAATACTTGATCTAGGCGCTCCAGATGTTGGGAAAACGGTGGACGAAAAAATCACAACATCGTCTAAATAACACAAACACGTTTTCCATTTGAAGCCGCGGAGCACAGTGTCCATCATGCGTTCAAAAGTAGCTGGGGCGTTGCAAAGACCGAAGGGCATTACATTGAATTCATAAAGGCCATCTGGAGTGGTAAATGCCGTTTTCTCTTTGTCCGCTTCGGCCATCGGGATTTGCCAATACCCGGAACGAAGGTCCAGGCTCGAGAAATATTCTGCGCCTTGCAAGCAATCCAAAGCATCGTCTATTCGTGGCATAGGATATACATCTTTACGAGTTATCCTATTTAGAGCCCGGTAATCAACACAGAACCTCACGGAACCATCCTTTTTCCGAACCAGAACAATGGGCGAAGACCACGAACTCGTCGACGGTCGAATAACTTTTTTCTTGAGCATATCAGCCACATTTTCCTCTATTACTTTCCGCTCGGACGAGGAGACACGGTACGGTCGGCGGCGAATAACGGTGGGCCCTTCCGTTTCGATTCTATGCTCTGCCGCTGTGGTCTGTGTGAGGCCGGGCGCATGCACGTCAAACGAGGTGTAGTGCTTTGCGAGAACGTCGAGTAATAGCTTCGTTTGATGAGGCGTAAGCTCGGAACTGACGGTGGTAGCAAGAGCTGACAGATCGGGAGGCGAAGCAAACAAGGACTCTTTTGAGGCCTGGGTGCCACCAGAAACGACAGAATCAGGGTTACTGTCGACTACTGAAGCAATAGTGGTTCCTCGGTGCAGTAGAATGGGCTCATTAGTAGTATTGACTGCGGCGAGTGCTGCTGATCCATTTGCCAATCGAATTAGACAAGTTGCAATGGCAATTCCATGCGGAAGAAATCGAGCAGCCGGGACGGCCACCACATCGCCTTCTGTAATTTCTTCTGAAACGACGGAGAGAATTTCTTCGCTACCAGCTGCCAAGACACGGTCAGCATTCAACTTGAGGAAGGGCTGTGGTGAGTCCTGACAACTTAAATGTTCCGTGTCGGCAATTCTGATGGCCGGGTGACGGCAGGAAATAACGGCTGAAGCAGAGGATAGGAAGTCCCATCCTAGGATTAGTTCATGAGCACACGGCGAAAGCACTGCACATTGAATATGATGCCGGATTCCTCCAATCAAAACACGCACAGTACAATAGGCAGCTGGCTTGATGTCGTGCTCATTGGCGCCACGTAAACAAGGACCAACATACGGAGTCTTGACTTTCCCCAGACGCGAACACAGGTCAGCATGAATGACAGAAATACTTGCTCCAGTATCTACGAGCGCTTCCACTTGAACCCCTTCGACAGAAACAGACAACATGTTAGACGGAAATTCAGGAGGAATTGTGGTCGATCCAAACAATGCAGTTTTCCCTCCAAAAACTGCAGTGTCTAGTTTTCCGATTGCTGGGTGGGAGCATGCACGACGGGCCGTAGTGGTGACAGAGAGCGACGGTAGGGCGAGGGAGAGCGACGTCGGGCGAGACGGGTACCGCGGGGAAGGTCCGGGGCGTCAGGAGGGGACGACGAGCGGCCCGGAGGGGGTGACGGCATACGCTGACGAATGGGGTAGCTGAAGCGGTTATCCCGTTCGTAGGGAGCGTAGCCGCGTCGCTCGTCCAGTTGGCGTCGTCGGCAAAAGCGGGAAATATGCCCTCGAATGCCACAGTAGTAGCATACGGGCCGGTCGCTAGTAGGGCGTGGTGCTCGCCATGTTGAACGGAAAGGCGGTGCGGCCGAGGGTGTCGAAAGAGCGGTCAAGTGGCCATGCGGTGGCGGTGAAGCAATCGGCTCCACGGGCACAGGTAAGCGTGATACGGCCTCGGAGTAAGACGGTGCGTGAAGAGGGGCGGAATGACATGGCTGGGGAAGTGATGTCATAGACACAAGCTCCTCTCTGACCATGTCACGGAGCCCAGGTGCGCGGCCGTAGTTGTTCTGAAGGTAGGGCGTGTCGCGCTGTTGCAGCTCTTCACGAATGATGTCACGAATCAACACACGGAGTTCGGCATAGCCAGAAGGGCAGGTAGGGAAGGTGTCCTGTTGAATGCGGATAGACTGCAGATGGTCGAGCCGCTGACATATCGTTCGCACATCTGCAATGCTATTGGGATTGTGTATAGCCATTGCATTAAAGGCAAAGGAAGCAATTCCCTTTATGATGTGCCGCACCTTCTCCGTTTCAGGCATATCCTTGTCGGCCCGGCGGCAGAGCGCGATGACATCTTCAATATATGATGCGTAGGTCTCCTCTGGGAGTTGCACTCGGGCATCCAGTTTCTTTTTGGCTGCAGCCGAGCTAGCAGAGGACGTCCCGAAGATCTTGCGGAAGTCTTCCTTGAAGCTCGCCCAATCATCGATTGAACCTCCTTGGTTGAAGAACCACGTCTCCGCAACTTGTTTCAGGGAGAAGGAAACGTTCCGCAGTTTGAACGCGTCGTCCCATCCGTTGAACGCGCTCACTCGCTCGTACTGGTCGAGCCATTCCTCCGCGTCTTCGCCCCGGAGGCCAGCGAAAAAGGGAGGCTCGCGTTGGCGGCTGGTGATCGTAATGGTTGGCTGGACCGGAACCGCAGCGTTGCTGCCCGAATGGCTGCTCTCGCGCTGCATGGGGAGCAGTAAGCGCCGACCTGATCGAAGCTCCAGTGGTGTCACCGGGAGAGATAGACGGCAGAATCGAATGCACCCTCCACCACTTGAGAGACGGCGTTTCGCAAGAAGGCCTTTATTCGGTCGCCGAGCCCAGACGTTCGTCCGCAGTCGAAGCGAGGGGATGATGATGATCATTTACAGATGATAATGGCGATGGGTGCAAAGACATGACTAAACGGGAAACACACCCCTTAGTGTCCACAATGCAAGCGATGATGGTTATGCTGCGTTTGGGCATAATGTCCGGCAATAACGTCCCTATGCTCACAATATATATGTATATATATATATAGATAGCAGAAATAAGAATTGGCAGTCAAGAGACCTCGAAGCAGGAGGAGGATGTAGTTAGTCAAGATAAAGAATTTTGGAAAATAAGAAAGTGGGTTCGGATCCCACCTGGCCGGCATTTTTTCTCCACTTTCTTTTTTCCAAAATTCTTTATTTCAAAAATTCCAAAATATATATATATATATATATATATAGACTGAAAAGATAAAAACTCACACAGAGCGCGAAAAAAATAAGGTTAGTAGAGACAGAGACAAACGAGAAAGACGTAGAAAATAAAAATAAGTTTACTTACGTTTCAGGGAGAGGACTCCCTCTTCTTCAGAGTACTCTGAAGAAAGGGAGTCCTCTCCCTGAAACGTCAGTAAACTTATTTTTATTTTCTACGTCTTTCTCGTTTGTCTCTGTCTCTACTCACGTTACATATATATATATATATATATATATATATATTTATATATGTGTATTATATATATATATATATATATATAAAATATATATATATATATATATATATATATACAAGAAAAGATAAATTAGAATAGGAAATGAGGGGCTCGTTGAAAATAAGGCAGAAATAAGAATTGGCAGTCAAGAAGACCTCGGAAGCAAAGGGGAGGATGTAGTTAGTCAAGATAAAGAATTTTGGAAAATAAGAAAGTGGGTTCGGATCCCACCTGGCCGGCATTTTTTCTCCACTTTCTTTTTTCCAAAATTCTTTATCTTGACTAACTACATCCTCCCCTTTGCTTCCGAGGTCTTCTTGACTGCCAATTCTTATTTCTGCCTTATTTTCAACGAGCCCCTCATTTCCTATTCTAATTCGCTGCATATATATAAATATATATATTATATATATATATATATATATATATATAACACATATATATAATATATATATATATATATATATATACATATCATAATCATATATATAATATTATATATATATATATATATATATATATATATATTAATATATATATTGTAACGTGAGTAGAGACAGAGACAAACGAGAAAGACGTAGAAAATAAAAATAAGTTTACTGACGTTTCAGGGAGAGGACTCCCTTTCTTCAGAGTACTCTGAAGAGAGGGAGTCCTCTCCCTGAAACGTAAGTAAACTTATTTTTATTTTCTACGTCTTTCTCGTTTGTCTCTGTCTCTACTAACCTTATTTTTTTCGCGCTCTGTGTGAGTTTTTATCTTTTCAGTCTATATATATATATATATGACAGAATCAAGAAAACCGCGAAAAGCAAAGTGCGGTATCTCATAAAAACAGATGAAGGGAGTTTTGAGTCGGAAAGCAGAAAGAAACTGGTGAAAAAACGCCCGCCGGGTGGGATCCGAACCCACGACCTCCAGAATACCGGTCTGGTGCGATGACAACTACGCTACCAGCGGGACTGTTTCCCAACCAGTTTCTGGGGTATTTATGTTAGGGTATTTTTTGTATCCTGCACTTGGGGGTACTAGCCAGTGACACTAGGTCAACTCGGCGTGAAGGGGACCTTCTTTTTAACCCCAGGCCGTGACACGAGTGTCTACGACATGTCGAGAGTGGTCGACCAGCGGTGAAACCTCTTAAGCTACCTTTGCCAGCAAGACTGCCAGAACAGAGACCCCCGCAATGCATGTAGCGAATCAGAAATGGCAAATGAGGGCATCGGTGAAATAAGACCGAATAAGGGTTGGCAGTCAAGAAAACCTCGGAAAGCGCATGGGGGAATGCGGTAGGTCAGAGAAACGGATAAAAAATTTTTTGAGTCAGAAAGGAAGTGGTGAAAATGAATAATAATACCGCTTTCTTTCTGACTCAAAAAATTCTTAATCTGTTTCTATGACCTACCGCATTCTCCTCTTTGCTTTCCCAGGTTGTCTTGACTGCCAACCCTTATTCGGTCTTATTTCACCGATGCCCTCATTTGCCATTTCTGATTCGCTATATATATATATATATATATATATATATATATATATATGTATATATTATATATATATATATATATATATATATATATATATATATATATATATATGTATATATATATATATATATATATATATAGCAGAGAAGGAATTCTTGGCTACTGTTTAAATATTCAAAAACTTGGGTGCGACCACTTGGAAAACACTAACAAATACTTTATTTCGACAGTTTCGACCAGTGGTCTGGTCTGCTTCAGGGAAAATTACAAGTGACTGGATATGCTCTACGATACACACTTCACGAGAGAGGGGAATTTTGCCCTCTACCTCTCTTTCTTGCCAGAAAAGAAACCAAATAAATGAAAGCAAACATGTACAATAATCTCAGCGGCACATATACACGTCTCTCCCCAGGCGAGCGGCGATACAAAGCAAGGAGAGGGGAAAAGGAAAACAGGAGAAAAAAGGAGTATAAAGAAGGAGGCAATTAGAAATAGAGAAAGAGGGGAGAAAAGGAGAGGGAGAAGAAAAGGGAGGTTCTCAGAAGCAGACACTGACGAATACGAAGGTCGAACAGCGGAAACTTGAAAGGTAGAGTCAGGGACCGCTCAGCGGCTCAGAATGACGTCACGTGCCGCATTCCGCGTACTGTAGAAAGAGAAAGAAGGGAGAAAAAAAAAACGGAAGAAAAATCCCTAGGAGTGAATTATGTTTGAAGAACGTTGTTGCGAATGTAGATAGGCGCCACATGGCCCCCAGTAGCTCACGAATGCCAATACAGGGTCTAAACACACATAGCGAGAGGAGCGGAGGAAACATGAGTACGGAGGCTGCGGCGTCGGGCAAGGTCCGCGCACTCAACATGGTCCGAAGTCGTGTTGTAATCGATAGCCCGAGTCGGCGCGGCGCGCCACGGAGATTTATTGGTGCAGAAGCGCTAGCGGAGCGCCGAAACGTCGCCGGAGGAGTCATTCCCGTGCGGAAACGCACCCCCCTAGCCCACCCCCCCCCCGTTTTCCCGAAGCTCGTAACCGTGTGGTCGCCAGGCGCGTGTTGTCTATTTTGTTAAAAATGGCAAAACGATAATGAGGAAAAAGTAGGTCTGAACCGCAGATTCATTGCTAACAGCACTCGTTTGGCTCCCTCGCCGCACGCCCCCGCCCCCTCCCCCCCAAAAATAATAATAATATTAATTAAAAAAAAAAAAAGTTCACGTATGGTCTCGTAGGCAGCCCAATCTCCCTGCGCTCTCGTTTATACCCTCAGTAAGCGTCCGAAATTTATGTATAAAGAACGATTCTCTCTGTTCCCGCTCGTAAGTATTGCGGAAGCCGGACTGAATTAACACTACTTGTATTCTTTCGAAGGAGTGATCCGGGAGGCGGAGGTGCCTGGACAGTGGAAGACCGGGAAGTCCCTTTACATGCGACTTGTGATTGTTAAATCTGGTGCGGAAGGGCGTTTCGGTCTGTCCAATGTACTCCTGGTTACAAACGAGGCAACGAAGTTTATAGATTACGTTTGAGGTGTCGCAATTTAAATTTTCTTTGATAGCATATTTAAAGGTTGACCTGCTGGCTTGGGCAATATTAGTCGTCTCGATGTGGGTGCAGACTTTACAGCGCGGCTTGCCGCATGGTCGGCAGCCTTGAGCTCGCTCAGGTGGCTCTGTTTTAGCGTTGAGTAAGAGGTCCCTCAAGTTTTTTGCCACGTCGGTACACAACACGAGGGGCTGCTGGAAAATGGCCGACAAACCGGTCGCTCTGTTTGATGATATTGAAATTTCTTCTCAAGATGTCATTTACTTTAGGAATTTTGGAAGAGTAGGTGAGAACCAAATTAGGTGAGAACCATTCCATATATATATATATATATATATATATGGAATGGTGTTGGCGATCTCCACAGCCACAGGTTTGGGGCACACCCACTCAAGGGGAGACTACTCTCTGATTGTGCAGATGACGACGAGAGTACAGGGCGAGTCACCTGAGCGGCGTCGTCATCGGCGTTAAACTCGTGATGTTCGCAGGACATTCTGCCGGTCGGACTACCAATCGATTTGCCCCTCTAAGTGCTATTTGCTCCAATCTGATAAACCCGCATTAAAATATATATATATATATGATGATAATGGGTATGCACAGATGAGGGATTGGTCCTACCAAATGACGGCGATTGGCCACAGCACGTAAGTGTCCCAGAGCGCAATAATTGTCCAGTAATGTTGCCTGCGCTTACACACGCTCACAATATCCCCCCTCGGCTGGAAGCGGCCTCCTGGTCGCCGAGAGTCACGATGTACGCTGGTTGTAACGTTTCATGCGAGAGACGGGCACTATTTCAGTTCCTCGCCGTCGGCGGTCAGTAGGGGCAGCTGCCGGAGACACCAGATAGTTTACACGAGATGTCTGCTCAACTACGACGTAGGGACCAATGTACCTATGCAAAAACTTCTCGCATAGACCGGGGGAGCGTAGTTGCGTCCACAGTAATACTTCGTCCCCAGGACGGAAGTGAACGGAGCGGTGAGTGGAATCGTACTGGCTTTTGCGTTCTTGCTGTGTGAGTTCAGTGTGAAGACGGGCCAGGTGACGACAGTGGTTCAGCCGAGAGATGAACACGTCAAAAAACGGGGCGGCAAGGGAGTCCGGGGCAGAAAAGAAAGCCGTGTCAATGATGAAAGAGGGGGAGCGTCCAAAAACCAGGAAGAAAGGTGAGTAGCCAGTGGTGCGCTGGATAGCCGAATTGTGGGCGAATGTAACAAAAGGAAGAATTCGATCCCAGTTAGTGTTGTCCGGCTTAATATACATGGATAGCATAGCATGTCGGAGAGGGTAAGATGAAATCGTTCGGTGATGCCGTTGGTTTGAGGATGGTAGCTAGTGGCAGTTTTATGCACAGTAATTGCTGCTTGAAGCACTTCAGCCAGAATTTCAGAAAGGAATGCCTTGCCTCGGTCGCTCAAAAGCACGCGAGGTGCACCGTGGCGCAAGATGATGCTCTGAAGTACGAAATCAGCAATTTCTTGAGCGCATCCAGATCGCAGAGGTGATGTTTCCGCGTACCTGGTCAAATGGTCGACCACCGTTGCAATCCAGCGGTAGCCGGTGGGTGTGCGTGGCAGTGGTCCATACAGATCAATCCCCACCGTATCAAAATGAGAAGGGGGACAGGGAACTGGTTGTAACGGACCAGCTGGGGAAGACGTACTGCGTTTCCTGTGTTGGCATTTGGCACATGATGAAATGTATTTTGCCACACTTGTGGACATTCCAGGCCAGAAAAAACGACTACGGATCCGGTCGTACGTTTTCTCAAAACCAAGGTGTCCAGCGGTCGCGTCATCGTGGAATGCCTCTAAAATGACTGGCCTGAGCATCCGAGGCAAAACAGTGACCCATCGACTGCCTGCAGGGTGATGGCTGTAACGGCAAAGAACTCCACTAACGAGCTGAAAGTTCTTGAGCTGCCGACATAAGCGGCTGTTGGGTGGTCGTGTGGTGCCTTCAAGTCTTTCTATGATTCGGCGACAATAATTATCGCCACGTTGCAAGGCCGATAAGTTGAGTGTGTCTTCAACCATGGCGCAAGGAATGGGTGCGATGGGCAGGACAGGCTGCGTCGACGCGGAGACAGGGGCTGGCGATTTGGACAACGGGCAACGTGAAAGGGCGTCCGCATTCAAATGCTTCTTGCCGGACTTATAAGTAACAGTAAAACTGTACTGCTGCAGACGAAGAACCCAACGGCCAAGGCGTCCGGAAAGGTTCTTGAGTGTCGAGAGCCAGCACAACGCATGGTGATCGGTAACGACTGTGAAATGCCTGCCGTATAAGTAAGGGCGAAACTTTTGAATTGCCAAAACAACGGCGAGGCACTCCTTTTCCGTTATGCTGTAGTTTTTTTCTGGCGCCGTAAGCGAACGACTGGCATATGCAACCACTCGCTCTTTTTGTTGGGCGTCTAGTTGAAGCAAGACGGCACCAATGCCTTCCCCACTGGCGTCCGTGTGTAGGATCGTGGGAGCGCTGTTGTTAAAATGGCAAAAGACGGGGCTCGACGTGAGGGCGTCCTTGAGGGCCTGAAAAGCCCGTTCGCTATCTTCTGTCCAAACGAAAGGGATGCCAGGGCGTAGAAGGTGATGTAGCGGGGAAGCAACTGTTGCGAAATTTTGTATAAATCTGCGGACGTATGATGCGAGGCCGATGAAGCTGCGGAGTTCCTTCTGCTGTTGTGGACGGGGAAAATTAAAACTTAATCTTTTCGGGGTCCGTTGAATTCCTTTTTTGCTCACGACGTGGCCTATACTTTGATAGATTTGCTGGCGAAAGTGCATTTCTTTGTGTTTATCCTGCAGTCCCGCATTGGAAAGACACTCAGTACTTCGTCCGGTCAAATGTACCTGAGAAAACAACAATGTTCGTCAGGTAGCAGAGACAAGTTTTCCACTTAAGATCACGAAGCACGGTGTCAATCATTCGTTCAAACGTGGCAGGCGCGTTACAGAGCCCAAATGGCATCACGTTGAACTCGAAAAGCCTGTCTGGAGTAGAAAACGCCGTCTTCTCTTTGTCATCCTCGTGCATTGGGATCTGCCAATATCCCGAGCGTAAGTCTAGACTCGAGAAGTACTCCGCTCCTTGAAGACTGTCCAAAGCATCGTCGATGCGGGGCAGCGGATAAACGTCTTTTCGAGTGATCTTATTTAGTGCACGGTAGTCGACACAAAAGCGAACTGATCCATCCTTCTTCTCGACTAACACAACCGGCGATGACCAAGAGCTTGACGATGGGCAGATAACGTCGCGCTTGAGCATCTCAGCGACCTGCTCTTCAATAATTTTTCTTTCGTGAGAAGAGACGCGGTATGGTCGCCGGCGTACAATCGCTGAGCGATCTGTCTCAATTCGGTGAGCGGTCACAGTCGTCCGTTTGAGTGTGTTAGCAACCACGTCAAAGGATGCAAGGTGCTTCGCCAGTACCGTGAGCAGCTGTTCTGTTTGCTCAGATGTAAGGTCGGGGCTGATGGTTGCAGCGATACTAGACATACCACCCGAAGAAGCAAGGTCACACGCACGCGAAGGTGGTACTGCGTTGGACAGGACAGAAACAGGATCTCTGTCAACCACAGCAGCGACGGTCCTGCCTTTAGGCAACAAAATTGGCTCTGTGGTGGTGTTCCGAGCGGCCAAAGCTGCAGATCCTTGTGAAGAACGGACGAGGCATGTGGACATAGCAATTCCTCGGGGAAGCATACGGCTTGATGGAGACGCTATCACATCACCTGCGGAAATGCTGCTCGAGGACACCAAAAGAACTTCTTCACAACCCGGCGGCTAAAAACAGTCCGTCCGTAAGGTTAAGTTCTGCTGTCGTGAGTTTGGTGAAGGGGAAGGCTCTGTGCTGGAAATGTGAATGGCTGGTTTGGCGACAGGAAATAACCGCAGAAGCTGAAGAAAGAAAGTCCCAACCAAAAATTAATTCATGGCAAAACGGCAAACTCAATATGGTGACAATCGTCTCCGATGACGACACGTGCTGTGCAAGATGCGGCAGGCTGTATGACATTTTCATTTGGACTGCACAATGAAGGTCCAGAGTAGGGCGTCTTCACTTTTCGTAGCCGGTCACACAGATCACTATGCATGACGGAGATACTGGCACCAGTGTCCACTAAAGCTTGTACAACAATTCCTTCCACAATTATCAGGCAAAATGTTCGAGGGACGCGCCGGAGGAGTTGTAGACAGTTCGCACGATGCAGTTTCCCCTCCGTAAACTGCAGCATCTAGTTTTCCGGAAGGTGGTTGGCGTCGTTCGAAACGGGGCGAAGAGGCGAGACGAAACGACGTCCGGGCGAAGGGGAACGGCGTCTGGGATCCAGTTGACGGCGCGTACGGTCTGGGGAAAACTGAGGCGACGGGGAGCGGTCGTGAGGTGGATATCCAGGTCGTCGAGGTCCGTAGCTGTAGCGAACGTCGCGTTCGTAGGGCGTGTAGCCTCGCCGCTCATCTTGCTGGCGCCGTCGGCAAAACCGCGAGATGTGGCCGCGGATTCCACAATAGAAACAGACCGGGCGTTCGTTAGGGCCGGAAATCCATACGCGGTCGCCAGTTGGAATATGTTGGTGACGCATGGGCCGCTGAGGAGATCGCTGTGAGCTGTTCGAACATTGGCGGAGGTGCAGGAACTCCGATCGGTGAGACCGGGGGTCGCGAAGCTGCGTCCGCGTACGAGGGTGCGGCGAAAGCCACTGGGGGGCTACAGCGCGGGCTACACGTCATCGACGCCAGCTCCTCTTTAATAATCCCCCGCAAATCGGTCGCAGGCTGAGCACACCGGTCACCATGAGGGCACGATGGGCCTTGCATTTGGAGTTCCTCACGAATGATATCGCGTATGAGAGCACGAAGCTCCGACTCAGGAGGAAGACGAGCTGATTCCTGCCGTGGCGGCAGGCGGATCGCTTGTAGCTGGTCGAGGCGCTGACACGAGGTTCGTACGTCCTCCACAGAAGACGGATTTTGTAGGGCAAGCGAGTTGAAGGCGAACTCTGCGATTCCATTGAGTAGATGGCGAACTTTGTCAGCCTCTGCCATGTCTGGGTTCACCCGCCGGCAGAGAGCTAGCACATCCTCAATATAAGACGCAAATGTATCGTCTGGACACTGCCAGCGGGCATCTAGTTTTCTTTTTGCCTCATCTGAACGCGCAGACGGTGTGCCAACTATCTGGCGGATCTTCTCAGTGAAGGAGGGCCAATCAGTTATGGTATGTTCGTTGTTGCGGTACCAGGTCATTGCAACTTCATGCAGGGAGAGACCTAAGTTACCGAGCTTGAACTTCTCGTCCCACCTGTTAAATTGGCTGACTCGGTTGAATTCGTCAAGCCACTCCTCGACGTCTTCGCCACGAAGACTAGCGAAGCCGGGAGGGTCGCGCTGGCGGCAAGTCACCATCCACGCCGGCGTGGTAGGAGCGGCAGCATTCGGTGCGCCTTCTCGGTCCATTGGACTGGATGGCGGTTGTAACAAGGCGACCTGAACGGAGCTCCAGGGGTGCAGCTAGGTCAGGGAGAGGTCAGGGTCGAAAGAAGCACCCTCCACCACTGTAATAAGACGGACGACCCGGCACAAGTCGGCACCAGTACCAGCGGACTAGGTTTAATGAGACCGTCGGGGACTGAACGGAATCAGCCACTCGTGACGATGATTATGTACAGATGATGATGATAATGGGTATGCACAGATGAGGGATTGGTCCTACCGAATGACGGCGATTGGCCACAGCACGTAAGTGTCCCAGAGCGCAATAATTGTCCAGTAATGTTGACTGCGCTTACACACGCTCACAATATATATATTTATAAGTAGCAGTCTAGTAGTTCCGGACTACCGTAGAAATAGGATAAACTTGGGTGCACATACTTGGAGAACACTGCCAGTTTTTGAAGTAGGAGATTTCTTCGTCAGAAACAAGATTACCCCTCACAAAGAAAGTTCGGGCTTTTGACAATCGTCAGCATGATGAAATATAAAAAAATCCTCGTCAGTGTTCTCCAAGTGTCTGCACCCAAACGTTTACACACACACACACACACACACACACACACACACACACACATATATATATATATATATATATATATATAATATATATATTATATATATATAAATTTAGATAACGATAAACTCACAAAGCGCGCAGAAATAGTATAAGTAAAGAGTCGGATACACACCAAAAACAATAACCAACAAGGTTTACTTACTTAGCGGCAACGGGACTTGCCTTCATCAGAGTAAATTTACATGATTTTCATGTAAAACCATGTAACTTTACTCTGATGAAGGCAAGTCCCGTTGCCGCTACGTAAGTAAACCTTGTTTGTTATTGTTCTTGCTGTGTATCCGACTCTTTACTTATACTTCTACTTTGTGTGTGTATATATATATATATATATATATATATATATATATATATATATATATATATATATATATATATATATATACATATATACATATATATATAAATATGTATATATATTGTCGGCTGAGGTACCGAGGAAGGAGGTTAAAGTGTGGAATAACCCGGGTACAAATTTACAGTCACTAAACGCGGGACCAAGTTCGCCGCATTAACTTCTAGCTTTCTCTGAAAAAAAAGGTTGTATTAAACCCGTAGTTCGTTAACAGGGACAGCCAAAAAATACAACAGACCTTGCTGGTTCTGAGTTTCAGTCGTTGTACTTGTGGTTGTGGTCGTCCCTTCCGGCTTAGGAGTTGGGCTTTGGTCGGGCACTGACTCAGTTGGGGCGCTGTCCTCGTCAGAAGGCTGCTCATTGGGAGCTGCATTTCAGCACAATGGTGCAAAGCACGTCAGCCGCACCCATAAATCTCGCCGCAGGTTTTTGATAGAGAAAGTATGTATTCACAAGAATGCGGGTTCATAATCACCCCTATGCAGATGCATATGTCATCAGCAATTGTTGTGCCTTGAAAGAATCGCATACGTGAGAAAATGATGCTGTTATTAATGAAACCATGACAATTTTGCGAAAATATTAGTTGCGAGCAAGGTTACAAGCATCAAAATCGTTTTGGGTTGTAAGGGAGCGCCTGGATATTATAAAAACGTATTTTTCGGTATTAACAAGAGAACATACTAACACCCGAAGGGGCTCTGTAGACATCTAAACTGCAGCAATTGTTTAGGAACCTCGAAGAATGCACCATGAGAGTTCCATTTCCTTACCGCAGTGGGCGTTTGAAATAAACCCTAATTCGACCAAACGCGTATTTCTGAAATTTCGACTTCTTGCGTTCGTACTGGTAATGTAATAGTGTTGTCGCTGTAGGTGAAGTAATACCATTTCCCGGATACAGAATAATTTGTTTGTCAGCGTAAGTTTAGGACAACCTTATTGTGTCGCCGACTTCAACCGAAGCTTTCTGTTGTAATCGCAATCCCACCTTACATAAATAATGCAAAGGGGCACAGTCGGCCGCCTTCCCGTCAAAACGTCCTCTTTAGAGTTGACAATACTTGCGACTCCGTCCTCACGAAAAGGACAAAGCTCCATTGGCATCAAGCAAAACGTATTGTTTGGAAAAGAACCACAATAAAAAGTGTTACATCGAAGCCTCAAGTATCCATTTGCGGCCAGAGGTAGTGGACATTGGAGAGACGGGGACGCCAGACATGGCAAATGGGTGAGTGTGGAATCAACAAAAATATTTTTACCAAGATAACTCGAAGAAATAAACAACACCTACTGAGTCGAAAGGAACAACTGTTTGCGTTAAGAAAGACTCAAATTGTTCAGGAGTGAACGGATAGAAAGTAGTTGTAATTGTGGAAAACTAAATTAAATAGTTCGGAATGGAACAAGTAAACCCTAATCAGCGAGTACTTAATTTTTTTCTTCCTTGGGAGTTCCTCGAAACAACCTGTTCTTGATTTTAAAGAAGATACTCTAATTAGCTTACCTAAACACAAAATATTGGCCTTTCTGTCTCTCTCCGCCCCACCCTGACTTTTCCAGAGAACAAAAAACTACCCTGCGGTTCATACAATCGAGCTCCTTCCCACACCACACGCGTCTTCACTTACTACACCGGCATTGCTACCACGCTTAATGCAAATTTTGTCCAGAAGCAGGACCACTCCGCCACATAGTCGGGGTCCACATAGTCCCCTCTTCCCATCAACTAGCCAACAAGAGCAATGGGAGATGTTGCTGTCTAGCCCCTCTCTACCCACCCAGCTTTAGCAGGTGGACACAGCAAAGGCGGCGTGGACTGCATATAGGCCCGAGTGAAGAAGGTACCACTCCCCTGGGCCGCCCTCTAGCCACGTAGAAATCTCAATAAGAGTATTTCCTTCTCCTCTCCCTTTCCTTCTATTCAACCGCAAGTAAAATAGTTTAGAGAATTCTTGAACGATACCTTTACATAGGCAAAACACTTCCAAACTACTAAGTCTTGCGCCAATATTAATCCTCCCTACCAATGTTGAGCACAAAGAACACTTTAGGCACATCTGAGGCAAAAGTCACTACACAAGTGATGTCTCCAGTGTTCTTGTTAACAATACATGACTGCGTGGTCTTTCCAGTATAAAATCAGAACTACGCCTTGGAATAACAAT
Organism: Haemaphysalis longicornis; assembly: GCA_013339765.2. NCBI lineage: Eukaryota > Metazoa > Arthropoda > Arachnida > Ixodida > Ixodidae > Haemaphysalis > Haemaphysalis longicornis. The sequence goes on from CM023454.1 coordinate 160,555,420, forward strand.
GTTCTCTGTCAAAAATACAAAATGTGGGCAGCGGGGTGTTCCCAGAAGTTTAACAGTAATAAATGGCGGCACTAAATGGCTCACTGCAGTGTAACGAGGCAAAGTTGAAATAGGTTCAGCAAAGCTCCCCTGTGTTTACGGAGAGGGGGGAGGCAGCGAGACTTGAGGAAAAAGTGCGAGAGGTGGGCGGAAAAAGACAAGGAGGAAATTAAGTGGGAAGGGCGGCTGAGAGCTACCGTATTTGGCGACATTTGCACCAAAGTGAGAAAATTCTAGGACAAGAATTTTGTATTCAGTTTCTTCTGGCTGAGTGTTGGGTCCTCTGGTAATGCGATTGCATGATGCAAACAGTGCTGTAGGAACATTGCGCCTTCAAAATCTACGTCAAAGCACTCTCAGAGTTCATGTGGCTTAAAGAATTGCATTCTTTGTCGCAGTGACTGATGAATTCGCAGCAAATACTGTGATATACCTCGACAACACGCTACATCAATCTCCTGCTGCAAAAATCTCGCTTGCCGGCTGAGACCTAGAGGTTTTCACGCGCCCGTTTCCGTAGCTATTTTGTACAGCGTGACATGCCTGCACCCTCTTGTCGAACATTTATCTTTTCTAAACTGATCACGAACACCAACTCCTACTTTTTGTATCATCGCTTCAATATAAGAGTTTGTGTTAGGCCAAGATTTCTCAAGGAAGAAAGCCGGTTGTGAAGTCTCGTCCATGTATGCAGATCGGCAGCCTATAACACTATGGTTGCTTACTTGTTTTCACAAAACAACAAGTAGCCTTTGCAACGTCCACATTGTATGCCTACGGAGACTAAAAGATGTTTTTACTGTGGAAAACTTTGCTCTGGCGTCATTGTGCTTGCCACGTGTTTGGGTTTTTGCGTAGAACAGTTTGCCTTAGAGTGCTCTTGAATAATTATTTTTCTCTTAGTACAAGATTGTAATTTCGAGCTGCGGTACATAGCGCCTGTTTTCGTGACAAATTTTTGGGGGTTATCTGCTGATGCAAATTTGGCTCCAATAACTGAATAAACGATTTGTTGCTGGGCGAAGAACGTTTACCAGCCTCGCAATGTCCGCTGTGTGTCCCAGCCAATCAGGGCTATGGCTACTTGGGAACAAGATCTAATTCCCAATTCATAACGTCTTCGAGCACTCCTCGAGGTTTGGATGGTGGTGTACCTACTGAAGAAAGAAGAGGTTCGTTGGTAAATCGGTGGTTATGTTTTTTAGGGGGTGCCAAGAAAGCAGCATGAAAATAGTGACAATTACATTTCCCCGAACTTCGAGCCTACCTACCCCTTGAATAGTGTGCCCTGCAGTATTACACTTGCCTTGAGAGCATCAGCACTGTAGTGGCTTATAATTTAGAAGCAGCCGATTTGGGATGCGTGTTGGCAGGAAAGCATGAATGACAAGGCAAAGCTGTGTATAGCCACCCTTCGAGTGTGGCTGATATTTGTCTGTTTACATATCGCGTCGAGAAGGCAAAATACACCTCCAGCTTTTGGCGCATGCTCGTTGACTCTCCATCTATACTAGGTATCTTAAAAATGTCCTACTCATATTGGCCGCTAAAACAATTCGATCATTACACCGAGTTTTATATAGTAGTCACCATCAGTTCGTAATTATATTTTGAATACATGCAATATACTTTGAGCAACAGTTACAGAATATGGCTTTAACTCTTTTTTTCATAAATACTGCGAAACAAAATATGTGATCATTCCCCTGATATTACTCTTTTATCGCGAGTTTTATTTACTTCTCCAAATTAGTTCAAACAGAAGTTGTAAGCGCTATACAATTCCCGTGTGCTATTATTACGACTTACCTACGATGCGGGAACGAAGATCCGCGTGTTTGTTGTTAGATAAAACGCTACTCATTTCAAGTTTTATTAGCTAGTAAAGTAGGAAACATGCTAGATTGAAAGCTACAAACTTGTTTTTTTTTCACGCACGCTTGCGTTGGCTGAGGTAAAACGCCCAACAGATAAACCGCTCGTCCTTCACACACGATTTGGGGCGACAAACTTTTAAAGCTAATTTTGCACTTACATATCCTCTTTACTTGTAATCAGCATGCTCCTTTGCTATTTCGACCTATCTCGCCTAAGCTTCACCATTCATTCAACATTCTCTACTGGTGTGCGAACTTACAGTGCACTAGAACCAGTACTATGTTTCGTGTTTGCTGTGGCTGGATGGCTAAGTCATTTGGTAGATGAGCGCGAGGTGTGTTGCTTGTCATATTCCTGGCAGTGAAGTCTGTTTTCCCTTGGAGGTAAGCGAACATCAAAAACCATGTTTTATGAGACTTGAAAGAACTTGGAATACCAACCGGTGGTATAAATCATTCTGTAGCCCCCCGCTTCACCAAGGTACCTTCTTGGTAAGTGTTTAGAAGTGTTTAGTGTTTAGGTAACTATTTAGAACAACCTTCTTTAACTTTAAATTGACTATTCGTTTCGGAATATGTTACCACTGCCAGGTGCACATTGAATTCACAAGTTTGCCTCTTTCAGTGAGCCTCATTCTTTAAGTGTTTCTTCTGCGAGCCTAACCCCTATTGGAAATTTAGAAAAGCTATAAAAACACAATAAAAGTGATAACGCTTTCGTTCGTGCATTGACGCGAGCCTTGAAGTACACCCTATAAAAATTAAGAATATTTTATAAATCCTTTCGTATTTCTGCTAGGTTAATTTGGTATGTGATATATGGCGCAGTCAGTTGCGGAACTGAGACCCTCGCAGTTTGTAGTGATTGTTTGAGGCCAGACCTTATAGCTCCCTATTAAAAAGGTAATTCCAGAAGCACTTCGTATGGCATGAACGTCTGTTAGTCTGGTTTGTGGCTTTAACCCTTTTCCAAAACCCAGGAGTTTATTCTGGGGCTACGCCTTAACTGCCAGCCTTCTTGCTGAAAGCGTTTACTTGAAAGTGGCACATGCCCCTCACCATAACCCTGCCTAAATAAAACATGGCGAAGACAGAGCAAAAAACCAGACAATATGGCCTTGCGGTAAACGAATAAAAGAGGCTAGACAAATAGGACACCTTTAAATGACGCCTGCAACCTTACTTTTATCGTTTTGATTACCCCAAATGTTTTAAGAGCATGCTTAGTGAGCCCATTAAGTGCCCAAATGAAGTTTCCTCGAAGAACCTAAACAAAACATTATGTATACGCACACATTAGATTAGTCCGGCACTTACAGTCACATTTTTTGTTTCGTCTACTTGCTTCTATGTTATGATTTTGGTTTAGTCTCAAAGTGACGCATTTAGCGTGATGAAAAGATGTTCTCAGAAAGGCGTACAGTAAGGTGGTAGTGATAGCATTTAATGCTAGCTTGAATTTCTGGCACCAAAACATTTAATGGTTACTCGTAAGGCCATTAGCCCGCAACATTCGTCTTGCGTAAGGAAGGGGAAGATCCGCCGTGCTGTTGGGGCCACAAACATTGCTTAAGCTGCACAGGTACTCTGATTTTGTCAAGGCATGCAAGGGCGACAAAACATTTTGATGCACCCTCAAGACGCAACCATACTTCTTTCACGATGAAAGGTTCCTGAGCAGGCCTCCAGGAATACGGGCACACGCGGGCTAGGAGAGCTAGATATCTCCTTTGAGCACCACTGTAGCCGCAACGTTAGGTGAGGTGGACACTCTAGTGGGGCGGACGGGTCTTCACCAGTACATGCCACTTGTGGGTTAATCACCTTTGCACTTCAATCCCACCTACGGTGGAAAAATTTCTGATCGTACCCAGGCGCACTTCGTCACACCACCCAGAGTCGCCACACGTTCTCTGAGACGCGTATTGTACTAGCATGCGTCCCCGCAGCAGGGGAGGCTGATTTATTCCTAATTAGCCTTGGTTGACAGTAGTCTGCCCAAGGGGAGGGCCCGGAAGGGGCGTTAACTGAGAGAGAGGGTCCGAGGTTTTATAACAGCGAGTTTTGCCGATAACAAGCCTCCTCGTTTGAGCCTTCGAGCTAGGGTTATACCGAAGATATGTGTGCTCTCATTCAATGTTGCAAGAGGGATTTATGCGCAACCGTACAGTTATACTTATGATTTGAGGGCCGTGTCTGATGTTAAGGGCACGATGCGTGCCTCGCTGGTAGGCGGCCCTTTGGCAAGAAGTACCACCAATATCGCGGAAGTTGTTTATAGACACTTAAAGCCCGAGAAAGCTATATTAGGAGTTTGAAGCGCTCAAGTGACTTGAACGCACCTTCACCTGGAGTCGGCTATTTGAGGTCTCTCTATTTTACTCATGTGCGCAATGATGTAAGGCAAATAGTTGTACATATTCTTCAAATATTGTCATCGTTTCAACGTCTAAAACTTGTCAATTGGTCCAAAGCATGATAACTTCACTATCGCCCTACTGAGTCGACTACCAAACCAGTAAGATCCCCGACTATTTGGTTCTTGATCGTGACAGGATGCGGTGGAATAAACACGTTAAAATATTACTGTCACTCATCATGAACACTACTTGCGCGATTGAGCCATTGCATATCTACTTCTTTAACGTAACCATACCACTGGTAGTTTCTGAATGGCACCAAAATTTTACTTCTACTGCACACGAAGTATTCCAGTCTTGCGACTGCGAACACTATGGCATTTGACATATGTATAATTGCTGAGTTCCGTGCTCTACGAATCAGTGGGTTGATTGCTTGTCACATAAAAAGCATGCCATAGGTATACTCGTTCTTTCATCGAAAAGACTGCATAATGTAAACATGAATAGAACTCCACTAGAAAGCACTTTGGGACCTGGTTGTTGTGAACATTGTCTTTGCATGTATTACTTCTACAAAACAAATGTTCAATGAAAAAGTCAGCTGATGCCGCTTAAATAGTCCTTCTTGCATTCTCCTCCAATAATGTGGGAAAACCTTTTTTGCGCTTTGTTGACTCTTCCCTATCTCGTCTTTAACAGTTTATAGTTAAAATTAGGTGAAAAAGAACATGATTACGTTTCATTCCCTCAGTCCACCTTAACGAAGCATGAGCATTGGTACGTCTTCAAGAGCTTTTAAATATTGCTAATAGATCATTTTAATATATCTGACATAGTAATAGAGATGTGTGAACATACCGAAAACATCCAAAACAGAAGATAAAAGGCCCTTTGGTTTCTTTGTGGTTGTAGTTGTAGTCGTAGTTGTTGTTGTTGGGGGTGCAGTAACTTCAGGGCCATGTTCAGTCTCTTCATCTGGTTCAGCTTCGATTGCGGCACTGTCTTTGGAGGGAGACTGGCCGTCTGGAGCTAAGATACGAAATAAATTTGGAAGGGCGAAAGATATATTATAGTGGACAGGAAAGTGCCTGCACAAGTTCAGCTTCATTATTCTCAATTTAAAAGTTTTCGTTTTGCGCTGAAAGAACAAGGATTAGAGGTTTCCAACGAACCTTCGTGCAATTACACCAACAAATTGCGTTGGAGACTGTAATCGGTTTCAAGCTCATCTTTTCTGCACGTACTGAGGGATTCTTCTGTTCATGTTTTCGTACTAACCCTTTTGGGTCACATGGTGAAGGTGCATCGTGTATATTATGAAAAAGCAAAAACGCAGCCATACCCAGACTAGCGGAAGCAACAGTCATGTCACGTCTGCTCCACAATCTACTTCTGATGTGGATCATCTGACCAAGTGCAAACATTTTCCTAGCCACATTTCAGCCTCTGGTCCTACCTTTGAGGTCGCGCGCCAAAGCACGCCAGTTGTGGCTTTGCTTCCAAAATGCTTTTTCGCACTTTCCCTGCTGCTCCGCGTATAGGTTTCGCCACCGCTGTGTGTTTTCTCAATTATTACGTTTGCAGAACTGTCGATTGCCAAAACCCTTTGCGAGAGTAGTGGTGCACGCTCTGTAGGTTAACTAATTTTGTGTCTGCCAGATCATTGTGCCAGTAAAAAGATGTGTCTTCGCCACTTGCACCGCCCATTTCAATGTGTATTTTCATCCCTAGAGTTACCTGAATCCCTTAATTATGGGAACACTTGTTGCCAACCCCATCGCTCTTTGAAATGTTGTAGGTGGGTGGTGATGTGTTCTAAAGTTGAGCATGTTCGCTGATCTCCCTGAAGTTCCGTATTGAGAAAGTGCGCACGTTAATTACGCAACTTTCCTTTTACTAAAGCTTAACCCATCGGACATCGCATTTTGTAGAAATTTTGAAGTGATTTTTTTAGCCAGTCATTGTTATGAGTTCTGGTAAATCAAATTATTCTTGGTCACACTAATAGTTTATATGCTGTATGATACCACTCAGTGATACGCCATGTTCAAGCGATGAAAATCATGTGGAGTATTTATTTATTCCAAGGGTGCAGCTATCAGGGCATTGTTAGTGTAGTCTATTTGTTGAAATATGCTTTGCAATGTATTATTCTTGTACACTGTTTCACCTTGTAATATCAAAAACGAGCTCTGGTATCAACTACACCAAAGAAAAGAGAAAATTAGGTTCTTAACTAGCCTTAAAACAGAGAAACAGCTTCTACGGGCTTTTAGTAAAGAAACTCAAATGGTGCGAGCAGAAAAAAAAACGCCCTTCACGGTTTCAGCTCGTGAGATCTGGTTGAGTCCAAAACCACCAATTTAGCCCACTGCAATGGCCAGCAGTAAACGTAACGTTGTTCGGCGCTTGCTGGACGTTCAGCTATAGACATCTCTGTAAGGAACAATCATAAGAGAGCAGTATTTCGGAGAACACAGTGGAGAAGCTCTCGCAGGTAAAAAATGCAGTATTTCCTTGCGGTTGTAGAAAAAAAGCTCATTCTAATTTGAATAGATATTCTTAAAACCGGTGTAACTTTGGCACTAATCTCTTCCTTACTAAATATATCCAGCACAGATGTTAGGAGTCCTTTTGGCTTTTGCGTTGTCGTGGTTGTAGTTGTGGTACTCGTACTGGGTGTGTTAGGGTAAGTCTCCGCTCCCGTCTTTGCCTCACTGGCAGGTTTTAGCTGAGGGAGGGCGTTTTCTTCCGGCGCTAAAAAGGCGGTATATTTGGAGCGACTGGTAGAAGGTTGTCTTACGGCATCGGCGATTGGTATTCTAGATGGTGTTGGCCAAAACACACTTATTTTGTATAGGTAGTGCGTCAGGGAACTTCGTAGGCTAATACAGCCGTGCTATTTGCACGACAAACTCTTGCCGCTTATCTGCGCTTTCAATGGAGTGGGTACGATTATTATGATCGGGACTATTTAGTGTACACAACTACAAAACGAAGGTTTATGTCGTTTGTAAGCGAGATATTTTCTGTCCCTCCGTATCATTGCCATAGTAATGATGATTGGTGAGGTAATAAGGCTGGTAAAGTGGTAACCTATCATGAAGTATCATTCAACAGTTTGCACTCGTTCAATATAAATAATAAATACAACTGTATGGTTGTTTCTGCACAGGCCATACGTAAAACGCTGTGCTCATTATGGCCCATGTGCGTAAAAGATTTTGATATATGCGCCGTCATGATACTATCGAATGAACGGTTTTGGAATGTTTGCCTTACCCTTGGAGTGCTCTCTGAATTTATTAAACGAATTTTCCCGTGATGCTACGTGGCTTGTCTGTTTTTATGGTCTGCAAAAAATCTATCAAAATTTAAAAAATTGATATGCAACTAGCTCTGCAGAATTTGTTCCAGGTCGTCAAGCCCGTCTTTTCTGTGAAGGGTTAGGCGCTGTTTGCGTGCGCATTTTGCGCTGGTATCAATTATCTCGCACTCCTAACTACCCCGCAATGCTTCAAACCGCATCGTACTTATCAGAATGATAAGTACGAGGTAGCATTTTTTAATTCAGTATCTAATACGACGCTCGGAGGCACTTTGGTCTCCTTGTCGTAGTAGTAGTAGTTATTGTAAGCCTAGTTTTGGTTGTCACCTCACGTTCAACCGCTTACTCGGACTAGAGAATTGATTTCGGTTGAGTCACGCTATCATCATCAAAAGCCAAATTCCGCGTGCCGCTTGAAACAAAAAATACCATTCCTCATCATCATCATCATCACCATCAGCCTATCCACGCCCACTTTAGGGCAAAAGCCTCTCCCATTAATCTCCAAATACCCCGATCCTGTGCTAAGTGCGACCAATTTATCGTCGTGCAAACTTCGTAATCACATCTGCTCATCTCACTTTCTGCCGCCCCCTTCAAGGCTTGCCTTCTCTAGGGATCCACTTTGTTACCCTTAAGGACCAACGGTTATCTTGCCTTCGCATTACATGCCCTGCCCACGTCCATTTCTTCTTAATTTATACTAAGATGTCCTTAACACGCGTTTGTTCCCTGACCCACTCTGCTCTCTTCTTGCCCCTTAATGTTACACCCATTATCTTCCGCTCCATTTCCCACTGAGTCGTTCTCAATTTAAGTTGAACCCTCTTAGTGAGCCTCCAAGTTTCTGCCCCGTAGGTGAGTACCGGTAAGATGCAGTTATCATACACTTTTTTCTTCAGGGACAATGGTAGGCTGCATACATTATCTGAGAATGTCTGCCGTATACACTCCAACCCATTCTTATTCTTCTAATCATCTCTGCCTTGTGGTTGAGATCCGGGGTCACAACTTGGCCTAAGTAGATATATTTACTCACCACTTCCACTGCCTCGTCAAGTATCTCAAACCCCTGCGCTGTCCCGAGGTTATTAATCATTACTGTGGTTTTCTGCATATTCATTTTCAAGCTCATGGTTCTACTTGGTTTGTCCAGTGCGGAAAGCATGCTTTGCAGTTCGTCCCCCGAGTTACAACGAGAGGCAATGTCTTCAGCACATCTGAGGTTACTCAGGTATTCTCCATTAACCCTTACTCCCACCGGTTCCCAATCCAACGTTCTGATTACTCCTTGGAAACATGCTGTGAATAACATTGGAGAGATTGTGTCTCCTTGTCTGACTCCCTTCCTTATCAGTATTTTACTGTTCTCCTTATGTAGAAGGGTGGTAGCTGTGGACCCATTGTAAATACCCTGTAGTATTCTAGCGTAACGCTCATCTACCTCCTGGTTCCTTAATGCCTGAATGACTGCTGAGGTTTCGACGCAGTCAAATGCTTTCTCATAATCTATGAAGCCTAAATATAGGGATTCAGTATACTCAGCGCACTTCTCTATCACCTGATTGATCGTGTGAATATGGTCCATTATCGAATAGCCTTTACGGAACCCTGCTTGTTCTTTGGGTTGACTGAAATCTAGGGTTGCAGAAATTCTGTTAGCGATTACCTTGGTAAATACCTTGTAGACGACTGACAGTAAGCTGATCGGCCTGTAATTTTTCAAGTCCTTCATGTGGCCTTTCTTATGGATTAGGATGATGTTCGCGTTCTTCCAGGATTCCGCTACCATTCCGGTCATTAGGCATTGCGTATACAGGTTTGCCAGTTTTTCAAGTACAATTTCGCCGCCATCCTTCAAGAGGTCTGCTGTTATCTGATCCTCACCAGGTGCTTTGCCCCCTTTCATTTCTTTCAAAGCCTTCCTTACTTCTTAGGTCGTTACTGGTGGGATGTCTATCTCCTCTGAACTACTGTCTCGTTCGGCATTATCCTGTATGTCCCGGCTACTGTACACATTCCTATAGAACTCCTCGGCCACTCTGACTATTCTATCCCTATTTGTGATGACATTGCCTTGCTTATCCTTAAGTGCATACATCTGATTTTTCCCCACGCCAAGACGTCTCTTCACTGCTTTCAGGCTACCTCCGTTCTTTACCACGTATTCGATCCTCTCCATATTACACTTCCGTATGTCAGCTGTCTTACGCTTATTGATTAGCTTCGAGAGCTCGGCTATTTCTATTCTCTCAGCTGCGGTAGAGATTCTCATGGTTGGCCGTTTCCTGATTAGATCTTTCGTCTCCTGGAAACGTTTACAGATATCTTGTCTAGCCATCGTGCCAACGGCTTCTACTGCACACTCCGTGATAATGCTTGTAGGGTTGTCGCTGGCTTCCTGTGTCGTAAACTCTGCTTCCTCGGTAAAAGCTAAATACCGGTTCGGCAGCGCGAACCTGAATACTTCTACTTTTCGTCTTACTGTTAGCTCAAAAATCGGTTTCTTTAGTACTAGCTTTTTACGGTCTCTCCTCAAATCTAGCTTAATTCGAGATCTTACCATACAGTGGTCCCTACACTTTACTCTTCGAGCACTGCCACATCCTTCACGACGCTAGGGTTTTCGCATAATATGAAGTCTATTTCATTTTTATGCTCACCATTCGGTCTCCTCCATGTCCACTTCCGGATCTCTCGTTTGCAGAAAAAGGTATTTTATATCCGTAGGTTATTCCATTCTGCGAACTCGACTAGTAGTCGCCCCCTCCTATTTCTACAGCCCAGACCATAGTTCCCAAGTGCCTTGTGTCCAGCCTGATTCTCGCCCTCTTTAGCATTGAAGTCCCCATAACTACGGTATACTGTGTTTTTACTTTAGCCCTTGCCGATTCCGCGTCTTCATAGAAGCGTTCCACTACCTGGTCGTCGTGGCTGGATGTGGGCGCGTAGCCCTGTGCCACCTTTAGTTTGTACCTCCTATTGAGCCTAGTTACAAGACCTGCTGCCCTTTCGTTGATGCTATAGAATTCTTCTATGTTGCCAGCTATGTTTTTATTGACTAGAAATTCCACTCCTAGTTCTCTTCTGTTCACTAGACTGTGGTAACCTAGGACATGTGCATTTTTCAGCACCGTTAAAGCTTCACCTGTCTACCTAACCTCACTGAGCCCTGTGATAACCCATTTAATGCCCTTTAATTCCACGAACACCTCTAAACTCGCTTCACTAGATAAGGTTCTCGTGTTAAACGTTGCCAAGTTCAGATTCCAATGGCGGCCTGTCCGGGTCCAGGTATTCTTAGCACCCTCTGCTGCGTCACAGGTCTGACGCCATAGCTCATAGCTGACATCATACCTCATAGCTCATTCCTCATAGCTGAGGCAAGCCGTATTCTGACAGGCTCACGGATAAGTACCATTTTATACTGAACGTTTTTTGGCAGTATTTTTGAGGAAGGTTTTGTGGTCACCATAACTCCGACTGACTTCAATTATTATTGTTTTCGAATGAACAGCTTCTCTTCGGGCAGAATTGTAGCCGTTGCGCAGTATTTTTCGGCTTGCAAAGGGCGAGAAGTTGCCAGGTGGCGATGTGGTACGGCATGCCCAATACGCACGAATATTATAAAGTTAGAAAGTTCCGTGGCGCTACCAGGCCCTCTGAATGTCTTCTAATGAGGGATGCGCAAACGCGTCAACAAAGACGTGCCACTGGCGGTGGCTTGTATGTTCGATAAATGCAGGAGCACTTGATGTGCACACGAACTGTTCCACTAATATGGTACAGACACGCAAAACGTCGGTGCTTAGATCACGGCACGCTGGGAGGCTTGTGTGCTGGGTGCACGACATTAGAGGCGTAGATATTATACGCTGCAATATGGTTTATAAATTTACATAATAGTCAAATCAGAGTAAGGCGCTCATTCATAAACAGTCCACTGACTTGTCATGATTTTAGTTAAAAATATACCTTTTAAACTTCGGCAGAGTTGCACCCCTGTGCGGAATTCGGGAAGTCTGGGACCCGAAACATAGAAGTTTTGCGTGTGCTTGTTATCAATACAAAAACCACATCTGTATGCCCGCTTTTGTTTGCGGAAATCCGTTTATCAGAAAGTTCTAGCTCAGGGCATACTTGAAAAGCCGCGTGTGGCGCAAGACAAGCCGTGCGGGGCTGGAGTGGACAGAATGCACTAACGACTTCATCGTGTAGCTGTTTTGCATGATCCTGTCCGTTCACTTCGCGTGCGGTTTTTTTGCGCTATTATGAGCAAGTGTTAATGAACATGTCTCGTAAACCTCACATCCAACCGGCATAGCAAGTAAGGCGAATAATCTGGCTAACCTCGACAGTTCATTAACAAGATTTTCTTCTTGCTCTCACGGCTGGCCGCTACCTTGTCGCGCCTCGTCTCACCGCTCCAGCATTCAACATCTCGTAACTCATCATGTGGAAGCCATGCAGTTACCTCTTATGATTGATCGGTTGTCTCGTCTCATTACATTCCCAGAAAAGCCGGTTGTGAAGCTTACTTGTACCCTGAGAGCTTGGCACAGCATCCGACTCTTGGGAGACGCTTGATCCTTCTCCGGGCTCTGTCAGACTATTCGCACCGGTTGGTTTACCGCCGGAGGCTGAAAGAAACAAGATTCGTCACAAGGAGAGGAACCGCATAATTGGCGGCATCTGTTGTTTAAGTCATCTACAAAATCGTATGACACTACGTTCAATATCCTACGCCAGGGCGAAGACAATGCTTAAAACCCTGTAGAAAATTAAGGTATTAACAAACAGCACTGAATACTTCAGCTGTAAAGATTATAGACGGTAGCCTTAGCTTACTTCACTTGACAATTTTACAATCCTTTCTGACAACTTTGTTACTGCGCAAGGCAGCCACAAGTCTTTTCATGGAACGCAATGTGCCATTTAACAGCACAGTTTATTGAATACGAATCTGTGACCTTAACGTCCCGCTTGGGAGCAGACAACGAGACCGTCGAGGACAGCCGATATTGCGTACAACTACAGCGTTGTATACATACGGCTCATATAATAGTATAATACCATTCAAAAGGCTCCTCCTAGCACACACAATTTGAAGTGCTCCTAAAACCAAAGCCCAGAAAAGTTTTCTGAGGTTTTCGAATTTTACGGTTAATAACATTGCTTTGTGCGCCTAACTCGGCTTACGTGCTTTGAATGCGATAGCATTATGGCAATGGGAATTGATGAATCACCCGTTATTTTCTGACAGCAGCTGTGCTAATCACTGTCCATTAACTTTGATTGGGTATGTGGTCGGTTTGAAGACTGTTCCGAACTTCGTCTTCAGCAGATAGGAGTCTGTAACATGGTAGCTTCGTGGAACCCGCATGATCCAGACGCTACGCAGCAGTTAAAAATCGCCACAGGAAGCCATAATGCTCGTGCATTAAAAGCATGGAAGCAGACTTAGGGGCACCTCACAAGCCGTGTCGTTTGTGGCGTGGGAGTAGAGTAGTTCAATTGTAAGGACGTCAATGTAAAGTAAATGTCGACTTACTTGCCTGGCAACGCCCGTCCTAGGGTTCGCATTCCGTATCTCCCACGGGTTTCTATGTTGAAGGCCCGTGAAGTTTTGTGGCCATACACTGCTCACAACGACGTTTTTCGCCTCGAGAAGCACACAAGGGTTTCAGATTCGAAGTACGTAAGCATCGTTCAGTGCACCTTGAAAGTGTTAGTTTGGGTGACTTGGGTCTAGAGCCCTGGGTTAAATCATGTGCCTACCAACGCGCGCCTGTTTGATATTCTTGCAGCTGCCATGGTTTTTTGCTTCTTATGTTCACGACATGTGACATTTTGCCGCCATCCGCTGCGTACAACGCCGGGATTTTTTCGCCTTAGGGACGCCTTATGTTTTGCATTCGAAGCACGTAAGCAGATTTAGGTGCACCCTAAAGGGTATATTTTTGTGGTTAGCATGAAGGTTAGTGAAATAAATCATTTCTGCACCAACCTTCTTCGATTGGTTCGATATCGGTGTCTGCAGTGGGTATTTGTTTTTTGTGAAAGGTAAGGAATTGTGGAATTTTTCGGACAATCCACAACTCACAACTCCGTTCTCTTTGCCTTATGGAGCACATTATGCCTTCGAATTAAAAATTCTGGCACATCAAGGATTGAGAACACTTTATTCACTTTAAATATGAGAGGTTCAATAGTCGACTATTGAACCTCTGTTGCTTAACTGTTGGTTTGTTCAACCGAAGGAAGCAAAAAGAAGTGAGGGGTGCGAAGACAGATGTTACAGACTCAGAGCGCCGGCAATGGACGAAAGGAGACCCTGAGGCTTCTCCTTATCTTTCGAGGTAGCGTCGGCACCCCACCGGAAGACGACGGCTTTGAATCCGGCGCTGAAATATAATTGTAAGAATACATGAACGGCTGCATGGTTTTTGATGCGACAAGTTTTAGCATGAAGGTACGACATTTTTAAGAATTTAAGTGAATACGTGGATCGTATGTCACTTAAAAAGACCATGCTCTCAAAAAGAAGGCGAACTACTTTGTAAATAAGCAGAGCAAGGCAATATATAATTGGCGCCCATCAATACCCAAGTTCTCGCACACAAAGGTTGACAGATTTTTGAAGACATAAGACACATCTCGCGGTAGTTTTGTTCATAAATTATTGCCAAAGCACTAATTGACACGTTGTGTGAAGCCAGCGATGTTGACATGGCAATATACGCCTGCGTAAAAGCCGAGCGTCTCCGGGACCTGCATTTGACCTAGGATGGAAACTACAGCTGCTGGTTTTGAAGGATCCTCGAGAAGGTACGCGCCTTTCCATTTGATAGGCCCCAAGTGCAATTTCCGGCTTCTGTGGGGTCGGTCCAAGAGAACCTAAAGCATACTACACCGGCTGGGACTGAACGTTGCCTACACCCGAAGCTTTTTTTTAATTAAGCTTGGCTGGGTAGAGTCGTCACTATGTCCAATACGCTCTCTGACAAAGGCCATTTAGCACTTGCTATACCTCTCCCCGCGATATTCTACTCAACGGGCAATAGATTAGAAAGCAGTTCTGCGACTTTGACTTGGAAGTGCACTAGAACTCGACCACTCCCCCAGACCCTGGTGAAATCATGGCGAGGCAGTGGTGGGGATAAAAACTCTACTTTCCACACGAAAACAGGTCTGCAATAGGTTCAGTGAACCCACTGAACATGTATATTTTCAATATGTGTACATCTCCTCTTAGGTTTTCTTGTTTATCTTTATTTGCTTCTCCATCTTTTTCTCTCCCTTTCACCTCGGTGTGTTCACCCCCATCTGGATTAGCAAGCCCTGTCGTCAGTGGGGCTGACCGCTTCAGCTTTTATAAAAGGTTTTCTCTGCCTCACTGGGAAGAATTTCGTATTGCCAGGCTTACATAACTGCGAGTTTTTCTAGGTAGCTGCGAAAAGTAGGCGCCTGCGCATGTACTCCGCACAGTCAGGAATGAAGCCGAAAAGCAAGACCAAACGAGTGAATAGAGAGGCAATAAAATTCACCGCTCGCGTTAACTCTCGGGGTGCAAGTTGCCACAAACGAGGGGCCAGGCAACACTTAGAAGACAAAACAACGCGCTTTGGAACGTGTTTGGCGAAACCGTATCCTGAAGCTCAAGCGGTGCGACAACAAAGCCCTTCGTCAACGCGAGGCTGAAGCAAGGCATCTCAGCCGGGCAATCAGGCGTAATACGTACCGGGTTCATAACCCATAAAAAGCGCTGAATGTGTCCTCAATTTTTTACAATGAGACTTCGATTGGAATCTGATTGGATAAACATTCATACATCGTAGGACCTATTTGGTATCTTTATGTTTGCACACACTTCTAATAAGGTAACCTAAAAAGTTACGTTTGTTCACGGAATAAGGTACCAGTTATTTCTTTCTTGATACTAATTTTTTGACACAGTCAAAAGATGTTTTATAACTCATGTCAAAATGCCCTATTGCTTAGATACTCGGCTTTATCTGTGCAACAGCGCCACGTTTCTACAAGTTCAAATTCAAAACAATTGTAACCTGTTTCGAGCATCTAAATTAACAGAAGATCAAAGAAAATTGTTGTTACTCGCGAATCTTCATCAGGAAATTTGCGAGTACAAATTTGTAAGAAGGATAATTTTCAAGTATGATGGCAATGAGTACATGGACCTCAGAAAACATTAGAGTAAGAATGAGTGTAGCTCATAATCAGGTATTCACTAGTGCGTAACCAAGAATTTCAGTACATTCGCATAGATATCTATTAGATCTGCAAATGCGCTTCACGTGTCGGACGACCAGTGAAACCGGCGATCCCGATTGAGAGGCCCGTACGGCGATCTTTGTACGACAGGATCTATGCGACGGCTGCTGCGGACTCATTCCGGCAACCGGTAACATTCCAGTTTCAAAACACCTACAGGGACTTGAACACGCGTGGTGAATTTGAACTGGCCACTGCACCTTTTGACGTGTCGGACAGCGCGACAGTGCCGCGATTTCGATGGTGCTATCGGAGTTCTGTGCAAAACCTTCATAGCCTGTCTCGCGGATTCTGTTTAGGGAAGTGCATACTGGGGAAGCGCGATCTTAAAGAGCATGCTGCCACAATACCAGTAGCGCGGATCAGGAGCTGCTAACACGCACGAATGATACACCGCTGAAAAAGAGGGAACCTCAGTATTTTCTTCTTCTTTAAATAAATGTGTCATTCTAGCAGGCAGACTTCGTACTTTCTTTGTGTATACAACAGCACAAATTTGACGGCACGTCCCAGGCCATTAGTACATGCAGGAAACTTATCAGGCGAATAAGAACATACTCTTGGACATCTTACGTGGGAGAGTAACTGGTCTAGTCTTGCCATTTAACGTGAAAGAAAACGTAACTAGCTTCCTAACAAATCAATAAGAATAAACATAAAATACTGCACGAACTCAGAATATCCAAGACACCACCAAGAAGGCCGGTATTCTTGCTGCTGTCCTTAGAAGTTGAATCAGCGCCATCCGCATCGCTTTCTTTATTGGGAGCTGAAAAAAAAATCATGCATGTTCATTGACTTGCTTTCTACAGTGCTACTGTTAGATTTTCAAAGTAGATAAAAGCAAACTGCCATGCTGCGAACCGGCATTAGGAACGCAAAATACTGAACCACAAGTTCACAAGAAGGGTTACACTATTTGGTGGTTTATATGACCACCGATAACGATGTTACCTAAGATTAAACATGTATCTGTAGTAAAGACACATCCACACCTGAATGCCGTACCAGAAATAACCAGACAATGCGAAAAAGCATGGTATAATGGAGCTCCAATGTTTACGTTCAGTTGGGGCCCTCCATTTCCAATTCAATTTCGCGAAGCCACTACTCCCTATTGTGTGCCCCTTCGCTCGCATAGAGTCACGACATACCACTTTGAAAATTACAGCCCAGCTATTAACCGACAACTGAATATAAAACTACAACCTAGTCACCCACAGCTCACAAGATGCTGCCCTGCTACAGTTCAGCTAAATACACGCGTACACACTGCCCACACATGGTCGCGATTAAATACACCTCGCAAAAAAATTATCCCACCTCCTAGTGGAGCTACAACTCTTACTTTACGTCGGGTACGCTACTCTTGAAGAACCTTTGTATCTCACATACTTGCATATCAATACGGAGTCGACCACGAACGGTACTGCAACTGAAGAAATTTCACAAACTACTGGAAGCATATCAAGTAATACGTATACCCATCATGGAAACCCAACCACTTACATCTAGATTCGTAGGTATGGGCTCATTCCTCGAAGCCTACCAACTTGATTTGGTAATCCAAGTTCCTGGCCTACTCTAGCAGCAATGCACAAACAACAAATATAACCACCGTAATGAGGTACGTAGCAAAGTATTACGTTCCTCAGATGCCAGGCTTGTTTACTGCAGCTATAATAACAGTGTCTGTTCGAGGCAGAGGGCTTTGTCGTATTAGTGCTATACGCATTGTCTATAACAGTTGCAAGGGCCTCACCTAGCAGAGCTCCAAAATAGTAGTTCGGTTCTAACTGACGTTGAGGGAGCTGAGGAACCATACGATACTTTCGTCAAGATGCAAGGCTTCTAAAGCGGTTTTGAAGTTGTGGTAGAAACAGCAGTCCCGTAATAGTGCTGGTTAACAGGTCAAATCATTTTTGTGCAATGCTCACGCTTTTTTTCAGTTGTGCTTATGTGTAGCCTTGACAGCCCACAACAAATGAAAGGGGGTCGCAAAGACGCTGCGTTGCCAGCATATGAGTGAAGGCCTACTGAGGATAGAGGCTGTACAACACAAACAGTACCGGCGCAAGATCTCCAGGTCAGTGGGTGCATGTTAGACTTAAGTTGTGAGTACGCTGCGCTGCTTTGGTGGTACAAGATACAGACGGAGAAACAAACGGATGGGTGCAAGCTAGAAACTGATCATTTTTCTTTAGAACGCCTCCTGCGGCTACCCAGAAATGAAAATAAAATGAAGTGAAATATACTGCCACGCGTAAGGAAGAAAGGCAATAGAAGGAATTTGCGGAACACCTACACCAATCGGTTTATTGACTGGACTGCACAAAGCCATTTTAACAGTACTTGCTGGTGTGCGCGCATGTAGAATGGCCGGAGCCCGTCTCGCAACAGCGCAATTTTGCTTTTGCGTAGGAACATGTAAGGAATGATATGAAGTAGCGTATTTTTCTCGCACCGCGTTGGGTTTTTCTAAGATTGACCCGGTACCTACTTTTTGCTGTTTGGAGAGAAAAACCAGGCATTGATCTCGCTCAAATACTAAAGTGTGCACTGTCTACATCTCAGTCCCACGGGAGGAATACAGTGTAGTCGTTGACATACTGCAAGCAACTCAATATGCCCCAAGTTTATTACAACTCGGTAAAAGAAGTTGTAGGTGAAAAGCCTAGCTTGCAGGCATTCCTATTTTTTCCACCCTTTCTAAGTCCGCGTTTTTACAGCCTAGATGGCGCCCTTTTAGAGCCGTGTTTCAGTTTCATGCTAGAGTGACGACTGAGCTGTTTATGAGCTGGGCGCAACTTTTCAGAAAAGTCGCTTTGAAACGACCGCCTGTGAAGGAACAAGCGCCGTACAATGGTTTTATATCAGTGGTTTTAGCATCGCGGTCCTGTAGTATTACATCAGCGGATGCCTACACGATGCAGGGCGTTTTGCTTGCAAACAGTCAGTTCAGACCAGAAATGTTTTGATTGATTGATTGTGCCGGCGCTACACAAATGATGAGGGGCGCTGTAGTGAAGAGCTACGAATTAATTTTGACCATCTGGGGATCTTTAACGTGCGCCGAAATCTCATACACACGAGCGTTTTCCCTTTAGGCATCCATCAGAAAAGCGGCCGCCGCCGCCAGGAATCGAACCCGCGTCCTTCTGCTCAGCCGCACAATGCCATAGCCACTGTGCCACGGCGGCGTGTCCGGAATTGTTTTTGCTTTTATTTTCTAAGTCAAAAGAAAACATTGCGTGACGCAAGTACAAGAAATTACCAGCTAGGGTATACGTCAGAGATTGCCCTATTATGACACTAACTTTGAAGCACTCACAAGACCAATTCTGTGTGAAGTCTACAGGCCTGTTTCACTGCAGGGCAGATAAAATGCAGCCTCTGGATGCGAAACCGCAGAATTGGTTCCCTTTTCGTACACGGCATACTACGCACGGATGCGGCGTGAAGAACGCATTACGAATGGAAGACTCAGCGGCAATCACCGCTATGTTATCGGAACTATACACTATACCTTGATTTAAAAATAGAACATTACAAGAGAAACTAGCCAAAATTACCTGTTTTTCCAAAAAAAAACATTAAAGTTAGGGAGGAGATAGAAATGCTCGTCAGAGCAATAAGCATCGTGAAATAGACTTGGCACTGTGTATAATCGGCAGCCTTTAATCTTCTAGGCAAAGGAAATAACCTTACTAGAAACTCGTTTGAATGGAACTTTCCCGAGCACCCTCTTACTGAGTAGCTTCTGGGTCTTTTATAGAGAATCTTCGCTCTCTATCGCTCATTAATTCAGCGTGAACTTACAAAGCAAGAGAATTCAGACGTGAAAACTTAGTTTTCAGTGTATTTCAAAATACGAAGGCAAGCCGTTCCCGCTGCGTCTGATCCCGCACGTGTGAAGTTTTTTTTTTTTTGTAAGTGCCGTTTTAGGGGGAAAAACTAGTATGTATTAGTAATTCATACAGGAAAATGGTAGGAAGACGTCTGGTTCGGTCCAGATGATCTTTCGAGACATGGGCTTCAACGGTACCGAAAGTCAGCCCCGTATCCAATGTAATGTAGTGTGAAGTACAGGCTTATCGTCGTCTACCACTGTATGCGTTTTTTTCTCGCTTTTGCAAAACGTTGTAAAAAAAGTTGCTTTTTAGGCGCATGGTTAAGTTTTTTTTATGGACGACATTTTCTTCAATGGCACTTTCAGAACTGTATTTCTTGCGCTTCAATAAGAAGGGGCAGCTTTACATACTTGTGCCACTCATTGTAAAACGACAATAAATATTTTGATGGAAACTTATACTGAGAAACTACAAACTAGTGCAAATACAAAAAAAAATGATAGTGATTCCAGCGTGTTCATGCAGCTGAATATATTTTCTGATAATATAACTGATATTGTTCGACGACGTGATACCCATGGTTACCAACTTTACACGCGAAACTGAAAAGTGCTGTTATTCGGTAATATAGGAGAAAGTGCCAAAGTATTGTGACATTTATGTCTGCCATATTTTCAACATATTTACCCAGAACATATTCTTCTATTGCTGATCGAATTTCAGGTTGCCAGTAGAAATTATGTGACACCCCTCACGTATTTTTCTAGCTTCTTCTTTTAAAAGGCAACGTTCATGTCCTCGACACGTTGTATCCCAGCAAATATATTTTAGTTATTTTCAGTTAAAAGTCGCGCTGCGCTACTGGTAATGCGATGCAATTTGTTGCGTCTTGCGTGTTTGAATTCTGCACCCGAACAGTAGGTCATCAGCAAAATTCACAAATGAGACTGTCACTGAACCAACAATTACCGCAAATATTTTTTCAATAATACTTGTGGGGCGAGTTGGTGCAATGCACTTTGAATATTGTTGGTGGCCTTATTGTGGGTATCATGTTTTGTAGTTCCCGTGCTGTGTTGGGATGCAAAGTATCGGTACTGCAAAAGTAGCATGCATAACAACGGTTGAAGGAGTTATGTTGTGGGTTAAAGGCAGTATTATGCATACCACCTTGAGTTCTTGCAGCCCAGATATATTACGGAAGAAACCTAATCATGTTTTTATTTCCTGTTGCCATTCTTCAGCGGATGAAGTTTAGGTCAAACTGGTGCGTGTGAAATTAGTCGACCGGTAGCTGGACTTACACGATTTTAAATAAAGATATGCAATATTCAATAAAAACGTACAATTTTACTTACTCAGAGTGTCCGCGATAGATGACAGAAGACCTTTAGGCTTGCCTGAATCTTGGGAAGTAGGAGATAACAAGTCGGGAACTGAAAAGGATGGCCAATTGATTAAAATTAGAGAACACAGTCACTGATTGATTTATTGATTGTGTTGCAACTTCACCTGGGCTATGCGGCGCCCAGTGTTTGAAGGCTTCAGATATATTTGGACCACCTTGGAATCTTTAACGTTCACCGGGACGAAATCGCTATATTTTTTCGAAAACTGCTCTTTCTGTGTGGGTTTCCGCACGTTCTTCGTAGTTTCTTGCGCGATTTGCCCTAAAGAGGGATTCGTACTTTTTGCAGGAAGGTAATGCGGAGAGCTGTATTAATTTACGTCGTCCCATTAGTAATACCGACTTTGCTCAAGCAGCTGCCGATGTTGAAAGGAGCTCAGATAACAATCACGTAGGGTTTTCCTCATGCACGAAATATTTCTACATGCAATTTTCCGCTCACAGTTCATGTTTAACACAGCGACGATGACAAGGACATCATAGGTCTCTCCCCCTTAATTACCCTACACAACATTTGCTTAAG
Organism: Haemaphysalis longicornis; assembly: GCA_013339765.2. NCBI lineage: Eukaryota > Metazoa > Arthropoda > Arachnida > Ixodida > Ixodidae > Haemaphysalis > Haemaphysalis longicornis. The sequence continues at coordinate 160,577,101 of CM023454.1, forward strand.
TTGTTAAAAAGTGGACACAAGCGAGCTATTCGATGTCTGGATTATTTACACAAACGGGTCGGTACGACCCCTTTAAGGGGTCCCCGGATAACATTACGCCATTTCAGTGATGTCACTAGAGACAGACATTCCACTTGATGGCACTGCATCCTGTAATGCCCTTATATACATCCACAGTTAAGAGAATAAGGCTTTAAAATTTGTAAACGAAGCCCCACTTTGCGTACGACTAGGCCAGAACAACCGGTTTGTGCCTTTGAATATTGTGCACGTGCTTATATGTTCTCTAAACTGTTTTACCGTTATAGAGATTGAACACACAAATTGATGTCGAGTGGAAATAAGGTATGCTCAATTTCGACTTGGCTGATGCAGGATGCCTTGAGGTATTGGTGGAAGCTTCCACTCCGGCAAATCATTCTGAGTCGTCTTTAAAGACCGAAACTGATATAAAACTAACGAATAACCCTTGCATTTCACTCGTTTCCTGCCAACAAAAGGAATGAAACACAGTTTACTTTTTTGCAACCTGTGCGACTGGCTTGCTCAGTGGACAACGCCTTCTGGTCAGTCATGTTGCATCCATAGGTTACAAAAAAACTGATTATGGCGTTTACAGCGCCGAAGCTTCACAGTTTATGAGAAGCGCCGTAATGCAGGCCTCCGGAATAATTTTAACCACCTCGGGATCTTTTACGTGCGTTACAAAAAAAAAACTACAGAGCAGCAGGTGGCTGATATATCTATATGGTATCGCTGACTACTGGACTTTTCCAGTGCAGCATTCAATCATTTGGCTTGAACCAGCATGTAAAGAATGTCGTGAGCATGTCTTTACGCATTCCCAATAGTTTGCAAGATGTTAAGAGATATAGTTAGACAGAATAAGTACAATCCACTAAACAATAATTTGAAGTTACTAAGGCAAGGCGCATGCATCGCAGGGAAGCACGGTGATGTATGAGCAGTGTAAAAATCAACTGCTCCCATAGCACAGCTTTTCGTTTACCCTTAGATTGTTGCAGCCTTCCGATGCATCGAACTTGAGATTTTAGTACACGAAACTGCAATATCGAACAATGCATAAAAACTGAAGAGAGTGTCTCTTCTATGCCTGAGAGAACGCCCGGTGTTTCGTCACACTTTCAGGACACCCTGTCACAACTTTGGGAAAATATTGAGGCATTTTAACGCCACTGGAGTAAACAGGTAAGTTTGACTACAGCAGGAGTTTTCAGAACACCACCAACATTAACAACCAAGGACGTTCATTTTTAAGAGGGTGCTTAGAAAGGAGACTACACTGAAGGCAGCAAAAAGTACAACATCCTGCCCTGTTGTTTAGACCGCAGAAGGCTCTGCGCCGCATCGGTTTCCCTTTTCCGATAGCTGCGGACATGAAGCCCTCATGGAAATGCAATCACCTGTAAAACCCGTATACTTCACAAATCAAGCGCACTAACTTTTTATTGGTTAGCGAGAAAAAAACAGGAAATGAGAAATTTATGCACCGTAGAACCTTGTTAATCTGAATCACAAGTAAACGCTACCCCAGTTCGAATTACAGTAGGTTCTAACTAAGAAAAGTTAAGAATAACATCAGTACATTGCGGTTGGGGTATTCCAGAAGATGTAAACAATTTCAAGGTTCGAAAATGGGTGACTGCAGTCTACCCTTTGTCCTTCTAGGCGGCAGCCAAAACTTTCTGATTTATCAAACGAATGTAGGGGGAGATCCCTTCTTCGGCTTCTTCAAAACGGAACAAGACACGGGTGGCATTCCATCCCGCCATGACTTCCAAGTGAACGGCCGCACTGGTGCGTCGTGATCTTCTAGCCATCATCGGCGGCGACAGGTTCTGCGCATCTGACCTGAACCTGACGTCTTAATCTTACAGCACATAACACACCACTGCATTCACGTCCACACTGAAGTGTTCCGCAACTAATACATCTCGAGAATACAACAAATATTCCTCGAGGGTTATAGATCGTCTTTACCTTCTCTTTTCGTTCATCTCTCTGATTAGAACGCCCGCAGTCGCGTGAGTAGGCCGGAGTCTGTTTTGCTGGCCGTTTCTCAGGCGCCAAGCAGACGGTGCAGTGGCGCTTACTTCAAACCATCCGTAGAGGAACCCACTCGTATTAGAATTAGCGGACTTCTTCATATGTAGACTTCCACGGAGCTTGGCCGAACCGAGTCGTACGTTCCGAATTATACATTAATTAAAATGATTGAAGATCAAATTACCAAGCTGTAACTGTACTAATAATAGCCCTAACCAATAAAAAACACTATTTGTCTTCCCAGTCTCCAGAGGTAGATTTCTCAACGAGATATAGCACCTGAGGGGAAAAGTACTTTGTGAGAGTTCATGAATTTGCACGGTTTGTAAACTGTTTGCAACTTTCCTGTCAAAATAACAGTAAAATATAAATGAGTCTAAATAAAAGGCATTGCGGTGAATATGTCCTCACGTTTGACGCCTGCTCAACATTGGAGTCTCAAATTTGTAATTTTGCCAGGGGTTGAACCTCCCAATTTCAATAATTTATGAAGCTGGCTCAGATTCTCTGAATACTATTTTATAAGCTGTTTCTGACGTTCGTTGTCACAAGTGGTGCAGGGCTCTTCTGGGGATAACCACAGTTCTCAGAGAAGACTCCCTCAGTAACGCCTTTTTGCAAAACCTCCCACTGTGGATAGGTCAAATTTTTTTTCTCGGCACCTTGACCAAGGCTTAATGGCCTCGAGAACAAGGCTCGATGGCCTTGGCTCTATTAGGAACTGCACGACCACATTCGTCTAAGCTTCAAGCATGTCTCGTCTAATAACCCAGTGGCTGTTAATTCACAAAGAGGGTAAAGTAAGTTTAGATTATCACCGCTTTAACTGAGTAGATGTTTTCTCATACACCTATAGCTAAAAAGCAATCAATTCACTACGCACCCATTCTTCTGATAAGAACATAATGTATACAGAGGATTCGCTTGCCGCAGTGGTGCTGGCCGTATTTATTTGTGTCGTTTACAGTTCGAAAATTATTACTGACGAAAAAATATCTCTTCCCATCATTGGCAGACCGATCGACTACCTCCAGCGACGGCATTCCAAGAAGATACACGGATATTCTCCTCCACTACCGACTGTAGTGCAGCATCAACCCACCACCACACACCAAGGTGACCAAAGAGTGCACATTCACCAGAGAGTGCACATTCACTTGTCAAGACTGCCCCACACCCAACACTCTTTACCATTTGTCCTGGAGTGCTGGCATTCACCATCATTAACCTACCAAACCCCACCCTGCAGCAGCGGGAGGACCAGCTGACCAGTTCAAGCCCTGAAGACCAGCAACGATTGGTAGACAAGGCCCGTCGCGGAGCCAAGGACCAAGGCTTCCTGGCCTAAGGAGGCCTCCCACAACGAAACTCATAGAGTTGCTCATAAGCGTTGATTATTGCCTTTAACAAAAGAGCGCGAAGCACGGGACAAAGGGAAGACGAAGACTACACAAGCGCTGACTAACAACTGTTTATTTGAAAGCAAAAAACAAAATATATAGGCGAAATGTTATCAAAGAGTAGCCGTGCGCATGATCAGTGAATGAATTAGGTTATTTGCTAACAGAGGGAAAGTCACAATCAATATATTTCGCCTATATATTTTGTTCTTTGCTTTCAAATAAACAGTTGTTAGTCAGCGCTTGTGTAGTCTTTGTCTTCAGTTTGTCCCGTGCTTCGCGCTGTTTTGTTAAAGTTATGTTCCAACTTGCCCAACTACAAACCCTGCTGCTGATTATTGCCCCCTGCTTCATTTTCGTCCTAAAATGCGTCGGAACGTAAATAACAACAAGACTGAAATATTGCTGTAGTGGAGAAGGTTACGCTAGGGTGTTTTTCGAACACGCCATGTCGACCCATATGATGTTTTATTTAACACTGCAGGAATCATTATATCTTCAGCGAAAAAAATTTTATAATATTGACTAGGACCAAAAACAAAAGCTCATAGTATAACGATACAATAACAATCACGTACCGAGGCCACCAAGCAGGCCACCTGGCTTGTCAGTCGACGAATCAGGCGGGTGGGGAAGAATCCCCCCTACATACACAACAAAATTTATAAAAAATTACCGTTGAACACGCAGGCCACCAGCCAAATATTCTTGCCCAACAGAGAACCCCATGAAAAGAAATCAAAATAAATCAATGTTATTTTCCCGTATTTATGAGAACAAGAAAGGAGCAGCCAAAAAAACTGCGCGGAGCAGCTTGACGTTGCGGCTGCCACCACGAGTGTGGCGGCAACGGAGTCGAAACAAGGCAAAAACACAAACAACGAAAAAAAGTAGTATTGCACTCGCTTCAAAGCAAACAAGACATAAGTGCAAAGCAGTTACTTTTCACACAGTAACATAAAGATCAAAACGAAAAAAAAAACGCACGTTGCAAGCGCAATACAGGTTCCGATATCAGCAAAATACAACGGTATATAGCACACGCTACAGATAATAGTTCATTATTGCCGATTTCGACATTTCACTTATCTCGAGTAACCTGAAAAATTCGCCGTTTAAAATTATGGTAAGCGGAATCTTAACCACTCCCGGTGGCAATTATTTTGCGGACAGGAATTCCGTGCCATTGTACTGGGTGCACCTGTTGTAGGCAGTAATTACGAGTACTTCCTATTCTCGGTGCTATTCCCGCTATTCCTCTAGTTACTATCCGTCCTCAGTGCAATCTTCGACTTAAGAACTAAAAAGCGAGCATTATGGCTGCTGGGTTACCATGCGGTGGAGAAATTCTTTGCAATGACCTTTCTGCTGTAGAGAAACTTTCTCTAATGCATGCAGTTTTATTCGTAGTTCAAATTATAAGACTTTCGATATCTCCAGAGTTACGACGACATATCGAAGTGTTTGTTTATCAAAGTAGTTTTTAAGAGGCTTTGACGGCAATACGAAATGTTTACTGAGGTCTTTTTAAAAGCATTATCTCTTTAGTGAGAAAAGTGCACCCGCATTTAGCAGAGAGAAAAACATGAGTCATGGCACAAAATTCGCATACCAATAGTGTCCACCACAGACCCAACAAGACCACCTGGCTTGTCAGAGGACGTAGTAGAAGGGCCAGGAAGAATTCCTCCTAGAGCAGCAACAAAAAATAAACAAGAAAGAGAGCAGCTGAGGGCTTAGACTATTGTGGACGCTGTTTGTCGGCGGTTTACACCGCGTGTATTTTGCTCGTCGTATATAGCGCAACATACCAGAAGCAAGGCTAAAAAATAAAAAAAACATGGTTTTCCGAATTGGAGAAGTGTTTTTGTAACGTGTTTTAAAATGCACGTCAAGTGGCACGACGTAATTTCCAACGCATTGTACAAAGAGCAACAATTAAAAGAATACAGCAAACTTTCTGAATGCGAAGACGTTTGTGCGTTGCAACAAAAAGAGAAGAATATTGGCGCACATACGTAGGCAGGAGAACACAGTAGACCATTTGGATAATCTAACCTATACCTAGAGACGGGTCTATAAAAGGGGAAGGGAATTAGCTCGATTGAGAAATAAAATAGGAATAAAATATCAGACAAAGAATGTACTCGCTCTGTGTAGTACAGGAGTGGAGGGAGGCCAAAGCGAGAGTGCTTCGTTCTGTAGTGGACCTAATAAGGTGTTGATGATTATTAGCCACTGTTTTAACAATATTAGCGTAATTCACATACAGTGGAATCCGATAATACGACTTCCAAGGTACAGCGACAAAGCGTCGTATGACCGGGGTGTCGTACGACCGGGTTGCGGGTAACTTCCGGCATAGTACATGGTATCTGGCGAAAGGTGGGATACGAGCGCGTTCTCGCGTGATTTTCGGAAATTTAGCTTAAATCCCAAGTTTAAAATAAAAGAAACACCTTTGTTTCGCCCCCTTCCCCTACACGACATCCGAGCTAGCCCGCCAGCCAAGAGTAGCTCGTTATGGGACACCCGTGCAGCCACCTTCCCCACGTCGTGCGGAGCTATTTATAGCTTGCCAGCCCTGCGGCATGCGCGAGCGAGGTTAGGCAGACGTGGTCAAGCGAATTTAGAGAGGAGTCATGGCGCAAAATTCGCATACCAATAGTGTCCACCACAGACCCAACGAGACCACCTGGCTTGTCAGACGACGTAGAAGAGGGGCCGGGAAGAATTCCTCCTAGACCAGCAAGAAACAATAAACAAGAAACACAGCAGCTGAGGGCTTAGACACTTGTGTACGCTGTTTTTCGACGCTTTACAACGCGTGTATTTTGCTCGTCGGATATAGCGCAACATACCAGAAGCAACGCTAAAATAAAAAAAACATGGTTTTTCCGTATTGGAGTAGTGTTTTCACAACGTGTTTTAAAAAGCACGTCAAGTGGCATGACGTAATTTTTTTAACGCACTGTACGAAAAACAACTAAAAGAATAAAACAAACCTTCTGAATGCGAAGACGTTGTCCGTTGCAACAAAAAGAGAAGAATATTGGTGCACATTCGTAGGCAGGAGAAAACAGAAGACCCTTTGGATAACCTAACCTATACCTAGAGACGGGTCTATAAAAAGGGGAAGGGAATTAACTCGATTATGAAATGAAATAGGAATAAAATATGAGACAAAGAATGTGCTCGCTCTGCGTAGGACAGGAGTGGATGGAGGCCAAAGCGAGAGTGCTTCGTTCTGTAGTGGACCTAATAAGCTGTTGATGATTATTAGCTACGGTTTTAACAATATTAGCGTAATTCACATACAGTGGAACTCGATAATACGACTTTCAAGGTACCGCGACAAATCGTCGTATGAACGGGGTGGCGTACGACCGGTGTGCGGATAACTTCCGGCCTACTACACGGTATCTGACGAAAGGTGGGATACGAGCGCGTTCTCGCGTGATTCGCGTAAATTTAGTTTAAATCCCAACTTTAAAATAAAAGAAACACCTATGTTTTGCCCCCTTCTCCTACGCGGCATCCGAGCTAGCCCGCCAGCCAAGAGTCGCGCTTTATGCGACACCCGTGCGGAGCTATTTATAGCACGCCAGCCCCGCGGCTTGCGCGAGCGAGGTTAGACAGACGTGGTCAAGCGAATTTAGAGAGGAGTCATGTCGCAAAATTTGCATACCAATGGTGTCCACCACAGACCCAACGAGACCACCTGGCTTGTCAGACGACGTTGAAGAAGGGCCGGGAAGAATTCCTCCTAGAGCAGCAAGAAAAAATAAACAAGAAAGACAGCAGCTGAGGGCTCAGACACTTGTGTACGCTGTTTTTCGGCGGTTTATACCACGTGTAATTTGTTCGAGTGTGAAACTGCAAGTCTAAGCGAAATGAACGATAAAACAAGGCGGAGATGAAAAAATACGGCATGCGCGTACAGTGTGGAGACCCCCTTTCAGCGGTCCCGTGCTCAACACATAGCTCTTTTTGTTCCCGACAGGACCGAACAACGTGAAATTGATAAGTTGATTCAAACTTCGCCAATAAACCAGTGTTGACGCGAAAATTTGGGCGCGGTCTTGCTAGAGTGACTTGCTGCGGCGGCCACCGAGTGACCCAAAATAACTGTATACGTTTCTCCAACTTTGCGGTGGACCTACGTGCATCTAGGAGCTCTAGCAAAGAAAGAAGCGGAGTGACAACGCGGCTTTGAAGGATGCTGGTAAGCAGAAAGCTGAGATTTGGGGAGAGAGACCACCGTAAAACGGAAGAACTTGGATCGAGCGGGCGGGTAAAGCGTGTTTTCGGTCACCGCCATGTGGTTGCGTCGTATGTTTGCGCTTTCGTCGGCGGCTCGATGGGAGCTTAAAATTCACGGTCCGCGTGCCACCTGAACTTCGACTTCTCGCAGTTGGCGCGTTGGCGTGCTGCTGCCGCGTGGGCCCGTCGAAGGTTACCTCCCACTGACGAGTACCCGTTTGCTTGCTTGCGTCTGTTCAGCAAGTTGTCTGGCCCGCATGCGGACTTTTTCCCAGTAATGAGCGCCAAACGGAGGTTCAGAATAAAGCAAGGTCGGGACGAGGCGGCGAAGCGGTATAAATAATTGGGAAAACGCCGATTTATCCTCGCCAGGGTTCGCCGTATGAAGCGGACAGAGTGCACCGGCGAGCGTCATATGGTCGGTGTTGTTAATGCTTTATTTCTATGGGGAGTTTGCCGGGACCGCGGTGGTCCGTCGTAACAAGCGGGTCGTCGTAAGTCAGGAGGACGTGTCAGCGGGGTTCCACTGTAATTAAAGCCCCTCTCACTTGCTAAAGCTAAGTATCCTTACTGACGTGTCTAAAGTTTTCATAGTTCCGGATATTGCGCAGGCTTGTATACCGGGGTACATAAAATATAATTGTCATGCCGAATCCAGTAACCAACTTCTGCTCTTTTCGAACATGTGGCTGCAAGGAAACGATTTCTACCGCCTTCACCATATTCAAGGCGCCATGGAACAACAGCATCGACAAACAAGCAAGACTTCATATCAGCACGGTACAAAAAAGCACTGGAAAATCATAAACAACAACACAACAGAAAAGCTTCATCACAGCGCTACGCCTAACAGAGGGACAAAACAGAACGCCATAACAGTTTGCACTGAGACAGCGTGAATGACAGCAGCAATAGTTTGTTCAAAATTCTAAAATTTAAACACTACAGCCAAACAACAGAAAACGAATTCACACAATTGCATGCTGGAATATTTCATATTTGAGCTACTGTTGTTAAAAACTGATTATTTGTAACAATAATTGAGGCCAGAGGTCAATCAAAACAAATAGAAGTACTACTAAAAACTTCAAATATAAACAAAACATCCCGGGCTGTTTTCACTAACGTGAAATATGAGAAGGGGCGAAGCATGCCATTTATAAGTGTATTCTTGGCGCCTTGGCGTTTTTGCAAACGGAGACGAAGCGGCTGGGGGTAGAGGTACCCAGGTTTGCTGTAAAAGTCTCGTGTCTTTGAAGCACGAAGCGGTCCAGCGCGAGAAGTAAACGAGGGTCCCGGTGTTTTTTTTCTAGTACACGTTAAGTTGCAGTGTGAGGCGCAAACGAGTGTTTGAGGGTTTGGGTATCCTGACTGAATGAGACGACCGTTGCGACGACGACATGAGGGGCCGACAGCCCGAGCCCTTAAGGGGTTTCGCCCCAAAAACAAATAGGTCATTCCAGGCCAAACGTCCCAGTCGTAAAGACGGGCATCAGGGATTTCATGAGTAAAAATTATGGTTCATCCTTGCATAACCCGCAATGATCCCTGAAAGCATTTTTGCCTGAAATATTTCTATTTGTAGCCACCCTTCCATCTCCAGGGTTTAAATCTAGCATGGGTCTGTGAAAAAAAATCGCTTCTTTTTCAATCATCACCATTCTTCCCTTGACATTACGTTCAGGCCCCGGGCTGCTCTATACCGCCTTTTAAATATATTTGTGCGTTGTTTTTTCGCACACGTTACACCGTTCAGGGTGTTACACGATGTTGCGCATTTTCAAACTATTTTAGCAAATAAAAGCACACTCTCTGAGCAAGGGAAGCATTTTTACTGCATTTCACCATTGTGGACACATCTTAAAAATATGTATTGACACTCAAAAAGGAGAAATGTGCGAGAAAACATGCCAAATTTGGGAAATCTGCTTTCCGGCCGATATTTACCACAAAATCCCGCATTGTTGTGCTCGTAGTAAAAATATCAAATATACGGCATTCACTAGTAAAAATCATCGCACTTATTTCAGAAAGTTTAATGGGGACAGTTTTGTGTTTTAGCAGCGAAAAGTTTTTGAATGTGTACACCGACAGTTGGTCACGTTGTTCCACAGATAGTCTTCTCTGCACGGCATGCGCCTGCCTTCATGAAAGTCGCGAGAGCTAGCGGCTGCCTGCCACAAAATTGCCTTTCCCTGCGATTGAAATTCGTAGCGTCAATACGGGAAAAAGGCATAGTTCGCGTGTTGGAGGGAAAAGTACAACGTGGAGGTACTAGTGGTGGTGTACCCATTCAGATCAGAAAATCTGAAAGCGGGTTTTTTGATCGTCTGCTGGATGATTTGGCTCCTTCCTCGTGTCTTTTCTGGCCGTCTGCTGCGCCATTTTGCTCCTTCCTACCATGAATCCCAAACGTGCGTTTCACTCTAAATACCCCGGGCTGCGCCGTCGTTCCAAGATCAACTTGCGCTGGCTGTCACGTCCAAAATCAGCCACAATTTTCCCATAGGCGGAAATCGTTGTTATATAATTTTATAATGACCAGGTAAGTACCGTCATTGTTTCCGGTGTCAAACAAGATAGACCACTAAATGCGACCTCCGTGCGAAGCAAGAGCACGGACAGAGCGGCGATTCACTCCGGAAAAAAATTTTAAAGTGTTCAAGTTATCGTCGGACCACCCTGTATAAGAGAAGCCTACCGTGAGCTCCCCGCAGCATCACGCATGTGCTGTTCACGTAGAGAAGATTTTGCTTTCAGCGCGCGCGTCGCGGCCTCGAAGCGTCTGCCCGTCTTCTGCTGTGTTGCGCGCCGTCTCCTAATAATGTCTCGCGTTGGACCTGGAATCCGCGATCCTTGTACGAACATGCTGAAGGTATGCAACCCTTTCAAAAGATGTTTTCTTTTCAAAAAAATACAATTCTCTTGTTACATTTTGAGAGCCCCCAAACATCCAATATGTCCAGCAGAAAGAATCATGTTCTTATCTTAGTTCAAATGTTACAGCCAGTTTACTAACAGCTGGTGAATGGTTCTGAAACCGAAACTAAAGTGGCGTGGTAACAGAAACTGATAACACAGCCAATATTAGCAGCATATATTAAAGCACTTCGTATCTTTACTATGATATGTAAAATATTATTCATAGACAATTTGTAAGGCTTCCTGTTCCTAAACATTACTCTAAATTTCCGTAAGGGGTATTTATGACCGAACAAGCGTCATTGTTTTTAACTCTGCGCGTGCTTTATGCTCCCGCTGCGAATGCTACCAGGCTCGCCATTTTTATAGGTATTATGCTTAGTACGAACAGTAATAACATAGGCTGAACGTTAAATAAAAAAACATAATCAAGTCAAGGCTAAAAAGGCTAAAGAAGCGAAAGTTTCGTGACAACCGGTACACAGGAAATAGTCCAACCGAAGACCATGTGGACGTGAGGGTATTGAAGAGGGCTTGAAAGCTCGGATGCTTGGAGAACAACTGGGATGTGCCGCTGCGAGAGCCTTTAGTGCAAGGTTATAGGATCATAGGTATTCGGACCATATTGTCTGTTTTTTCACAACTGGCCTGGGTTGCTTAAGACGTCCGCATGAGCCTGCCCTTCCTACTTCTTGGTATATATTATGCAGTATGGCCCCTACAACGATAGCAACAGAAGTGCAGCAGATATTTGGACGGAATACGACAGATATTTTTACGGAAAAATACAAAGGTGGTTGTCGAACGTAAATTGAATCGACGTTGTCCTTCCCGAGCTAACTTCAAGCTCTCAATTCATTTCCAATAAACATTGTGCGCATGTGCTGTTTCGGTTTCAGTGGCAACCACTTACAAAAATAGGTGCTGTTAAAATGAGCGTCATATTTTTATCGAGTCTGCTTGATGCAAGCTGGCAAGTTCCTATGTGACGAACCGATTGCGTTGCATTCATGCTAATAAACGAATAACCGCTGACTGAAAAGCATTTTCTTGCGGATTCCAGCTTCCAGTTATTTATACAGCGGCCGATTTCTCCGCCGCTACACGCAAGATGAAGTTAGCAGATGACGCTCAGACGCTCCGATGACGCGATGTACGCGCTGAAAGCATAGCCTGGCTGGACACGCACAGCGCATGCGTCCTGCTTCGTGCATCACACAGTAGGCTGCTCTAACAGTACCGCCGGTCACGCGCTCCCCTGTGCACCCTACGCGACCTCACCGCTATACTGATAAAATGGGCGCAGCACCGCTAGCTCAAGTTTGCCCGTTTTCGTCCAACGCGAGAACTCTCCCTTTATCCTGCATTGACGCTACGAAATGAAGTTCCAGGGAGACGTAATCTTGCAGAGCGAAGCCGATGGCTCGCGCGTCCTTCATGAAGGCAGACCCATGACGTGCAGAGAAGACGTTCTGCGAAACAACGTGGCGAACTGTCAGTGTACAAATTGATTCTTTCCTTTTCTGAAACAGAAACTGTTCCGATTACACTTTTTGCAATAAACTGCGATGATTTGTGCTAATGAATGCCTTGTATTTGATATTTGTACTACTGGCACAACAATGTGGAATTGAGGGGTGAATATGGGCCGGAAAAGGGATTTTTCAAATTTTGACATATGCTTTATCGCACATTTCTCCTTTTTTGAATGTCAATATATTTTTCAAACCTGTCCACAATGGTGAAATTCAGTATAAAAATAATTTACCGGCTGAAGGAGATTGTGGATTTATTTGTTAAATACAGTGTAGCCTGGTTGTAACGAAGTAAGCGGGAATCTGAAATTTCTTCGCTATAACCGCTTTTTCGCTATATCTGGACTATTATAAGACCGCTATAATTGGGACGGGAAATCAAGATCACTTCGTTATAACCGCTATATTACTGTAAGCGGGTTCGTTATAAATGGGCTATACTTTGAAAATTCGCAAAATCTTGTATGTTCTGAATGGTGCAACAAGTGCAAAAAGAGCAAAAAGGTTTAAAAAATGCAGAATAGGGCACCTCATTGCCCTCAGCATGATTTCCACGAATAAATGATGGAGATATAAAAAGCAGCGATGCATTTATAAATTTTCCTGTGGACCTCAGTGTGTTTTAAACTCTTGAGAAAAAATGACGGCTACAAAATGAAATAAAATGCTTTAGAAAAAATACATTGATTGCGCATTGTAGGCCATGCAAGAATGAGCCACAATGTTTATTGAAGAACTCCGGGATGGTCGACTTTACGGCCTGGACGTTTGGCATGGAATGGGCCAAATGTCAGCGAAAAGGCACCGCTGCAGTAGCAACATTGTTGCCGGTTTTGTGTTGAGTAAAAGTACTAAAATCTAGTTGTGGATGTAGACAGCGCCAATGTCAAAAAAAAAATAAAAACGAAGATGTCTGTTTATCTAACAGCTGTTTCGACTTAATAGATCAGAATGTGCACCCATCAGCCGCGAAAGAATTGAAGCATGCTTTCCATAAGGGGGAAAGGAACTGTTACGACTGGCCTATAGAAAAAAAAATTTCCCGATCTGAAAAGTTTTGATGGTGTTGAAGTGTTAAATATTTTTTTTAAATGTAATTGTGAATTATAAGCGGGCTGTATAGCCCACATTGGTTGTCACTCGGAGATTGTAACGTGGGCTCTTTTGTCGTAAGCAGTTGTGTCGCTGTGCTTTTATAACATGTGCTGTTATGCCGCTGCTCTCTTGTCGTTAGCTGTTCTTAAGATGCCTCACATTGAGACGCATGATAGTCACAAATACTGGAGGTTGGACTGCGTAATTTTGTAATAATGCTGATAAGCAATATACAATACACTTTCTACTGGCTCGTCGTGCGTGAATGGAATTTCTTTAAGAGACTGGCTAGCTACGGTACGCTGTAGTGTCTTCTCGTTGCTTATAATGGAAGCGTTTGAACACGCCGATGTACTGCTTAACACGCACTTTTATGCGTCGTGCCTCTCAAAAAATTCAATGAAACCAAAGAACACAATTAATCCAAAAGCTTGGTTTTTGTCTATGTAGGGCAGTGTTCTCAAGTCGTTGTGCTGAAGGGTACTGTGGGCTGCAGAAGTTTCCGGGTGTGTAGTGTGTGGCGGAGTGGCGCAATTCTGCCTTGCTGCGCCATCTGCCGCCACAGCCCGCCGTATCGCGGTTCAAGAGACCTGCGCGCCAGGCGTTCTTCGTGCATGCCTGCCCTTACTTTGTTATCAAGGATCTCTTTACCTCGCTCCCCGTGACCTCGTTTCGATAATCGTGGCCGTCGCCTGTGGCGACGGCCACGATTACCGTGAGACTGAGCTCACGGCCGCGTTTTTCGCGGGGATAAGCTTTGTTTAAAATATGCTAGCTAGAAAGTTGTGCGCTCGTCGAACATTAACGTAATTAGCGTGTAGCTGTTACAGGCTATTATCTCAAGAAAACTGCGTGAATCAACCAGAAGTGTTGCAGCGAAGGCAACTTTACGGTGACCGCTCAGTAGCTGTCAATATAATGTAAGTATTTCAAAGAAGTGATACTAATTGTCGCAAGGATGACAACATGGGAACTTATTTCGCAGATAAATCACCGCAGGCCACTTTCACGAACCTGCGCATAACTGAAGGGAAACTGGAACTGTTACGTGCATAGCAAATTCGTATTTTCATGCGCAAGGCTTGCCCTTTATTGGCGAGAAGGTGTACCGATTGTAAATGGCTGACCACACAATTGATGTTAATTAGTTGAAACGAAATGGTAGAAAACGAAATTGAAACGAAATGGTGGGTGGCCAGCGGGTGGCCAGGGTGGCCAGCAGAGAAGGATGGCCAGCGGAGCTGGACACAGTACGAGTTCAAAAACAAATATGTTTGTAATTGGGATTGGGCATACTCCCTGGGTATTAGTGTGAAGGACAAAGTTGCAGCTGTATGCTTCCTTTCCGTACAAGCCCATGTTATGACAGCAGAAAGAAAATCTGCAGTATTGAAAACTACTGTCACCGATATTGTCGTGAAGAGTACAAGAAACTCGGCGTAAACACATGGTCGTGCTTGCAGCCAGTTTCAGAAGGACTGTTTAAGATGGCCACCTTAGATTGAGAACTAGACAGCATTCACCGCCAAGTAGGCTTTGCCGCAACACCCCTAGTTGCCGCATGCAGTTTTCTTCAGTGCTCAGCCTATAACAGCTACCCTGCAAGTACTTTTCCCTTATACCGGCGCTTCCATTTGTACATAGACTATGTTATGACAAAGTTGATCCCTGCGCAAAAGGCGGCCACGATACCACGTCTTTTTGCAACAGTGAGAACAGACCTGCGGCGATAGTCACGCGGCACCACAGCGCCTGCCGAGAATATGAAAAGTACGTCACGGGGAAGCGAGTGACCAGAGATCCTTGATAACGACGGGCACACATGCACAAAGCGCACCTGGCGTGCAAGTTCTTGAGCCTCGACAAGGTGGTATGACGCGGCAGATGTCGCAGCAGGGCAGATATCCGCCACTCCGCCACGCACTCCACATCCCGCTAACTTTTGCGGCTGAGTGTACAATGAGCGATGTCGAAGCCGGCTAATGGAAGTTTCACTTCGTCTCCGAAAAGCAACAAATGCGTAGCTGCACAGAGAAAAAGGCTAGGCAGAAAAGTGCAAAAGAACTTCCAATACCGATAGTGTCCATGACCGAACCGACGAGACCGCCTGACTTGTCAGATGTCGAATTAGGGGGATGTGGAAGAATTCCTCCTGGAGCACAAAAGTGTGAACAAAAAAATATATTTGAGCAGCAGGCATTTGCTTGGCAGCATTTAGGGCCAGCAGACCTTTGTATGGTTCTGAGAAAAACACATAGGACTGAAAATACTGCGCACGGTTACATTTTCGCTGTGTTTTGTGTGTATTGGTTTTCTTCGGGATACAGCACCAAACACAGAAGCGATTAATTCGACTGACGGCAAACATTTCACAAGAATACACGATACACACCCACAACTTCAAACAGTGCGCCATGATGACGTGCATTTTTATGGCGATAAGTCATCGAGATACATCAATAGAAAAAATATCTGAATACATGTCATTGCACGCAAACTTATCGAAGGTGACATATTTTTATTTCCCGTGATCTACCATGGCAAGGAGTTCTCCTTCTATGCCGAGAATTCAACAGCATTCCTCTACCGCGTATACCTTCAGAAAATACAACGCGACATCCAGCCATTGCGCTGTCCACTGTCTATTTGAAGTTTATTCACCAATAGATAAGGAGGGGCTATTTCTGAGTTTTGTCTATATTGAGGTGGGTTTTATATAGTCGCAATAATAACACAGCAGTGAGCAGATTCAAGGTACTACATTCGGCCCTGACGAAGACGACACGAACGATGGTTGATGATGAAACGTTGTTGGCACAGAACGATGCGATCTGTTTATGACCCATTATAGCTATAGCAGTGTGTCCGTGCCATCCACTGCTCCATCGTCGTCAATGGTGGGACCCCGGGGGCTATGCGGAATTGTCCACTACCTTTGCTGCTCGTACAATGTTTTACTGTCAGGTAGTTTTGTAGTGATCGCCTCAGTCACCCCTGTAGCAACATTGGCTTAAAACCAAGGTTTCTGCAGTTATTAATTAGGCAGCTATTAAAATTAGGCGAAGCTGGCTGCTTTCTATAAAACTTGTGGGGAGCGCCTTGGCTCGACACCTTCTGGCCTAGAGGGTGTTGCCCGGAGCCCCTCGCCGCGACCTCCCTTCCCTTGCCCTCCTCGCCTGCCGTGCGGCTACCGGGCCGCAAGGCTTGGAGACGCCGGCCCCCGAGGGATGGCGCTAGCGGGGTGAAGGAGCGGGCGGTGGTGGTGAAGAACGGCGCGCGGGGACTCGGACTCGGGAGGGACAGAGTGTTCTTGGCTGGTGTGCGTGTGTACGCCCGGACGAGGATGTGAGTCAAGAGTTTCTCATTGTACTCAACCACAGTGTGCCTCATTTCTGGACGGCCGTAGAGAGCAGGACCACAAACTCAAATATGTTAAACTTCTGAAAAAAGACCCCAAGAAAATCTGAGCCCACTGTATGCACAGGGAACGCGCATACCTGATGTAGATTGAACACTGCTGAGTGTTCCGTGTTTTGAGGCACGCAGACCGCACTGGTGTGGCGGTGACTGCAGCGTCGCTTGGCCTGAAGAGCAGCAGGGGCCCCAGTGCCGAACAGCTGCCGCATTCATCGCCGACCGCGCGCTTCTTTTCTTTTCGTAATAATGCTGAAGCAAGGGGCGCACACGCTTTACAGAACTCATTTCGCACAGCTGGGATTGACGAGCGAGAACGTCTGCCGCATGTTTCCGGCACAGCAGCATGTAACCCAATGTGCTACCTAACGGTACCGCACTAAAAAGGTAATATGGCTAGAAAGCGTGTCGTGAAATGGTATGAACAAGATAAGCGGCAAATCTGCGGACCGATTTTGGCTCTATATTCGGCTTCGCATCAGTCAAATTGGTTTGTGTATACATGACAGGCGATGTTCAATGAATTTGTAACGTTGTAACTCCTGGCCAGCCACTTTTGAGCACAAACAAAACGTGCTTTAAGTGGTCTCTTACAACGTGCAAACAGCAACTCTAAGGCCTCAGGCTACGTACATTAGCCGACAAGGTTAGGTGACTTCTGCGTTGACTGTTGCTCCTATAACGTGCTACAACAAAGGAACTTTACAGAAGGAGGGAAGGGAGGAAACTACAGTACAGAAACATAAACGACGGTAGATATAGAAGTGTGGTCGGTTAGCTTCCACATGGGAAACTGGAAAACGAACTTCAACATACTCCTTTAGTTCCTTTGAGTGGCATAATCAAAAATTACGCCCATCTTCCCGCGAGGGAACCCTGATGTGATGCGACGCATCAGGGGGAGCGTTTGGACTGACGCTGGTATTGGATTGCGGCAGTCCACTCGCTGAAAGGACTGTCACTTCCATCACGTGTTCATCGGAAGAATCAAGTCAAGCCCGCAGTCGTCAAGCAAAGTGACGCGAAGTCGAACGAGAGCGAGCGCTGACTGAACCGCCGCAGCGCGCTACCCGCTTTAGAATAAACAGCGCCTGAAGGAGGGGAGACAGAGGAGGAGAGTCGCGCATGCGCGCACTTGCGCGACGGGAGCGGAGCGAGTGAGCAAAGCGCGCGCAGGCTGCTGTTGTTTATGATAATGAGACGGAGTGAGAGTGTTGCGCACAGCTGTCGGAGAGAAGAGCGGAGGAGAGTCGCGCATGCGCAGGTGGCGTGCGGACGCCGCCGACGCCGATGCCAACGCAGGAGGGACATGCCTCAGAGCAAGAGATGCATCGCATCTAAAAAGATTTGGCTCCAATCCACGCTGTGACGGTGGTTGGAATTCAAAGGTTTAAACGTTATCCACAACAATTCTCCAACGATGTCACTTGAATTCACACACGTGGCTCTACAAAGAGTGAAACCAGAGATTCTGCGGGCCGTTAACTGGAATTCGCGGGGGGCGGCGTCCGGAACGCCGCAGGCAGCATCGGCCACGGCCGGGCTAGCGTGCCGGACGCCGCTCCCGGCCGTGGGTCGGGAGAAAGAAAACGGAGAGGAGCGTCTTTCGAAAAGGGAGACAGCGAAACTTAGCCATCCTGATGTGCTAGCTTGGGGCTACACCACCGCGCGACACAAACGCAGACACCCAAACAATTCGGGATGTGAGCTTAGTGTATTCCCATTTCTGCCGATTTAAACTAGTTAGCTTAGTAAATTTGAGAATTGCGAGAAAGCTGGGGGAATATTTATAGTTCCTATTTATTATCAGAACCTGTTACTACTTTCGCTTTTGTATACGTCTTTAAACACAACTGAATTGGTAATCACCAATTTAGAAAACATCTTCCCATTCCTAGCAAGCAGTGCGCAAAAGGTAACGTTTCTCTAGCGGCCAGATGTCTGTATGGGGTCTCAACATTTTGTTTTCCCGTTCTGCAAATCAATCGTTAACGTACGTCTGCAGTACGACCACTCAATTCCGTCGGGTGCGGGTTACCCTGGAGGTGGTGTCGAACAAGTAATCAAGCCGTGCGAAGGCACCGCGCAATGGACGTGAAGCTGCAACGAAACAGGGCCAAAACAACCACCGCTGAAGTAGACGACGAAGTCATACCGTGGACGCCGCCGTCATCTAGCAGACACTCCCGTGCGGGGAACGCTGATCAAATTCGCGGCGCCATCTCTAGAGTGCTACGCGAGTAAAGCCTCCTGCCTCCCCTTTCCTCACCCCGTCCCGGGCTCCCACGCTTACAAGTTTGTTGTTCCGCACGCCACTAAAGAACCATTAGCTGGTAGAGCTGGAAAGCTTTGCTTTAAAACAACTACTGAACCAAATATGTCGGCTTGAGCTGCTTCGTGCAAAAACAAAAGGTCCGAGTACAATGAGGGCCGGCGGAGTGGACACCCAGAAAGGAAATTAAAATGCTGAAACCACCATTGCGTTTGGTAGGAAAGGAGGGAGAGTTGAGAGCACAGGAAGTGATACAGTGGAACCCGGCAGGTGCGGCGCAGGAAAATTATCTTTCGCCGAACTTTGCATATTAATGCAAATACGGGGTCAGTGCTTTCACGTGTTTTGTGAAACACTGCACACTCACCGATGCCAGTTTTGATGGCTTATTACAGCAGCCTGGGGTCAGAGTTGTTTATTCCCTCTATTTTAAACTGGTTTCGGCCTTTTTTTTTTGCAAGCAGCCTGTAGATTTTGTAGGTGCTTGCCGTATTTGGGGAATTATTCGCGGCTTTTTTCAAAATATTTTTTTTTGTTATGAGCTCCTCCTCAAACTGTGGCAGGGTGATGTTGTGCTCCTTGACAATCAGTAGAGATGTCGGCACCTTTATCTCTTTGAAAACAAAAACAGGAAACACCGCACTTCCAAACTGCATGCCATTAGGGACAGAACCGTCAGGTTTCACGGGTGCAAACGATAAAACCTTTTTCGGGAAACCGCAGAGTTTGTTCCCTTATTATTGGCCACGACCATCACCGACGGCGGCGTTACTCGCGTATTCTAGCGGATAAACACCGCGAAGTCCTGCTATCAAAACAGATAAAAAATTGATGGTAAACGGCATCCTGCATCTTGGTTAAGGCTTCAAATTTCGGGTTCAAAAACGACCTTCCGGAGATCTGAGTCTGCATTAAAATCATAAGTGCTTTCGTACATCGTTGAAAACATTTTTGCGATACAAAATATTTGATGTGACTTCTGTACTTCCCCATCATAATTGGGAAAATGTTTGTCACCGAAAAAATAAAATTATATTTTTCAGGAGTTTGACCGCTTATGAAACTACCGCGTGTTTGGGGTTCTTTAGAAAGTTCACGACGCGCATTTTAAGCTTCGTTTTAAAATATTATTTCATTGTTAGATCAACCGCATCCGGCTGCCTACGTGGCATTTTCAGCAAAAAACACAAACGTCGGGCCGGTGCAGGGTAACAGCTACATTTCAAGAGTACAATGATATTCAACATACCGATAGTGTCCACCACAGATCCAACGAGACCACCCGGCTTCTCAGACGACGACCCAGATGGCGAGGGAAGGATTCCTCCTAGAGCGGTAATAAAAGAACCAAAAGTAACAGTTTTAGTGCACTAGCATGGTTGGGAGAAATAACGTCCCGCAATACTGTGCACACAGGGGAACATTAGGGACACATTACCGTTTTCTGCTCTTTAAGGGCGATTGTTATTCGCGTTCTTCCAGGCCTTGGTTGCGAGCAAATTTTCAAGTCCGGTCACGATTCATTATCTGCATATCAGGGCGGTCCGTTGTTCCCCTCCATGCAACCATTATAAGCAGTTGTATAGTCGCCGGGGTTCTTACGTTTGAATTATCAGCGGGCGAAGAGCGTGAACGAACTCCCAGATACCGAAAATTTAATATATTCGAAGCCACCAATATACACATTAACAAAGTACGTCAGGTGCTTCGAAGTTTTATCTCGGCATGCTTACCAAGTAGGACTGAAGAACGGAAGTAATCACACACAGACATTTATAGTAATAAATGCAGGTCTGTGGCCCGTGCAATCGTTATGTAATTATTGTTTTTCTTTACCGATGCTACGTAGTCCAAATTTCGGGCAGAGAGCCACGGACGTTGGATGTGCAATCGGCAGTTATCCTGTACTGCGTTAATTCAGAAAAAGAACGCGACAGCCATTGCACTGAGTACTACTATTTGCGCGACATTCGCCCTAGCAGCGAGCATTCGTGGACATAGAGCACAGCGCCTTCTCGGTGTAGTGCACATTTCGGTGGTTCTGCAAAAAACCGTTGTGCAGAAACACCAGCATGCAAGAATACAATGTAACCTATTCCGTTTCTATCCACCCTATTATTTTTTATTTGCCTGACGAGTGTTTCGAAGGTATTTCATTATAAGGCCATTTATTCCATTTGGGCGTGCGCCTGAAATTCTTCTTATTATTTAGAAACGATGGTTTGTGAGGCTTGAAGCATTGGGAAGCTAAAATTAAAGTGAAAAAAGTCAAAGTAAGAAAAAGAGAATAGGGCGTGTTGCGAAACCGAAAGTGAAGAACTCGACTACATAACCTTGAGCACCAATCGGAACTAAAACTGGTATACCCCCATCAGAATGAACACCCCAAGAAAAGTGGAAAAATGATTAACGGCAAACGCTTTTTATGATCTCCTCCTAATGCGGTAACGCACCATAAAGAGGCGGTAAAGGCTGAATGAAATTTTGTTTTAACTAAGAGATCATACCTTTCGTCGCTCTCTCGTCTGGTCTTAGGCGGGAAAGGATGCGTTATTGCCTCAGAAATAAGCACATTAAGCTGTTATTTTTCTCTCACGTTTCTCTTTCATTTTTTTCGTGATGTGCCAATGTGTCACAAAGTAGGAGCGAGGCACTGATGCGGGCTAGGCGCTCCCACGGTGGCAGCGGTAGCTTTTACGTGTGCAAACCATGGCTGGCCTGGACAACGCTTTTCTGGCCGAACAGGCTGGCTTACACTTCTATGATTTTTCACCGGTGGGATTAGAACTTCTTTTAGATGTTAGACCACCTATACTGGCCTCCCATACCCCATCGAGCCGGCTTCGAGCGAAGCCTTTTTTGAAGCGACAAGTGCCGTTTCGAATATCAAGCGTAGCGTCCAGGGCTCCCGGCTGAGGCCGTTCAGGAGGGCGCCTTCACTTCACCTCGTCCGGTGATTCCCAGCTGTCTCATAATATCTTATGTCGCGCAAAGCTACCGTGAAATACACAGTTTCTTCACGGCAGCTCTGTCGAGCTGTCATTTACCCGCACTCTTTCTGTCCCGAACATAACACAGGCAGAGCGGCGCACGCTTTACGGATTATCAACGGCGGCTTGCGGCGAACAAGGCCAGATCGGCCGGCTAACCACTTTCGTGACTAAAGAGGTCAAAACTGTTAACAACAACGCGCGAACTTGTGGCTTTTGATACGTGCAGCGCAGCCTGCTGATAGCCACCGGCGGGACAAGCCAGATTAGCGGACGGTGGTGCGGAAGCTAGGCATGTGAAAGCTATTGCTGATGCTTCCTTGTTTAAGGGGGGTGGGGGGGAGCAAGGTTCGACGCCGGAAGTCCCTCACCGCGACCGCCGCCAACGCCTATATTCAACCTTATATGAGGCTTATGTTTCCTTCTTTCCTGCACAACCCACGTTGGAATGGCTGTGCCCGACCCACATTCCACTTGTTTTTTTATATCGGAACCATACCAAAGGTGAAAACAAGACTGCACTGTTCATCAGCGTAAGATAACGTTTAATATAGGCTTTAGCGGCGGTAGTGGGCGTCGAACCTTGCTCTCTCCCCCGCCCTCCCCCCACCCCCCAAAGCATGGAAGCATCGGCAATATCTTTCACATGCCAAGCCGCCGCAGCGCCGTCACCTAAATCTCGCTGGTCACGCCGGTGGCTTTTTGCAGGCTACGCTGCGCGTATCGAAGGCCACACGTTCGAGCGTGGTTGTTAACAGTTTTGACCGCTGTACATTTCACGGGCGATAATGTGTGATGATGTGTGGGCAAAATCCGTCACCGGAGAACCGGCAATTGAAAGCCTTATGCCCGTCGCTTAACCACCTGCAGCGCACCTTTGCATTTCGCCGAATCTAAATTTGTTAGTTTTTGTGGTGTGTGCAGCATGGCCACAGTGCGAAGGGCACAAAATGCGGCAGCTTCGCGAGGAGCCGAAAGAAACGACGAGCGGCCGTCAGGCTGCCATCTTCTTTTTTTTTCTTCAATGAGCAGCCTCGTCTTCACTACCTTCGTACACAGTTGCTCTTCGTCCTGCTCCAAATTGAGAATGAGCGGTTCGTACGCCGCTGGAAGCCCCATAAGCATCACCAAGGTGACTTCTCTGTCGGTGAATGCATGTCCTGCACTTGACAGCTTTCTGTGCAGCTCCATGAGTCTTCCCAGGTAACTCTGCATTGATTCTTCTTTCTTCATCCTTACGTTGAAGAAATCACGCATCACCTGGAGTATATGC
Organism: Haemaphysalis longicornis; assembly: GCA_013339765.2. Taxonomy (NCBI): domain Eukaryota; kingdom Metazoa; phylum Arthropoda; class Arachnida; order Ixodida; family Ixodidae; genus Haemaphysalis; species Haemaphysalis longicornis. Next base: position 160,600,332 of record CM023454.1, read on the forward strand.
AGAAGTCCAAACTTCGAGTGCATCTCCTCAAGCGTCGTCCACGCTTCTCTCGCAGTTTTACTTTCGCCGATGTCATCCAGGTAATTGTCCTCAACGACGAGGAATAGAAAGGCCAATGCTTTGTTGTCTACCTTCATCTCTTTATCTGTCATTTCCTCAGAATAACCGGATTCGATGGCTTCCCACATCCCTTCTGCACGAGAGCGGCTCTTGCCCTTATAGAACAGGTATGGTAGTTGTCCGCCGCCAACTTGGGTAAGCCTGAACTCGTCTGATGCTGCCATTTTGATGTTGAACTGAATGCCAAACAGAAATGGGCTTCCCCTAGTTCGGCAAACGCACAACCTCTTCTTCTAATACTCTTCCTTTTCACGCCACAACTGCAGAGCACAACGCAATGTCAGTCCTATCTTCCCGACAGTTTCGTTTCTCCGCAGCCGCGTCGTTCCGCCACTTACTGTGACCGCCGCCTTGTGTAAGCACCAGCTCGAGTGGCGTCAGCAGTAAAGCAGGTGTCGTATGACGTTTCGTCCTTCTAACGAAAACCACACGCCCTGTTTCACACTCTTCGTGATTAGGCACGCACACACCGTTCGTCAGTTCCTTCGTCCCGACACTTTCACCACCCCTCACGCTTGTTGCTGGAACTTCTTCCGTGGACTGTAGCACGCGAAGCAGAGAAATGGGTGTGGCTTGACTGTTCACGCTTCTTCATAGTCGAAACTTTCGCAGCTCATCACAAAGCAGTCCGTTGCAGTCCAATGATGGTCGATGCACCATCCAAGGGCGGCTCAAGTTATTTCGTAACCTTCACTGACGACTACTCACGGTACATCGTTGTGTATCGTATGAAGGCGAAAAGCGAAGTGCTTCAGAGGTTCGAAGAGTACAGATGCATGGCGGAAAACTTTCACGCCAGAAAAGTGAAGGTTTTACGTAGTGACAACGGGGGAGAGACACCAGCACTGACTTCAAGAAGTACTTGACTGAGCATGGCATCAAGCACCAACTAACCATCCCTGGCACAACTGGCAGAATGGAGTTGCTGAAAGGATGAATCAGACACTGCTAGACATGACAAGAGGCCTCCTCATTGAGTCAGCTGTCCCCAAGGAGCTTTGGGCTGACGCTGTTGTCACTGCAAGCCATATAAGAAACAAATGTCCATCCATCCAAAGCGATTGAAGGAAAGTCGCCGGAAGCTTTGTGGACAGGGGGAGAAGTGAAGCTGGACGGCCTCAGGTGTTTGGAAGCAAATCATGGAGCGTGCGAGGTATGCTGCGGAAGAAGGGCAAATTGGATCCGAAAGCAGAGGAGTGCGTACTGGTCGGCTACCCAGAATGGGTGAAAGGCTACAAGCTGTGGAATCTCGACGAAGACCACTTCTTCGTTAGCAGGGACGTCTCTTTTGACGAGGATAACTTCCCACGCAGGCATGTACAAGCTGCAACCACCGGCCCTAAGGTTTGTGACAGCACTGTTGAACCAGTAATGTTATAAGTTGAAGCAAGCTCAGATGACCACAGGACGCTGATAGTGCTGACCATAGCGATAGCGATGCCCGAAACGACCGTGCAGCCGTTTCATTAGACAAAAACGAGCAAGCTATGCAACAGCCGTCCAATGCCACAAGTGACAGTACTCTGTCACCGAGACGCTCTGAGAGACTTGCAAACAAAGAAATACGTTCAAGAGAATACCCCGGGTGCTGTGTAGCCAAGCACAGCTTGAAAGACCCGGAGACGCTTCAGGAAACTTTGGCTGCTCCAGACAACGAAGAGTAGAAAGCGGCCATGAAGAGCGAACTGGACAGCCTGACGGCATCAGAAACATGGGAGTTTGTGCCACGACCAAAGGGAAGACAAGTCGTGAAATGCAAGTGGCTATTCCGTAAGAAGTATGACGTCAATGGTGACTTGGAGCGGTACGAGGAACGCTTGGTAGCATGTGGATACTCGTAAGTGGAGGGAATTGATTTCAAAGAAACCTTCTCTGCTGTAGTGAAGCTCAAGTCCATCAGAACGCTGCTGGCGATAGCCGTCGAAAGGGAGTGGAAAATTCACCAGGTTGACATCACTGCAGCATATCTGAACGGAACATTGAAAGAGGCCGTCTACATGGAACCGCCACCATCTTCAAGAGCCCGTGAAGATGGCAAGGTCTCCCTTTTGAAGAAGAGTTTATACGGGCGTATTGTCTTACTCCGCGCACCACGCGCTCGCGCGTATTACGTTTCAATAAAGAAGATGGCAGCTTGACGGCCGTTTGTCGTTTCTTTCGGCTCCTCGCGAAGCTGCAGCATTCGGTGCCCTTCGCATTGTGGTCATTCTGCACACACCACAAAAACTAACAAATTAAGGGACTATAGCCCTTTTCCGCCTGATATGTTGATTTCACAATCTCGGACGCTTAGCGTCGTAGGGGGTTGACTTCGCTAATTGCGCCCCAATGCTTGACCAAAACAAAACTGCTAGCATGGTGGCTGACTGAGTATCGAGAAAAGCAGCCTGCGTCGCATTGTATAAAACCTGTAGTCTGTTTTTTTTTTCAAATACAATGAGCCCACGGGAAGCTTTTTTTTACAGTTTTTTCCCGTGCTGAAGCCTTAAAGAACTGTTTATTTCAAGAAAACATATATAGATTCTTCTCTAATGAGCTCTCGCCATTCACAACTTTTGTGATGTCACAGACAATGGTACCCAAAAGCGTACGGGGCGTCGTCACTTGTTTTTTACGTTTCTGGTCATTTTGGGCTCATTAAAAAGTAGTAGTCGCGAAAATGCTGTATTTTGATTGTGGACACCGTAATCTACAAATAAACGAAAACCTGTTTCCATCCTTTGTGTCCCTTTATTATTTGCAGTATTTGTTCGAAACTTGCGATAAAATTGGTATTATTGTTATAGAGGTAAAGCACGGTTGTCGGAACAGAACTGGTGTGTTTGTCTTCATGGCCGCATTTCATCACACAAAGAAAAGTGTCAGTCCGAGAACTTCTTTTATATAGAACATAACAAATATTCAGAGCGGGAAACAATTTCCGTTTGCTTAGTGTGTTGTCAAGGTATGATCCGTAGTTGAAACAGATATTCCCCAAAAGCGAAGTAGGAACGTTTTAATAGAAACAAAAGAAACAAAGGAGAAACTCTCGGAGCCTTATTGCATACTGAAAACACTTGGGTCACTCAATGAAAATGGTTGATAACCTCCCGTTCAGGAGTTTAGTGTGATATTTTGTCGCTCGGTTCTTTCGGGCTGCGCCGTACCAATATTTACTCATTTGTTCGGAACTGTTCTGTCGGTGGGCTACTTAATCTCTATTCTCTACGTCAATGCTCTTCTCCTATATCGGTTGTCCTTTTTCGGTGTTAGTTACTGCTTCTTCTTTTGTAATTTCCAAGCAGGCAAAATTTAAAGACAATTTAAGTTGCAAATAATGGGGCTGAACTATTCAATGAATTTGCAATTCCCTCATCACTAGCACACCATGAACATCGTACTGCGTAAATGTACCTCAACCATTTTTTGTCTGATGGTGACTTCTCGAAGTTGTCTTGCATTTTTCTGATTACACTTGAAACATGAGCACATCATAATCCCTGCTTAAGACCCTTTATTTTTAGTTCAGGGTGTTCCCACATAACGTACTGGAACCAAAGAGAGGAAATAACAATGTCTTTGTGGGTCTAGCAGCGCCGTTTTTGCAAGACCTTGTGGGAAAACGTTTTAATTAGCGATCTCTTCATTAAACCGGCTTTCAAGAGCCTTATTTGCCTTAAGGAACTCAAACAGTACAATGGCAGAGACACGCAGCACTGGCAGAAAGGTGAAACTAAAATACACGTACCGATAGTGTCCACCACTGACCCAACGAGACCACCGGGCTTGTCAGAGGTTGAATCCGGCGGGTGGGGTAGAATTCCTCCTAAAGACACAAAAGAAAAAAGTTATTTTAAAAAAAATATCTTAAAGCTTGAAGCAAAACCCAAAAATATTTCTTCGAAAGGTGCGCGAGTAGCGCGGAAACTAGAAAATTGAATTATTCGCGGTAACTATCTTGGATCACTATGGGCGGGTCTATAGGCTATAGAGGCTATAGCTAAAATGAGAGAGGTAGAAGCGGTTGAGGAGAGGGTGTAACTTGACTAGGGGGGCACAAGTCCATCGTCATTCGACGACATTTGCAGCATAGCACGCTTTTATACCTGCGTATCTTTCCACGTGGGGTTTGGGAAAACACGCCCTAGTCAGTGACATCTTTTTACGCCTACTAACGGAAGTCTGGTATTTTCGGAAAAATAGCAGGAGTATAATAGTAGAGGCGCACAGGTGCCAAAAAAATAAAAATGAAGTTCAAATACCGATAGTATCCACCACAGACCCTACGAGGCCACCTGGCTTGCCTGAGGACGAATCAGACGGGTGGGGCAGAATTCCTCCTAGAGATACAAAGAAAAACAACATTTAAGAAGTACTTGAAGTCTCTAAACAAAACAAAACCGGTTCCAGTAAAAGGCGCACGAGAGGTGGGGAGGTGGAAATGTGCAATAATGGAGCTTATTTTAATTGCTGTTATTATCGGAGGTGCGACAATGAAGAAGAGGGCAAGGAGAATAGGGGTGAAACCTTACAGCGGTGGAAATTTTTACCTTGCGACGACATGAGCACCGAAGCAAACATATACGTGTCCCAGTTTTTTGTAGTGTTGTGGAAAAACACTCCCTAACATCTATTATAAGTTCTAATTCGTGCTACTGTATTTTCACAGGAACATGAACAGGGTAGCAGCAAAGTCAACAACATGGATAAAAAGTAAAAATGAAGTGCAAATACCGATAGTGTCCTAGTGTCACTACAGACCCAACGAAACCCCCCGATTTGTCAGAGGACGAATCCAGAGGGTGGGGAAGGATTCCTCGTATAGTGACAAAAGAAAAAAAACTTCCGACAAATATTTCAAACCAACAATCAAAACAGGGGAAAAGGTACAGACAGATATCTTGGGAACAGTGCGTATGCAGAAACATTTGAATGAATTGAACAAACCTACAGTGCCTTCTTAATACGGCAGTGAAACCAGAAGGGAAGAGGGTAAAAATTAAGTGAAGAGAATAGTAGAGGGCGTTACCTGGCCGGTGGCAGCAAAAGCTATCGCCCTACAATGACATTCGCTGCGAAGCATGCAAGGACGGGCCCGATAGTTTGGGCGAATCACGAATGATTGAACTGAAATGACTTTTGGCGGCTGCTAACGAAATACTTTAATTCTCGCCGAAACATGAACACTACAGCAGCCAAGAGACACAGCTTCGATACAAAGTAAAACAAATCCACGTACCAATAGTGTCCACCACAGACCCAACAAGACCGCCTGGCTTGTCGGAAGAGTCAGAGGGGTGCGGAAGAATTCCTCCTGGAGTGACAAACCAAGAACTGAACGTAACGATACGTAGGCACACGAATGATTTTGAGATAGAACATTACATTAGTCCAAAAGCAAGAGTACGAATTCCTGTGCAAGTTGCCGTGGGACCTTGAAAAATGTATAGCGCATACATCAATGTGAAGTAGGTAAGGAACACCACACACCGCCAACGTCCCAATATTTTTATTGAAAACACCCACACATAAAATTGACAATTTTATAACACGCAAACTTCACAGCCACCGCCAAATGCGAGGTGTTAAAATTATTTCGGGAATGTTTACTCCTTATCTGTCAACCTCAGTGATTGTACACTCACGCACGAAGACCCTGCTCCAGCAACCAAATCTGCCTAGTTATCTCCACTACTCTTTTTGTCTGTCTCGGTCGCGCAACGCAAATTTCAAGCAAGGGCCGGTGGCCCCAGTTGTTGCAGTGGTGTTTCCCTCCACTGTCATTCCTGTACATGCTATGAATTGTTCAAGACTAGAAAGATCACAAAGTTTTGATGGTCGGAGGTAGTGATTTCTACCACTTTCAATTGTTAGGGCTGCGACTTCCGCTTTTACGCTCGTCGCCTGTTGCAATGGCGCTTTCCACCGAAGTAAGAAAACCTCTGCATGAACTTGCGCAATCTTTGGTCATATTCCGCGCAGCAATAACTAGGTTCCAATCTGAATTACAACCGTGGATCTTATGTTAGGTAACTCAATTCGCAAGCGGAAAACACTTAGTGAGTACCCGAGAAACAAAACTAATCCTTCAAACATTGCGCATGGATTGCCTGACCTTGTTAGCCCGACACTCAATTCGCCAATACCAAATAACAAGGAGGTTTTCACTAGCAGCTCTCGTGCTTATTGCTAGTATCCGTTCGGAAGCTTCGGAAAGCGAATATTCTTATCTCTTCTGTATTGCAGTAGTAAGCGTGTGCGGTCGACAGTCATGGTTGTGGGACTGGCAAGTTGTAGGTTTCGCATTATCTATTCATTCTTCAAAACAACTCGGGGGACATAGTGCAGCCCGTTATGACTCTGGATCACATTTCTATCCTAGCGAAACAGACGGCTTTCTCACGGGCTTGTGTATACTCCCGTTAGCCTTCCCATACTAAAGCCATAACACCAGTGAGAAAAAGTGTCATGTATCCAGTTAGATAAATCTCTACTGAGTTTCACTTGAATGTTCGGGTTTTGTCATCATCTCATCGTTAGTTGATTTGACCCATCTTGGAAAACCCCTGCGTTTTTTTGCAATATTTAGAAATAAAGTGCAAGTATGTGTAGACGAACTCTTCTTTTTTACAAATCATATTTAATTTAGAAGATAAAAACACTGAAGACTTCTACAATCAGTGTTGTAAAATCGTACAAATTCATTGTTCGGAAGCATCCTGGAAAGGCTAAATGCTTTAGGTGTAATTTGCCGTCATTTTTCAGATTGAGGTCAGTACTTGGTTTCGGAAAAGACAGCACGCAGGGTGTTTGATGAGAACGTCCACAAGGTGATTGATTTTGCTGTTTATTGTGCCAAAGCTGCCCCTCAGCTACGAGGTGCGCCATAATGGAGGACTCCGGGTTAAGTCAGACCACCTTTGGAGTTTTAACGTGCGCAGCAATATCGACACACGGGCATTTTCTCTTTTCGCTTGCATCAGAAAAGCAACCACCGCGGAAGGGATCGAAACCGCGTTTTTGGGCTGAGCAGCACCACGCCATAACCACTGACCCATCAAGGCGGGTCTGCATATAGTGGTAAATACACTCCCACCCTACTGTTCAACACGAACAAAGCGTGTTTTCATAATCCCTGTAATACCTCGCCCACAGCTAACCGTGGAGAATCGTGCTTTCGACTCCAGTCGAGGGGGCTGAATAATTTTTCCGTAGACAAAGTGCCACTGCAGAAGCGCATGCAACAATTCTTGTTAGGTGCTTTGTGTGCCAAGGGTCTGAAGAAAACAATTTACGAAGCTTTTAGCATATCCCAATAAAAACAAGAGTGAAGCCCGAAACATTTTAAGAATCCCCGCAATTCTAGTTCCAAAGCCATTTCAACCGATTCAAGCAGATATATCTTTGCCGCTTTGCTTCAAACAATTATGGAAGTTGGGCGTAGTGTATGCACCCTGTTTTTGCCGTATGCCGTATTTATTGCGCTACGGCATGCCGTATTATTTTTGCAGGGGGTGTGGGTTGAAAGAAACACGCGGCACTAGCTTTACTACAAATGTCCAGCTTAGCCCCACAATTTATTACTTAGACATTAGCAGTGAATTACAGTAGAACAACTAAGATGGCAATGAGTTTTGCCAAATTTCAAAAGGAAAATAATCCCTGTTCTACGGAGAATACCTTATAGTAACAAAAGGCCCCTGGCTCCCACATGCAAAGGCAGGGGAGAGGAATCCGGACTCTGCCCAATAAACCACTGTGACGCTCGAGGAGTGCCGCTCCTCCCCAAGTGCGGGGCTGTGACACTTCGCTTTTCTGTACGGGCAGTTGACTTGCTTATTCCACTTTCTAAATGTAATCTGGGCCGTTTTATGGGAATCACGTTCTAGCCCAGAAACTTTCCCGATAGGCACTGACCCCACTATTAATGTCAGCAAAACTGGCCACCGAAAAACTGACATGTTTTCGGTAGCAAAACTGTTGCCAATGTCAATTACACATATTGTGCAGCTTTCTAAGTTCAATGTGCCATGAACTGCATATTTTGTGTTGCTCGGTGATGAGGTATAATACTAATTTATATATGTAGTTCTGGTTTTCGTGTTACTCATATTTCGTGGCTTACTTTTAGGCACATCTCGCACATTTACTAGTACATGCCTTTGTTAGCCCCACTTACTCAATGCCCTAGCCACGAGCCCTTAAGTTCCCTGCCCTGTAAGTAAGTAAATAAATAATCCTCTTTTGACTGAATTACGTTGACCAAAGACAGCAATTGATTAGATTAGTGCAATGCATTTCTCCATTTATCTATAAATTCCCATTTGCATTTATTTTGTTGCCCTACTAGACGGCAGTTCGCTACTGCTACGACGTGCGTACCTAACTAGGATATGTGGATCGCCATCTCTGTAGACGATGCTTCCACTTCTTGTATATTTGTTGAATTGTCACGAGATGTATGTCAAAGTGATGTTCATATCCGCTTGGTTATTTCCGCATCATTTCTATAAATTCCTTTAGAACTATCTCGCACACAACGGTATTCGCACATTTCGGAAATATACCAATCATGTCCTTCATTAGCGAGTGAATGGTGTCTGAGACCATCTGCAAGCTATGTTAAATTGCAAAAGTTTCCAGAATATCACAAAACTAGAGAAATATGATTTTTCAAAATAGAAATTTGTCGTTTTAGGCCTACAAGTATCTGCTACGATATTTGTAGACTCGAGATTTTATTGCAGAGAAATGGTGACAATTTTTTTCTCAGCATCCTGAGTAGAATAGCATGGTTTTGAATGCTCTGCCACTATCACTCCGCAATTCCCAAGGGCCGTACAAGTCGTCGCTTCCGATTCCATCTTCCAGAATCATCCGAATTCTGAGGTTGTATAACAGAGAAATATATCGATTGAATAAAGATAGTTTATGGATTGATGTCGCTGCTGCACACAATGCATTTTTGTGCTTTGAAGCTGGAACTTTCGAATACGTACTTAGACGGCTTAGGACTGTTACTTTTTCCGTCGTTTGTTTTACAAACTCCACTCTAACTCACTGTCAAGAACAACAAGAAAGCGTGGTTTTCCTAATGAAGTGCTGTTCTTGCTTTCACGCTGATGGGAAACAGCATAAGTTAGTCGCGTTTGCTTCGTGGACGTGCTAAAATGAAAGTATGATGTTTTCGGCAGCAAAAAACTCGAGCAGTATTTTTGTGGGAACAAACCGGTGATGTGGAGGAGTGAATCTAAATCCTCATACCGATTGTGTCCACCACTGAACCAACGATGCCGCCTGGTTTGTCAGATGACGAATCAGACGGGTGGGGGAGAATTCCACCTGGGGTGGTCAAAAAGCCATAAAGGAAAATATTAGTGCACGTTCTCCCCGTTTCCAGAAACGCTGTCGTGCAATGCTGAAAGCACATCAAAACGGTTTAGTCTCAGTGGAGTGGCGTGGCGTTTGTTTTCTTTTTGTATATGACAGACTGCGGCGTGTGCTCTTGTGCTTAATAGGCAGGACAAAATCGAAAAATGAGGTCATAAATATATCCGCACAAATAAAGGCAGTCCTTCACATTACACAAAGTGATTTACCGACCTCGATAGGAACGGATAACGCGGTTATGCGGCAGTCTGATGTCTGGCACGCCGGGGAATGGGGTCGCAGAACAGACAGATTTGGAATGTTTCCTAGTCACACATGTGGCCGGAGAAGAGTCTCTGGACTGTTTGACTTAGTTTGCCGAATGATCACCCCGACAGTGCGACCAATAAACTGTTTCAGGCGTTAGGATATGGCAAGAACCCTTCCCCTGGCATCACGAAATGCGAGCGTTTTTCTTTACCGCAACTGATGTGTCAGCGAGGACCACATGGATCAAGTTTCCAGGGGATGAGATCGGTGCCTTTCTACCATTACAATCACTATTCAGTACAAGGCATGGGTCACCACCATGTCCCAGTCCCTGTGGGTTGTTTCGGTATATTGTACCCGGTGTTATTAAAAAACAAGCACTTATAGGCTACAAACAAAACCCTACAAAAACACCAGGCGGGCTGTGAGCAGCTACAAACAATATTGGCTGCAAGTATCGTCGGAAAGCTAGCGGCCACGGGAGCTATCTGGTCTGAATCACTAAGAGATTAGTTGCAAGTGGGGCACAAATCACTCTACCGATACAGAAAGAGCCCTGATATTGAAGTAAATATCCAGTCTCAGTCATATTGCGCACATAGTTAATATTTGTCGTCCGACTTCGGCTGCTCCCGAACCTATACTGTCAAAAATCCACCTCTACGAGATACTCTCCGGAAGCAACCTTATCTCATCTTTAAACCTGTGGAAAGACAACGTGGTACACCTCAACGTTTAAGATATCATTGTACAGCAGTGATCAAAAATTAAAATAACACTGTTTGAAAGGGGCATGAAATGTGGCAATACACAAAGCAAAGCGCCATTTGCATATTCCTAATTTTAACGGGATAACGCTATCAGATCAAGTCTTGACACGTTTCATCAACATAGCTACAATTCTTGTTTGCTAAAATCTGTTTCGAACCGCTTATAGAAAATTCCTGAGCCAGACATCTAAATTAGTCTTTATTGTACGGTCAGATATAGATTCCGGCGTTACCTTAAAGGTTTGCTTTGTGCAATCAGCGATGCGGCGCCTGGTTAGTTTAACCTAACGTTTTGCGAATTACCACGTGTAGATTGCTGGGGCTTAATTGTTCTTTAGTTTTCTATATTAGCCGGTGGAAAGATGTTATAGCCCGTTATCCTAGATACAATACCCTAACTGGTAATTTTTAACCCTCTGTTATGCAATCGATAGATGTACTGTACCCCTATATTCTAACGCAACTAACACAGCTCTCCTCTATCGTTGAGATCCGTATTTATGAATGACAGGCCCGTAAGCAGTTTTCTGATATTGTGTATTGGTACCATCTGTTTCAGCTTCATTGACGTAAGCATTGAAAAAGCAGCCAGCTTTGCTGCTTTACCAGCTACCAAAAACAGCATTCAACCACTTTCCGCGCGGGCAGTCATCTATTTAGTTGTTATCGTACCCTTTTTGGAATACCGGGAAGATTAAAAGGGACAGACAACCAATTGTTGGGAGTATATTTTCTTTATCTTAAAGGAAACGGAATCACTTCAAACACGTTATTCTAAAATGGTTTTGCTTATAGCGCTTTCGACATGTGCAATGGAAATTTTTAGTTCTATAGGCCATACGTGCCCCGCCGAAGGATTGCTGGAAACCGGGACAGTGAGCTGTGCGCCAACACACTTTTAACTCGTGTTAACTGCATGTAAGTTTAAAAGAGGTACCTAAAAACTTGTACCTGGCTAAAACCTCACTAATGTGCAACCTTTTATATTAGTTCAAGCGGCTTCTAAATCACGCGTTGAAATCGACGGAATTCCTTGTACACGTAACGTAGCATCACATTTAGGCACCAGGTGACGCCAGATTTCAGGCTCCAAAAAGTTTAGTGCAAAATTAAAATACTTATGCCTGTTTATTTAGACAATCCTTGCAGTTTCCACAGTATACAAAGCGCTGGCTTTCATATGAGCAAGACGTCATCTACACCACAAAAGTCGGTTGTCTGTCCCTTTATCTTGTGCTTCCTTGACCCGAAATGTCGCAGCCAATACGTAATTCTGATGCGGTCGGCAAGAGTAAGTGGCCTGTGAAAGGCATGCCGGAAGAGCTGAAGCAACAACCCGGAATCACTTAGCTAACTTAAAAATTAGGCACTAATGGGCGCAGTATTGCCCTAATGGCTAGACTATTTTGCACAGAATTGCTTTTTTGTTCTTTCCGAAAAATTCAGCGCTTAAAATTTCAACTATCAGGTGCAGTATGCCAAAATGCTGCAGCGTTCACGAGTTAACTTGGCCCGCTTATAGTGAAGCCATCACTGCGCCTATTGATAATGGCACCAAACAGCTATTTAAAAAATACCTGTGCAATGTCTGCTCCGACAGGTGTTAAATTCTGATTATGGGCAAACTGCGAACTGCGGCACCCCTCAGATGCAGTCGTGTGGGCGTCAACAGTGTGGCCTGAAATTGGCAAGTGAAGCCTCGTACAGCATCCTTTTCTTCTTATATTGCCATAATTGTGATTTGAGGCTGTAATCTCCTACTGCTTACGCTGTTTTCTTCAATATTTCTCATCCACGTCATTGCCATGGGGTCAGCGTAATTATTTTCGAAAAGATCAAAGTCGTGCTACACGCCGTATTTTTTTGTGACCTTGCACGTACTGTTTCTTACATTGGAAAGCAATGAAAATCGAATCAAAAAGCTGCATTGTGAGCCTGACTTGCCAAGACATTTATTATGATAATTTTCTGCAGCTATACCAGATTCTACATTGTTTCTTGTGTTAAATTTGTCACAAACATCATTTATCTCTTTTCAAATACTGGACATCTCAATATTCTTAACATTAACAATGCGTGCACAAAAGCTACTAAAGTGGTGCATCTTATCACCCAGCAATACCAATAACTGATGAAATGATCCCTCCGTTGTCGTCTTGGGGCTTTGGTTTCGGAAGGAGGTTTGAAATGAGGGAACCTCCAGGCAGGATCTGCAAAAGCAAGCAAAACCTTTGAGTGGTCGGGAAGATATAGCCCTTCAGAGAAATCCTGCTCACGGCAACAAAACCGAGACCCATTGAGATGCTAAGTTGGAGAAGTCACCGACTTAAGCTTCAGTGTGACTGTAAGAGCACTCAAAACAGGAAGCCATAAATGTTTAAAGGGGCCATGTAGACAAAACACAAGCTTGGTTCATTCGAAAGACTACCTCGTTAAAACTCTACTGACACTACCTTAACGTAAACTTCGCCCAACTGAGCTACGTAATTAAGAAACAAGGAAACGACCACGTGGAACCCACTAGCTCACTTCCCGCTACCTATGATGTCGTGTCCAGATCCAGATGCGCGATAGGCTGAGGCCGGAAAAAACAGACGCTAATTCGAAGGGCTATAATGTCGCTGAAGGAGCTATATGAGCTTACATTGAGGGCGCAATCTTTTTATAGCAGTAAGAATGGGTGAACAGTTGAAGTTACGAAAGTACACGTAAACGTAGAAGTACCGATGCGTACAGCTGTTGGTACGGCGCGCACTATGCTGTTGTAGCTGCACAGCACTGCGGCGCTTTGGGATTGTCTCAGACGGCACTGGCCGATTGGCGTAAGTGACGGTGACTTACGTGACCATACTTGTCGAGCAAGCACCATGCTACAAGAAACGATTATTTTCTACCTTAACAAAAACAAGCCAGGTTCAAATAAGTTCAAAAACAAAGGCGAAAAACGGCCCGCCATGGTATAGTGGCGCCAACTAGGTTGGCTAGTGGTAAACAAGGCTCCACAGCACACATGACATCATTTCAGACGTCCCTAAAACACGATTTGGCGGAAGAACCAAAATATTATTTTAAGTTTATTAGTTTTTAACTGAATAAATCATCCTTTGCTTCCGCATTAGCTCTGGGCGACCACAAAACACGAAATCTTTCGAATAAAACCAATTTGCATTTTATCTGCCTGGCCACCAAGGAATAGCTATATAGGAAGATTTTGGAAAGTGCGACACGACAAACGCACCTCAATCAACCTCGAGTCGGCACAGTCAACTGGCAGTGTGGACAACAGCGACCAGCGACAGCATACTGCACTGGTGCCGGGCCTCTTGGAGCTGTCGCTATTGCCGTCGCTTGCATCGTCCAGGCCAGAAACACTGGGCCAATAGGGTCCGGCTGCGGTGCGTTGTATTGTCACCTATCGCTGTCGTACACACTGCCGGTTTTCTGTACCCACTGAGTTACGTCTTCCGCGTCGCTTTCTAAACTTGCATCATGGGGTTACGCCTTAAAGAGGCGAATTTGTCACGTAAGAGCTCCTCTATAGAACAAACTTCGCTATATAGTTTTGCTCTGAAGTTTGGCTTCGTGAAGAGAAAATCATGCGAGAGGCCCCTAAGAGAACTGCATTGCTTGACCATGGCGACCAGGCACCGACGTGCACGGGGCCCCGTCAATTGCGTGTTCTAATACAAAAAGAGCGCGCTATTTCTGACAGCAAGGTCACTCTGTTTTGATGGAACCCCTAAATATTTCTGGGGGCTTCAAAGACAGCACCAGTGACAGCGCTGAAATCATCGTTTTGGGGAGGACACACAAATGCGGATAGGAGATCACGTGAAATATTGTTCGGAGCAAAAGGCTTTTCCAGTTTGGCCGAACTCGTACATAAGACGGCAGTGCCCGCAGGTGCTCTCTCATACCTGCGGTAAAACTTGCTAAGTATTGTTTTGAAATAATTTAAGCAGTGAGCTTTTGAAAGCAGTCCCGTTGTTGCGCTGCTTTTTGACTGGCTTTAGGTAAGGTTATGAATATTTCTTATATTCCAGTGCGAGAATAAAAAGAAAACCGTGGGAACAAAGCACTCGCATACCTCGCTAAATTGAGATAGGTTTCAGTAAAGCATCCCTCACTAACAAGAATTGAATACTGTCTCCTCAAAAGTTCGCTACGTAAAAGTTGTCAGGAAATGAGCACTTATATGTAGTTTTGGCGGCTCCAAAACGTAATATTTGAAACGGGATTGAGCTTTTTTTGTGAACAGGTATGCTTCATCTGCGCAGATAAGAAACCAAAAAGCCATTAGCAAATCTGCGTTGTTGTTTATTGCATTTCTCCTTTCTTAAACGTCAGCTTCAAAAATCTCGGGAAAATGCGCGCTATATGTATATGTATCAGTCAAGCCTGCTCTCAGAACTTTGACTACTGTGGCTGCCCTCCATTGAAAACGTGCCTTTAGCTTGCGAGTCTTAAGTATTCTTGTAATAACCCTCTTGTTTCATTGTTACATGCATGTATAATGGTTTTGCAATATACTCTCAGTTTTTACACTTCAAAGATATTCTCTGAATGACTACAGAAGCCTTTTATTCTTAATCCGTCGACGTCTAATAATCAGAACCTCTTCTAACATCCTACCTTAGATATTGTGTCACAAAAAGACTGTTTACTACAACATGTCCTGCAAGTTACCTCCACAGATGGCCGCTATCATATTCCGCAATAGCTGTGTGCCTATACTGAGACATTTTGCTCTTTTCCCGGCATGTACGTGTAGCAGTTCGCGTTTCAAATTCAAAAAATTTCCTGCGTCAATGAAATAAATGTGCGACTTCGGCTTCGTCTGCTGAGAGAAAACGGGATTCTTGCAATATATTTTTGGGCCTCCTTCTTAGTCACATATCTTGGTCAACACCGCATGCGTTACACTTCCTATCGCGTCCGCTGAAAAGGCGAAACTATCCCGCTGTCGCTCTGCTCATTTGCACCCTTTCCCGCTCCCTAGCGTGCTGTCGGCGAGAGTAGTAGTATTAGTAGAAAAACTTTATTATAGTACTACCTTTATTATAGTACTGTCCGCCTGGCAGCACCGCTTCGCTGAAACTAACGGGACGATTAACAGCGTTTGTACGGCCTTCTCGAGGTGGTGTCCCTGTGTCTCCATGTATAGGGCCCCTAGTACGACTAGTTTCAGCGCTGATCCGTGTCGTGGCACGTGCAAGGAACACGCCTCAGGAGTCTGCACTGCTCCCATAGGAAATCGGCTCAGCCGTCAAACAATGTTGTGCAGGCGGTGTTGCTTGTGCACATGCTCTGATGTCTCGCTAAGAGCGTGCTTTCATTTGATTTTCTCAAAAAATACTGTCAAAGAGATACTCCCGCAAATCTTCACTCAAGTTGCGCATCGCTTCTACCGCTCATTCGCAAGCTTCACCCTGCACAGTGCATGACACGTTGTTCTAAAAAATAACACGACATCATGCGTCTAAATCACCGTGAAATGGCCGGGGGAAAACGCGACAATAGGTGTTAAGGCCTCTGGCTTCTCTTGTGTTAAAGCGCTCACAAAACAGTGGCGACGGCAGAAAAAGGAGACGACGCGGCGCTAACTCGCAACTAATCACCAAGATGAGCAGTTACCAGTTAGCCTAATTGTCCGTTTTCTGGGTTATACCTGTTAAGTGGGTGGAAGGAACAGTCATTTCAACACTCCAAGGCGACACAAAAGCGCCAGAAGCGCTTTTGTGTCGCCAGCCACCAAAACATGCCATGGTGTGTTAAACGTGCAAATGTCGTTGGATGGTTGAGAACGATGCCGTATACGTTTTCTGGCACGCAGCATGTTCAAATATCTACACGAACGCCACAGCACGTGTTCTATACGTTATGCGGTTTGCATAGACATGTCACCTATCACCCACTAACCGTAGTAATGCGAGAATATCATCTGGGAACCACCACATGTCGTCCGAAAAACTGTATTATCCCTAAAGCTAACTCTTTTCGACAACAACATGCCAATGAGCACCAAAACGCAAGTAACCTGACTCTTCAGGGCTACAACATGGCTCTTTTTAAACTAAATTATGAGCGGGAGTTATTCACGGTCTTCACGCAAGTTTTACTGCTTAGTACAATAATAAAATGAACACTGTTTCTATTCGTTTCAGTATTACCACAACAAACAAATTCGTAAACACCTACTGACCCGATATTTCACTGTGCGCTTTAACCCTGTTTCCAAACAGTTACTCGAAAAATTTAAATTTAAAAGTGGCAAATACCGATGTGAGGTCGATGTTGATGGCAGGACGTCCAACAGTCGTTCCCTTGGCCCATCCAGTGATGACACTGCAGCCCAAACTGGCGATTCCTTCTGGTTGAGACATGTCGAAGGATTTTGACGTAAGGCACTGCAAGCACCAATAAAGCGCGAGATTTAATCTAAAAGCGCCGTGTTTGCGGACTTGAAAAAACACAAAACACTTACCCGGCTTTTATACTTCTCAAACTAAAAAACGTTGCCCGAAGTTAAGCCAGTAAAGAAAACAACATCCTGAAGAGTGTTGTATCGAAATACAAATTTTCCGTAATCACTAGACCGGCTAGAAAGTTAAACAGAGAAATAAATTTCATTTGTTGTGCTTTTCAAAGCCGGCAAACGCTATACCACAGTGTACTGCAAATTTCGCGTTCTTCCACGCGAGATGACATAAAAAATCTGTGGCTGCTTTAAGGAACGCAAAATTATGTAAGAACAATGATTAGAAGGAATAAAAAAGGGAGCTTCAACACGACGTGAAATAAAAGAACTGACTCTTATTGCACAATAAAAAGGAGGTGTTCATGTGGCAAGAGATAACATCTTCTGATCGCTGCCGTTTCTTTTAGTCAATCGTACTTCACATGAAACGAAGCAAAAAAATGCCAGAAGTGCCGAGGCTTGAAAAATAACTGGAACAATATCAATAATTGCTCTCGCAAAGCAAGATAAATTGAAAAGGCGAAGTGTACCCGACAGCAGCAATTGCAGCCGCGTCGCATAATGACAGACGTTCTCTGTAATGGTCTTTAAAATCTCTATAATTAGGGCAGGTAACATTAAGGCGCTTAAATGGACAACAGTGGTAGGGAGAATTTTCCGGAAAAAAAGATTCCTGCGACCGGATAACGCAGGCCAGTTGGTGCATTTTGCAGAGGCTGAAAAACAGCGCATAAAACGGGACTATGAGAGGCGTGACACCACCCAGAGCTTGGTGCCAATAAAGTATAATTACTAAAAAGAGGTTTGTTTACACGTGTGACAGAAAACAGCTAAAAAAGAAACACAGCTTTAAAGAATAATGAATTACTTAACGACTTACACTTATCGTTTTAAACAAGTCCACGACAACGGGCCCCTGAAAAGCATCAAAAAAGGATGATGAGCAATAGTCTTCAAACCCGAGGAAGCCGGATAAAAAAAATGCGCCGAAGCAAAATAGGAAACATTTTATTTACCTTGTTTACTTTCTTTTTATTGCACGAGTTCTTGACGTACTTAAAACACTGCAAATAAAGATAAGATGCTACGTTAGAGCGCTGCACGTGCTTCGCTTACAAAACAAAATAGCTCATCGTCCTTATTTTAAGCGTATTCCAAAGCTTTCATACCAATGTTGGTAGATTTGTACAAGAAAAAATACCAACAGTAATTGCAATGCGGCAGGAGAAACCGAGCCGAGTATTCAAACGTGACTCGCATTATCGTCCGGTGCACCATTGAAACTTTGACAGTTCTGACCTGACTTTCTTTCTGACCAAATCTCAAGACAAATTACTCAAAGTAGCACATTAAACAAGCAGTTAGGCACCCCTTCTTGGTGGCAACGATACTGAATTCCAGGTGAACCGTGTTCTCCAATCACTTTTTTTATTCACGCCACCTTCCTACCTTGCATACCTGCTAATAAAGTCGGAATGCAACTGGATTAGATCAACACAAGCGCGCAAAAACGTTCGCTATCCTATGCTTCAGTAAACAGTAACTTCATTCATCAGTACAATGCAAAGGTATTGTATTTCATTATGTATTTCTTTTTTCGTTTAACCACCTGTAATTTTTATTCCAACAGGTAACATAGGATAAATTTCCGCAGGCCCCTTTCAGAATAACACTGCAGTCTAGCAGAAAAGGCAAGAACTTCACTTTTAGCCTGAGTGAATACATTGACCATGTAACAAGCGCCACAAAAAAGGCAAGTACCTTTTATGAAATGGAATAATTTACAAATGAACAATCTGGCTGAACAATTTGAACCATCTGCCATCCAGCGAGTCGCAAACGAGCAACCAAGAAAACGAGTGGCTGGAACGTTCATTTCTCGACCCACGCAGCGTTTTGGTGTGGGTTATGTTGCGCTGCCCACCGGCTTTTCGTTTCACTACTGATAAACTGGAGGAGTGTTTACTCGTCACCGTGTTACTATCGGCAGTGGACTGGGGAATAATTACTATCGGCAGTGGACTGGGGAATAATTTTGCCAATCTCCGCAGGAAGACCGGTCGTAGGTGCCAGTAGGCAGACCAATTTTCTTTTTGTTTATAAATTTTGATGTTCAAGTTGTAAGCCCGCTGTTTTTCTGTTTGTTTTTGCTTTAATGGGGTGCACTTTTTGATTGTTGTCACAGTACATATTTCTGCAGCTAGAGTTCTGGAATAAAATGGCAAACATATGGCCCTCCTTACGGGCGTAGAAACCCCGATCGGGGTCCATCCACTCGTCATAGTTATAAACCGCAATAAGACGTAAGTGTTCCGTAGGTAATTAAAAACCTTGGGTTATGTCTTCGAGCAACAGCTCTGTTTTTATGCACCGTATAGCGTTCCTTTATTATTTTAAAGCTCCATTGTTGTTGCAAACTATAATTCGTTGCAACCTTCGTTATAATGCTTCGTTTGCTATTGCATAAACAACAATGTTATTTGGTGGTGCCTGCTCCTCTAAAAAGTCCTGTAAGGATTGACAGCATGCACATATAAAAAACTCATCTTCCAAATGTACTTAATAGAAACGGCCCGACCTTCCTTACAGTTTGTGACGAAAGAACTTGGAGAACTTGGCTCCCATCTTCAAAATTAGGAATTTGCATTTGGCCTTCAGGGTCGTTTTTACATTTCGTGTGTTGCTGTGTTTCACTTGGGAAATGCACTCGAGACACGATGAGAACGAATGCCGAAAGAGGAATTTAAAACCATTAAACTGGTGGGGTTTTTGTCGCATGGCTAAAAAACAGCATGATACATTACAGTCTGCAGACAACGCATACTATTCTTAGAGATGGATGAAACTGCTCGAACTATTTTCTAGATTTTGTTCAATTGTTGCACTGAGCTATATATTTTCTTCCCATTTCTTCGTTGTTTGCACTGCTTCAAAGTTTAAACCTAGTGTGACACCGCCCCAAAGATGTGGGGTAGGCTATTTAGAGTGAAATTTGCAAAATCTACGCAGTACTAAAAGTTCGTATTGGACTACAAACAATTACAAGACTACGTAATGCTGTGGAAGGCCCATGGTTTCATCACGCAGTTATCAATTCCGTTAAACAATTAAACGTTGAGAATAAATGCGCTCGGAAATATACGTTTTAAAAGCTGCGGGGGGGATTAGTATGAACATTTCTGACAATTTTAGTGCGACTGCTCCGGCAATAAAATTAAAAATATCTGTAAGGTAAAAACAACAATTCATAGTTTATATGTAAAGTTTGACATCGTGAACACTTCAGAGCGTTAACGGGGAGAATACATGTATGAAGCTTAGTCTGTAGGAAGCTTGCCTTCATATCAAAAATCACGCAGCAAATTGTACGTGTCTTGCTACGTCTTCAAGCGTGGAAAATAGCGAACCGGAACAATTGTTCTCAGTGCAAACCCAATGAAAGGTTTTGAAAGCACGAATACTGGTGACCACAAAGCTATTGAGTATAAAAGCATACAATGAGGTAGTGAACAAAAAATTGTTACTATCAAACCATACATGCCTCGGAACGATAGTAGCAAAACTGTGGATTACGCCCTTAGCATATGCATATATTGTTTTCGAACTCCAGTTCATTAAGGGCGATGAGACTCTTTTATGTGTTAATATAGGTATATTTCGTCTTATGGACGCCATTAGAAATTACCGATTGCGCCGACTAGTGGTACGTAGAATTTATTCTACCCACGTTGCTTTTTCCTTCTTCCTTACAAAACCTCAGTTATCCAAAAAATAAAACTGCTACAACAGGGAAACAGTTGTCCCCTACGTTATAGAATTAAAACATTATTGCTAGCTTTAAAATTTTGAGATTTTTACAACTATTATGTCATGTTCTTGCAGCAGCTTAACGAGTTGATGCTATATTTGGAGAAATCCTGTTTTTGCGAAATGATGTTCCGCCCCCTGATGATTACTGAGAGCAGCCGTAATGCAACGTCTCGTGTGATGCTTGAGTTGATTGCGAAGGCCCACAGATGTGCAGTAGGTAAGGAGACTACGACTCCGCCCCCTATAACGGCTACGGTGACTCCAGGATCGTACTCCAAAATCGTTAGCGCTGTTAGCAGTGAGTATTAGGTGCACGCGCCATCGGGCATACAAACGGCGGATAGAGGAATAAAGAACAATTTATAAAACTACCAAATTGCGCTCAGTTTAAACCCGATATGTTTTCTTGTCTGGTAATGCAAGGGATAAAATGTTTTCCAGCAAACTCAACGTACTTTTCCATACTGGAAAAAGTGGACATTTCAAAGCTATTCCACTGTGTAGTAGAGCTCAAACCACACGCATCAGTGAATGCATCCCCAATTCGTCTACGAACCTTGTCGAAGCCCGTGGAGGCCGGTATAGACAGTGTAATAGGCTCGTTGCATGAGACAGTGCCGCGAATGCTGTTGGCTGAGCAGTCAGGGAGGGGCAAAATACCGGAGAACACATCTTTGGTCGGCTCCATGACGACTCCGAGAATTCCAAAGCTAAGGTCTTCAAGCGTGTCCATTGCAGTGCCAATTGCCTTGCAGACTCCGTAGATGCCTTTGACAATAGGGCCTGTGCAGCGGAAAGAATGGCATGCATAAATGTGGTTTTCAGCGATTGCGAGAACTTGTCATACACTGCACAACATAAAACAAAATGGCTCTATATGCAGTCATCAGAGGATCAACAACAAAACATGAATGTCATTCAGTGAACTGTACAAGCGCCCTAACTATTTATCCTATATCTACTACACCAGAAGGCGACCTTGCTTCAGTTCTTTTTTAAAGACGATAGCCTTTCTTGGGCTACTTAAACCCAGAGATTTTGGTCTGTCTGTATGTCTATTTGTCTACCCGTGTGTCTGTGACTTAATTCAGCCACCCTTTTTTATTGCCATCTTTGACGGGATAAAAAACAAAACACACGTAAGTCATGGTGCGTACACTCAATACTCAATATTCAATACGAACACTAGAACTGCAGCCCGTCTTCGGCAAGCGGGGTGATTTCAATTATCTTTCATTACCAACAATGCTTCAATTGTGGGTAGCGACTCTGTTTGAGAGGGCTGAATTTTCTGTATCTGCACAAAATAACCTATTGACTCTTAAAAGTACTGTCGGATGGGTCTGGCATCTTGGTCGGAGTAGCGTACCGCCATCCTGTTTCTATAGATGCTATGTAGTCCATGCAGAATAATTGTGTCAAGCGGCACACCGTCCTTATTTTCAACATTCAAAAACCTAATACTGTAAGAATCCACAGGCAACTCTTTTTTGAGTGTTTGATGGAGGATGTCCGAGAATAGCACCGCTCCCTAACAGTCCCAGAACACGCGCACATTTGTTTCTGGCTTTCCACACAGAAAACTGTGCCCACCCCATGGCACAAACCATCCATTTTCCTCCATACAGATCATTACTTCCAGTGTTCCAGTGTGTAGTTTAAAAAAGAAAGATTTCACTCCACCTGGGACCAGCATTCTTTTAACTCGCTTAAGTACATCTCTCTGAGGCCTTAGATTACGATTCAGCCTCCCGGCCAAAGTAGCCCAAAGTAAAACAACACCTGCGCAATAGTCTTATACAGCCGCAGCCAAATTTACCCGTCTAAACTCGGTGTAATGTTCATGCTTGTCAACATTGTTGAAGAAGAACAAGACATCACACAAATATAAGACAACAAATTAATACATGAGAGATATTTGGAGTGTTCCTTTGTAAAATTCATAGGCGCTCGTTTTTTTGCAAAATTATATACTTCATCGACTGCAGAAAAAAATTCACTCCGCCGTCCCCTCCTGTTACTCGCGCCAGTAAAGCTTTTGGCGGCATTTTAAGATATCAAGCCGCAATAGTTAGGAAAGGTTCCACTAGATAGGTTCCACGTTCTGCTTGGAACGCACGTGGAGTAGGGCAACGTGGTTCTATAAACGTTCAAGTAGGGCGCCTCGATTCACGCGCGTCTCCGCCGTATGGCAGCGCTCGCATCGAATCACCATGGAGCATTGGAACGCGGTAAATATAAATTGATTTAAGCGAACCTTCGGCGTTTTTACCGTGGGAGCAGCGCGACGCGAGAGGAGCAACATGAGAGGTGAGCGAGATAATAACGGTAGGTATTTACTTTGCAAATCTCGATAAAGACTATCGCCTTTTGTCGACATTTCAACGAAATGAGCTGATGCGCGGCCAATTTTTACAACCTGCATAGCTGCAAGCAAGATGCCTATAGTCGCATATTTCGCCAGTGGTTTAGAACGATTAAATGAAATAGGCCAATTTTTTATCTACAAGCAACATATGCTTATTTTCATGCGTTGTCCGAAGCTCAGAAATCAAGACATTTGTCAACTTCTACAGTTCTTTATGCGGGCTGTGTGGTTCAATAGCCCAAGGGTGAGGACATCGAGGCAACAAAAGGCGATTTGTATTCTGATGCCAAGGCCGTAGGGTTGATGTTTATTTCTTTTCTTTTCAGGAAACTGCACTGCCATACGAAGGTAGCATTGCCATTTTTAGCGCAAATTATTTCGACAAAGGACAATAAGATATTGGTTATGTCAGCACTGCATCAAAGACATCCTACGTGCCCGATCATGACGGTTAGTAACGTACCAAGCAGGTCGCCGGAACTTTTGTATGCTGCGTATCTGCTTTGCTTCAACAACTGTCGAAATTTCTTGTATGACGAAGGCATTGTATGTGTCCCGAAACAGAAATAATTGCCCGGCTGAGTCGTTATCAGCAGAGGAGATTGACTCATCACGGTATGGCAGGGGAAGAAGGAAACTGGAAGCGTAGAAATAGCTTGAAGAAGCATTTAGGAAAGTCACACCGAAAGAGTGAACCACATGTTGGCTGTATTAAATACGGCGGCAGCCACGTGAATAATTGATGTACACATCTAGTGGAACCGCTAGATGAATAAACTACCCTGTGCTAACTGCGTTTGATCTTCCTGTTCTAAACAAATTTACTGCGTAGTGCGCGCTTACGCGTATTTACAACCTGCTAATCAATCTTATAACCACCAGCTCCTCGTATTTCACAGCAGCACGTCATCCGCTTACTTACTCTGAAGGAAGGAAGGAAGGAAGAATGTAGAACAAAGGCAGGAAGTTAACCTGGCTAGAGCCTAGTTTGCTATCTCTGCACGCGGGAAAAGGGGAAATGGGCAAAAGTTCGAGTCAAACCCTGCCGTAACCGGCATGTTAGTAAGTGAAACGATCCTGGCCAATCCCCCAAGTGGGTATACGCCACCAAATTGCGCAGGAGGCCGCCTGGTTCTTGCTGCGGCAGGAAACTAAGCATCACCCTCGCGAGGGGCACGATCAAATGAAGAGCATTTCGGGGGCGCACGACGTTAAGTAGTTTGCGTTACGTTAATGTTGTTGCACTTGTGGCAACTGCTGACGAGAGAGCGTTCGTAGACAGTAATTTGAATGAGTCAACGATATAAGGCACGTTCGGAGCGTACCATTCTGTTGGGGCTTTGTGGCGCAGTGGGTTGAGCACCATGTACATTGCGTTCCGCCCGCAGGGTCGAGGGAACGAAACCGGGCGCCGGATAGTATTTTTTTATATAGTAGGGAGGGGTGCGGTGTGGACTACGGACGTCAACGCGGGTGACATCGTGAGTTACTGAAATGCTCTGCATTTAAAAACTCTGTGGACGTGCCCTGGAGAAAATGAAATGCGAGTAGTGGGAGAGCATTACAATATACCACGGGAAGAAAAGTAAAAGCAGAGGAACGCGCAATAGAACTGGGCTGCTATATTGAAAAGGAAATCATGGAGAATTAGGAGTATGTGGTATTCATGTTCGAATGCAGTGAAAACTCCTCCGCGCAACGGAATCGCCCCTATATCAACCTATTCCCGACCACAACCAGCGCGGTTCCGGTTCTTCGCATAAAGACCATCACTATCTTAGAGAACACGACGCTCAAGCGCCCTGTATAGACCTTTTTAAACTTATTCGTCCTGGGAGCTGCCATTTTATCAGTGGGCTGTGCTAGCGGCGTTGTGATTGGCACAGCCGACAGGAAAATGTAACTGCGCATGCGCAAGACTGCCCAGAACACGTCCTGATCTTATTACAGATAAACGGATGAAAAAGTTTATAAAGACTGCGCACCCCGTTTCTACTACCCAGTAGGTGTTGCGCAGCCATCCAATCCCCAAAAAAGGCCGGCGATGGAATTGAGCCGACAAAGGTAAATAATGGCGAAATTAACCATTTCGAGCACTCTACCGACCACCGAAGGGTCTTGCATGAATGCACCAGTTCCATTACAGCTTCTCTTACAATAAAGGTATACGTTTCTTGATGACTGTTTTACTATTAGCCTATTTTATGAACACTGGCTACTTTCGCAGTTCGCTCGGTGATATGGAAGGAGGTTTAATTTGAGTGATTTCATGTTTTGCCTAGTGTGAAAAGAACTAACGGGACGCGCTTCTTTTTGTGTTCGAGTAGGGACTGATAAAACAAGCATCTCGATAATATAGGTGACGAGTTACCCGCAGACATCAGCTAGTCAGTCGTAGTCAGCCGCACCATTCTAAGAGAGTTCCCGTGCGACCGACATTTCGCAAAGCTTATCTCGTTAACATTGATCGTTGAGTAGTCTGATCCAAGCCAGCGGTATCTTCGTACTGGCTGTTCGTCGTAGCAGTTAATATTGCATGTGATTGTAGAAAGCAAGCCTCAAAGCTACAAACGGGGTATTAATTTATTCAGTACAGCATTACACAAATGGCTACCTTCAGGAATTGACTTGCGTAGCTTTATATAAAAGGACTTCGTACCGCGCATTGGTATTTTTTATGTTAAACATGCAGACGTCTCTTTCGTGAAACACTCCTGCATTACTGCGTCGTCGATGTTCCCGAAAAGGACAGTAGGGAAATTTATGGTTGGGCGGAAGCCCGTCTGGTCGGGGTGGGTCATGATACAATGGGGAATAAAAACACCAACCAAAAAATATATTTCGTAAAATAAAAGGCGTTTCGGCTCCCACACGGGAGCCTTGTTCGCAATGCCGAGCATTATTATGAACAAGGCTCCCGTGTGGGAGTCGAAACGTCTTTTATTTTACGCAATATATTTTTTGGTAACAAGGCTCCCGTGTGGGAGCCGCAAGGTCTTTTATTCTACGAATATATTTTTGGTTGGTATTTTTATTCCCCGTTATATCATAAAGTACTGTTTCGTTTGCAAAAAGTCCTTCAGAAGAACCTGTTGCTCCTTCCAATTGATTGATTGATTGATTGATTGATTGATTGATTGATTGATTGATTGATTGATTGATTGATTGATTGATTGATTGATTGATTGATTGATTGATTGATTGATTGATTGATTGATTGTTGCCGTGTTTACAGCGCTGAAGCTTCAATTGGGCGATGAGGTGAGCTGTACTACAGTGCTCCGGATTACTTTTGGCCATTTGGAGACCGTTAACGTGGGCTGAAATCTCGACACACGGGCGTTCTTGCTTTACACCTCAACCTCAAAAGAAGCCGCCTCGGCGGGGCCAAACCCGCTTTCTTGGGACCAACAGCACAACGCCTTAGGCACTCGGCAACCTCGGTAGATCGAGGCTACATAGGAAAACACTGTTCTAGTAGGGCTTGATGGTAGCGCAGTTGGTACATTTTCTTTCAAGATAAACCGCGCAGATGTCTAATGTCTTCATTAAATCAAGAGTATACTGCAACACATCGGATGAAAATTAAGAAAAAACGTGCTGTGCATGGCATTAAAAGCAGCGTTCTTCCGAAAACTAGACGGCTACAGAACCTTTGAAACACACCGTAGATCGATGGTGTCTGCTGTGATTGCATTGCTTTGATCAGTCGTGAGCGGGGTTTTTCTCCAAAGTGCTCCGTCATGGTCAAAGATAAATAAAATCGCTCGTTTTTACGCCATTCCCTCTCGCGGAAATTACCCAAGGCTACCACGCTCAAATTCTTCGATGTCTCGAATTGCTGTCTCGTCGCGGCTTGCGGCATCAACGTGCCCCTTTGTAATCTGCTGTTAATGCGTTGCATCTGTCCCGCAGCAGTAATGTCTTCCCGCTTGCTTTATTTTACATCCCGTGCTGGGCGACCTCCTTCCGACGCCTTTTTTTTCCCACGCTGGTGGAATGGCTGCCTCGTCCGCCGACTAATCAGCTCATTTCAGGTGGTCTGAATTATTATGATATCCCCCTGCATGTCAGTCCGCTTTTGCTTGTATTTAGGCGTCAACCGCTTGAAGATCACTAGGACATCAGCCGAATATTTCCGCCAGCTCCGGTAGGACAATACGTGTTCTCACGTGAAAAGAGGAGCGTCCTGCCGGCCTAGTTTTGCATCAATGGTTAGGGTCATGTAAACGATGAGGTTTGTACGACCGACTACAAATCTGTTTCGAGTGAGATGTTCAAAACGTAGTTACAGTTTTAGGTATCTCTAACGGCATACCGCGCTATTTGATATGCCGCCGTTTTTTCCGGCCCGGCAGTAAGAACTACTCTTGCTGAATTAACTCCTTATTTAATGCCTTTACAACTTGAATAGGCCAGTCACAATAAATAGATATGTTCCTCAAGAGTGGTAAGGGCAGTGTAACGAAAAAAACTGACGATATAGGTAAACAGAACAAAATGCTCCTCAATATGCATTTTGGTGGATACACGACAAAAGTACTAGCTACTAGCAGCTACCTTACTCCAGTACACACATAATTACTAGCTACAGGATGTGGCTGATGGAAGACGATGAGCCAAAGCAGCCAGAAAATACTGCCTTGTCTTTTAAGCATCATGCAGAGCAGTTGCCGGTATGCTCCCAAGAGAGAGAGTGGAACCCCGTTCATACGTTTTTCTCCGTACCGGTACAACAAAACGTAACAATCAAGAAAATACACCAGGGAGGAAACCTTTGAACATTAACGAAAACAGCGTAGCTTTGACTTGCAACCCAGTATTTCTGCAAGTTTAGCTTTCGAACCTTAAAAAAACTGGTGAATCTAGGATTGCCGCTCGTTGCAATCGCTGGGAAACAACACGAGTGCCATTGCAAGGTCCCTCTACGCCTCCACCGCTGCGTGCAGGGGCGCCACTGAAATCCCCCTAGCGGCTTGTTCGAAAGCAGCGGCGGGAGTCTCCGTCCCGCTCCCCACTATACGCCGCTGCTTTTGCGGCATGCTCACGACTGAGATTTACCTTTCTGGGCATTAAAAATCATGTTTATGTGGAGCAGTCACTCTGTTCGCAAATGGGGTGTGTTTACGAGAGTGTAAATGTTTCTGACGCGACGTTAGTGTAGTACGTTCGGCCTGCATAAGCGCCAGGTATGTTTCACAGGCCAGTGTCGCGGAAGCGCCGTATGCATGGAGCTGAAGGTAGTTATACAATGCCCTGAAATTCCTGACAGTATCTCCGTAACCAGCGTTTCCTCAGATGTTCATGCTACGGCTATACACTACGATGTAGATCGGTTTTTGTGTGCTTGCATAATCTAGCAGAGCACTCATACCTGAAAAACACGCCCGTTACGTTTGCCAATATCATACCTGATATATTGATCACCACCATTTAGAAGCCAGTGTGTCCTAATTTCGCTAACAATAAACGAAATTGCGATAGATAATGCGGATTATACTCGGGGATCAGCACACGACGAAGGGTCGTCGTGTCGTGAGTTGAAGCACCCGTGAACCATTCATCTGTACATATCTCCACCGCGAGCAGCGCGGAGACAGGCTTAAAATATAATCCGCGTCCGCGACTAAACGCTTCTTCAAACAGCGTCATATGGCCCTGGGAGCATGAAGAATAAAGCACAAACTGAAATCTAAGGGCCTTATCGGATACCAGACTCTTCTAACGACACCTGTCATCGCTTGTGAACTGCTACCCTGTATACTTCCAAAAATTCGTCCACCAGCCATCAGCTGTTCGTTAAAGTCGACAAACAACAGGAAAGTGAACACGCGATTTGTGTGTGTGATTACTAAAACGTTCATTGCTTGATTTCTCTCCGCATTTGTACACAGCGTCCCCTCCGCTTCCCCCTCCCATGTATCGCGAAATAGCAGTGCATTTCGCGTCAAGTTGGTCTGGTGAGTCCTATTCGTCTCAGTAATTTTCGACGAACGTCTTAGCATATTAGAAGCTGCAGTGGTTTTTTTTTTCATCCGTTAGAGCTATTCTGTTTCTTCCGGAGTTGCACAGCTTTCATTTTTCTGTGGTTTAATTAACTTTCCTTGTTTCTTGCGATAACGCGTGAGTGGGCACATATATTAACGAAGCACAGGCTTTGTAATATACTTAACATTTTGCATGGCATATATTCTTGTAAAAGATATAAGTTATTGTCCGGGATTTTGTAATCACAGCCCCGAAATATTTTTCTGTGACGTATACAGGGTGTCCCAGCTATCATGCACCAAGATTTTAAAAAAGAGTAATGGCGTAACTTGAAGGAAAACCTAGTGCATAATGTTTTCAGTACTGTGGAGAAGCGGACAGTATTTTTTCGTTAATGAGACTTAATTAATTAATTGTAATTAATTATCTAACTCGAGAAGTACTGACCTAACCACTAAAGTGTCAATGATGCACTTGTAGGTACCCACGAGGGGCATCTAACTGCGGTATTTTCAGCGACGAACTAATTGCGTACACTTTATTCTGACTGATAAAGAAAACCGCGAAATATGAAAATACCACGTGACGGCGCCTCCGCCCGCATTAGCGCGCATCGTAAAGCAATGCCCCCAAACAGGCTGCCTCGGAGTTAGCCAGAATAAAATAAACAAAAGAAAGAAAGAAGAAATCGCGACCGAGTTTGTGCCTTATCTGCCACGCGCCCCGCGAATCTTGCTGTTGCTGCTCCTTCCATGCATGCCATTATCAAGGCGATGCGCTGTCTCTTCGGGCGGGTGACAGGCGAAGCAGTTGCTTTCAATCAGCTCATTTGGGGACGCTGTTTTACAATGCGTGCGGAAGCGGTGTCACGTGGTATTTTTCATATTTCGCGGGTTTCCTTTATCAGTCAGAATAAATGAGCACGCAATTAGTTCGTCGCTGAAAATACCGCAGTTAGATGCCCCTCGTGGGTACCTACAAATGCCTCATTGACACTTCAGTGATTAGACAGTAATTCTCGAGTTAAAAAATTTAAATTTAACCATTAATTGGATAAGTCTCATTAACGAAAAATTACTGTCCGCTTCTTCACAGTACTGCAACATTATCCACTAGGTTTTCTTCGAGTTACGCCATTGCTCTTTTTTAAATCTTGGTGCATGATAGCTGGGACACCCTGTATATTCGAACAAAGCCGCATTCGTTGTCCGCGCTGCAAAACAAAACCAAACCTCTCACTGTGCCAGTATAAGGTCTAAACGAGGTGACAGTAGAATTCACTTCTGCCTGACGTATTCGGAGGTGACAGTGGTGATATGGTGCTGCCGTCGCCCCGCGCCCGGAAGAGCGGTGACGAAGCGCGCAGAACCGCGTCCTCGGGTAGCTCTTGTTGGCGTTCGAATACTCTACGAAGACGCAGCTGCTTTATAAATGGTGTAAAACGTACTCTTTGCTTATAGACGTCCCCATAACAAGTTTTATAGGGCGCGGAAATCCGAAAAGCAGCGAAACAGAACCAAAACACTGCACGAGCCCCTGTAAGCCACGCAGCGCAAATCCCGTAAACGCCGCGCACAGCGGTGGCAGGCGACGCAGCGATCGCGAAGCTCCACGCGTATATAGCAATGTCGACTCTCTTCCGCGCTGGCTGCTTGTCTGGTGTGTTTAGTACAGACCGCAACAGCCCTGTCTACAACACTCGAGCGGCGTGCCGCGGCTGCACCGTCGACGCCTATCGGTGGCACCGATGCGCCATCAGGGGCCGTATTCCCGTGTTTTGTCCCTTTTGTGTCCCTTTCAAAAGTGTTCCTTTTGAGCGAGCCCTGATTGGCTAAAAGCGAACACCCGGATGTGACGCCATGCAATCAAGGCGGAGCTATGAGCCGCGGCTACTCCGAGCAGACGATTTGGAGCAGACGATTTTTCGTCGCCTTATTGTTGGTTTGCTCGCGGAACAATAAACTCATAAAAGATACTCTGTTACGGTTTTAGTTCTTTAAAATGTGTTTGCAAGAACAGTTACGGTATTTGAATAAAAGGCCCACTGCTTAACCGGAAGTACGTCACGATGAAAGGGACGAAAAAGGGACGTTTTCAAAAGGGACAGTTGCGAGAATACCGGCCCAGGTTCGAGATAGCGTGCCTGTGAGCGGGCGCGGCCACCCTAACATGATCAGCTTGTCTTTGGCGGTGGTTTTGGGCGCCGCTGTTGCAGAGGATGCTTTGGCCGCCAGGAGCGCTGTCGGCGGCACCGCTCGTGAGGCGCGCGCAGAGCTACAATAGTACAGTGTAGCAGAGCAGGCGCCGCTCGTCCCGCGTCGCTGCAACGTCATTGTTTCCTGTCGTGCGTCTGCGCTCGGAAGAAACTGCCGCGTCATGGCAATGCCAAACTGCTGCGTGTAATGTGCGTTGCGCACTCCTAGTTTATGCCCTGGTTTGGTAGTTGGTCGACTGCGGCGACGGTTGGATTTCCTAGAGGGGCTTTTGTCATTCGAGATGGTCATGCTTCGAGGTCAATGGGCGCAATGAACGGAGAGTGAGCGGAGGGTCGTGCGGGATGATGTTGCGTATCTCGCATAGAGGGAAAAGAGCTGCTGGAGAACAACATTGTTATTTGATAACTTTATTATATGATAAAATTGATCAATGGGATCAATGTAACTTAGATAATGAGAAAGTTTATGTGTCTAATCATTCCGGCCATCTTCACAGCCCTGGAGAGAAAAACGATAGTCATCAGGCGTCGTACAAAAATGCCCCTGGACCCACCTTAATTCACTGTGATTGAAGATATTTGACTCTGATTCCACTTGATTGGCATTGATTCCTCTCCATCTGTTTGGTCTTCGTAATTGCCTTCGGTCCATCTGAATTAGTTTGGTTCATAATTCATTTTATATAACTTAATTCACTACTTTGTTCACTATTAGTTGCGTTGAATCCTCAGGATTTCTTAGCTTCGTATTCGTTTTTAATACGCTTGGTTTCATCTTAGCACACCTTGATATCTGTCAGTTAAGTTTGATTCATCTTTATTGTCTTAAAGTTATCTTGATTCACTTAGAAATCCACCCACTTTAATCCTTTTTTAACTCGCACTGATTCTTTTTATTACCGTGGCTTCTTAATTCCCTTTTGTTCGGGTTATTTAATTTTGATTTCTCTTAACGCACTTGCATTGTTCCTATTCGCTTTTTCACCCTTCCTAATTCGCAGTGTCACCCGCCTAATTCTAAATCTTCCTCTGGTTCGCTCTAACTGCCTTTAATTCTCTGGAGGCGTCCAGGGGCTTTTTATACGACGCCTGATGACTGCCGTTTTTCGCTCGAAGGCTGTGAAGGTGGACGGAATGATTAGGCACATAAACTTTCTCTTTATCTTAATTACATTGATCACATTGATCCATTTTATCATATAATAAAGTTATCAATATAACAATGTTGTGCTCCAGCAGCTCTTTTCCCTCTATGTGAGATAAGCAACCTCATCCCGCACGACCCTCCGCTCACTCTCCGTTCATTGCGCCCATTGACCTCAAAGCATGACCACTTGAACGATAACAGCCACTCTAGGAAATCCAAACGACGCCGCCGTCGACCAACTACAAACCGGCGCATAAACTCGCAGCCCGCAACGCGCCATTACACGTAGCAGTTTTGCAGAACCATGACGCGGCAGATTCTTCGGAGCGCAGACGCACGATGGAACATGACGCAGCAGCGATGCGCGGCGTGCGGCGCCCGCTCTGCGCGCGCCTCGCGATCGGTGCCGCCAACAGCGCTCCCGGCAGCGAAAGCATCCTCTGTAACAGCGGCGGCCAAAACCGGCGACAAAGATAAACTGATCATTCAGGGTGGCTGCGTACGCGCACATGCACGGTATCTCGAACCCGGATGTCCTATCGGTGCCACCGATAGCCGTCGCCGGTGCAGCCCGCGGCACGCCGCTCGAGTGTTATACGACAGGGCTGTTGCGTGTGCACGTCAAGCTTTTCCTGAAGGAAAGCGCCTCGCGTTTTTGCAACGCCATCAAGGCACGACAAAGTTCGCGGTTGGAAGTTCAACGGTGTTCTCAAAGCTAGAAGCGGTGCCGGGGACTCATCGATCACCGAGGACGAGCCCCCAGGGCGAAGCACGGGCATTGCATGTTGACCCTGCCCCTACCCCAAACTGGGGCACATGGGGCATACAAACGGCTTACATCCGGTGGAACACAAGAGAGGCCGCCAACGCCTCAGATAGCGCGCAATTGCTCCTCCCACCGGCTCTTCATCGACGCCAAATCAGCGAGCGCCGTGTGGAAAGTGAGAGAATTACAGTCTTTGAAAACACTTATACACTGCATGCTTCGCCCCTCTCCGGTTTTCAGGTTAGTGTCGATGGCCCGGGATTTTTTTTCTGGCATAGAATAGTCGCTAGCTACGCTTATTCAGAGAATTCTGGTAAACAATTGAATTTTATACAACCCTTCCTATTACAAAACAAGAAACACAGGTCACTGACCAAGTCAAAAACAAATTGACGTTTAGGGAGCGCTACTGGAGCCGTAGCGCTCCCGAAACGTCAATTTGGTTTTGACTGGGTCAGTGACCTGTGTTCTTTGTTTTGTAGTATGCTACCTGACCAGACGGTATGCCGTCCAACCATCGATTTCACCAACCCTTCCTATGGTGAGCATGACGCACTTTCACACGTAGCAATATTTCCTTCCCAGTTTTTCTGCACGGGACAGCCTTCTAGAATATGAGTGTACCTCAAGCCCATTGTCTTACTTTTCACGCTTTGTTTGGAGAGTAATTTTGCTATATGGCTGTTTTGCTCGCTACAACTAGACGCACAAGGAGTATTTGAAAGTAAACGTCAGTACCTAAACCGAAACGTTCCAAAATCGGCGTGATAAGGCCTTCCATGAGAAACAACTGTGAGGGCTCGTCAATGTCTTGAATGCCTTCTACAGCACACTGAAATAGACAAAACACAGTGGTAAGTGACTGGCTATTTTGAATTTGTTTACAGGTGACATAGACCTCCCAGCTACTGCTGCCGACGCGTCTGTGGCTGCTGCGTCATTTTTGATACACAATATTTATCTGAGGCACCATCTATAACACAAAATTTTATGTTCCTTGGAGGTCCCCCTGACTACGCCGCACCTCGTGTGGAACTGCGCGGTCTTGGGGTTGTGCGTGCTTAATCGGTGTCAAGTTTCAATGAACGGAACCAAAACACACGAGTGTCGCTGGTTTCCTGCGTTCCCTGTTAGGATTTCGCACGCGAGGGTGACATTTGGAGGCGGGCTTAATTTGACGCCGCCCTTTCCCTTCCACCCATCCTTATGGGCCTCAGTTCCATCCCCTGCCCTAATAAATTTACATCTATCTATCTGTGTAGCATGGTTTCGAAATATCACATTTAGAAATACGGCAGCTTCGTTTACAGAATTCTCGTTGCCCATAACCGGAAGGATACTGCTAGTTAATTTGTTATTGCTGTGCAACAGTTACAACGTGGTCGTAGTGATACAGTTCCTATAGCTTTCGTTCAAGTAGTGATACCTTTCTTTCAAATCGCCTAGTACAGTTGGCGATTCAAACGCACGATTTAAACAATTTTTTCACATGGGTTGATTCTTTTTTTGCCAGAATAACACTAAAACACGATACAATTGCGAACCTATACATTTAAAAAAACAGCTAATTACGCCTACATGACGTGACAGTTTCCAGCTCTCCATTCGCAACTTGATACAGCAGCAATATTAACGAAGAAGCATTGCCGAATATTGCTGTTAGTTTTTAGTGTTTACATTTGGGTGTATGGCCTTGCAGTCTTCTTTAGCAGCTCACTGAAGTGACTGACGGGTGAAGACATCTGCTTAAATGTCATCTTTATCCGTGCCAGCGCAAATGTCATATACCAAGATATTCAATGGGCGAACGTTAACCTTACGTTCAGAGGCCTACACATGCTTTAAATTGATAAACAATTCTTCATAACTCCCGCATTGAGTGAATTTAAGCATTCGCAAACATAAGAATGAGGCTTTTCTAAAAGGAAGACCCCGAGCTGCAACAAGTTTTTATTAGGCTTACAAAGCTGGTGGTATCACGAACAAAACTTGAAGGGGGATCCTGCTTAAAAAAACGATGTTCGTTTCCTGAGGCTCGCGAGAGTTGTCAAAAGTGGATTTGTTTTCGCTTGACTTTAGAAGAACGCAGAATATCGCTTCATGCAACTCGATGCTCCGCCAAAGCTTCATAGAGTTACTTCTTTAATAGACCCACCACTGTTCAGAAAAAAAAAAGTCTAAGAAAATAAAAAATATGACTTGTCATAAAACAAAATTTTATGGCGCAGTACTTGAAAAGCAAATGTCTAATATTTCTCATGGCATCAGTTTTCTCTTCGTACATGTGATATTTTGAGTACACAACATCTTAAGAAAGTTTCAGACAGCGTAATGGTCGAGCACCGGGCTTTGCAAAACTGCAGTGCAAAAATGTAAATATTTTAAACCAAAAAGACGTGTACATACACTGATGAGGCTTTCTGTGAAGTCCATGATTCTGTCCTGTAAAGGAAAGAGCAACAGGACGCCACATATTACAAGAGAAAGTAGCTAAAATATGTTGTTCGTATCCTGTGAACGGAGCATGGCGAAATTGCAAGGCAAATATACTTACGGGAATGCAATTTGCGGAACCTAAATTTAATTTTCGCTTAAGTCAGGTCTGATGCAGAGGAATTTACCCTAAAACTCTCTAATCAAAGGTCATTGGCACGCTTTGAATTTGTTGCCTGTCAGCAAAACATTTATCTGTGGACAACCTTGGAGATCTTTGCACAGTTAGTCAGGCAAAACATCTCGTCTTCTATCTGAACATTCATAGGCCTAATATCGAGCTTGTAGGAGGAGATTAGGCACATTTAGCGCACCGAAGACGCATCTCGCTGCTCCTGTGCGTCCAATTAAGGCAGCGGCTTCGCGTGGCTTTGGCTCTATGTGTAAGTAGAAAGTAACATTCCTAACACGATGTCATGTTCTCGCAAAAAACAGTACCTAAGCTGCCTTACAATGCAGTGGTTGCGGGGGCTGCGACTGCCCCGCTGATATGTGTTTGGCGTTTAATATACGGAGAATTTGTGCTGTCTTTACATTTGATTTTAAATTCTGGCCTGCTCAATGGCATTTCAAACAAGGCCTTGGGAATGTGGTGCTATCGAATGGTATCATGCGATGACCCCAGTCTCCTATATGCAGAAATGCAAGCCAATTGCACGAGATCCGTGCAATCGAAATTTCAGTGTTGATTGTTTTTATTGTATCTATTAAGTTGAGTTTTATAGCAAGCATTTCTGCTTGTGTGCATTTATAAGTTTTATTTTCTTTGGTATCTCCGAGCAGGATGCTGGTGTTTCACGATGGTGTCATCGTGAAACACTGCATTTTGGTTTGTTGTAATGGGTTCGTTTACTTCATACATCTCCTACAAAAATATTGATCATATTTAATGTAACCGGGGTGAAATTATATTTTGGATACTTGAAACATTTTAATATACCCATCAATACGTCCGACTTACGGTACAGGTTGGTGTAGTAAATAAATAAATTGGGAAGCATGGTACTTCTCACAGGAGCACTTATCCCTAAATCCCAGTGCACTAAGAGGCCATCGCAATCGCCCATAACTCACGCAGCAACAGCCAAGAAGTCTGACTGCATCAATTAATTTCCAGATCCGCAACCCGTACGTTCCTGCCGCTCACGCAGACCAAGGTTTACTGCCTCGCTATGTCAACGGCCCACATAGGCGCCATGCGGCATAGAGAAGGCAACACACATGTCTATAACACTTCTTCCGCAACTCCAGCCCTGCCCTCCATTACCTGAAAATGATATGAAGAAAACTACGGCGGGTTTGTGGAGTCTAATACCACCTTTTTCCTCCTCAACATATTTGTAGTGTTTGTGCTCGAAGGTATCACAAGTAACCAATTCAAGCTAAACGCGCTGTAATAAACAAGTGTGTTGCTCGCTGTACATCGAGCAATGAATATTAACAATTACACTAGCTCTGGCTAGTCAGTGAGCGAGAGGGGTTTGGCTGCTTGGTCAAACTAGGTGCTCTGTTGCATGATGCTTCTTCGTCTAGGCAAACTGTACCCCGTGGTCAGTCTAATCAGCTCCAAGGGTTCTGCCCATACCAGCAATGAAACCGTTGTTTTGTTGCGACTGGACGACGCATAAAAGAGGAGCCCATTTTTCTATGAGCCTGAAGGCCAGAAGTTGTGGATGGATAGGGCTTTCTGAGATGCCCAAGATCATTTGCGCAGCGTTCACCCACTGCGACAAGTATCATAACTAATCGCAGGCCGACAAGCGCGTCGATAAGAGGTAAAAATGGCGTGGTTGAGCGCGGTTAAGTCACGTTTTTCAGCGACAGGCCGGTTTTCGAGCGGAGAGAACGCAGTGAGCGCGCCAATCCCACCGGCAGACAAAGCACGAAGGAAGCTCACACCAGCACGTAAGACTTGACGGTACCGAAGCTTTAGGAAACCTTTACACCATCACGCCAGTTTACGCCGACGACTGCAGCAGAGTTGCTTCTTCGCTGCCGCAGTGACCTTTACTCCATGTTTGTTGCTATAACGGCGAATAAAAAGTAAATCGAATAAGCAGAAGGTACCGATGGAACGTGCGCACTTCAACTAGGCTCACACAGGTGCAACGTGTTCCCATCCCCTTGTTCTGTGTCGAACAGGTGGCGTGATTCCTCTCCCCACAGCAGGGTGAGCAACCCGTTTGACTTCCGGAAAACGACTCGCGCTCGTGGCCTAGTAAGTAAGACGACTGACTTTAAACGGTCCCTAAATAGGTCGCAATTTGGAGCGCGCTACCACTAGATAAACGCTCTTTCCTCCTCTGTTTACATGCGAAGTCTTGCCACCATTCAACCGACCTTTGACGTAGGTTTTTTTTATCCGACGTAGACTCTACGGTGCAGCTGGCGCTGAAGACTACGGCGCCGCTATTGGCGGGTTCCATCAAATCCTGCAGCCAATCAGTGTTTCCCGGCTCTGGGGAAGCCGCACGTTGTTTCGGCGGATAGGGCGGCGTCTACGAGAGCGACACTCCGGCACGCCGTATCTCTGTAAGGGCGAATGTCGATCGTCGTCATCCGTCACACGAGCTTGGCTGAGTTTGTAGATATAGCGCGTCGTTTTCAAGATATGAATAACGCTGACAAGCACATTGAGTTTTCTGCAGGCAGAAACGCTGCGCACGCGACCGCGGCAACCATCTGCCTTCACGCTGGACATGGACCCGCACGAATCGGCACACACAGCAGCAGCTAAAAATCGTCGGCGCACGCCAGATCCTGACTATTGCTGAAAATAAGGTTACAAACTTGTGAAAGGGAATGATAGGGCGATGAAAGATTGTGCTGGGGATGGTCGTCGGCGCGGCTTCATGAAGCGGTGACCGAATAACTGTGGCAATGCTATCTCTTCCGAAAACTGACATGTCATCGCCAGCACAGCCAACGCGAAAAAGTGTGCTACGCACCGAGTAGTAGGCAGAGCGTGCGCGCTGGCTGCTAAAACTAAAAATCCGGACCAACCACTGAGCTGAACCAATGGCTACGCCTATCGTGGGGCCTCTAGGTTGTTTTGCTCGACCCTATCAGCTCGCAGCATCCACAGCACTTTCAGGTGCGAGGAAAGGGTGAACGCTAGAGGCCTTATAGACTTTGCCGTCCTATTTAGGGCCCCTTTAACTCAATTGATCAAGCCGACACAGGTTCGAATCCTGCTGGTGGCGGTGATTTCTTTTATTTACACACTTATACTCAGTTTTTTCAAACGCCGGAATCAACGAATTGCTGAGCAGCCTAGCTGTTGAAACAGACATTGGTCGGCGAATTCGGCGTTTTAGGTGTGAACGTGCTGTGAACCTGGGTGCTTCCTGCGCGCCCCCTTCTGTCATTTTCTCGTGGAACGTGCCCTTACTCTTGTCCACGTCCCTCTTTCCACGCCCCTCCAATTGCAACGAACGAGCTGTTAGACGCTTTCACTCTTTAAACGCATCGAGTTTCTTACTAATATACACTAAAGAAACATCTGGCGCCACTGTCTACGGGAGCCGCGCTTCGGGGAGGGTTCGTCATGTATCGGGCAGGCGCGTTCCACTTATCCTTGGCACGGCTCATGAAATGGCTGAAAACTTGGCTCTGGCTGCAAAACGGCAACAATATTTTTGTATAAAGGTTCATCAAATTCGTTTTGTTATCATAAAATGGAACCTCCAAACGATTAATTTGTCAGTGATTATGTAGAAGCTTCATGCATGATGAACAAGAAAAAAAAGGTTTTCGCCATGGAGGAAGAAATGTCGTTTCAAATCGCGCGCCATCAGCCGCAAAGGGTTCGCACAACATCCGACAGATGGCGACGAGTGTACTGGTTAGTAGGAAGACTCAGTGAAACATCCCCCTCGCGAGGGGCACGATCAAATGCAGAGCATTTCCGGGGGCGCACGACGTTAATAGTTTGCCTTACGTTAATGTTGTTGCACTTGCGGCAACTGCTGACGAGAGAGCGCTCGTCGGCAGTAATTTGACTGAGTCAACGATATAAAGCGCGTTAGTAGCGTCCATCCTGTGTCGGCTTTGTGGAGCAGTGGTTAGAGCACCATTTACCTCCCGTCGTCCCGCCCACAGGGTCGAGGGATCGAAACCGAGCGCCGGATAGTATTTTTTTTTATATAGTGGGGAGGGGTGCGGTGCGGACTACAGACGTCAACGCGGGTGACGTCGTGAGTTACTGAAATGCTCTGCATTTAAATGTTACCCTTTTTTGTTGATTTCGGCTTCGAGAAAAGAAAGAAGCCATATGGCTAGCTGAGCCAAGTAGGCGAGGAACGTCGCTAGCAGCAATGGCACCGCCCATTGCGTCCCGCGGCTGCAGCGACAGATTTCCCTCTAGTATATATTAGTATAATCCTCTATGTTCAAACGCACCTGGAGTTCCCTCGACGTTGGCAGAGCTTGAAGGTCCGATTGGTACTTCGAGGACAGAATCGTTTTCTGGGTTTTTGCGAGGAGTAGTGAAGCTTTCGCTCTAAATATGGCAGGCCGAGAGGCGACTAAGCCGAGGTTATTCCGCTTCCCAGTTTTGTCCGACACTCTTTGACTACTATAAACCTATGCCAACTCGGCCAGCTTGTAACAATGCTACAATTTGATGCACGGTATTCACAGTTCATTAACAATGAAAGCATGCTCGGACGGTTAATTAGCGGCTACAAATAGCCATCACAAAAAACTGAAACTGTATGAACGGACAGCTTGTGCGGAGGAATATGTCTCCTAAATTTTGTTTGAGTTGCCCGTGCAGCGTCCGAGCGTGCTTCATTTTTTTAGTGAACCGGCCACGTAAGTTATCTGTTGGATACATCTGGAAGGAAGCTTCTTCCAAAGGGTCGCCTATCGAAAACCCTAGCGTGGTGTGAGCATTTAAAGTGCAAAGCACTTTAGGCGCTCGCCTTGTCGTCGTAGCTGGCTCGCTGGACCCATGCAGAGCAACAGGGTGTGCGGTTGTAGCGCTGTCGTCGCGGCGTACCCCACAGCCTTCGAAAGCCAAGCACTTTATATGTCATAAGCGTTAGAAACTCGTGAACCGCTGGCGCTTGTCCACGCCTCCTCATTGTTTAGCGCAAAAAAAACTATAGCTACATTTGAGGCAAACTATACGTAATTAACCGCTAGCGCCCGCTTTCATTTAGTTAGGAACGGTAGTTGGGATGGATTTTACAGTTGTAAGCGAAAAAAGCGGCCGCGAAAAAAAAAAATGGCGGGTTCGAAATGACGCAGACAGGCTCCACGCGCAAGAAGAAATAGCGCGTTCGAAATGCCGCAGAAATTCTCCAGCCGCGCAAGAAAGAAGTGGCGCTTTCTAAATGACGTAGAAAGGCTCCAGCCGCGCAAGAAAAAAATTACGCGTTAGGAATGACGCAAAACAGCTCCAGCTTGCTTAATTAAGGCAAGCATGAAAAGAACAGCACTCCCTCTGGCGGAATTTCTTGCAGGGGGCGCGCGATCACTGCGAAGGCAGAAAGAACTATGGTACAGGAAGAACTATGCGCAGGCTGCGGAAATGAGCCAGGAACAATACGACATATTGTAACGGAGTGCAAAAGTATCCGTCCAGTCCTCAGTGATGGAGCCATCCAGCTTCCGGAAGCCCTTGGCTTTGAGCTTAGCAGAAAAGTGAACTGAACAGCAGTAGACGTTAGTAAAAGAAGGTTAGAATGTTGGTGGGAAGAGAGCAGAGAACAATCTGGGAAGACATGCGAACAAAGAAGTCAGACTAGCACAAAAATTTCGTAAAGTATTTGCTTTTTATTTTGACATTATTTTTTATTTATTTTGTTTTTATTTTTTGGCGAGGTGATTGCACAGTAGCGTTGCTACTAAGGCCGCTGTGCAACGCCATCCCGTTACAAATGGGAAGCCACTAAGCATCATCATCATCATCGGCGAGAAATTTGAATTGTAAGGGCTGGTAGTGAGCGGATAACGGCGGAGCAGCCGGCTATGGCAAATCACTCCTCTGCACTTGCGACAGCTGTCAAATTGTTCACATTGAACCCAAGCCTTCTAAACTTATATATTAGCTCCGTGCGTTTATATAGAAAAGCTTACTTTTACCATTTCGTGGAGTTCAAAATCTGAAGTCCCGTTTTTCCGAAAGTTATGTCCACTGTAAGAATATTTGTAGACATTCACCATAATAATTGGATTGCTCAGGTTTTGCACGAGGGATTAGGGTGGATTGACTCCATTAGCTATATTGACTGCGAAGTCTGTTGTTGCTGGCCGTAATGTGTGCGGTGCGCGGTGTAATCCGAAACTTGGTCATAGTTACGTCCGCCCTTTACTGCCGCACGTGAACACGCGCCTCACGAGGAGCGCCCGGCGCGTCGTTCAGGCTTGCGCATGGCGCTCGCGAAAAAATACCAAGATAACCGTTCATGTCCTTCCGCGTCTCAAGGGGAACACAAGACAGCTAGCGCTACAGACGCCCAGTTCGCGAAGCCGGTTTGCCGCCGTTTCTAGCACATGCTGACGCGTTCCCTCTGGGGAAATGTGAAGCCTACAGACAAAACGATCCTGGGCCCGCCAGCCATGCATGAGGACGACGGCGATATAGGTGGATATGAAGCGGACTGCTACTACCCCCAGTGGAAAGCGGACGGAACATGTAAACAAACAATTTCGAAACTACCTCGATGGCCTGGTGGTGTGTCCTTTAGTGCTTACAATACGAAGAAATCCTCCGCTTCGCTATAATTTCATTCTCGCGTGACTTAGCATAAGCATTCAATTTTTGACAACAACTTTTTAAGGTGTCTGAATACGAAAACACTACTGTCTAACTGAACGACCTACACGCCATGCTTCCGCCTCCCGTTCCTGAAAAGCTTTGTTTTCTCGTCGCTTGAGACAATTTGTGCGATCCGCTTTCGCTTAGCGCTTTCGAATGGATTAGATCTCTTTCATACGCGCTGCGCCGTGCTCGTTGGGGCACCAATATATTGGGAGAGTTGACGCCGTTCACTGCCTGTCGGTTCGCTTACTTGACGCCGTACTTCCGCTACCTTACGGCATCTTTGGAGCACTGACATTAACAACCACCTTTTGCTCTTGCCAGAGTAAATCGCCCATTGGAACAACACATTCTTTAGGATTGGTTTCGCGGCGAGACATGGAACGCCAACGCCGTACTTTTGTTCGACGGGCTATTTATTGCCTTCGGGTTACGAAAAATACCCGCCGCTGTGGCTCAATGG
The DNA here is from genome assembly GCA_013339765.2 of Haemaphysalis longicornis. Classification (NCBI taxonomy): domain Eukaryota; kingdom Metazoa; phylum Arthropoda; class Arachnida; order Ixodida; family Ixodidae; genus Haemaphysalis; species Haemaphysalis longicornis. Next base: position 160,643,337 of record CM023454.1, read on the forward strand.
CTAAGGCGTTGCGCTGCTGAGCGCGAGGTAACAGGTTCGATTCCCGGCAGCGGCGGCCGCTTTTCTGATGGAGGCGAGAAGCAAAAAACGCCCGTGTGTACGAGATTTAGGCGCCCGTTACTTGGCTTGGCTTGGCTTTGGGTTGGCTTGGATTAGGTTGGATTGGATTTGGATTGGATTGGATTAAAGTGGATTGTGTTGGATCGTGTTGCGTCATAGCCGCGCCACGTTGCGTCATAGCCGCGGTCGTTCCCGCACCGGCCAAAGAAATAAAGAATACATCTTACGCGTTCCTCACACGCAATTAGAGAATTAGCCCAACGGAAACACCAAGTGAACCCCCAAGATGCGTCGCATCTCCACAGGGTTCCCCTCACGGGAAGGTGGGGTAATTTTCAATCGCCACCCGCTCCTCCACGGAGGGAACCACGCGAAGCCTATCTATGCCCCACGCGCACTCTATCCATGGCCCATTGACGTGGGTGGCGTAGTAAATCTTATAAAATCACTGAAACTTTCCTCTGCTTTAGGTTGTGACAAAATAGGTCCAAAATGTTTTGTAACACATGTACCTACTCCTCAAATTATATTAACGAAAATTTTCCAGAAAACCCTCGACGAAAGTGTCCTTCCTGCTCAATTCAAATCGGGAAGGTGGTTCCTTTACATAAGCCCGGTAACAAACATTCGCATCTCAATTAAGGGCCCATTTCACTAACCAGCGTTCCAGTAAAATCCTCGTAGCACGTCCTCTTTTCGAATCTCAGTAATTCCTGGAGTCAAATTCATTTTTCTCTAAATCGCAGCATGGCTTTCGAAAAACCTATTCATGTGAGACACAGCGAATTTACTTTACACATAAGCTTAACCTAAGTCTCGACAACTATTCCGTTTCTGATTGCATTTTTTAGCTTTTCCAAGGCTTTCGATAAAGTTTCTCAGAAATTACTCTGACATAAACTGCGCTCGCTTAACCTAGAATGACAAGCTACTAACATGGCTAGACGTTACTCCTTACTAACCGCTCCCAGTTCGTTTCAGCTAACAATTATGACTCCGAGCCCAGCGGCGTTCACTCAGGTGTTTCCCCAGGGCTCGGGTATTGGGGTCCTCTTCTTTTCCCTATTGTATGAGTGAACGATTACCTTTTTGCGTTTCTTCCCACATACATTTCTCGCTGATGATTGTGTAATTTATCGACAAATAATCTCTGACAACCGACGTCGCAACATTACAAGCAGATCTAAACGACTGTAAACGTCTTGGTGTAAAATCTGGTGCATGAGCTAAACACTAACAATTGCAAGCACATGCGTGTGTCCCGAACTACTCAAGGGATACCTTCATACTCGATTAATAACTCCCTTCTAGAAAATGTTGTCAAGTTAAAATGCCTAGGTTTTCACCTTTTAGCTGACGGATTATGTCATCAATAGCGTTAACCGGGCATTAGGATACCTTCGACACGTAATTTTTAAGAGCACCTCTTCACTAAAATAGTACTTTACAAGACGCTGGTTCGGCCAAAGCTTGAATATGCGGTATCGCTCTGGGATTCAAGCCAAGTCAGCCAGACTCAAAAAGTAGAATTAGTTCAGATTAACGCGGCCCGTTACATACTATCCGATTATAACCGTACCGCCCGTGTCACACACATGGAATTGAGCCTTAACGTACCATCTCTTCGTCTTCGTCTGTGTCTTTCGTCTGTGTCTTTTCCATAAAATATTATATCACCCTGAACTACGCAGCGAATTCATCCAAGCGCCAAATACATTTCTGCTCGTTTAGATCACTCAAATAAAGTCAGGATACCCCATACACGGACTAACGCTTTCTCACAGTCATTTTTCCCGCGGACAGCCACAGACTGGAACACCTTCCCGACTCACTTGCCTGTATAAAAATCCGGTATTGCTCAAAACCACCTTAGCGTACATTGTATATTAAGAATGTTTTGCACTTACCCGCCTCTAATTACTGTACTGTACTTATTTCCTTGTTACCTAGCTAACATTGTATAAATAGCAAATATTTTGTGCTTTATATTGCCTCTAATTTCACTCACTGTATTTGTGTATTACGCACTCCCCCCTGTGATGCCTTCGGGCCCTGAGGGTATAATAAATAAACGAATAAATAAAAATAAATAAATAAATAAATAAATAAATAATAATAAATAAATAAATAAAAATAAATAAATAAATAAAAATAAAACGTGAATGAACTCCCGAGGAGACCGAGTGGCCTCAGCGGCAATGTGGCGTGCTGCGACCGACGACGCTGATTGGCTCCCCTTGTGCCGTCATATAAGCAAGTTCCGCTGATGTTTCCCGCACAAGCAGCCACGCCATTTTTCATATCTTGCTGATTAAGAGAGTCATTTTATTGCTAAAGATGCCATGCTCATCCTAACCTCAGTTCATAAGATTAAATTTCAAACATCCGCTTCCCTGACCGAGATAACAACAGCTTATCATTATCACGAGTGATCCAGGGCCGCCCACGCTCAAATGGTGGTTGGTAGTGTCATAACAAAAGCCAAGGCAAACGAGCAGTTTGAAAGTGGCGTAAGTGACAAGGCGTCAGTCGCTGATGTTCGAGCAGACCAATCTGGTTGTGGGTAAAGAAAAAGGCAAGGAGAAACGATGCATTCATCACGGCTGTCTTTCTTTACGCCTCGTCTCAGCGCCAGCCGCGTACGCGTAGACTGTTCACGTGGCACGCTGCTGGCAATATGGGTGTTAGCGGGTCGAGGAAATAACCACTCCTTAGCCGATCCCCTGGCATGCGCTACGGCAACTTCATTACGAAAGGTGCCGCGCTCACAGCAGCCTCTGTGATGCAGGGTGCATATAGCGCGACACTTGCGCGGACCTACGCACGCCTACTGCGAGCGGCAAGCGAGAGCTGCGTCCGAAGGGCACGTGGCGTAAAGTTGCCTTTCCCGGAAGGCATTTTGGCTGGCCGATTCCCCACAATAGGTACGGGCCAAACACTAAAAGGGAGTCATCGTCATTACCATGGTAGTCATTAGAGCATGTGGATAAAGTGGCTTTTGCCGCAACGCGTTTCCGGCGTATGTAACCACCGACGGCGGGAAGTCAGGAAATATAAACTTTGGTTGAATATCCCGACAAGCACTTTCTGAGGACCCGCCGCGGTGGCCCAGTGGCTAAGGCGTTGTGCTGCTGAGCACGAGGTCGCGGGTTCGATTCCCGGCCGCGGCGGTCGCTTTTCTGATGGAGGCGAAAAGCAGAAACGCCCGTGTGTACGAGATTTCGGCGCACGTTAAAGATCCCCAGGTGGCCAAAATTAATCCGGAGCCCTCCACTACGGCGCGCCTCATCGCCTGTGTTACGTCGGCGCGTTAAGCCCTACAATCAATCAATCAATCAAGCACTTTCTGAGGGACAAATTTGATCGGCATGCAAGTTTTAGGGGCGAAGCTACTCTTGCTAGGGCCTGTCCCGGCCGTACACGGCGCATTGTACCGGCATATTGATGATGATTGTGGCAGGATCCCCTAGGGACTGGCCAACCAAAGATTGGCCGAAGAGGTCATAACGTTCAATGCGTTCGTTGCTACCCAACAAGGAGGAGAGGAAGAAGAACAGGTTGTCGTTCGTCGCCTGGAACTCAGACTCTTGCTCGGGCTCTTCCCGTCCCTCGTTGCTGCCATACACGGCGGACTGATGATGATTGTGGCAGGATCCCCCTAGGGATTGGCCAACCAAAGATTGGCCGAAGAGGTCAAAATGTTTTAAACGCGTTCGTTGCTACCCAACAAGAGGAGAGGAAGAAGAAGAGGTTGTCGTTCGTCGCCTGCGAGTGAAGACACTTACCTGGGGTACGCTACACAAGACGTTCTGCAGAAGGCGACGGCCAAGGTGGCTAAAATGTCAGACACCCGAATTCGCCAACTTACCCATGGAGATTCTCATCGTCCCTAAACAAGCCCTATAATAATCACCACAACATCGACGTACGTCGACGGGCTTGTCAACGGAAGTGGTGAAAGCTTGACGTGTCGAGTCTTATATAATGATGTGGGGCGAATGTTTCACGTTTACCGATAAGCATTTAGCTCGCCCCTCTCATCATCATTGACTTCGTGGAGATGGCGGGATTTTTTTTGCTTCACGTCGATTCGCGCCTCTACGTGGGATCCGTCAATTTTTCTCACCACGTGCCAGACTTCTTACACTTCACTATTACACGCTTGAATCGCTTAGGCACACTTCGCCCTATAAATCATACCACCGCGCACTAAAATTCTACAGGACCCAACCCATCCACAGATTTGCTCCAGAAGAACGGCGCTATAAAGCAACGGTCGCTATAAAAATGTGTAGAACTTAATGCATATCAATCTTTATAACCTTTATATTTCACTATAGTGTTGTTGAGAATGTACTTTTGTTACATCTGTTAAATGTCGTAACAACCCTTACACAAACGATTTCCAAAATTTTTATATTTTAACAGAAAATTCACATGCATATAAGTGCCAAACATCATCAAGTTGTTCTTTATGGGGCACATACACCTCTGACTGCCACGATATCCTAAACTTTCAAAAAATCCCAAAGAGAATGTTACGGTTTGAGTCGAAAGATACGAAAGGAGCTTAAATATTCGACAGAATAAAACTGGTTATGTGTTCATTTTCTATTCCTTTGAAATCATTTATTCTAATACACATAATGGTTTTGTTTAGTCAGTAAAATCAAGCTATACGGCGCAGTTTTTACGAGAACACTGGTATTCTAAGTAGAACGTCCTGCTGGGCTAGTTGGTGAGTACTCGTTCGCGAGGTTTGAACCGCAACGATAAAACTCGGACTGGCGAACACAGAGTACGCCGGTAGTGGCCTGTCCTGACTACTCTTTTTCGCCGTCCGCTTTCTTCGTTGCGCTTCAAACCATGAGAACGATCGAATTCTCTTCTTGTTTATGTGATACTGCGTCTTACATGGTTATTCTGCTTTGCGACGCTTTACCACATTTATTCTAACTGCGCCGTTTCCTTCGCTTTTCACGATAAGGACTGAAATATGTGTTCGGAGCTTAATTCATTTCAAGAAGTCGGGAAATTGTAGAAGAACGCATTGAATGCGTGGGGCAGGTACACTCGGGCTCTTTCAGGCAACAACATTTCAGTACCCGCTTCCGGAGCATCTTCTGCGTTCGCCTTTAAATAACTTTGTGCTCGTATTGATGTGTCACGTTTGAAAAACGGTCGTATCGTAAAGCTCAACCTCCCTTTGATCCCAATAATAACGTGACCGGAAGCCTTGTTGATTCTCTGGAAACTATGTAAGAGTGGTGAAGGTGCGGGAAGGCACTACTTTTTCAGTACCCATGAATTTGCCCTAATATACAAGACAAGACTGACATCTCTGCATTGGTGATAGCACCGAAAAGATGTGTGATATGCTTGATAATGTGCAGAACACGACCAACCGCAGAACAGGTGTAGGTTGGGGGACGTTTTTTTCTATACTAAAACAACAGTAAGTTCCTGCACCTCCTAAATTTGGAGGCAAAGATCACCAAACCGAGCCCAAAAATACTGTGAGGATAATAAAGCCCTGAAGAAACGAAATTTGAGCTTACGGGCGTTGAGCAAAGGTCATCGGGAACGACGAGGCACTGCAAAATAAAGTAAAAACAATCAAGCCCGCTGCCTACTTTTCACTCACAACGAGAAATTTTCGTAATAAATTGGGAAAACATACCTTTTCCAAATGAATATTATGGGTGGCAAACAATAACTGTTTACCGAGTAATGTCCGTGCAATGCCCCTATCACAATGTATATTGGAAGTCAATCAATCAATGAATGAATCAATCAATCAATCAATCAATCAATCAATCAATCTATCTATCTATTTGTTTGACATCCACACACTCACAGATGTCGGGAGCATGGTCAAAAAGCCAATAAAGCGGCTTCACAGGGTCTGTGCCACTAACATACAGGTCATGTAAAACTTCTAAGTTCAAATTGTAGTGCAGACTGCGCATGCATAAAATTCGCATTTATACCATAATATGAGCTCGCAATACCGCAGCAGCACCGTATTTAGGGGCACACAACGAAAACACAAATACCCCCGCCCAAGGGTACAGAAATACTGACAGCCTGCAGGGAAAAAACACAAAATAGTAAGACATGACATTTAAAAAACAAAAAATACTGACAACACACTGTTTGAAATAGATCAACATAAGTAGCAAGACTAACAGGGGACAAAAATTACAAATCACTGGTTATGCGAGTTTAGTAACGTAGGCAAGGTGTACCACAGCAGCTGCTTCCCATAATTTGTTCTCGGGATCGGAAAAAGCCATGGTTCTGCATGACGCGTGTAATGGCTGTGACTATGGGTTGTTAAGTTTGCTATCTGTAAAAAAGAAAAACTGCATCTTTTTCTTTCTTTGTGATACTGTTTAGTTTGTGTTTCTTTATATACATGTGTAACAGGACTGATATTGACGCTTTCAAAGAATGGTACTGTGTGCGCATCATACGTCGAGTTTGCTATTGCTCGCACGGCTTCCTTCACTAGTAGATGGAGTTTTCTAATGTTGTGATTTGTTGTGTTGCCCCACACAAGTAAGCAGTAATTAAGGTGGGAGAAAAAAAGAAAGTTGTAAATCAAAAGTTTTATTTTTGGGATAAGAAAAATCGCAACTCCAAGCTTTAAGCCCACTATAAGACAGCAAAATTTGAGAAAGACCCAGACGTCATTCTGCAAATACAAAAAAAAAAATACTGCCAATAAAACGTAAGATCTGAGGGAGTTATATGTTCCCTTTTTTTCAGACTATAAGTTTCCGACAGACTTGCAGCAACCTTGAAAACAGCGGACTTCTCGTGATGCGTACTTTTAAATGTGCAGTGCAAGTTCGGGAAGTGCGGTTGCTTTTGCTGCAAGAAAGAGAAAACACATCCCGAACCCCAGCGCTTGTTCTTTTTTTATGGCACACTTTTGCCTTTGTAAAATCAGTTTTTTAATGATGTGCTGCTGCAGAACGGGGGTTGGATGAGTTGACTGGCAAACGGGTCGGCTTGTTGAACCACAAGACAAACATACAGCCGGAAGGCAATGTACTTGATTGATTGATTGTATGGTTTAACGCGCCGACGCAACGCAGGCGATGAGGCGCGCCGTAGTGGAGGGCTCCGGATTAATTTTGACCACCTGGGGATCTTTAACGTGCGCCGAAATCTCGTACACACGGGCGTTTTTGCTTTTCGCCTCCATCAGAAAAGCGGCCGCCGCGGCCGGGAAAGGCAATGACTTAATCGATTACACCCACATAATTCTGAAATTGACGGGATCAGTCGCTGAAATTCACCCAATAATATTTAAGAATAGACAACAGTGGTGTTCATATACACAATGTTTTACAGCAAAGTTGAATACCTCTACTCCCCAACGGTTTCATATCTGTGGGTGAAAACACCAAGCCGCCAAGGTGTAAGACACCGAGCACTTGCGTACAGAATAGGGCATACGGAATAGAGCTCAGAATTCGTTTTAAAAAAACCATAAAATAACCATCCACACCGCAAAACGGATGATAAGGCGTCTCCACCATGTGTTCCTGGTAAAGATCATGTTTTCGGGTTATCTTTGAAGGCAAGGCTGGACGAGTGTGGCTGGACGAGCAAGGCTGGACGGAGCACGCAAATAACGGGTACTATTTTGCTTTTATGTGTGGCAATAAAATAAAAATTATTTGTTTGGCGTAACCGCAACATAAGAGGGCAGTACAAGCCTCTCCATGACAAAAAGAACCCAATCCGTGGCATTTTTCCACACTCCTCCTAGTAAGCTGCTGGGTCACATAATCGAACTCAAGAGAAAAATAACAAAGAAAATTGACTCTTTTGTTCATTACACCGCTAATTGAAGTTGAGCTTGATGAATGAGAGAATCGGCGACATCGGTACGCTCCGTGGTTATCAGGCGTAGCGCTTCGCTGCACTTAGGCGTCATACAAGCGATGGTCGCTGCCGTCTTTTTGTGTGATAGCGCCATAAACTTGTAACATAGCAGCAGCCGCTAGCGTGAGGTAGGTGGCAGCCGCGGAAAGTGATAACGCAACAAGGATTGCATTGAAACAGAGAACCAAACCATGTTACTAAAAGCGATTGAAAGAAATAAATAGACACGGTAAAAAAATGTGTGATGTTGTTTAGCTCAGCATCCGCCTTTCGCTCGCTTTTGGATCAACGTTACTCGATCGCCTTGTGGTGTTGACGCCAATTTTGACCTCCAGAAATGTGTTTCTCTTGCCCGCCTCAGCCCCGTCTTAATTCTTACAGTACATGCCAAGTGTTTTTATATTTTTGTGCGCAATATTTGATACCTTTGTTGTGATCTTGGTGAGTGCAGCGTCAAATTACAGTGCATGTTGTCATAGCTATAGGTGCATCACGTCACTGATTGCTTCATCGTGCTTACGCAAAAACCTTGACGAATTCCCTGCGAATCACTCAGGTCGGGAATAGGGCCCATACCACGGTTGACCGGCTAAAACGCATAAAGAGCAACATGGCGGCTCCCATGAACCCTCACAGTGCAAGCAAATGTCACGTAATGTGAATGACACCAGATCATGGAGGCGGCGTGGACAAATAGGAGAATGAAGTTCAGAAACTGTGTACTCTTATATAGTGACACTAGTCGAGCGCAAGAGTCAAGCCCGCCGAGACGACGGGAAACATTTCATACCTTCCTCCATCACAATTTGTAGTGGTGTACAACAGCTTTTCTGGACATACACTTTCGCAGGGCGAGACGGCGACCGATTTCTTTCAGTGCTTTTTTCACCAAAATGTGTTTTCTCTGTTAAATACAGTGTTTGGTGATACCAATTCTGTATAATGGTTTTATTCTGTTGCGCCCGAAGCGTGCAATACCGTCATTCAGCAAATTGCCGCAGCTGCATCGCCGCTGGGGTTTTGTGATTAATTCATTGTGGGGTTCAATGCGCTGAGCTACACCTTGGCAATGCTACGCGTCACAGTTGATTTTTGCGTAATAACTTTGACCGTCTTGGCATGTTTAACGTGCGCCGAAATCACGACCGACGGGCGTTTTCGATTGACATCGTTATCAAAACAGCCACCATGGCCGGATAAATCCAGCGTCCTTCGGCTCAGCAGCTTAGCGCCCTAGCCACTCAGCCAGCGAGGTGAGTGGTCTTGGTTCCCTCACGCGGTGTGTACCGCTACCACTTATTTCCAGGGTTGTCGACAATGTACCAATGTTGGAAAGCAAACGTAATTTTGTTTCATCCTCCTCGCGTTTCATTTTATTGGTACTTTATTGTGGCGAGCTGACTGTGTTTCACAGTCTCTTCTTGGTATTTTTTGTTGTGTGAGCAAAACAAAATTGCGCGTTCAATCCACCCCCCGTATGACACGACGCTCCGGTGGCGCTGTCATCACTCCGCTGCCGACGTTGGTTCTGAGCCCCTTCGCTAATCCCCGAAACGCAACAGCCCTACACAGATACAGGAAGTAGCATAATACAGGGTTACTACTCTTGCAAAGCAACCGCAGTCTGAAAACCTTATGTGAGCAAAGTCATTCTTCGGCACCAGCGATCAGCAGCCTAAGAAAATCCTTTGTTTCAGCTTCCAGCAATGCACTCTAGTGACCAATGCACGCTGCTAAAAAAGCGAATTCAACTAAACATGCGAACTAAATTTCGCATTATCGGACTCATAATTGGGGTATGCTGTGTGTCACTCCGAAATACTAGAAGTCAAGCATATATATGCATGATGCGAAAGTTCAGAGCGAGCTTTTGAACCATATCGTAATTTTTAAATCCTCCATCCGCTAATAATCATTCCTTGTTGCATGGATTGGTAAATCCTGTGTGCTGCGCAGAAGCGGAACGAAGGGATTGGGTTAAAGTGTAGTTTCTACAATCTGATATCCTTTAGCAATGCTGTTATAGCTCAAAACATCCAACAAATAAGGTTCCCTTAGAAGTGCATCGCTGTACACCGTTTGCTGAGTACTAAAAAGGTCACGGAGGCGCCCACTGAGGTCTGTACGGCCTAACAATGACATGAGCGATAAGACAACCACAACGCAGGTGCGTCTGCTCCAGGACGTGTGGAGCATGTCATTTCTAGGGCAGCGGGAGACATATTGCCTTCAAAATAACATCCAACCTAGCACACCCTTCAGCGAGTACAGCTAGAGGCTAGCTGCAATAATTTTATGCATTACAGACATGACAGCACTTTCTACAAGGAGAAGGAAAATCTCCCTAAAAAGGTAGAGGGAAAACCGACATCCACTGCACCTAGTACTATGCATTCTCAATTTGAAAACGAGGGATCTATACTGGAACTTTAAGCAACACAAATAACAAACAAGATGACCATAACGACCCAGAAACAGTCCGCTTGTTTGAAGTGTAATGGGATGGCCTTGCAAGGCTCTAGTGGGTTAACACGTATCTATCATGTTGGGGCTTACGCGCAGCTTTTTTTTTTGGGGGGGGGGATACAAAAGCTTAATTTCCCTTTCCTGCTCTGTGATCCCAATAACTTTTCATGATGTTCCATTATCTTGAATTCACAGCGCATTCAAGAAACAAGAACTTCGACGATAGGGAAAGCACGACACAATCCCGGACTAACAACTGAATTTTATTGCTGTGACATCTGGCATACGCGCTGGGAGTTCAATTGTTTGCGCTGTGCATTCAAACTTGTGGAACAACAACTCGCCCAAGCATCAATGTTAACCAGTTGCAAGATGGAAACGGCAGCGGAGGCAGGTCTGCTGGCGAGCTTTTCCAAGTACAACGGCACACTGCCACCTATGATGGTATTCTGAGAAGTGGCCTTTTGAAAGAGTTAAGGTACCATTATTACGATGTAATAGTGAAAAAAGAAAACAACAATATAACGATATAATTAAACCTGCTGCAAAACATCGACTTTCGAGAAGCCATAAGGAGCAAAATATGGGTTGAATACGACGTTTAACGCGCCGACGCTGCACACGCGATGATGCGAGCCGTAGTGGAGGGCCCTGGATTAAATTTTTCCACCTCAAGATCTTTAACGCACCCCTAAATCTCGAACACAGGGGCTGTTTCGACTTTTGCCTCCATCAGGAAAGCGGCCGCCTCGGTGGCAAATGACGTATAGATACTCGTCCTAGATTTAGGTTGCAATCACGGGTCTGTAGAATGTAACATATCCGAAACACAAACGTTATGTGGGTTACTTGGATGAAATAAAAAATATCACCTTGCCAGCATGGGAGGAAATACAAAATATTAATTCAGAAAATTCAGCACGCTGTTTGCAACACGTCTGCTATTGCTTTCAACAAAGCCTTTAAACACTGAGCGTATCTTTAAAGCACTTACATTGCGAAGATCCAGTATATTCGGCAAGGTAACGGTCGTACAGGAAGCTGAAACAAAGAAAATAGAGGTATAGAAAAGAACCAATATTTTTCTCTTCTGTGAAGTATGGAACTGTGTGCTCTGGAGTACAACTGAACGCTTGCACAGGTTTTAAATGGGTCTTCTTACGAGAATTACCGGCGCTGAAGATGAATATAAAATCCAGGTGCGATTCGGTCTGCTGGTCTAGCGGGTGAAAAAATGCTTCAGAAGGATCACATTTTGGACGAGTTGTTTTGGTTGATCATCTTCGAACAGAAAAGCACAGAAACTAGGGGTAGAAACTGAGAGGACTACGCTATACTGACAACTAATTTTATTGCAACCGCAACTCCACATACGTACTACAACCTAAACTCAATTGCTCAGACATCATGAAAAAAGATTCCATATGCCCTGGGAAAGTAAAAACAATGATTAAGATAGCAGGGCAAAGTGTATTTGCTGTTCAAAAGCGTGTTGTTGTGAATTTCTCAAACTATTACTTACTGCGCAGGCAGCTATTATTCCGGCGTGGCGCTTTTCATAATGGTATTCGCGGGAATGACGCAATTAGTTTATGCCATCTGTTCCATAGGAGGCACTTATTAAGTGACACTCGCCAGCCAACCGTTGCAAGATGTTCAAAAATATTTCAAAAATGCTGTTTAAATCGATCTTTAAAGACGTTGAGCGTTTTATGAGAATGACCTACCTTAATAAAACAACTATACGAAAATGGTCATACAATCACAATTTCTGCCAAGATCGTAAGCGTTTTTTACTTCTAGACTGAAAGAGAATGGGTTTCCTGTTCCAATGAACCATATTCCCATTATTTTATAGTGTTTACATATCGAGCATTGCTTCGTTTACTTAACACCATAGGTCTACTCGTTAGAGGGCATGGTGTGTCTGACATACTAGTTCGCTTGCTTCAATATCCTACGTGCTGCTGAAAAAACATGCAAACTAATGAGTAGTCAAAAGTCTTTGTAGAATTGTTGAAATGTAAACAGCTATTTACGGGAAAATCGGTATAACCTAACAAAACTACGCCGCTGCGTCAGAAGAGGCAATTTCTTAGCTGTGACCTCTACTTGGAGCGGAATGATTGAGGAATTACTATTCTAGGGGAAGTTAATTGACCCCAATTGGTATATGAGCGGCTGCTCCGATAGAATGTGTAGAAATTCCTAATATTAAGGTAAAAATTCATATCACGACTTACCAGATACTTGCTGGAATGTGGAGGAGGCGTATACAAGGGCTGTCCAGAAGAACACGAAAGAATGTTTTCGGTAGTACATGGTGGGTGTCAAATCACTTGTAATAATTTAGAGTTGAATTCCCTGCACCCAACCAGCTTTAGGTTTAGGTGTCGCGAAGCTCTACCCGCTACGCCAACGGCCACTGCGGCTTCAGAACACTCTCGAAAAGAAAGAAGGGTTTTTTTCAATCAGTCCACGTTGTACGAGGCTCAACAGCGACGTGCGAGCGTACGTGGCCTGTCAGTCAAGAAGCTGACATTTAACCTTCCCGTGCACTTTACTTCCTCTGGGCAGCTGCAGCTTTGTTCATGTCATTTACGCGGAACCAATTTCGAGGCCCGTGTACACGTGCGTCAAATGAAAGTTAACGCTTGTTTATTAGGTACCATGTTTTGTATTGCTGAAAACGTCAAGAGCAAGGTAACATGATCCCATGCTGGGCAAAGCTAATTGGCTCAGGTTGTAATTGCGAAGGGAAAATGCTCAACTCTGAGGGAAGGAGGGTGAGCAAACGTGCCACAAGTGATTAAACCTGGGGACATTCAAGCATGCGAATAGAACGCCAATCAGAAAAGTCAGTAGGAATGTAAGGCTGAGTTCCGCAAGCAGACCGACAATAATGCGCGGAACGAATCCGACGTCTGTAAACACGAGGCTATTCTTACACCGGGTTTCCTTCCTGAGTAAAAGTGGTATTGCGCGAGCACTGCGGGGATGGCCGCACAATGTCGGTGGGCGTAGACACACGCCAATATACTCCGACGCCTCTCCATGGACAAAATGAATGCGGCAGAACGGATCGATGTGCAGGGTAAGCGTCGAGCGAAAAAGAACGGACGACCGTAGCAGCGGAGAAGAAAGAAAACGCATGATGGCAGCACAAACCCTACATATGTAGCAGTGTATCGAAACAAAACGAAAACCGGAACGCAAAAAGAAAAAAAAACGATATTTTAGCCGGAACGAAAACGACAATGCAGCGTTATTTATTATTTCGTTGAGGGGCGACACGGAAAAAAATGGTTTCGGTTTTCGGTTGCAGTTGCAAGTTCAGGTATTTCAGGATTTGTTTCTATTTCCATGAAGTGAGGTGGGAGATTGCCGTCGAATCGCCGGCCTATCATCTTCTTTCGTCTCGCTGGAGCCCTTTCTCCTTCAGCAGGCTTGCTGTCTCCGCCCATACTCTGACCGTCTGTGTCGATAGGCGCAGTGCTGAACTCCCCGCGTGATTGTCGCGCGCAACTGCGTGCGATGCAGGCATGTTTGGCCTTATTTATTTATTTATTTATTTATTTATTTATTTATTTATTTATTTATTTATTTACTTATATAATGCCACATTTGTCCTACGGCATAGTCCGTAGGGCGGTATTATGCCTGAATAAAGACACATATGTTACGGCATAAGAATAAAAAAGAAAAACTAGAAATGTTGGCGTGAACCCAAGCACATACGATTAGCAGTGATAGCAGCAGGTTAGAGCTTCAACCTAATCAAAACAGCTGCACGTCATGTTGCGCTTGTACGCAAGTTCTGCCAGAGCGCATCCTGAAAACATTTCACAAAGGCGGAAGCGACAGTGTCCGGCAGCGCATTCTAATCTTAAATAGTTTTTTTAAATACCCTTTCAATGCCAATGTTCGCAATAAATATTCACCAATTTTCTCGCGGTTATCTCTTCACCTGTATGTATACGTTGGAGCCTGAAGGTACTGATGTTGGTCCTTTAATACTTGAGTATTTGAGTATATAAGTACTTCATTTTTATTTCTTGGCAAAACCAAGGGGAGGCTCCGACTAAAGGCGGACGTGGCCTGACAGGCACCTCAGCCACCCGATTCATACAACATGATTTGCGGTTAAACTCTAGTGTTTTGGAGTGTTCCATGAGACAAACTGTTTTAAAAACGGTAATATCACAGCGGTATAAGTAAGTAAGAAGGCGCACTGCCGTATTTGGCATTGCCTCACAACTATTCATACGAAATTCAGTGTCCGGGCCACAGACCAAGGCGGCATACTCAAGAATTGAGCCTACGCGCACCGCACGCTAGTGTTCCAAAAGATTGGAGTGTTCGCACATAAAACCTGTATACTTCACCCCAATGGACACCCCATAATAAATAGCCCTCGAAGATTTTTCATCTGCGACAGCGTCTGGATGCCAGGTTGAGGACTGCCCGCATGTACTTTCTGGGGTCCAGGGTGACAACTTGGGGCGTCGTTTCGAGCTGCGCCTTCAAAAGCTATACAAGGAACACTTAAGTGTCCTCGAATTTTTTGGGTGGAGTTGAGTAATATACGCTTTTCAATAAATATGTGAGCATCACCTAATGTTTTTAACATAATTTCATAATTATTATTCTTCTCGCTTCTCGCCTTCTTCACTCACGCATGCTGGATCAAACCACGTCAGCCATCCTCACATTGCAAGGCCGGCACGTCTCTTTTTGTAAAAGTAGGCAGTCTCATCTACCGCTGCCGCCCGTTTCGAAGAACTGTTCAGTTCTGCCGACTGTGTGGAGAAGTTGGCCATCGGCGGGATGTCTGCCGACACCCGGACCAACAAGTCTTTCCCGGCTGCGGAACTCCTAATCCTACCGATGACCATCGATGCTCACCAAATTACAAGCTGTGTGACCATCCCCACATCACCGCTTCCAAGGACTGCCCCCAACGCCTGATTCCAACGCCTCCCGTGGTCAAGCGGAAACATCCAGTGCAGCCACCGGTCTCGACCATACAATAGCAAGCTTCGGGAGAAAACAAATCAGGCCCGAACTACCAAACCAGTGAGCTGGTCACAGAGCGCTCGTAGCGCTCCCACTGCTCAACATTTTCCTCCCCTTCCACCCACGCAATCAACCACTAATACCCACACTACCATCAACACATGCAACACACCTGCCGCCTCATCTCCATTCGCCATGGATGGCCTCTTCACAGAACTACAGAATCAAAACGTGATGCTCCTACGACGCATAGAAGCCTTGAACAAGAATCACGCACTACAGAAGCGATCGCGATTTGCAAGTACGAAGATCATGTTCAAACTGAACAATGTGCGCCCTCATCTTCCCCGTCAGCTCCTCCTCCCGCACCCATCATCACTGATGAAGAGATAACGGTGCTCATACATATGAATACACAAGTAGCTCTTGTTGAAGTAAACAAAGCACGTGCCACAACTACCAAATCAATCGTCCGGTTCGGAGAAACCATCAGAGCCCGAATCCCAGCCCTAGAACCATCCCACTCCTCTATCGCCCAGATGCTTCAATCACCTCATCTCCGTCTCGGTTACCTTGAACTCGAATAACCCCACAACCCCAAAAAAGCCTCAAATTGATCAGAGCCGCGACGACCAACTTGCCTCTATAACCCCCCTTTCAGATGACTAACGCCTCCACGGCGACAATCTTCCAATGGAATTGCCGCTCTTTCTCAGGAAACGCTTTCAACTCGGCCATTATACTCAGCAACACCAACCTGACATTTTGGTCATACAAGAATAGGACATCCCTTCACCAAAACTCAGAGGCTCCGAAGCATACACTCAAGATCCGAGTCACCGCACCGCCACGCTAGCATCAAAGACTCTCGCCGCCCAACTACACGATATTGCCTCGCCCATTGCTCATACCTTTCTCAAAATTCTGCCCTCCCACCCAAACAGCACAAGCCTGTTCATTCTCAAAACCTACAGCCCTCCAACCCCCTCCCTCACCGCTATCGACCACCTCATCCACAACGCAATTCGCACCTCTCGCACCGCTCCTCTCATTGTTTTAGGAGATTTCAACACTCCGCACGCCGCATGGGGCTATCATCACGCAACCAGAAGAGGGGCAACCTTACTCAACGCCACCCAGGAGCACGTTCTCACTCTCTGTGATGACCTTCCACCCATACGCGGCTGGGCAACAGTGTATTACGGGATACAAACCCCGGCCTCACCTTTTCCCATAATATTTCCTACCTGGAATGGCAGTGCACTGAAGACACATTGGGCAGCGATTATGACATTATTAGTATCACTATACACCTGCTAAAACTCAAACCTAGCATCGGTCAAGCCACACTCACCGACTGGAATCCTTTCGCAAAGATTCTGAACTCTTCCCGGACACTATCACCAACCTGGAAGAATGGACTGCACAATTAATCACTGCTGTCAAGAAGCATTCCAAGACTATTCCTCTGATGGTGGAGAATCCCTCAGTTGACTTCCATCTTCTCCATCTATGGGAGGCTCGCTGGGCCTCGTTCGTCTATGGCGGAGGCAAAATACAATCGATCCCTGAAACGTCGAATGGCTGCCCTGACTCAACGAGCCGCTACATGCGCTCACAGGCTTCACAAACGAAACTGGGCTACCTTCTGCGACCAGCTCCAAGGAACCCTCAGCCGTAAACGCACGTGGCATCTCCTCCGTAGTTTGGCTAAAAACCCGCCAGTGCTGCTCCAACAATTACGTCCGCCGTCTTCTTCACATCTATCCTCATTCTAATGATCAGCTACTAACAGAGCTCAAGACCACCCCTTCTGGTACCGACAGCAATACCTCTCCTTTCTGCCACGCTAAATACACCGGCGCTCCGAATCCTGCCTTTGGCGCTCCCTTTACGCTGCAAGAACTTGACCAAGCTCTCTCTTGTCTCACTAAAAACATCACTCCGACAACAACCGTATAACTAACAAAAGCTATCCGCAACTTGGGCAATTCCTCTCCAACTGCTTTACTAAATTTCTTCAAGAACAACTGGACAAACGGCACCCTCCCTCCACAATGGCGGCACGCAAATATATTCCTAATTCCTAAGCCCAACAAGCCAATCCAGCTCTCCAATCTTCACCCAATCTCCCTCACCTCCTGTCTCGGTAAACGTTTTGAACACATGGTTCACACCCACCTCACTACTCCCCTTGAAGACAACGACCTATTCCCCCACCATGTTTGGCTTGCGCTCACACCTCTCAACGGAAGATGTTCCCTACAGATCACAGAGTAAGTCATCAATCACCTCAGCAAAATACATCCCTGTACTATCTTAGCCCTCGACGTAAAGGGCGCTTTTGACAACGTCACACATCAGGCCATCTTAGGAGGACTTCGAAAAACCCAGTGCGGTGCGTGTAATACAAATACGTGCGGGCCTTTCTTACCGACTGAACTGCCACCCTTGGCATTGGACCACTTCGACCCGACACATTTCGCACACCTCCCAAATTAACCCCACAAGAATCATTTGTATCACCCCTCCTCTTCAACAGCGCTATCCTCAACCTCCCACCTCTCCTTCAAACCATACCTGTTCTCCACCATGCCCTATACGCTGATGATTTAACTCTTTGGACCACCACCGGATCTCCCGGCACACACAAAGATACCCTACAACAAGCCATCGACAAAATCCTCGCTTATCTCCGACCTCTAGGCCTCACGTGTGCCCCCAGCAAGTCAGCATACTTCATCATCCACTCCCGAACTCGTGGGCGATCTCCAGTTCCCATACCCGATGCTGCTCAAACAATCGCCTGCAGATGTGCTCAGTGAGTGCAAAATCTGTCTCCCCCGTCTGCACGTGGACTCGTAGCGCAATCGATAATACAACGGGCTATAGCTCCGTTTTACTATCCGTTCCAGGTTCGATTCCTGGCGGTGGCAGTAACGTCTTTTATTTGTTCGCGGGAGTTTTCTGTTGACACCTACTGTCGCGACAAAACCCTTGGGGGTAGAGGTAAAAAGCTTCGCTTTAAAACACTCAGTCCCGACACCCTGCTTTGTAGCGGTGGTAAAAAGGAAGTTTCAGCCGTGACTCAGCGTGGGGGCTGTTTGTCTGTATGTATGTCGACGGTCTCCGCGATTAGCAACAGCGGAAAATAGTAACGGGGAAAACCCTCTGTAATGTAAACGCATTAAAGAGAGCAATAATGATTCATTCTAGCCCGGTTATGATGTACTTGAACCAAAAAGAGTGTGCGCGAGCCCTTATAACAAGTATACATCCCACAGATCAGGAATTTCGGACGAGCGCTTCGCTTAGATAAAGGCCAATGGGCTTCAGCATTCACAATGCTTAGGTTGAACGTTCAGTAACTTGAAACAAGTGGTAAATATTGAAAATGCAGACACTTATAATTTGCGTAGAATTACGTATGTTTTTCATTTGTTTAGTTTCGTCATATCATAGAACGATGAAAGTGAAACTCGAGAATGTTGTGCAGCTCTCAGCATAGGGCAATTGAACTTCAAAAAGTCCCACTGCGTATGACACGGCGACTACATCCCTGCCATTAGATATATTTACTTGCCTCAATTAGTTATTTCATCGTACAGTTGTAAACGACTGAGAAATATTGTGTGTACATATGCGTCGGGTTTTCTGTGATTTCTTGGTTATGAAACTCGCTGTATTATAACCAAAAAAACTATTCACATACAAATTAAAATGAACAGCTATAGGACTACCATACGATTGATCTTCATTTACTTGACCTCATTGCTTATTTCTCTGTGTAGTATCTAATTAGCAATTATTGTTTCCATGTGATACAATTGCTTAAAACAGGGAGAAGGCAACGGCTAGAATTGGCCTGTTTTACGAAATATTCAAAAAAAACTTTGAACTGTTCAAAGGAATACATAAATGTGGGAAGTTATATCCCATTAAGAACCGCAGAAAAATATCAATCTCAGTTTTCACACAAAAACATGTTGAACGTACATTCATGCATGTTGAGGAATGCATGAGGACCTCGACCCTCCCCCCACGAACTCCAGGATTGAGCCTATCCGAACCACCTTACTTCTGCTTCGGAACTCTCAGGCGTGGCTCGCAAACGTACAACGCACACCGCGCCAACCATGCTTATCAGTTAACCATCTAAGTGGCCATGTTTTCTCGCATGAGTAACGGTATTTCCTGGGGGGTCGCTCCTTTTGTTGTCAAAGAGTGCGGAATTTCTTTGCCGTCTTCCCCATTCCTTCGGCTTTTGCCGCCCTCTGCTGGCTGTACACGAGGTCGTAGAACGATCAAGCGTTGGCGGGAGTTACGTGACTAGTCGAGACGGTGGGCAACGGGTGCTTCGCCAGAGAAGGCTGGAGAGCCCCGCATCAACACGTCTCTCCTGTCAAAGTCGCCAGCGTTCTCGAGGGCAGCTTTCTCTGCAAGTTCTTTCTATTTCTTAGTTTTCTGCTCTGAGGGTCCCTGGCTGTGCTGTCCGTTCTGCGGAAAAAGTTTGGCGACGTGTAGTATTTATTTCTCACGCGTAACAACCTGGCGCCCCTTCGTCTCTGCAGCAGGGGTTCGAAGCCGTGGATGAGAATGACCGGTCCTGCTTGCTTTTCGGCTAAAACACAGTCCTCGAAGCTTTTTTCCGGTAATTAATTGAGTTCCTAATAACGCAGTACAAACACTCGTGTTTTCGTGTCGGGTTCTGGCCTGAGTTACTGCAAAAGCTTGCACAGATGTGGACAAGGGCTTATTTTTGCAGTACCTTTTATTCTAAATATTAAAAAGAGAGCTGCGTACAAATCGTACACATAATAGAAATTCATTCCAAAATTGTTGGGATGGTTCTTCCGCAGTTCACGCTGGACGTTTCTATAACATCGTACCCGTGCCCACTCTGATGGCTCTTTTACAGGTTTGTTAGAATAAAATCCTGATATATGCTTTAGACCGTATGCATGGGTAATATTTCTAAGCGAAAATCAATGGGTTATAAGAAAGGGCTGCGAACATAATATATAATTTGTACAAACACATAATTTACCCCCCCAAAAGTGAGTCTAAAAACAAACCATGAAGAAGAGTCACAGACTCGTATGGGTTCCTGAACGAGCCAAACTAAGTTCGAAATCTGAACGGGCTTGCAAAGTGGTATACTATTCGTAAGCCTATGAAATATGAACCTGCTTCTGTGGTCTCCTTGTCAAGGGAACAGTTGACAGAGGTAGGACAAAATTAGGCGACAGGGACGCTTCGTCAAGGCGCTCTTTGGCCGCAGATCGCACTTTCCACAGTTTTAATTTCGTCACGGCAGTAGCTAATCTAACCAGGACTGACAAAAGGACCAATAATTATCGCGTATTTGTTGTTGCTCTAAATATTTTCTACGGGTGAGTACAGTGGATCTCGGCAGCATTTATTCTCTCATATTTTGAACAGAACCAAGTTGTAGCTAGGTAAACTATAAAATTCGTTTTTGTCTATGCTAAGGTACTACAGCGTCATCATTTGATTGTGAACTTTACGCCTCGTAAAATAGATAGCGGTGATTATAAATGTTGCTTGTGCTCCCTTTTTTTATTGTAAAAGGCTGAGCATGGCAATAAGTGTGGTGGTACCGGAGTTTCCAGAAATGATTCATAGCTGACGTACGGGACGGGAATGTCTTTCCAGGTGTTACCGTTGTTTCCCACATTACCCACTGTGGCAATATGGATGGCATTGGAATGCTTCGATTGGGTGTCGCAGAACTACGTTCGCAGGATGTTTCAAAAAGTTTCACGAATACTATGGCATGCCGAGCGTATCTTTGTTTCTAGGACACAGATGTTCGTCGCTGAACACAGCGTTTGTGTCAAGGATGAAAATTCCAGTAATGGAAGCAGCTTTTTTGTTGCGTGTTTGTTACTTCGTGAGGTGCTGACCGGAAAAGTAATCTGACGATTGCTGTAGTTTTTGCTTTGTCATTAATTCTCACGTGGTGTGCCTTGTCAATGTCCGCCAGGTCATGGTCACTCGCACTTTCTCTTGTATGTGTGTCAGCAACTTCATTCTGTTTCGTCCACCAGGTTCCGGATTATGAGAATAATGTTTAGCTCAAGTTATTCTTATAATAATTGACCACCTAATACTAGGCGAACGTTGATAGTTTTTTTTTTGGTGGGTGACCTCCTTTTGCTGCCTTTCCAGTGTCGTGTTCAGCATGTAAGAGTTTCTGCAGCCTTATTGTGAAATTAGATTTGTTCCTGAGTTATAAAAACGTAGGTTTGTATAGTTCATCACATAAGTCACATGTGGATGTCTTTGAATTTTTACGCACGCCTGATTTATCGCTGAGGTATGTCAAACGCTCAGGTATTTAGGGCTTAGGTATGTCAGGAACATTAACAACAAACCGCATCACGCTTCACCTCGTCTGGCATTGCTCTTCTCGTCTGCCGTACATCTTTGTACTTACAAACAACAAGGAGAACAGTTCAGTCAATGCTTTTGGCGTCCTAATGCAGATTTCGGCGAAAGGCTATCGCGTAGTTTCTGCAAAGTGTACAGTGACCGCTAAGCAGGAGAGTGACAACATGTCTGAAACTAAGTGCCATTAGAGACACGTTTATGAGATCGAAGGGACACGCTTCCTACAATTAGAAGTTTGCGGAACACCAGATAGCGAATGATGACGGGAAATAATATTGTTTTGTTTATTTATTGGTATACTCTGTACATCAATTAAACAGCCCATTCAGGGGCGTTAATTGGCAATGACCGAAAATAAAGAGCTCATCCCCAGTCCTCCTCACCGCCTCCAGGCCGCCCTGCGATGACTGCAATCGGCCGACCAGCCCTCCAACAGCCACGGCTACCTGGAGCCCTCCATTGCGGGAAATCTGAGCACGTTGTCCTCCGGAAACTACAACTTGCGGCTGCACTGGTTGCCGGCCTCTGTGGTATCGAGGAGAAACGGGGACACCAGCTTCCTGGCCCAGGAGACCCACAAGGAGGCCACCCTAGTTTCCCGGACGTCCCCGCCTTCGACGAGGCACGCATCGCGCTAGCCCACGTTATGTTGACGATGCACCCTGACCCCAGGTTTTGAGAGGCCTGGCGACGTGGCTGCTGCCTACATGGGTACGGTGAGACACCCGTTACCTGCTTCGCGCATGGTACGCAACTGCGGCGACGTGGCCGAGTGCCTGCGCCAGCCCGGGCGCAAGGACCCGCCACATGTGCGTTGTGCCCGCTAACACAGACCATCGAGCACCTATTCTGCTTCTGTTCCTTCCGCGGCTCCTCATTCGTGGCACCGAGGGCAGAGCTCCACGTTAGCGATCCAGCGTCAATGCCTTTTCTATTTCGGCATGCAACACCTGCAGCCCGAACCAACACCGTTTTGCCAGATACGGGACATGGCTGATCAGCCATGTTCTGTATCTCAGCCTTTTTGTCAATTTGCTTCTCTTATTCTCTCCCCCTTCTCTACTATTTCTTTTACGCTCCCCTCATTCTTCCAGTGATGACGATTGATGATGATTGCTATTGGCTTCCCTTTGTAGCGGGGTGATAACGTGCCATGCTTAACAAAAAGGACTAATATACGTATGTTTTATACCCTTGGTTTAATACTAGCGCAGCTTAGTGCAGGCACAAGAAACTTATTAGGAACAAAACACGTTTTTTTCCTGTTACACGTCCTAGGCAATATTTCGATCTATGCTTTTCGTCAACCAGCATTCTAATCTTTTTGTCGCCTCGACAGCCTCGAAGTTAACTTCCTGTGGCTACCCTTAAATTGTAGGGAAACCGAATATTTCCATCATGTAGATTTGGATGGATGCCGTCCCATTCTAACTCTATGTACCGCATAGTTTGTTTCTTTTCCGCAGACATTCCCCCTCCCCCCTACTACCCAGCATCCGCAGTGAGTTGTATGCCGATATGCGTAACGATACCCCCAGTCACACTTCCTTTCCCTTTCCTTTCCCCTCGAATAGCAACTATTGTAAGTGGCGTACCAAGCAATGTATTTTTGGGATGATGCGAAACACCAGCCGACAAAAAAGTAGGAGAACGTGCGCTGGGTGCCCAAACAATATATTAGACACTTTTATATTAATTTCGGGGAGTGTTGCGTCACCGCCCCCCCCCCCTCTGTCTACGCCCGTGACTACTGGAATTGAAATACCCATAGACGCACCGCTGTGCCTCAGTAGCTAAGGCGTTGGGCTGCTGAATATAAGGATACGCGCGGTATTTCGGGAACGACGGGCGCTTTCCTTGATAGAGGCGAAAAGCGGAAACTCCAGTGGGTTAGAGATTTGGCTGCACGTTAAACATTCTCAGGTAATCAAACTTAAAGGGGTCCTGAAATACCTTCCGCCGATGCGTGGATGTACATGTAACCAAATAAAGCAATGTATTAGCAATCTCCTCCCGCAAGAATTTTATTGAAGCGATGAGTATTAGCTGAGAAATATCAAAAACCGCGCATTATCGTCGCGCCGCGTTTCCTCCTCCTTTTAACTTACTCTCCGCTGTTGACGGCGAGCGAGCCTTCCCTCCCATGTTGCTGCGCTCCTCCGCGGTGACGTGCTTCCGTTATTGCGCTGCTCACACAGCCGTCTGCTACGGGCAAGCTTTGTTGACACCATGAAGCCCGCACTTCGCTCAAGGCTGGAAAAGCGAACGGAAAATCTGGTCCCATGTGTGCGGCGGCCTGGCCTTGCCCTTTCGCGGTGTACGTTGCTGCAGAACTTTGCTATCGGCGGAACGCGACTTTTTATCGGCGGCGAACTCGCAGCCGCACGGGGAGGATCCTGTGCTCGCTCCCTTGGATGCACAGCGCACTGTTTATCCAAAAAGCGCCGTATCAGATGTGGCCCCGCTGGTGCCGGGTAATATTTTGTGGCGGTGGTAATTCCTGCCGGCGGCATGTGAAAAGGGCATTTTAAACCGATGCAGAACCCGTGCACAAAACGCCAGTTCAGCTTGGGGCGACGCGTGGTGGAGAGCGGCAACGTTGGCAAAACATGCTCCGCCGCGGCTCTGAGCTTTCTAGAGCCGAAGCGAGCACCATTTCTTTGACAATATCAAACATCGGTTGCCCTGGCAACAAGGCACAAACCGCTCTGGAAGTCAGTTACGGTTGCGTGATCCCGGTTCAGGTTGGGGCCCCACCTCGCGGCATATGGGCACTGCAGGCATACTACTCACTCCCATTTGGAAGTGCGAGATGCGTTTGGCATTACAGGAGGCGATGGTGTGTGCGTTGTGGACGCCTTTGTTTCGCGATGAAATGCGACGTTGTGCTTCTGCGGGTGGATAGTGCTTCCCATGGTCTGGATTATCTTTCTCAAGCGGCGTACGACTCAACCTCTCATGGCGTATGTGCAGTGTGCGTGGCTAAAAGCCATCTCGGCTTGTGCGCCAGAGTTAAGTGACTTGCTGTTCGTCCCCGCAAACCGCGCGCGAGGTCAGTGCCGAATTTACGAGAGGCAGGAGGAGGCAACCCATCGTCTGTCAATCGCGGTTCGGACTTTCAACGCATGTTGTGACGTTGTGTTCGTTAGAAACACATCTCTGGATTGTTTTGAAGTTGAATAAAATGTATGCGTTAAACCCGGGCATTCGGCTCAGGGCGTTCTCTGCGATTGCAAGAAAGAAGTGTCACGGGGCTTCAACACATTCTTTATGAAACGTACTCAAGTAAGAGAATATCCATGTCGTGTTATGGCCCTGTTGCATTCAATACAAACGGTTAAGCGTTTGTTTACACTTGTTTCGTTTGTCGTAAAATGTCCAAGCACTCCGGCACTCCGCTGGCAGATCAGCCGGCGAGCCGACGCTGAGCAGACGACTCATCTCTTTGCCGGAAGTGCGTGAAAAAGCCGCCCAATAGCAGGATGTCTAGCTCATGATGAACATCTGGGAATTGTTGACGTAGACATGTGAAGATAGCGGCATCCAAAAACACGAAGGGACGGGTGAGAAAAAAGCGACAAACTTTGCAACGAAAGTGTGAGCTTTCCGCTGCGCGTAAAATAGTAATACTTGGCATAGATCATGTTGACGACCCAATCTAACGATTGCGCTAGTCAATTTAGTGTGCTCAAAACGACTTTCAGGGCCCCTTCAATCCAAAGCGATCCACTACAGCGCTCTTCTTGGCCCAGGTGTAGCTTCGTAGGGTAGAAAAAAAAAAAGGATTGAATAATTCAAAACACATTTAGGACAAACAGGCACTAAAGAGGGGACCGGCAAGTAATATTAGTAGCAAAAACCAGTAACAAAACTTTTCAAACATGCATCCGTCACTACTACACCAATTAAGGCATACCGTACACGACGTTAGTTAATAGGCTCTCTGATGGATAAAATCTACATCTTTATAAAGGGAAAATGGGATATGAGAACGATAGTCCAAAACAAAATACACAACAAAATACACAACAATACACTAGCGGGCAACGCAGTCTTGCCGGTGAGGAAATTTGGGCATTCTTAGCCAGTAAACTGAACTCGAAATAATTTTCAATAATTTTGCTCATGCGAGAGGACATTCTGGTCTACATCTGTGAATGCTAAGAACAATTCAAAAAAAGTGGCAGTTCTGCAAGAAGGCAACCCGACCTTAGCGTAATTGTGCCAGAGAGGAATAGTAAATTGTGGGTGTAAGAAAAGATCGTGCGGCAACAGTGCAGCAAGAACCAGCTAAGGAAAAAGGAGAGGCCAAAATATTTTTCAACGGGAATATCTCTAAGTTGCGCTAACACTAGATTTTATGACCTTCTGCTCAGTACAGGGTCACCTGAGCTACTCTGAACCTCATCGAGGAAGTTTATTAGGGTAAACGTTCTAGGTCCCCAGATTCATGCGGTATATTAAGGTTTAAAGTAAACTAATGCAATGTAAATCAGACGTTTTAATGAAGAAGGGTGCTTTGAAAATTACCTGCCGCGGTGGCTGAGTGGCTAAGGCGTTGTGCTGCTGAGCACGAGGACGCAGGCTCGATTCTCGGCCGCGGTGGCAGCTTTTCTGATGGGGGCGAAGAGCAAAAACACCCGTGTGTACGAGATTAAGGCACACGTTAAAGATCCTCAGGTGGTCAAACCTAAGCCGGAACCCTCCACCCCGGCGTGCCTCATCGCCTGCGTTGCGTCGGCACGTAAACCCCTAAAATCAAATCAAAGTGCTTTGAAA
Source organism: Haemaphysalis longicornis (assembly GCA_013339765.2). Classification (NCBI taxonomy): domain Eukaryota; kingdom Metazoa; phylum Arthropoda; class Arachnida; order Ixodida; family Ixodidae; genus Haemaphysalis; species Haemaphysalis longicornis. The sequence continues at coordinate 160,669,971 of CM023454.1, forward strand.
ATTCTGTCGGTAATAATTGAGCAGTTGGTTAGAACATTCGGTTAGTATACGAAACAGCACTCGGTAAGCAGTGCGTGCTGACAAACTGCTCTACGTCTTTCAACAGGTCCTACTTGCGTGCGCATGCTACCCTGCAAACTTGGGCTGCCCTGGCTGCTGACGCAGGTGAGGTTGCCACATGCCCCTCCTGCACCGGATGCCCTCATGACCCCGGTTACCATGGCGGGACTAAGACGTCGGCGGAGTATATAACCCCCCCTCCCCCTGTTCACCAGGAATCCAGTGGTCGTGACAGCAGTCGGCAAGCAATGTATGCTAACAAACAGCTCTTCGTTTTTGAACCGGTTGGTTATTACTCTTCCTACCTCTTTACGAACGACCCTCGCTTTATTGTGGCGCTGTAGTGCCCACAAGTGCTATTTTCCAGTTTCGAAACTGTGCGTTTGCTGCTGGCAGGGGATGTCGAAGTAAACCCTGTACCTCCGAAAAAAGTGTTGCGGAAAGAACTTTGTGATGGACAGGAAGCCATCCAGTCAGACTTTGGGAACCTAAGTATCAGGCTTAAGAGGGTAGAAAAAGTCATGGAGCTTTGCAGAAACAAAGAAAATAGTATAACTACGTTGCAAAAGACATTTGGCGAACTGAACATAGCATTGGAAATACAAGAAGACATTAATTTCGATTATTGATGTCGGCGGAATAACCTGATGGTTTTGGATACTCCAGAGGGCGAAAACAAAACCCTATGTAACCTAAACCGGAAGGTTATAACAGATCTTTTAGCAAGAACTTGGTTTCACCATAACCTCCCTTTAAGGAATATACCGGATTGGAAAACCACTCAGAAAATCAGCTTCTGGAGAGAACTTGCGTCTACGTCTAGTCTTACTAAAGCATGACAACTGCAACGCGAACATATAGTATTTACCAACTGTAAAGTGCTTTTGTGCTTGCCTATGCACGCTTACATGTTATTACAATAATGTGTAACCTCACCCAGTATCGTCCTCACCGGCCCACAGTATGAGTACATAAAGGAGTAAATTAAAATTTTTAATTGCAACTTTCCGTGAGCAGTTCATGTTAAGTCGGTCGTAGTATGGTCTTGAAGGTATTTAAACGTGTCCCGTGTTCTAATGTGTGTATTAATGTTACAGATTGGATATGGTTGATTTCTTCTAGAGGCACGTCAGAATTTAAATGTATCACTAAATATTTCGTAAGCCATATTTTACACAAATGAGAAATATATATTTTCTGTCGAGGAGAGGTTATATCACAGTCTCGAATAATCTGTGGGGAAATTGCACAGTCATCTGCGAGCAGTTCTGTTTGCAAATTATGCTCAAAGTTGCCTTGAAATAAAACGTATTTTCTGAACACCCCATTTATTGAAAGTCGCGATTGATCTGCTTTGGCGTGGAACAGGCTGCACGATCAGTTTGTTATTTTTAGACGAAAGGAGGGAATTGACCCGTCACATCTCTCTTGTTTTACTCGAGTTTGAATATATTGCTTTAATGAGATGAAGGGAATCAGTAGCAAAATAATGGGGAAAATGAGCCTGACCGCTTTGTTTTGCATTTAACTAGGGCATAGATAAAAAAATTTTAATCTAAGAAAAGATCCTGCTAAACTGATCACAGCATGCTGGAGGGAATATTCCGAAAGCTATACTGGGGAAACCCAGGATTTGGGAATACTTGAGGTAGTTGAGGTTGGCAGACGACATAGTCCGGCTAAATGAGACTGCAGAACACATGCAAAAAAATGCTTGAGAACTACAAACAGAACGCAGGGTAGTAGGGCTAAAAATCAATATGGATAAATCTTAAGTAATGAGGAATAAGCATGCCGAAAGCGCCTCTTCAGCTTAAAAAACGAAACGCTAGAAGTAAAAGAATATAACTACCTTGGACAGATGGTTAGTGCTGACCCCAACCCCGAGAGAAATCCGGTGTGGAATAGGTATGGGCTGGGGGGCACTCGGCAAGCACTAACAAATAATAAAAACTAGGCTACCTCTGTCACTCAAAAGAAATATACAAAAGCAGTGCATATGGCCCGTGATGACATACGCAGCTGAAACTTGGCGTCTCACTAAACAACTAGAAAGCAAACTTAGGTCTCCTCAACGGGCCATAGAACGAATAATGTTAAGAATAACCCTCAGGAACAGGAAACGAGCTACCTGAGTTAGCGAAAAAGCAAGAGTAGAAGATACAGTTCAAGTGAAGAAAAAAATGGACTTGGGCTGGCCATGTAGAGAGACGAACCTACAACCGGTAGACAATTATGGTACCAGAGTAGATACCAAGAAATGAGTTTGATAGAAAGGGACGGCCAGTAACACGATTGATGATGAAATTGGGAGAGAGAGGGAAATAATGGTTTATGGTTTATCGGAGCTTAGCTCCAAAATTAAAAGGAGCTGCCTGCTTCAATGTTTGGAGTAATTAGAAGGAGGTAGAGTGGTTGTCTTAATGAACGACAAGCTTAGCATAAGCGCCTTGAAAGAGCGGCGGCTGAAGGATAATTTGCGCACTCAGTACAGTACTTGTTATGTATAGTACCACCGAGATCGAAAGTTTACGGACCACGAAAATGGCAATTTTAGGTTATTTCTTCTCCGGTAGCAACGTACAAACTTTGGTATGCATGTGAGATGTGGCAGAATTACTAAAGTATATTGCAAAAAATAAAGAAAACAATACCACGGGCTGCCTTGTGGCAGAGAAATAACTCTAAATAGCTGGTTTCGTAGTGCGTAAAGTTTACTCTTGGGTGTGCATATGTTTTCATAAAGCAGTAATGTGCCAATAATATGTATCAGCGCAGGACATGAGTTGTTGGAAGGCAATGGAAGAGGACTTCGCTCTGTAGTTGCCTTGAGTAGGCCGTTGATGACGGTGATTAATTTTTGGGTACACCAGCTCCCGGCGGGTGAGTGGATAAAGAGTTGCGCTAGTGATTGCAAGGACGTGGGTTCAATACTTTCCACGGTGGCGGGTTCTCGGATGTTGGCGAAATTTGATAACGCCCGTGTGTCGATGTTATGGGGCAGTCTAAACATATCCAGGGGGTCACAATTATTCCGAAGTGCTGTACTACAGCGCGCCTCATCGCCAGGTGTAGCTTAGGTGAGTAATGCCGCGCAATAAATGAATGTTTGTATATGGGTCCTATAGAAAGCACTCGTGCTCTTATTTTGCACTAATTCTAGAACCTGAAGTAACTAGCCTAGCATTACAAGGAGCAGTCCCATTGTGGGTATTCAAAAAGCAAAGTCCACAAAAGGAAAGGGCAAAATTTTTTTATGTTCTGATTTTAACGAAAGCATTTAGTCGAAATTCTGCATGATTATTTGTATTTACTAGCTCAGATATGTGTATGTACGAATTGTTTTCGAAACAGACTTTAAAGGGGCCATGTAGGCACAATGCCAATTTGGTTCATTCGGAAGATTGCCTTCTTGAAATAACACTGACATAACTTTTAACGGAAACTTCACTCCAGTAAAACACATTGCAAGGAAAAAATAAAATCGCCATGCGACTATTTGCCACAACTGAACCCATGACGTATTATCGGGGCTTGTGCACTTGGCTGCGGCAGACAAAATCCAGCTCAAATAAAATAGGTGTTCCTAAGCTTGCAGACCGAGACAGCAGTAGGAACGTTGGGTTGGACGAGAGGATTCATGAACTTACACGTAAGCATAGAAGCATGAGTGCGTACGGAGCGCACTATGCTTGTTACAGCTGCACAGCCGTCTGGCGCATTCAGCTTACACTGACAAACCGGGATAAGCGACATCGCCTACGGTGACTTTGTTTGCTGAGAATACCCACTCTTCCACAAAGCGTGTACGTTCAACCGTAACACGTTTTCGAGCATAAATCCGGTCAGAAACAACGAGAGAGTGAAGAGCGCTCCCGAGTGGTATGGTGGCGGCATCTAAGGGGACAAGCAGAAACCATGTGTTCCACCATTCCCCGAGAAGCCCTAGTCCGCATACTTACGTTCACTTTAGCACCGGCCCTGGATACGTCATCGCAAACGTCACGAAACACAATATTCAGCGGGAAAATCAACATCATGGCATAAATTGTTTATTTCTGAATGAAATAAAGCATCACTTGGTGCCGTACAAGCGGTGAGGGCGGTACAAAACAATAAATCTTTCGAATAAAACAAACTTGTATTGTGTCTGCATGTTCCCTTTAATTAGGCGAATTCCAACTGATTACAGCGTCTAACAATATAATAAAATGAAAGCCTAATTCTTTGTTGATAATCATGGCTAGTAATTTCGTTAAGCAGTACGGAATCTGCATATATTAGGGTGCACAAATATTAGAAACTTTGTACTGGTTAAACGTCATTCGGTTTTTATTCTATTACCAGAACGGGATAACTTGGAATACTACAAGGCTGTAGAGGTTTAAAACCACAAAAAGACAGCTGCTTTCAATCATTTAGGGAGCAATAAATTGCGTCCTGCTTTAAAACACGACATGAAAAAAAAAACTTCCTCGGGCATTTAAGCCCCCTTCGGAGGTTTAAAAGCAAAAAACCTAGCAATTATCAAAGACCTTTTTAGTGCTACTGGGTATTTGTGACAATTTGTTCGCGGGGTTTGTTTGTATTTGATTGGAATTACTCCTACAGGCATACTGGCCGCAATTTAAGGGGCAGCGTCATGGCAGTTAGAGCTCTCCGCCGCGCGCACCGGTCCTACTCACATGCCAATAAGTTCACGTGTCTCATGGCGTGCATAAGACGAGTTCTTGTTAATTATGGCAAGGTCCTTGGTTATCGCACTAATTATTGCACTTTGCTCTTGTTTCTGGAACCCGCGTTCAAACCGCTTACACATAATGTGTGTTTTTAAGAGCAGAATTCTTGTTTTCACTGATGGAAATGTGGTTCTCCCAAACACACTGCAAGAAAGCCAACTTTGCACAACGGGAAGGTAAATGCTGCTGAGGATAATAATGGTGACTCAAGAAAAAGCGCTTTCCGTGGTGGGAATCGAACCTCAGTCCCTCGCGTTTTTAGGATCACGGCTATCCGATTGACACATTCAGACTGTGTAGAGGCTGTTTGGATTTTAAATCGAATTGGAATGCTTCACTGTGAACTACGAAGATGGTCGGGAAGTGCTCAGCTTTGTCGTGAGGGGTTGGTTAGCAGTAGTCTGAGTTCGGACTTTGACTCACAGGCAGTTTGACTTTGATCGTGGATCCTTGGGCTTTGACTTCCAGGCAATTTTCACTTTGATTTCTGGCGCTTTGACTTCGACTGCAGCGGCTTTAACTTTGGCACTTTGCCATTTAATTTTCGTGTCCAAGAAAGCCTTGCGATTCAAACTTCGTCGCCTTCAGACGGAGATCATATAATTTTTAGTGCATACTGCAGCCTTGTAAGGACCAAGCAGGAGGAACAGAAGAAAAGGGTACATTGCACAGATGGTAGAGACGAATACATAAATTACCATGTTTTAGTCACACACAAAAATGTATATAGGTAACGGCCAGAGCACTTATTTAAACGAAGCCGTTACACAATAAAAAGTTATTCGAGGCTAAAAATTTACACCAGACCGCACTAAGTGTTTCCACATCCAGAGAAACAATAACTGTTATACAATAGAAATTTATTCCACGCAAAAAAAGGATGCTTGCCAGACCACAATAAATGCTTCCATATCAAAAGAAGTATCAACAAGAGAAATAGGATCAGCCAAATGTCCAAACAGTGCCATTTCGGTACCGGCAGCTATTTCGGTACCATTCTTGTTGACAGATCGCAATAGCGTTGGCAATCGTCATATTTCTCGTTTGCTGAGACATCTGAGGCTTTCAGTTTAAATACATAACTGGTTCCAGCTACAACCATGAACCGTTGACATACACCACAAGAGAAACGACAGCAAGGATACACTTTTGACGCATCCACCCTCTCACGCCATTGCGCAACGTAAGATGGCAATCACGACGGACATGGTATTCTGAGTACCTGATCGCAGTACTTCTACTAAAATGCCACGACTTGACATTATCAAACGTAACCAGACGCAATCGTCTCTTCCAGATTGTTTTTGCTTCCCCGACGATTTAACTCATATACATCATTTTCTTTGTAATACCGGTAGAGCGGGTTAACTGTTCCGAAAGTCTTTAAGTTATATCGCCCGGGAATGCTTCAAGAATTTTGCCTTTAGCACTTTTGATGCCCGCTGCATGATAGGGACTCTACAATCGACTTCCAGCTTCTTGTATTCGGCGCTGTCATAGCCATTTCTTGTCGCCATATTTTCTTACCTTCTTCATTCATTGGGATGTTGCCTTTCCCAATTCCTACGTCTTTGTCTTGGCAGCCACTCGGTTACACTGGTGGTCAAACAAACAGTTTTTAGTTCTCCGCGCTAGATGTGCTATCAACTCCACTTCCGTAATGTCATATTTTCACGTGGCCAAAGACGACGCAGTTGTCTTGAAGTAAAACAAGTTTAACGGAGCGAACTTGTGCTCTTCTAACACCTAAAGAATGCACAGGCAGCAAAGCAGCAGCCAACAAAGTGACGTGCGCAGGCGCGTGTCGGCGAATCGAATACCGCGCCGTCTGCTCTGCGGGCGTTTTATCTTGCAGTGCGAGTGGTTCTCCAACCGTCGATTTACATCTAGAACATAGTTGATCAAAGAAGATTATTCTGGGCTTGTGATGTTAGGGCGAGGCGTTCTTATTTGAACGAGATAGCCCATGCGGCATAAAAATAAAGAACGGAACACGCGCTTCGCTTGGGACACAGATAACAAAGCCGGGCGTGGCCGGGTAGTAGAAGCAAACCATAAATAAACAAACCCTATGCGGGGTTTGCGGCAATGTCAAGATATATACCAGCAGAAATTGCTCCCTACACGAAAGTGCTCGATGCATATCTTTTAGTGTCGCTCTTTCATACTTCTTCCGATGGCTCATTCGCTCGACGTGAGTTCTTGTTCTCAAGACTCGCTTGTCTTCCCTTTTGCGTTCAACAGGGTCAAGATTGGTCTCCCCTTACTCCTGGATAACATTGACTGCTCGCAATACAGTTTATATGCAGATGACACCACGCGGCGGGTTCTGTGCAGAGGTGACGGACCCGTACTAGGTGCACTACAAACGGCAATCGAAGCAGATGTACGTTAGACCTCGTGGCCTGCAGTACTTTCCACAGACATTAGGCTCCTCCTTTACGACCCAAGTAGCCCGGCACACCGGAAAGATTCTGTACCTCCGGTAGCTCACGATATTCAACTCTTAACATGCGACGCCTCGCGTATTCGGTGTGTTTCAAGCAAGCGACTCCTCGCTTTTTGCAACCAGGCGAACGGAGAAGACTCAAACGCTTCCTCGTTCTAGAAAAGAGTATACACCAAACAACTCCATTCACATCACAAATAGCCAATTCAACAAGACAAAGAGCCGCGTCGTAACACTTCCTCCTTAGATTGGTAGAAGTCTCAGCAGACTAAAAAATATCACACAGTTGCTGAAGTAGTAACCTGCTGACAAAGCAAAGATAAATGCCATGATTAAGTAGGCTGATAAACAGCACACGACATCCCACCAGCAGCCCCATCTGAAAGTTTCGAGGTAGTCAGGGTCCACAGTACCCTGAACGTCCTCAGCGAATCCTAAAGGCTGGAACAGCGGGAGCGACTCACACTTAGGCCAGGAGGCAGAATCCTCCAATAGCTTGGCATTCTTAACTCAGGGCCACAAAGCAGACCTACCATACTAAAGAGGGGACCGCATGCATATACTGCCACTTCCAAATAACATGCAACCCAGAAATAACCAAATGCGCCTACAGGCCAGGGCCAAAGTTCTACACAAACTACCGGAAAAATCATGGGACGTGGTGCATGTGGACGCCACCGAGTATACTGATCCGACGCCGTGGCCCTAGAAGTAGCCAATCATGGGGGAATTCTGTTGCCCCGTGCTCGGTGCGCACGACAGCGCCTCAAGGAGGGGCGAAGAAGCAGCCATCGCCCTGGCGATGACAATTTCTCAATAAATGAAATCCATGGTGAACGACTCTAAGTTGGCTGTTCTAAGTTATTACGGACAGGCCAAATTTCTCCATCGCGTGGCCTTAAATGTTAATTACCGCTCCACCAACGGAACGGGAATGTGCACCTGATCTGGGCAGTGGTAAGAACAAGTCGGGGCTTTCTTGGTTCATGTCAAGCAATTTTACAGTGCAGCGGAGGGCAGCGAAGAAGAACGCTACACTCCAACCGCGGCGCTTCTGGTGTAATTTTCTTCTTCTTTGCCCTTCGTGTGTGTGAGCTGCACGTTCTTATCATGGGCCGCGGCACGCTTGGGCCTGGACAAAAAAACGCGTTGTGCACGATGTAGCTCGAGTATTTACTGTCCGAACTCACACCGACACACTTACAATAGACGTCCACTCGCTACTGAGTAGAGGCAGAAACAAGCTGTTTTGCAGGGAGCTAACTACTCATTAGAGACCTGAACGAACCCGCTGCCCCCATCTCCTGCTTAGCCATCTCAACATAACGGCAATATATAGTTTGACGACTTCATTAAAATAACTTGTGCCCGAATGCTGTTCCGCACAGCCAAATGACTGTACGGAGCATACCAATACCAACGACGAATTTCGGCTTTTGCATTTAAATTTAGGAGAATTATTTTTTCTGTTTCTAAGTTAGCATGCAGGCTGTAGGCCAGAATGAGGCAGCAGCTGTCATGCTGGTGCTTATCAGGCAGAGCGGCTATAGACGCACAGCGCGTTCTTGATGCAGCCTCAGCTTTAAAGGGGAATCTGCGCAATCCCAAGCTCTTGCCTATGTCAATTTTACTTTCGTTTTATCCAGTAGGAATAGATGAGGCATTGTGGCCGTTATCCGTAAATAGACAGCAGCAGGAAAACGGAGGGCAGAGTGCGTCTGGAGAAAGGGAGGCCATGCCCACCTGGCCGAGCCACGAGCATGCCGCGAGCACCCCAGCAGTGGCAGCTGTGTCGCTACAAGTGATCAAAAGAAATGTTTTGTGCCTTATTCCTCGACGTATGGAAAGTGTTTGATTCTAGAATCATAAATGTCTATGCAACAAACCATTTGACTACTCTTTTACAAGGCCTTTCTCGTCCTTGCTCTATAATTAACTGTTAGATTGCTTGTAGAGCTTTGTGATCGATAAAATATAGATCAGCCCGGTGCAAGCAAGTGCGTTAGTCGCCCACGGTTTTATTTGGACTCCCATTCTTTTTTGTATTCAAGTCAATGATTTGGAAAATACATCCACTCATTCTCACGTATTTGAAAATGCGGATAATGCTCCTTGACGGTCTTCACGCTATGTTTACAGAAATTGGCGGACGCATACCTACGGCAACACGGTAAACTAGTGACGGATTGGTTTATTAGGAACGTAATCATGGGTAATATCAAAATCACAGTTGCTGTATTTTCACAATCTGCCAACCCAACCATTTATCATTTTGTTGTGTTTAGTCAGTGTTGGAACTAGGTGGACTGCGCCTCCGTGTCCTTTAATACCTCTGTCAGTGTAATGTACTTACACTTGTTTTTTGATCGTGACACGTCTTGTAACAGTGTAACCCAAAAGAGATGTCCCGCTTGTTATAAACGGCGTGAAATCCATCTGCCCTGTGTTTATGTGCGAAAAAAATCGCTGCATTCTCCTATGTGCATTGAAGTCTCGAAGTTTGGCATTCAGCCTGATAGCCGTGTTAATGTTTTTCGCTATTCGCATATGACCACATTTTATCATTTTTTCGCAATACTGTACAGCGAAAGACGTGTGAACCAGGACATTTTACTCCGCCTTTGTTCCTGTGCGCGATCTTCGCCGACGTGTTCGCTTCATTTCACCTTGCGTGTGAACAAAATTTGGTGAACGCCTTGCCATTCACTGTAGCCCTTATATTCTTAATAATGTGCCCGCCGAGGTCTTCCCAGCGAAATATTTCTTAGTGGGACCAATTGCACCATACCAAAAAGCTAATATGTTTCCCCATACATCGGTTTGTCGATCAAAACGCTTTGGCAAGACGACGTATGGACTGAAGGCGCGTACGTGAAACTGGGATTTTATTGTGTCAAAACGGTTACTTAAAATCGGAGAAAAGACAATGTTCTAGCTGAGACAATAGGCGCGTCTAACAAAGGGAGAGTACAAAAGTATACCTTTATCTCATAAACCACGTATCGGTATGCATTAGGATCGTTCGTAGATGCGTTTAGGTAATGCACAAAAAAACCCACCAGCATCTTCCCACGGGGGGAACTCGAGTAAATGCGTCGCAGAGGGGGGGGGGGGGTATCGCGTGAATGTTGCGTAATTGGGTATGGTTTGGGAATGCTTAAGTGTTATTTCGTCTTTATTATTCTTATTTATTGAATGAATGTGAAGCGAAGGCAAGGAGTGTAAAGTTAAAGTCTGTCTTTATTGCTTGGTGCCGTCAAGCAAAGCGTCAAGTCAAGCGAAAGCCAAGGAAAGACGCCCTTGACTGAATTCCGAACGCGCGCTCCGCCGCTTATATACACACCGCCCGCGTTCGAGGGAGAGGAGTACGGAGGAGAGACGCGAATCCGCACACTTCTGTACACAAGCGCGCGAACTTTACACGCACCCACCACGCCATTATCACGTGTACACGCCCTGCCGCAGTTACTGTTGAGCGCGACGCACATGCGCGCACAGACACGCTCCCACCGCACCGCCACAGCTGTTGTTGAGAGCGACGGAGCGCACGGGGTACAGACGCTCCTCCTGCACCGCCGCACCTGTTGTTGAGAGCGAGGAGGGTACGAGGGAGAGACGCGCACCTGCGCCTCGACGCGAAGCGCATGCGCAGTGAGCGTGTGGACGGCGCCGACAACATCGACGAGTGACATCGCGAGCCTAAGAAATGCTCCGCATTTAAAAATCGTCGCACGGGTTCGTTCTTCGTTAGCGATGTGGGTCTGCCAAGGCTTCACCCTCGATCGCACGCACTTTTAGTGGAAGGTTGGACGCGCGTTGTCAGTATGTTTAGAGGCACATAGTAAATTTTGTAGACCCTTTGGGACGAAAATGGCAAAAACTGTTGTCCCATGGCCCACACCCTTGAAGGGACCATGCAGACAATTAAAAAGTTTGTTTTATTGGAAAGAGTTTGTGCTTTATAGTGTCCCCAGCGCTTCTCCGGATGTAAACAATGTTTTAGTCACGGTGAAATAGTAAACTTAAGTCAACATATTGACTTTCTCGCTAAATGGTGTGTTTTCGTGGTTCGCAATGACATCCCAGGAACCGAGCGCTTTGCAACCAATTTCGAAGCCTTGTTTACCGTTAGTGAACCAAGATGTCGCCACAATAACGCGGCAAGCCGTTTTCTGCCTTTGGTTTGTTTATGACCGTATTTTAACCTGGCTTGTTTTTGTTCAGGGAGAAAATAATTGTTTCGTGAAACATAGTGTTCACTCGGCAAATATGGTCACGTAAGACACCGTTGCTTCGTCAATCGGCCAGTGTCGTCTGAGACAACCCCAAAGCCCTGCCGTCCTGTGAAGCAAAACCAAGCATAGTTTACGCAGTACCAACAGCAGTACGCATCGGTACTTTTATGTTTACGTGTGGTTTCGTAACTTCCACTGTTTGTCCCGCCATTCGCACTGCTTTAAAAAAGAATGTGCCCTAAATTTAACCGCAAATAGCTTGTTCGGCAAGCTTTATAAACTCTGCCTAATTTGCGTTTGCTTTCGCCGGCCTCCGCCAATCGCAGAGCTGGCTGGTATGACATCATAGGTTCTGTTGCGGGAATCTAGCTAGTGGGTCGCATGGCCGTTCTCTTTTTTCCTCATTATATGTTATTTGAACGACGTTTACGTTAAACGTGGTACCTGTATGATGCTAACGAGGCCATCTTTTGAATGAACCAAAGTTGTGCTTTGTCTTCACAGTCCCTTTAAATGGTCTTTTGACTGGAAAAGGGTGTATGAATGCGAAAATCAAGCACCGCTCCGTCTAACGATGACAATGGTTGAATGCTAAGCTACATCGTGACGAATTGTTCGGTTGTCTTCTGAATTTCGACTGAGTTTCGACCCCGTAGAAATGGAGTATTCCGGTAGCAAGCAAAAAAAAGGGCATTTGGCTAGACGCTGGCTTAATAACCCGAGGGACCTAGGTTCGATTCTGGCCACGGGAGGCGTTTTCTTCTGTCACTTCTCCCGGCGTTTTCGCATTACACACCCTATCAGTGAGAACACTAAAGTTTCGTTGTGAAAGGGTGTGCTTGTAAACACCGTAGAATAAGGGTATAGGGCTGCGTACCACCCTGACATAATGGTGTGGGCAGCGCAGCTACGCGGGACAATGTGAGTTGGCTGAGCGCGCAACATGACATTCAATGCAATTCAACATGCACAAGTCCCACATGGACGACAAATGATTTGAGAAATAAAACCAATGGGATGCAGGGGGAGCGCGCGCATATACTTACTTATCTGACAAATGCATGTGCTCTTCTTGCTTTTATAGCCATAAGAGCAAAGTCCTCTGATCGAGTCGGTTGGCTTGTCACATCATCAAATATGTTGGCGTAATTACGGAATTATGCATTTTAGTGTGTACGTATATAAGTCAGCATGCGGATTTGCAAAAACTGAATCGTGAAGTGAGTGGGAAAAGTGTAGTTATCATCTTCAGTACGTCCTAAAATTTCAACAAAATGAAAACACCTAGGCCACACCTTTTCAACACCCCACGAGAAGGATGTTTAATATTTCAACACCTTTTTAGCCACATGAGCGTAAAGCTACAGGCTATGATGTAAGAGCCTAAAGAAATGAATGTAAAAGACCTCCATATGTGAATGTCCTTTCTGCCGTTTTACAGGGATGTAATGTAAAATTTTGTATGAGCGAGGGAATGTTGTGTACTACCCGCTGTTTAAGACAATACGAAATGGCCTAATTAATGAACAGTGGAACAGCGGAGCTGTTTTAGTTTGAGCTTATTCCGGCAGGTTTAGCAAAAATATACCAAAAAAGCAACTGCGCCGTCTGTACACGCTGCACCACCGCAGAAAGGCATTAAAACAGTGAAGCCGGCTTTTGCGCCTGTCGAGTGTGAGCACAAGGACCGTATGAGCATGTGCACCTCTTACTATTTCATATTAAAGGTGCTATTCTTTTTTAGACTGCTAAAATGCAAAAAAATGTCGAGGCTTGCACTATTTTTGCAAAGCTGAAGAAACAGCGGAGTTGGAGTTCGACCAAGCTTGTTTACCCCTCCGATCCGTTGTCTGTGGTGTGACGACCGAAACGGCCTCGTAAAACGCTGCTAAACTTGGCCTCACCCCTCAGCACCTAGCCTAGCTTAGCAAGAACATCGCCAAACCTAACAAAACGTAGCTCAACCGGAAGAAGCTGGGTCAACCACCAGCTGCGCTGTTTATTTTGCAACTGAACACCCATTTAACACCCTTTCAACACCGTACAGAAAACCGAGGGTGTTTCGGTCGGTCAACACCCTTTTTGCCGCACAAAATGGTCTAAAGCTAAAAATTAGGGTGTTGGAACCTAAGAAAAAGAGAGTAATGACTTCCCCACACCCTTTTTACACTTATACTGCACCTTTGTAGACGACAATGGTGTAAAAAAGTATAGTGCGCCCATGTCACGCTGTTTTGATGTGGGAAAGCTTTCGCGCTTCCCTCAAGCTTTTTTTTTTTGAGAAAGGGATAGTACGTCTTTTGTTAACCAGAAGTAAAGATAGGGTCTGTGCTTTTGTAACTGCGTAATTACGGCTTTGCGAAAATGTAATTGCATTATTACGAAGAACACGCCAAAATACTGATCAATGTAAGCTACCGGGCACTGTCCTACAAGGCCCCCTCTGACCTTGGTAGAATCGACTATTTATTCTGTGCGTGTTAATAACAAAATGTTATTATTAATGGGAGTAGAAAATTACAGCTTCATACATTTTGCCCATTGTCTGAGGTTTTTTGGGGGGCAACACTTAGGTTGACTGAATTCCATTGCTTACAATGTTTACAGTGCGGTGGAAATTCTGTCGGTGTTTAATTATAGCGCGTGGGCTTCTGTTTAAACTAGGGACCTTAAACATAGATGTTCACTGAAATGGGCTGTATTGGACGTTCAAAGAGTTTTGAGTTGTGTGTAGCCCCGAAGGAGTGCGTAAAAGGTGGCAATTTTTTTTCAGTCGAATGACCTCAGCATTTTCTTTGTGTGTGACAGTTCGAAGTATGAACTTCTTAACAAACTAGCAAGACGTAAGTACAACACATGGGCGCAAGAACACTGGTCAGCTTCAAGCGCCTCATCAGCGTCTTTATTCGCGTACGTTCTAAACAACCTGCGGTGAGTGTTTCGGCCTATGTTGGACACAGGGACAGAGACATGACTTAGTTCTGGCGATAGTTGCCACGCGTGGATAAATGCAGCTGTTGAAGACCCCACGCAGCTGTACCTCGAAACTAGACCTGCACCCAGGCAACCAATTGAGGCAAGTCGTATCCACCTAAGAAAACTCAATGGCCAAGAATTTCTTGAAGTTATTACAAAACGAAGGCCAGTACTTTTTCGGGTACCGTATTCACGCAAGTAGGAGTTTAGTGATCTTAGAACGCCGAGCACTTCACGCAAGTAACAACAACGGCAGTTAGAGCAGCGGCGTCATGTTAATATTTCAGGCTTTTCAAATGGTAATTATCTGTACTTGTACATACACTGAACTTGTGCAATTTCCGTAGCTTTTCAATCAGCGAAAACAGTAGTGGGTTTCGGGAGGAGTTCTTTAAAACGAAGCTTCAAATATTTTCTTGACACCTTATGGGCCCAGCCATTTCAGTTCGGCCTACCAATAATTCCCCAAATGTTTGTGGTAGCCTCAGAGGTTATTAGCCAAAAATAGAAATACTGGCAACCACCAATGTACTGTATTAACCTTCAACCTCGGCAGTTTTTTAGAAAGCCTATAAAAAGGCGACTTTAAGGGTTTCATAAAATAAACTTAACGAGGCGCATCTTACGCAAGGCCAAATCTGCGGAGTTTAAAGCCATGAAGGCAAAACCCAACTTTGGTTCACTCGAAGACTGATTTATCCCTACAACATTGATGCTATTTCATCGCACATTTCGAACAAATAGTGAAGATAATGAAAAAAAACACTTTAACCAGTGGTGATTGCCCAGCAACTTTCGGGTTTCTTTTACATGACGTCATAGAATCTTCTTTTTGCGATTGGCGGGCCGACCAGACTAACACATCGCTAAGACACGTGACTCAACTACTGTAGTGGGGCCTCTGGTTCCATTTGATGGACCACTTTTATTTATTTATTTATTTATTTATTTATTTATTTATTTATTTATTTATTTATTTATTATTATTAGAAAAAACCTTACAGGCTCGGTGGAGCACATGGGGTAGGGTGGACTATGCAAAGAAGAGGAACTTGAAGTCAAATAGCCAACGCACTGGAAAAAGAAATATAAAGAACATCATTATACATTCCTTAAGAAAAAAATACCCTGAAAAATTTATAAGCAATCAGAAAAGAGCGAAATTCAAGGAAGTAAAAAAAGAGATACGAAAGGCATCGTTATCAAGTATGTTGGCAGCACAAATATGAAACAAAAATATTAGGAAAATGCGCATTTACTTGTTCACGGTATCTCCCAAGTTGATATAGAAGCGATAGCGTCAGGAAGACCATTCCAATGAGACATAGCACGAGGTAGAGCCGATTAATTGAATGCAAGTGTGTTTCCATAGATACTTTTGAAGCTGAATTGATTGTGCAAACGTGGCGACATGCGTGAATGGGGAATCGAGGGGGAGTGGGAATGGGTTATCACTATGGACGTATTTGTGAAAAAAGCTACACAAGAGCGACCACGCGACCAATTTTTAATGGCTGTAATAGAATGTCAATGGTGACGTGCAGTTAACACACTGAAAATTACGTTTTAGTATTGGTTAATATGACGTCATTCCTGTCCATAACGCGTCAGTCAAAGTTTTTTCATTTCTGCGTTTTTTTTTCGGGTTAAAACGTCTTTTGTGGCTGAAATGGGGGTGAAGGAGGTAGAGAAGCCTGATTCTTTCGAATAAAGCAAACTTGTTGGTTCCTTTAACAAGTGCATGCTTCACAATCATTCAAAGGCTTGTGTAAGGACATTCTTTTGCTATTCAGAGAAACAATGTAACACGAAGCAGCAGATTATTCCGCAGCCACATTGTCAAGCCCACCTCTTCAGGCCGGTTACGCTAAAGTGCACGTGTTAAGTACGCTGTCTGCGTACCCAGGCCTTCACCTTTTAGAAGTGCGACGTCCTGATTGCGATAGGCGATATATATGTCGGCGCCGATCTGAGCCATCGGCAAACTAGATGCATACTACGGCCCGATACGGCCCGAAGTGAAGGTGATAAGAGCTCGATCATACCGGAAGGAGACTGCCACACCATGCTTGCGTTGGCAAGCGCCCCGCCAGTTGCTTTGACCACGGGCAAGCTGCGGGAATTCCGATTGGAGCACCTGTGCATGTCTCAGAGACTGTTTTCTGCCGTACATATTACGGCAATTCTTTCAAAACAAGAACGCATCGTCACTTCCGGGTCTGGTTCGAACTCCAACATCTGTTCACCTATTCAACTAAAGAACATCGTATGTATGTGTTGAAGCGGCGTTTCTTCGAGGAGGGAAGACGCACCGTGCAAAGTGAGTAATTACATCAGTATGTCTTGCGTGTACCCTATTTTACAAATGGCCGCATGACAAGACAGGAAAGTAACCTAATAATGCTCTTAGTTTCGAATATCTACTCTCGTGTGCTTGTCTAATCGGTCTTTCAACACCGACATCATAATAGATATATCAATATATCGACCCGTGTAAAATAAATGAAACGTAACATCATCATCATGTACCTTTAAAAATTACGTCTTCATCTGTGTCGTAGAATACTCCTGAGTTACACTTTCAATCTTTTATTGTTATTTTTAAAACCAACGGTAGTACCCGGCAATGCCCGGATGGGCGTGTATACTAATGACAATAACATCTATAAGACCTCTGCAGTTATTTTAAAGCTACGGTTATCGATAGCTACGGCTTTTTAACATCGTTTTTAGTAAATTTATCATTACCGAGAAAATGCCAGCTATGGCTATCATAAAAAAATCAGACAGACATATTCCGTTGGTGCATGTCTTTTTTCCCGTTCGTTCGTTCCGGTCTTTTCAGCGATTTTTGGACGGTAAAGACGTAACAATAATGTTCTTTCAAATTCTTTTAAGGATGTTCAATCAAAATACCTGAACATCACGCCTGGGTGAATGTTTAAGGGCAATCCATCTTTCTCATCACGCATTGTTTGTGTGCATGCTTGAATCGAAGGAACAGCCACGTTTCCAGACTTAACGCATCAATGAATATGTTTCGAGGGAGTTTCCGCGTAAACTGAAGAGTACCACAGCGACAACACTTACAACTGTTGCAGCTGACTTTTTTCAGTGCAATTCAGACAACTTCTTGTAACCAACTTTTTCCTTGGAAACGACAATCCTACAACATAAAATTGAAATACCGTTACAGCCCTGCCCTACCAGTAGGAAATGGTAGATTGGAAATAGATAGAACTCCAAAAAAGGGGACGGTCCTAGAGATGCCGTCCTTTTTGAATCATTATAGCATGGGAGGAAATGAAATTATGCAAGCAGTCTCGATGTATGCACGATGCTATATCAGAATATTACAAATTATAAGAACTTCCATGCTTCCGCTGTATCCTGCTCGCCTAAGCTTTTCGGCCCTCCGGGAAAACTACATGGCTGCGTTCACTAAAAGGCGGTAAGCGCTGTCGGTGGCAGGTGGTCTCTTGTGAGGTCACTAATTTGTCCCACGCAGTGGCTGCGCATCCAGTAATCACAACCACGAATCTCCAGAAATTCAGATAATAATCGAATAATGGGCAGCGTCCTTATCCTATTCCGCTTCATTGTAAATTTTTATAGGGCATATTTGGCTAAGAGTAGCCAAATACGCCGGAAATGTGAGCACAGCAACGCCTAAACTGGACAAAAGAGTGACAGGACAGGGCGCTGATGAGCACCAACACGGTTTACTTCGCCGTGGCGGAATATACAACCTCGAGGAGAGAAACGTGAAAGAGGAGAGGGACAGATAAATATAAAGAATATTAAAATACTAATATCTATTCACAGGTACACGCGAGAAGAAGGTTGTCATCTATCAAGATATTCGTGTTTCTTTTGTAGCAAGCCAATAGATGGCTGGCTGTCGCAGGAATCATTTCGGCCTGTGGATGACATGCAGCTTGAAGATCTCTCTTGCACACTGACCTTTGTATTTACGAAGGGCACGTGTCTTCTCGAGTTTTCGGGTGCACTTGCACTTGTTGGCGCAATGGACTGGCGAGATTGCGGCCTGTTCATTTCTTCAAAGTGCCTTCATGTTCCCCGCAGCCGGTCGTTCAAACAACGCCCCTTTTCACATAAGTAGGACTTCCCGCACGGCCGCGGAATATCGTAGACGACGCCTAGCTTGCCTTCCAGAAATGGCCTGTGACGTTTTTTTAGCAAGATCTCAGCGGTAGTTCCTCTCCCCATTCACTTTGTTGCATAGCCCACCTATTTATATCGAGCTCTAAACACAACCGGTGACTCCGGCTTGAGCAGCAACTTTTTTCAGCTCGGTGAAAGACACCGTGAATAACGGGATGATTGCCATTTTTCTTTTTTGTGTCCCTTCGCGCTCTGTCGCAAGTTTGCGGCGGCGGCCCGTGTGTCAATACTTCGCGCAAGCTTAAAATCCCCAGGTGGTAAGACAATCCGGAGCCGTCCAGTACGGCGCACCTTATAGCCCGTGTGTATAATAGCACTTTAGATTCCACACAATCTGTTGTAAGTGCAAAGTGCTGTGTTCCACATGTGAGTCTGATCACAACTTTGGATTGCATTAGTTACAACGTGTAGGGGTTTTTTGAGGAAACACTGACCTTGATCGACGCGCTTAAAGGGACCCAGAAAACCGTTTTGTAAAACTTACAACAGGCCTTTATTGTCGCGTAGTACCTATATAGCGATGCAATGCCGTTGGAATTATTGATCGACATTCAGTATTACCTGCGCCAGAAGCAATTAAGTGCACCTCTCCCCCTTTGCCGATCGATTCCTTCTCCCTCTCTGCTCCTTCCCTAGCAGCTAGAAACACTGGGAATAGCCATGTCACATCGCGACGCTCGACTTCCGTTCTCCGCTAGCTACATTCCTGCGCCTAGGCACGCGTCAATCGCTGCAGACCCGCCTTTGCCTCGGGATCACGAAGGAAGGAGAAGAGCAGCCGGAAGCCAATGGCAATGACGTTGCCGGGGGCGCCTCGCCGTTGCGTCAGCCGCGGTCGGCTCGCTGCGGCCGCGTGCTCATCGGCTGAGAAATGCGATCTTCAAAACTTGTTCACAAATTATCCGTACAACGTATGGGGCTCACACTTGGCTCAAACATCCTCCGTTATGTGTTCTACCACCTGAATACATTTGATTGCCACCGTTCACAAAGCTTTTCTGGGTCCCTTTAAGTGTAATTTAAGTTTCGTTGACAATCTTCTTCAGGGGAAATTACGTGGAGCCAAGAGGCATTTTTGGGGACAGGTCCGGGCCTGGTACCGTGGAACTCTTTCCCTTACAAGCACTAAATGTTAGCAGTGCGAGTTTAGTTGCGGTGCATTCCACCCCTCTATGCTCGAAATGTCTTTGCATGTTGTCTAAAGTGACTTGAAATGCTTCTTATTGCTCACCCATAGATCCTGCAGGAATCCATACGGTACATTATCAACGTAGATGTGATGACTAAGGGAGGAGGGATATTTTCTGAGCAATATTAGCTGGGAGGGAACTTCATGCCGAGGTGGACAAAAAGTGGCAAAATCACTGGGCCGTCGGACGGGTACAACAAGCGATCGTCCTATACGGGGCAGAATGCAATTGTCCGTAATGTAACGGTAGTAGTGCCCGATTCTGGTAAACAAGGCTGCAACGTAAACTATACACCTTTCGCCCCGCAATTATTTGACTAAAGGACCCTGAATTGATAGCGAAGGTATCTGATATTATCGAAAGGCCGCCTTTATCTCTGGAGCTAGGATGCAGCGCTGACGGGTTTTGGAAGCCGGTGAACAATGTCTAGTTTAAAGAGAAAGCTTTCTTAGTCGTACCAACGGACGTTTCTGTCAAAAACTAATGCATTTTCTCATAGACCACTTGGTCAAGCAAAAAGCTCTATAAGATCTCTGGACCCACGCGCGTGGGTGAAGCCGGTCTTCCCTTTCTGTCCACGGTTACTCGAAAATTGCGAAAACGTAACGGTCCTAGGTACGACAATACATGCATCGATCATGGAGAAGGAGTACAATAGTACAGTTTCTTCTCGTAAAACACGTATCGTATACATTATATCGTTCTTAGATGCGTTGAATTAGTGCGCGACAATTAGCTGACATGGGTTCATCTTCGTTTGCAGATTTGGGTTTTATGAAGATTGGACAATCTAATGACGCACCTTTCAACTAACTAGGACATACTTTTAACCAAGATTTCGGCACAGTTTGGGCACATTTTTGATGTGAGAAAGATGTCGCGCTTCTCCGAACCTTCTTTAGAAAGGGGTGGTGAATATTTATTTTAAATGAGTATGTCTTGACTGGGTAGGTGTGGAAGAAAGCTATACATGGTTTGGGGAAAATACCATGATGTTCCACGTATGGGAAGAGACAAATTTGGAACCATATGTTCAATAATGTTCCTACACATGACGTAAGTGGAATTGGTCTCAAGGTCGCTGTGTTATGGGCTTCTCATCTTAAATTAATTTCCTTCCGAGGGGGGATTTGTCTCCTCGTCCAATAAGTGTTCATATAATTTTAACTAGGTTTGTGAGTGAGATTGTGCCGGAGCGTACTCTGATTTTTTTCTTTATCGGTGTAACCTTCGGGAGAAATTTTGGGATCCGGCTTCTATTTTGGCAAGAGCAAAGTTGGCATGATGTTTCGGAGCTGGGAAACGAAGCGTGGGTTAGGCATTATTGTCTTTGCATAGATTGAGCTCATCGAGTCTAAGGGATAAGGAAATTAAAAGTCATAATAATTGAGACTCTTTATTTCCACACGGATCGAGAGGGTGGGCCAGTTCGGGGGCTACTAAGTGGACCCCCGCAATCGGCGCACAATTCTGCCCAATTTTGTAGGCTTAGACTTTTAAAGTAGTTAGCTGCTTTCTGTGTAATTTAGCTATCCTGAGACATGTTTTGTATTTGTTTTGTGATCTTTTATCGCTTAGTTGGTCCTCCTCGGGAGCTGCACAGTTGCAGAATGTGCGCGGGGTAATCTTGCGGTGTAATGTGCGTGACAGGCAATTGAGGTTTGTTTGGGACAATTGCTGGGATTATCTGTGTCCAATCTCCATTTTTTAAGCGGGTCTGGTTGCTACCAATTCGAGGAACTGCTGCCAATCAGTTATGCGGGCAATCATTTGCAACATTGCCCTAAATCACAAGACAGGAAGGTCTTACTATTCACACGCAAGAAGCTCAGTGAGAAGCGACAAGCCACGGAGGATGCAGAACTCGTCAATGTCTGCCACAAACGTAAGCAGAGTGATTGCCACGACAACCTCTAGAACACTCTAGGGGAATCCTGCAGTTAGGCTTTACCACAACGAATTGTCGGGACCATTTCATGTTGGAACAAAAAATTGGGCAAATGACAATAACATGCATACCATCTGAAACAAAAAAACGCTATGTCTTTGCTGACTTCGCCTGCAAATGTCGAATGTCGATGGCCTTTCTGCGGCTCCCTTGCAAACGCAAATCTTTCTCTTTACTCCCCCTCACACTTCTCACGCTTTTCACCTCCTGTCTCGCTTCTCCCAAGATAAATATGGAGGAGGTTGGCTGAACTCAATTCAACTTTCTCGCGTTCCCCCCTGCTCACACGTCATTTATTGGCACCGTTTGTTAGGCTGTCCTTCGAATGCCACCACGAGGTCCAGGCTCCGGCGTGAGCCCTTTTTGTATTTTTGCCCCTAATAATTGCTTTCAACGCGCATTTTTATTCGCTATCCCAAAAAGTCAAACACATTATTTTCAAATAAACACACTGATAATACTGTATAGTAACTAGTGTTTTGCCGCAAATATGCCTAGTGTTTTTTTTTTTTGCTTAACATTGTGTGAAGCATGAAGTGGGGTACAGATTTTGTAGTTCTGAAAGACTTACCCTATATAAACTTCTAGTTTCTCAATTTGTATAGCTTTTACCACAGTAGGCCCTTTGGAAGGACCGAAAGACATACAGACAGACGGAAATTTTCGGGATTAAGTAGCTGAAGAATAGCTATCGTCGTTTTAATATGGACTGCACTTCGGCACTGCGGAGTGATGGACGCCATGCTCAATTGTGATGACGGAGCGCACGCTCAACTTTTACTGAAATCTTATGCTCGACATTATCCTTTCCGTGAGTTTTATTTGTGTGCTGTATACACTGATCGTTGCGGTGAAGCTAAATCTACATGTTGTTGTAGAGTGCAATAAAACACTTGAATCCTTATCAGCACTCAAGGGGCCTGTCCAACAGCCCCGCCGGTAATGCCATTTCTCGTGGTAGGAATACGTAACCAGTTTCTTGTATTTCTCGGAAATACAAGCACAGGCATTGTGTGTCACCCCTCAATTCATTCTCGTTATGTGCCGCCTGTACGCTAGCCTGAGGTGTGGCAAAAAAATTTGCCCGTTATGGCATCACTTCCCGCCCTTATGTTTGTGGTCTTCTGTTAGGAAGCTTTATGTTGTAAACGTCTCTCTTATTCTGACGTTGCGCTGTGGCTGGCTTCCAGTCTGAAGAGTTTAACTGCCTGAATAATCACAGAGTCTGAGAAAAACTTTTATATCAAACGTCACATTGTAAGACTAAGTATTGAAAACCGCACTTTAACGTCCGAAACATTTCATAAAACCTGCTCGTAAATGCGGCAAACCACTCTGTGTGAATCGTTTGCTTTATGTCTCGCTGCTGGCCCGGTGCGTTTTCCGCACCCAGCTATCTTATCGTGATTTTCAAGAGGAGTGTTCTTTTATGCTGTGGTATCTATGCCGCGCCCGGCATGCTTGCCTAATAGGAAAATGGTGCAACCCCTTAGTCAATGCCTAGAGTGTTCTTATTTTCTGGATAATGTGCTCAATCCCCCAGGATGTAGCTGAAAGAATGTGCACTTTCAGACAAATGCGTACCGGCGCAATTTAGCGCCATTCGCTTTCCTGACGTTCGCCGCCGCACGTCATTTCCGTTACTCAAAGAACATTTATCGAATTCTTCTTCGAATCTCTTTGGAAATGCAGCATGTTTTGCATTATTGGATTTAACTTTCGCCTGCTCATAATAAGGGCGCATGTTACGGGTTGTCGTGATTGCGGGAGAGGTCAACAATATTCCAGTGAGCTGAAGTTCAACAAACGGCCACCACGCTGTGGTTTGCTTTCACCAAAGCACTTACCCCTGCCACAGGGGCGCTAGCTATCATGCGTGAGGGATTCAACAGTGACCAAATTCTATGCGGATAGGGCATTGCTTACGCATGCAGTTTACTCGCGGTGCAGGGTATTTCCGTTCATCTCAATCGCTATTACCTATGCTTCATTTCAGAAGCTACGCGCAGCACTGTGGAGGCTACATTGTTGTCAACGCTCCTCCCACTGAGCACGCCAAACTCACCGTGAAGGGGGCCTTGAAAGGGCATCCCCGTCTTTCCTCTGGCAATGAGGAACCGCAAGGCCCCGGTGCCTATTGTCGCTTTCCTTCACGCAGAGTTAGGCGTCCTCAGTGGACGGGCTCTTGACAACGATGTAGCCTCCACAGTGCGGCACGCAGCTTCTGAAATAGGTGTCTTATTAAAGGGACTCTGAAACACTTCTGATAAATGCGTTCACTCTTTCCTTCGCGTCTGGAAGTACTGCGAAAGCTGTAGTTATTGCCAGCATGGAGCGGCATTGAGTGATTTGCTCGTCACAGTGTTCCATTTCCCCTGTGCTTTTGTGGCTTTCTTTTCAAAGTGGCTATTGAATGCGCTCATTGCTGCAACCGAAAGAAACCCTGCCAACAGTCGCTACATCCCCTGTAATGACGTATATCCAGCGGTCAAAGAAAGTAAAGACCAAGGCAGAGAGGAAATTTCTTTAAGCATGTAGCTAAGCTGTCCGATGGGTGTAGAGCTGCAACTTTTGACTGAGGTACTTTGTGACCACCAAATCTAAGTACTGGATGTGTTGGTTGACGTCCTTCTGAAATAAGTTAAGATTTTGGGAAAAAAAGTTGAAAAAGTGTTGCATGGTCACTTTAAGGTTTTCAAGAACTATTGGGCGCAAACAATGATACTCGTATCTTCAGAAATAAGATCCGTCCAGGGGATTAACGGAAATAACGCCACAAGTTTGATTCAACTACTTGGCCAAAAAAAACGTCTTTATTCATTTTCTGTTCAGTACGCCTTCTGTTTAAAAGAGACACCTGTGCACAGTCGACCACCCATCTATGCTCTCAACATTTTGTCTTCGCGCTAGTTATCTTTTCCCCGTCTCAGCCTCTTACTTCACCCGATCTAACCCTAACTTATAACGCCAAGAATGACAAATGGACCTGCCTAGACGAAACACTGGGAAGCGACTATCAAATTATAGAACTCCGAATAACTCATCACAAAAACGCCAGGCGAAGAATTGGGACACCCAGAGTTACTGATTGGAAGGCCTTCAGAGAAGACTCGCCTACTGAGTCAATCCAAAATATTGAAGATTGGGCCGCTGAAATTATCACGACATTCGCAAAGCACACAAAAAAGCTTCCTCTCACCGAAGAACATCCGGCCATAGACAATCACCTCAAACACTTATGGGACACCAGAAACGGCCTTCTGAAGAGGTCGAAAAGGCGCAAGACCAACCGGAAGCTACGCACTCGTATAGCCTTGCTCACACAAGAAGCAGAACAATATGCTCGACAACTAAGCCAGCAAAATAGGGACCAATTCTGCAATACGCGCCAGGGAACCCTCGGCACCCGGAGAACTTGCCACCTTCTCCGTTCCCTTATAGGCTCCAAAGAATCAAAAGCCACGGCTGCGCAGAACCTTAACAAATTAATCCATAACTACCCCGGAACAGAAGAAGACCTGCTGAAAGAGCTGCAGAAATCATTCGAAGCTCAGCCCCACGACACAGGCACTGCCGCCACTGCAGTACCACTGGTCAACCGAACCCAGAACTGGATACGCCTTTCACCATTCAAGACATTGAAGCCGCGATACACGGCCTAACAAGGAACACCACTCCTGGACAGGATAAGATCCCCAACAAATTTTCTGCGCAATCTGGACCCCCATCGCCCTCGAAAATCTGCTCACTATATGAATTAACACTGGACAAAAAGGAACTCTCCCGCCACAGTGGAAGCATGCCGATATCACCCTAATCCCCAAGCCCGGAAAACCCCTCAAACTCAAAAACCTCCGTCCCATTTCTCTTATATCGTGCGTGGGCAAACTTCTCGAGCATATTGGTTCACAATCGTCTCGCCCATTACATAGAGTACAATAACTACTTTGCAACCACCATGTATGGATTTCGGCCCAATATCTCCACCCAAGACATCCTGCTACAGCTTAAAGAAGACATACTAATGTAACTCTCAGAACAACCACAAATATTCCATTGTCGCACTTGATATAAAAGGGGCATTCGACAATGTCACACACCAAGCCATCCTACAAGGGCTAGCTACTGCCAACTGCGGGCCCAGACTTTACAACTACGTCGCGGCATTTCTTACCAACCGAACCGCCACTCTGCGCATCCGCCGTCTGCGATCTGACCCTTTTCCAGCAATTCCCAAATGAACACTTCAAGGCTCGGTTATTTCACCCCTACTTTTATAAAACCTTGAAATGAAGGACCTCCCAGCCTTGCTCCAAGATATTCCCGCAGTCTGCCGACACGCATTTCCTAACGCGGACGACCTCACGCTACGGACACCCACTGGATCAATTCGGAAGATCAGGAAGAGGCACTTCAAATGGCAATTGACAGCGCCCAACGATATCTCCAATCAAGAGGACTGGAGTGCGACCCAGAAAAGTCCGGTTTACTTGCGCTCAGCAAGAGAACTACCCGCCAGACCGCACACAGAATACCAGAGCCAGAATTATATATAAATAATCACCCAATCCCTAACGTCCCGCACCTTCGGATACTGGGCCCCATAATACCTAGAGACGGATCTGGCTTGCAAGCCATACCACTCTTACAGCGCACACCTAACCAGCTCATAAGCATCATCCGCCGCGTCTCCAATCGTCGCTTCGGACTTCGCGAACACGACACCCTACGCATGGTACAAGCCATTCTTATCAGCAGGATAGCGTACGGCACGCCATACCTGGCCCTCAGACCACAAGAAATACGGAAACTCGACGCCACCATACGCCAGGCCTATAAGACCGCTATGGGGCTCCCAATCAGCACGGCAAACAAGAAACTTTTGCAGGTAGGGTCCACAACACCTGGGAGAAATCAGAGGCCCACCAAACGCATCTCAGATACGCCGACTACAGATCACATCCACGGGAAGAGAGACCTTCTCCGTCTACACTACAACGTCCCGCCACGACAAGATCAGAAGATTAGAATCCCAGCAGACATTCGGCAACACATCCGCGTAGCCCCTCCACCCCGAAACATGCACCCGGTTTTCACAAACAACGGCGCACGGCTCGAGCTCGATTAATTCATAGGACAATCAACCGTCTAACCATGCCACTCGACACACAGATGCATCGCCCTACCCTCATCAGACAGCGCATGCAGCCTGTGTCGTTAACACGCAATGCACAGAACTGGCAGCAGCGACCGTTCTCACCACTTCCATCGAGACTGGTGTCGGTGTAACGCAAAGATTTAGTCGTAGCAGACCTTGGTTGCGAGGAACTGGCGTGTGGCTCAATAACAGCGCAGCTGTTCATGGTCGACGCTTTCATAGGACGAAATATCGTAACGTGGTCGCAACGATGTGGAAGGGGTATGGAACAGCGAGGCAAATAGCAAGCACCAAGCACACATGCAGAAAGTTGAAGAATTCCGACACGACAAGCTTATATAAGCAAAACTTTTGTAAAAAAACCCGGTGGCAGTGTTTCTGCTTGTCACCATTGTTCCGCAACAACAAAACATAACGCATATTTGAGTACAGAAATAAAAACATAAGCACTATTTTCAAAGCTGTTTAAGCACATTTGAGACAAGAGATGAACACACAATAGGAATTTACAATGTTGTTTTACTCAAAAAATGTGTGGGTGCCTCATTCTTGCGACAACAAATAGAGAAATACGCCTTAAAAAATGGCTGCGGCTTATAGCCCCGCTAACCTTGGATACGCAAAGAAATCAAAAAACAAACGCACTTTGGCGGATGCATCCTATAAATTCGTGTGGGATTTAAAACCGGGTCGCCACAGCAGCATTCAAATGCCCTAACCACAGCGCTAACCTGGCCCCCTGGCAAAGCCCAGTTTGTGTTTCACGCTTTCGGTTTTCTGACTGCCTTGATGGTAGTTCGCGTCGCAGCTGACAGAGGGCGCCACCAGTCCACGGCGCGCGCGCCGCTCGTGGGACCTTGTTCTCGGCGGTTGCACTCGGTCTTGCAAGAGGTAGCGTCAAACATCCCCCTCGCGAGGGGCACGATCAAATGCAGAGCAGGTCACGACAGTTCAGCGTGCGAACAAAGCTACGCGGCCAGAGCCAGAGGAATGCGCACGACCCAACCACTGGACGATTTCATGGACATCGAAGAAATCCCGGAGACGATGACCTCCCAGCCCTTCTCCCAGTCCGAGGTAATTCGTGCTGCCGAGAAAAACAAAAGAGACGAAGCCCCAGCCGACGCCTCCGCCACAGGTGAGGTCACCACCACCAACAGTAGCCGCACGGAACGAGTTATTGCGGAGGAGAGAGACGCCGCGGTTGATCCAGTCGACAGTGACACAGCCGCCGCCCCCTGTCCCCTCCAAAAGACCACACCGGAAATCGACGGGGTCCTGCAGACACAAAGCACCTTTCCCCCTTCCCACCCGCCACTGTGCATCAGCGGGGCTCTCGGGACAGCGTCGGCGGAGCCGCCGACGGAGGGCAAGGAGGAGCAACTACTCGACGGCCCCGAGAGAAGCGACGAAAACGCGGCTTCGAAGCCCCCCTCGGGGGCTTCGAAGACGGCGGAGAGGAACAACAAGGAGGAGGCAAGCAACGAGGACGAAAATGGGCACCGCCGGCCAGCATGAAAGCGTCCAGTGCCACGCCGAACCCCCGGGACCACAACGAGGGCGGCGCACCCTTCGGAGGCAGGCAGGCCAAAAAGACGGCGCCATACCAAGCGTCAATAGCGGCGGTGGCCGCGCTTAACCCGAAACAGGCGAGCCCTCTCCCCCCAGCGAGCGATTGCCGTTTCCAAACAAATTAGCAGATTAGCTTCCATTAACGTAGTCAGCCTCGTCTCCGCAAAACGGAGGCGCTGGCTCCTCGATTTATTGAATGACCAAAGAATCAATGTGGCCCTTCTTCAAGAAACAAAAATTTCAACTGCTGATGACGCCAAAAATTTCGTGCGCTGCTTTGGACATGACTTTTGGTGTTTTCACACACGAACGCAAAGTCGTACCGGCGGTACGGCCATTCTTATTCGGAAATCAGAATCCTGTAGCATTATCGACTGCGAACTGGGGGGAGATGGCCGATTTTCACTCGTTGACGCCATCTTGGGCGGTGAGATCACACGTTTCGTTTGTGTGTAGGCCCCCAATGAACCCAAAGCTCGGCAGGCATTTTTTTCTACCCTTCGCCCAATCCTAAACGTGGCGGGAAATGTCGTTCTTGGGGGAGATTTTAACTGCGTACAAACCGCCAGCGACAGGGCGGGGAACAGTGGCACCGCCGACGTCGCGGCTCGCACACTGTCATCTGTACTACGCGAAAGTGACCTAACCGACGTGACACGTGATCGCGACTGGGGTGCACCCCACTACACGCGGTGGCGTGGCGCGTCCCAGGCACGGCTGGATCGCTTTTACGTTAGCGGCGACTTGCTACAGTGGGTAGCTAGCTACAATGTCTTACCGATCGCCTTCTCCGACCATGGGCTGGTGTCCTGCTCATTATCAATGGGCCACGCGCTCTCACAAACAAAGTCCAGCAGTCGCTGGATAATGAACGCGAAGTGCATCGAACACCTTGATTTCACCGTAAGGGTAAGGGAGGCCTTGAAGATCTTGGAAGACAACTTAGATGATGATGTCGCGTGGGAAAGTTTTAAAACCACGGTTAAGGAAGCAGCCATGGAGATAGGTAGGCGTGAGGCGGCCGAACAGAGAGCCAACGAGCGGCGCCTTATGGAGACCCTCCGTGGCCTCATCGAGGCGGACGAAGAACGGCCGGGAGAGTTCCGAGAAGACATCCGCCTAACTAAAGAAGAGCTCCGGAGTGAGCTAGAGCGGCGATACTGGGGCGCCCTTGTCCGCAGCCGCGAGCAGAGGGTCGAGTACGAGGCGCAGCCGTCCAAGATCTTCCGAGCTTTCGAGCGCGAGCGCATCGCCCGCAAAAAGATCAACGAGGTCAGCCACGTTGGCGGAGTCGCGCAGGGGCAGAAGGAAGTGGCGGCAGCCTTTTGCGACTATTTAAAGATCTTTTCCGGTCTAGACCGACGCCAGACGGCGTGCCCACCGAGGTACTCTCTTCCTTACCCTCAGTGCCGGACGACGCAAAAGACCTAATAAACACGCCTATAACCGCGTGGGAGGTAGACCGCGAAATCAAAAAACTCCCTAAGAACAAGTCTCCAGGTCCGGACGGCATCATCGCCGAATTCTATTGGGCGTTTCGAAAAGAATTGGGCCCCATTCTAGTGACCCTTTTTGAAAAACGCAGGCAGGAAGGTCGGCTCCTTCCCTCCATGCGGCAAAGCCACCTCGTTCTGATCCCCAAAGAGACCAGCTCCAAAGCTTTACCGGCCGTAACCGACTTCCGCCCAATCACACTCCTATCGACCGACTATAAGATACTCGCTAGGATCCTAGCTCGACGCCTCGAGATGGCCCTCCGAGGCGTGGTTGGTGAGCATCAAACCTGCGGGTTCAAAGGTCGCTCAATCAACACCAATTTACATCGGATGAGGACCGCCTGCGAGGCTGCAGAGATGGGCGTGATGCCTATTGCGGTACTGCAACTAGATCTCCGAAAGGCCTTCGATCAAGTCGATCGGACATTTCTCTTCGCTCTACTTCAGCACTGCGGGATAGGGGAAACAATGATGAAATGGCTAGAAACGTGTTACGCAGACATCACAACAAGTGTGATGTTGGGGGGAGCACTCGGACCACCCATAGAGGTCAGTACGTTGGTCCGCCAGGGATGTCCAATGTCTCCTGTCTTGTTCGTGCTCTATCTGGAACGGCTCTGTCGAATGATCGCTACTTCCAGTTCGATCAGGGGACTGGTCCTCGGGAATGAAGAACTCCGCGTGCTAGCGTACGCGGACGACATCGCCGTCGTCTGCACATCACGAACCCAGGTGAGCGAGGTCGCGGAGCTCGCACGTCGCTTCTGCCGCTTCTCTGGAGCGGAGCTAAACCTCTCCAAATCGGAGGGCTATTGGCTGGGTAAATGGGAACTCAAGCCCCCCAGCTTCTGCGGCGCTCGCTGGAAGGATTCCATACACCGCTACCTGGGCGGGAACATGGCCCTATGGGAAGCCAACGCAGCCAGGTGGCGACCTAGGCTAACGCCAGCGGAGGCCAAGTTGCAACCATGGAGAACACGCCACATCGCCTTGGTCGCCAGAGCACACATCTGCAACGTCGTAGTGTACCCGGCTACCCTATACTCGGCGCGAGTCACCTCCATCGACAAGAAATCGGTGAACAAGTTGCACCGACAGTGGGCGGTCTTCGTCTGGCGCTCCTCGTACGAGCCTATGAGACGCACAAATCTCTTTTGGGGACTAGATGCCGGCGGCCTAGGTCTGGTCCACGTGGAGATTAAGCTGACAGTCCAACGTTTTATATATTTCCGAGATCAGTCCGACCCTTTTCTCCGTGGAGCACTCCAGTCAATCGGCTCTGCCCACATATCAAAGTGGCAGGTCACAACTGTCCCAACTGCACCATGGCGCGCGAGCCGCCCTTTCTATAGAGAAATCGCTGGCGCCATCACACTACTGGAACAGCAGTTTTCATGGGACTACCTTCTAGCAGTTAAGCCCCGCCGGCTATACCGCGACCTTCTCGCAAAGCTCCTTCCCCACCACTGTACGACAGCCACCAGTCGAGGGCGGCTAAGCGGGGCGTACTAAAGCGAATCATGTGCCTGCCGATTCCGACTGGACGAAAAACTTTTTCGGCCGTTTCCACTTCGGGGTGCTACCGGTGGGATCACGACAGGAAGAACGTGGCTCATTTCTGTCGCGCGGTGCGGGCTGCTTCCTGTGCGGGAGGTTGGAGACGGTGGAGCACGTATTCCTAGAATGCAACACTGCACGTTATTTCTGGGACGAGGTGCAGTGTTTTCTGGGCGTCCACTGGGACATTGACTGGGCAGGTCTCCGTTACCTGGACGTTCCGATAGAGCACTCGGAGCTGTGCGAATGCGTCATTACACTTGGCCTACACTCACTGGTGGCGTGCGCGAGTGTACTCCCACCCCGAAGCCAGCGTAGAGGCATTTCGTCCACAAGATGGAGTGCACCGTAAGTGCGCTCGGGGCACGCGACTCAGACTCAGAACTATGACAAGCCCTTGCGCGCTGCTGCCGTGCGACGGTAGCTTTTAAAACAAAGGAGCTGGAACGCTTTAAGTGGATATGAAGCCAGCAACAGGCTAGGCAGCAACAAAACACAACTCCCCCTTTTTTCCTTTTTACCCGTAAATGCGCTCTCTATATGTATGAGTGTGATTTCTATTGAACAGCGTAACACGCCAGTCAGGAACGTGGCATCAACAATGGTAACAAAGGCAGCAGCATGTATGGTAGTGTGTCTTGCCCAGTACATATTTGCCCTGTGTCTTGCCGTGTACATATTTATGATGTAAATAAACCTGGTTTTGTTAAGAAAAAAAAATCGGCTTTGTGGCGCAGTGGGTAGAGCACCATGTACATTGCGTTCCGCCCGCAGGGTCGAGGGATCGAAACCAGGCGCCGGATAATATTTTTTTTGTATATAATGTAGGGGGAGGGGTGCGGACTACGACTACGGGCGTCGACGCGGGTGACATCGTGAGTTAATGAAATGTTCTGCATTTAAAAATAAGGTTCCTAAAATAACTAAGGTAGCGCCAAGTGCTGCCTCCTTCTCCGCTGCCCTCCTCTTTTTTCTCTACCCTCACCCTCGGCGTCGCGGTCCCTTTAACTCCGCGGCGGGGCCGCCATATTTGTTGGCTTCCTCAGAGCAGGACGCCCTCGCAACGCTTCGGGCCGCTCGCTGCAGTTTTTCGTGCAATTTGCTCTTGTTTTCGCGCCGCAATCGCGCTTTGGTAGCATTAATAGTATTTCTAGAGCCCCGTTTTACCAACACGCATTAAGTGAGACTGTTCTGTTGTATATTTTTGTCTAGAAGGGGATATTTGCGGGGTGGATGTCGCTGGCGCATACGGACAGCTCGGTGTTTGTTTACGTGTGCGGCATGCTCAGGATAGTTCGTGAACGGGAAAGGATCGAACTTGGACGTTTCAAACTGCTCTGTTACATAGTATTTCTAGAGCCCGGTATTACCAACACGCCCTAAGTGAGGCTGTTTTGTATATTTTTGTGTAGAAGGGGATATTTGCGGGATGGATGCCGCTGGCGCATACGGACAGCGCGGTGTTTGTTTACGTATGCGGCATGCTCAGGATAGTTCGTGAACGCGAAAGGATCGAACGTGGACGTTTGAAATTGCTCTGTTACAGTATTTCCGTTCTTGTATTTGCGTGATTAAGTTGTGGTCGTGCAAGCGCTGCACAGAGGGCTTGCGCATGGTTCGCGATGACCTTGGTTCGCGGTAGTTCGAGCGCTGCGCTGGCTTTTTTGCGTTCGCGTTTTTTGCGTTAGTTGTAGATCATTAGGCAGCGCTCAGTATGCGCCCCGCATTAGCTACTGACATTCATGCCGCCTTTATTCCGTGCACTTTACGGTGCTTTGACGCTGTTGCAATATATATGCCACCTTCACGTCGTTATAGGCTGCTGTCAGGGTCAAAGTTCTCGCGTCTCCTCGTTGGCCTCGCCCATGACGGCTGTACTTTTGGCAGTGCGTCCGTGGCATAGCAATGTTCGTGCGATTGGCGTTCACAATTACTTTGAGTAAGGCCCTGTCGGGCATTTCTGGAAAAGGCTGGCACAAAGAACGCGCAGTTAAAGAATGCGCTCAGCTTACAATTAGCTATAGCGCCCAATACTATAATAACTACCGTATTCCAAGGCCAGAAGCGCGCTAACAAGCGCAATTGTGAATCCTTTTCTGTACAACTAACATTGATTCATGTGTGGGCTTTGATAAATTACAGCTTGCTACAGCCCAGCTGGCCGGGACTGCACTGACCTAATTCGAGCAGCATAAGGCACAACAACTCGGCATCGCGAAGCTATACATAAAGTGACGCCGACGCAACACTTGTTTGAAACGAGCAGCTGACTCTTCGGTTGTTATCGGTTGTTATACGCTGGCGGCTTCGATAAGAGCTCCATTCGATTCAGACGCCATTCCCTGCAACGCCTGCACCGATGCACGGTGGGCTGCACCAAAGCGCTCGATTCGCCGCTGCAGGAATGGTGCCGTGCACCGCGTCGCTCGATTGCTTATGGTGCTGTAGCGGTGCCGCCGCGGTGCAGAGAACCGCTGCACCTGCTACGGAGGAGGTGCAGCGATTCGGTGCCGTGAGCGTCGGGCGTTGTGGGTTGGCAGGCGGCTAGCGGCAGTTGCGGCGACCCGCGTGAAAATGTCCGTCCAGCTCGAAGATGCATGGGACAAACTTTGCGTCGCCGCTGATGCGTATGACGCAACCCAGATGGCCGTAAACATCCAGTTGTGGAGGACGACAGGCGAGGATGATTAGCAGACGACTATGCCTGCACCTCGCTCGATTGTAAACACGCAGGGGCGCTACTGACGGTGGAACCGTGATGCACGGCACCGCGGAACCACGCTGCTGCACTGCACCGGCACCACAGAACTTCCTCTGCAACGTTGCCGTGCACCCCTTTTGAATCGAATGGAGGTTAAGGCCTGCTCCCAGGCAGCTGAGCCTAAAATGGCGAATTTAAATGGACAGTGGCGGCGAAGAGAAGAAAAAACGAACAACGCGGGGACGAGGTACTACGTCACTGGCCGTTGGCCAATGGCGCGCGGCGTTCGCCGGCGAAACAAGAAAATGGCAAAAAACGAAGGAGGAAAGGAGCGCGGGCGAGGGCGAAAGGCGGCGAGATCTAAAGATGGCGCTACCTTAGTAATTTCAGGGACCTTATTTAAAAAGAGCTCGCCGCGCACCCTCGTGGCGGTGTTCCAATTTCAAAAGTAATAAAACGTTCCAGGACATGGCGCAAGCAGTGGAAATGGCAGAAATGAACGGGCGAAATTTGAATCGATCAGCAAGCTTTGAGAACTTCAACAGAGAAGCTTGGAATGGCTTACGGGCATCAGTCAAATCAACGTCGTCGTTGCCTACTTTTAACCGCCTACTTCGCTTATTTTTCTATTTATTTACAGACACTCCAGGCACTTCTCGGGCCATGCATGAGTGAACACACAGAAATACATCAACTGAAATTCGACGTACTGCTCGACGGTACATCAGTATGCTTGGTGTAATTTTAAAATGCAGAACATACATAAGTGGAGTCATGAAATGCTGACACAACCGGCGCGGACATGAACACAATATTTCCAATTTTGAAACAAAAAACTTCAAGCAAAACATATATCGGCAATACTTTGAGAAAGCACTTCTAAGGACACCAATTTCCCTGTTTCTTCAGGTAACTTATTTCAGCAAAAAAAGTCACGAGGATGTATATAACTGCAGAAAAACTGTTTGGTACTTTATCCCGAAACCAATTACTTTCTGTTTATCCTAGTTACCTTTACTGATTTTTAACTGACACTGCGTTAAGCAAATGCTGATATTTTTATTCCACATAACATATTCGCGCTCGTGCCCATTTTCGCGATGAAGTAATGAGTATGGGAACTTTGTATATCCGGGTGGTTTTCTCTTTGGTATTTCTGTTGTATAAAGGATTAGTAAGTCAAATCTTTTTCTCTTTTTCTCTTCTGTCGTTTATCGTTTGTTAGCGCTATGGACAATGAATGAAAGACTGGTTGATAATATTGTATAAATTATTATTCTGTGGATGTATGTCTGCCGGGTGGTTTTCTCTTTGGTATTTCTGTTGTATAAAGGATTAGTTAAGGTCAATCTTGTTCGCTTTTTCTCTTCTGTCGTTTATCGTTTGTTAGCGCTATGGACAATGAATGAAACACTGGTTGATAATATTGTATAAATTATTATTCTGTGGATGTATGTCTGCCGGTTTGGGGCATCTGTTTGTAGCTTGTACGTTTATAATAAGGCTAGAGCGCTACTTTGATTGATTGATTGATTGATTGATTGATTGATTGATTGATTGATTGATTGATTGATTGATTGATTGATTGATTGATTGATTGATTGATTGATTGATTGATTGATTGATTCTCGGCTTAACACGCCGACGCAACGCAGGCGATGAGAGGTGCCGTAGTGTAGGGCTCCTGATTAATTCTGACCACCTGGGGATCTTTTACATGCGCCGAAATCTCGCGCACACGCGCAATTTTTGCTTTTCGCCTCTATCACAAAAGCGGCCGCCGCGGTCGGGACACAAACCCCCCACCTCGTGCTCAGCAGCACAACGCCTTAGCCACTGAACCACCACGGCGGGTTAAAGCGCTACTTTTAATCACTTGTCATACATTCAATCACAAAAGGTCCCTGTGGCAGTGGTTCACTGTGGACTTCTCTCTGCATTTCTTCAAGGTAGTTGTATACTTTTCATTTTCCCGAAATGAATAAACTTTGATTAGTGTTGATTCGATTTGATTTGATTTGAAGGTTTCTCTTGCGATTAAGGAACGCCAGTCCGCTCCGCTATTATTATCAGCGTTCGAAACGTTAAGTCCGTGACGCTGGGCTAATTTTTTGCTTTGGAATCGCGCTAGGCGCAGTCGCTGAGTTCTTAGGGCAGTGAGCAGTGGCGAGTGAGTCGATAAATACCACATGTAGGGACAGAGTTCAACTTTGCGGTGTCCCTCCACAAGAGGCCTCCAGCTAGAAGCGCTAAGATCGTCATACACGCAGGAACTGCAGCTTTGTCACGTGCCACCCCCGCCCCCAAACAAAAAAATGTCGCTTACCAGGCTGACCTTTTGGGCGCGGTGCCCCAAAAACCATCCGAATCTTGCGCAACTTCCCCCGGCGTCCCTCTTGAAACCGTTTCCTGTCTCCGAGGACGCTATACCCGGGGGACAGCTGCTCCACCTGATGTAAGTTTTTAAAATCATTTGCTGGAGATCACGATACTTCTTAGTGCGAAATTTATGCGCAAGTCGGAAATTCAGTCTTCTGGGTGACGCCGCATACGTGCTGAATGTAACGAAGTGATCGTCCCCTCAATTGAACGCACGAAGTGGCGCAATATACCTTGGCATTTCAACACACTTTATCCTGCGCTTTCCAGCTCGATCTATTTTCCGAGGCCCCTTCGTTCTCTCGGTTATCCCATAGCGTGTTGCCGTCGAAAGGAATGTCTCGTGCCGTGTCGGAATACGAGCTTCCCCTTACACTTTCGACATAGTACTTTGCGCATCTGCTTCTTGCTCGTTCTATTTCGTTTGTCTTCGGAGTCCTGTTCATTCGCTCGGTTACACATAGGGGCGACGGTGACCTGAACCACAGGAGCGGCCGGTTAAGTGCGGCGCTCTAAAATCCCGCGGCATACCAGGCCAAAAGGCAGCAACAGCAGCCGCTGTTCCTCAAAGCTTCTGGGAACAGCGATTATAAGCGTCACTTTAAACACTTCACGGGTTCAGAGTTTTTTTTTTGAACTAAAAACGTGCCACAATTTAAATTACACTTAAGGAGGTATTCCGCAGCCTCGCGCGACTGTACACAGTGTCGCGCTGGACATCGCTGGGCTCCTTGATTTCCTTTCCTGGGTATGGTCATTGAAGGATACAACAAATCACCCCCGACTACGTTGCGAGGGCAACGCCACCATTTCCTAAACTGGCCATCAACTGGCCACCTTATGATAATGCACGCTTTCCTCACGTTGTGAAATGTGATACAAAAAAATAATCGACTCTGGGACCCATTTTCTGCAGGATATCTCCAACCACCACCCGAATTCGCCATTTTAGGTATAATATTCTCAAAATCAGAGCTGTTTAGGCCGTCACACATCTGTCCGTCTAGACAGAACACCCCGAAGAATAAAAAATGTGGTTAGGGAGGTCCTGGGAACCAAACAGGGACCATTACGCCGTGAAACCGGCAACCTAACCACTGTGCACCCCAAAGTCCCGAGGGGTGCGGGTTAGCGGCGCTGGGCAACAATAAAACGTGCAGCCATTTTGAAAGACAAAAGACACGTCCTGTGGTCGGAATCGAACCAAGGTCCCTCGCGGTGTGAAATCCGCGTCTACCCTATTGAGCTATCATCGCTTTTTTTTCTTTATTGCCGGTTTCAGACATAATCTACAAAAAGTGGCACATATAATAAAAGCGCCGACATCACTTAAGCCAGCGCAACATGAATAAAAACGGGCCATAGACCACACCTTTCCAAATTCATGCAAACATTCAGGTGTACATTGTTGACTTTTCCACATTTCTGCAATACGTTGGGCACTCTCGCTGAAATACTGCCTACCGGGCCTTCAGTCTACGTCACAGTGCCGAGCCGCCATTCGAGACCTCCATATTCCATGGAAGACAATGCAACATCACAAGGTCATAAGGCACTCCATTATCGTATTGCACCGTTAAAAACCGAATTGCCGTTAGGGCTCAACGGAAACTTCTTTTTGAATGTTCGCTGAAGAACGTCCCACAAAAACAACCCACCCCAACAATCCATAAAAAAATGCTCCACCGTCTAGAGCTTTTTACACAAATAACAGCCCACGCCCCATGGCACAAACAGACCCTTCTCCAACATGCATGTTTTTACTGGCAACGCTCCCGCATTCGGTTTAAAGAAAAATGTTACAACGCCACAAGGAAGCCATAGCTTTTACCCCTTTCAAAACGTTCTACCCTGGGCCAACCGGAAACATGGATCGATATAAAAGAACCGGGAAACAGATTTCAGTAAAGCCTTTATAATACTTTTACTTCAACACGGCACTCAAGTACTCCATAGAGAGACGTAGACAAAGAAATTGTGTCGCTTGAACAATTTCTTTTAAATACCCGTGTACTCCTCCATTACAGCTTTGGCATGACGTAACAATGAATTGGGGCAATAGCCTGCCTAACCTGACTTGAATAGCAGTGCGAATTACCTCGAATTACCTCGCGCAAGAAATAAAAACGATTTACCACTTGTCTAAAAAAAAAGATGCGAGAGCGACAAACTGCCTTCGCGTACTCTTCGAAAAAGATTCGTCCTACTTGTCCTTTCCCAGGACGAGCCCCCAACAAAAAAAGCACGAACGCGATGCAGCCGCTGAACATTGGCGCGAGAACAGTGGATCATTTGCAAAACATATTGAGCTATCATCGCATTCCGCGCGCACAGCATTTCCTTTGGGTTTGTAGCGTGGGCGTGGGATTTGTACTTGGTCGCGTGTTCTAGCGCGTGCTAACGCAATCGACTTTGGGCGATGTCTGAAACCCTGCGGACGAAATGATCCGGGCCTACCAGTCATGGAGTACTTTCAGCGGCAAGTTCAGAAATAAATGTGAGGTGATGATACAAGGAGCGGAAACATGGCGCCTCACTAAACAAATTGCAAGCAGCTTGAGGGAGAATCAAGGGGCCATCGAACGAGCAATTAGCGCAGTGAATGACATTTATAGACAGGAAATACGCTTCCTGAATCAGAGAACCAACTAGAGTAGAAGGTATTTTAGTAAAGTTATAGAAAAAAGAAATGTACTTTGGCTGCCCACGTAATTAGGTGAAATGCGAATTTGGTGGACTACCCTGGTGGCAGAGTAGGCATGGAGAGACGGCCCTAAAAAAGAGGAAGGCCAATTACTTGATGAACGGAGGCAAAGAATCGACTAGAGTGGAGCGATACAGCCGCGGTTGGAGGTCGATGGGAAAGTCGTTCATCCTGCACTGGACCTAGTGGGCTGCCGCTGATGGTGATGAGGCCACTTCCGGGTCTCTGACGAAGAGATTGGGGTGCCAGCTCTGCTGTTTCTCCAGCCTTGCTCTACTAGTGCAAGCTGCGCCAATTTTTTTTAATTCTCTGAATTTTAGAATGGCGCCTATTGTTTCGAATTCAATTTTTCTCCCGAAGTCCTGTACACAATTACTGCAAATGCCTGCGTCCTCCTCAGACATGTGCGCCACGGGGCGTTTATTTTGTTTCTGAGCTTGTGCAACTTTCTCCCAGCCCGAAACAAATCTTTTCATATTTAATAGTCCCGATAAGGCCCACCACATAAGTTCCCGCATAGGGAGTGAGTGTCGTCGTTTTAGAAGAGAAGCTTTATCCGCAGTCACCTTCATGCGATGCAAATTGTTGATGCTGACTGAAATGTTTCAAGCAAAGAAAGTGACCTCTTTATAACACTGACAGAAGATGTTTCTCTTAACCCAGGTCAACCTGTCTGGCGCATCTGTTTCTGGTAATGATGAGAGCCGTCCCTTATTTGGATACCACTCCTCATTGCCGCCAAGACCGTGAGTTTACTGAACGTTGACCTCGACGACCCTGCGAATGTTTGCAATGGAACCACGGATACGCCAGGATCAGACAAGTGGGACGAGGACGTGGCTGAGCCCTCGTTGGAGACCCTGATGCGGTGCCCTCTTGGAATGCACAGCTGCTCCCAGGAGCTCGTAAGCTGCGAGCCAAATACGTACGCAGTGACCTGCTCTTGCGCGTCCAACTGCCGGACGTACAGAGACTGCTGTTGGAGTGTACCCTTCGTCGATCAGCTGGACCACGAGCTACCCAGAAGTATCATGCGTCGGAGTTCGGTATCGCAAATGGTCGATAAAGACCGTGCATATGGTTACGGGCTGCCTTCCCTCGTGGCCGCAGGATGAAGTGAGAGTGGGCTGTGAAGAGGCGTCTGCTTTTGAACGACACCCTTCTACTTCATCCCTGTCACGAGCCAGAACAACCGTTACCTTACAGGTAAAGTATGCGTCTTGTGAGTCTTTAACTGCAACAATTTCCTGCCTCACGGGTAAACAGCGATACAGACCGTATACAGCGACATTGTACCTTATAGAAACATTCAGACATCACTTTGCATTCGATGAGCAGAACGAAAGAATATCATAAAAACTGATTGGTCGGTTCTTCCCAAAACAGCGAACACGATTGAAAGCATGATACTACTAGTAAATAGGTGAAATACTTCTCCGATGTTTTCTCCCCGATCTTGAGTGTATACTTTCTCTATGACTTTTAATCTTTCCTTTGTGGCGTAAAAATGAGATAGGTAAGAGTATTTCGAAATCAACGCGTGTAGACAAAAGAAGGCACCATGGGCAGCTGCCCATGATGGCGAGAACGGAAAGAAAAAGTAGTGAAAACCCGAATTCTGTCCTCTCTCTCTCAACAAAAAAAGCATGAAAACTTAAATTCCACAGAGGGTTTTGTGTACAGTATTCCTACAATTCAGCGTACCACGCATAACCACAACAAAATCCTGGCAGCTGAGAAGTATTAATAAGCTTTATTATGGCAGCGAATAACAAATTCCTCAGTAACCGTCCTTTCCTTCCATTTTTCAGGAACGGATATTGCGCCTTCTGCAACAACGACATCACCAACCCTATTTTCTGGAACGTGACCAGGCCCGATTACGATCGCAAAAGCATAAAAGCCTACATCCCGGAATTTTTCGATGAGCACCCGACAACGTACCTAAGGCCGTGCCACAACGAGGCCCTCAAAGACACATGCAGAGACCGGGGTATCCGAAATATCTCGCCGGTGCAAAACATACTACGCACCGGTGACAAACGCCCAAGATAGGGGAAGTTCCGTGTACAGAAACGTGTACTGCGCCTTGTGTGATGGAGCTAACGTGTCTCAACACAAGTGCAGCCCGTTGTTTCATTCGAGGAACTTCACAACGGCTGTTCCGTTCAACGGACACGCTGACAGACAAAACGTCCCCATAAACCTTGCGGACCTGTTCAAGCCTGTAATCACAACTCGTACCTGCTACGCCGAGCACAACGGCCATTGCTATTTGAGAATAATGCCGAGCTATGTTAGCGAAAGTGAGACTGCGCATATAAAATTGGGCAGCACCCGGAACAGGTCGCACGGCAAACTCAGGTTCAACCC
Organism: Haemaphysalis longicornis; assembly: GCA_013339765.2. NCBI lineage: Eukaryota > Metazoa > Arthropoda > Arachnida > Ixodida > Ixodidae > Haemaphysalis > Haemaphysalis longicornis. The sequence goes on from CM023454.1 coordinate 160,711,693, forward strand.
CACCACATACTACGGCAACCGCCATTATATCACGCTAGCCTGCATGTCGCTCTCGATAGCCTGCCTTGCTTTAAAAGTGATCGTATATTATGTATACAATGAGGCACGAAACTTCTCTTCAAAGTGCACTCTTTGTCTTTCCTTGACTCTACTTCTGGCCCAACTTCTCTTCCTCATCACCAGTCACATGCGCCTTCAACCGATACCCTGCTTGGGTAGTTCCGTGCTAATTCACTACGGGTTTCTCTCCACTTCCTTTTGGACAACTTCAGTGTCGTTCGACATCTGGAAAGCATCACCGCCGTCCAGCTTTCGTCGTCGCGAGCACGAGCGTTTACCATCTACGCCATTGTCGGGTGGGGCGTTCCGCTTCTGGTAATCGGGGCGGCTTTGACGGTTGACTTCACGGCACCCACCTCTATCCTATCTCCCCAAGTACACAGGCCCAAACTGCTGGATCAGAAATCCTTGGGGTCTGGTGCTCTACTTCCTTGTACCGAAGGCGATTGTTGCTATTGTGCAGCACAATGTGGCTGAGAACGCTTTTTTACGTCCGCAGCACTTCTTCAGCATTGCATCTCTTTCCAGGACGCGTCATCTAAATGCGTCGTTGATGCTTCCCGCCGTAAGCAGCTGTGGACCCACATGGCACTGTTTGCTCGCCTAGCATTCATCATGGGTGCACCGTGGATTGTGATTTTTCTCGAACCGTTTGTTCCCATTCCGGAAGTCGACGTCTTGGTTAATGCTCTTGTTGGCTTACAAGGGACATACTTGTTTTTAGCTTTTAAGGACTACCGCTACATCTATTCTTCAGTACGGAAGGTCGCGAAAAGGTTAACTAAAAAAGGTAGTCCTGTCATGTCGGTGTCAGATGTGCTTCTGCTAAAGAAAGCCGTGTTGTCCACACCTGACATTATTACCAGTTTGTTATTGAAAGGGACGCCTGCAATACGGCGCGCAAGTTTTCGGAAACATATACGCCTCAAGCTTCGCCATCGCTGCGCCCGCCTGCCGCCGCTTCTCCGCGACGTTGACGGGATTTGCGCTGCGTGGCTAATAGGGGCTCGTGCAGTGTTTTGGTTCTGTTTCGCTTCTTTTCGCCTTTCCGCGCCCTAAAAAAACTTGTTATGGTGAAGTCTATAGGCAAAGAGTACGTTTAGGTCACTTAAAAAGCATCTACGTCTTCGTAGAGTACGCGATCGCCTGCAAGAGCTACCCGGGGACGCGGTTCTTCGCGCTTCGTCGCCGCTCTTCCGGGCGTCGGCGACGGCAGCAGCATATCACCCATGTCACCTCCAAAACATCAGGCACAAATGAATTCTACTGCCGCCTCGTCTAGACCTGATACTGGCACAATGAGAGGTTGGCTCCATTTTGCAGCGTGGACAACGAATGCGGCTTCGTTTCGAATATATACGTCGCAGAAAAATATGTTTCGGGGATGTGATTACCCAATCCCGGGCAATAACTTATGCCTTTTATAGGAATATAAACCATGCGAAAAGGTTAAGTATATTCCAAGCCTGTGCGTCGTTAAATATGTGCCCACACACGCCATATAGCAAGAACCAAGGCAAGTTAATGAAACCACGGGAAAAAATGCTGTGCAAGTGCGGAATTAAGAAACATAATAGCTCTAACAGAAATGAAAAAAAAACAGCGCAGCTTCTGACATGCTAAAGACGTTCGTCGAAACTTAAGCCAGGTAGGGTTCACTAGGCCAACAACTATACGCGAAATGCACTGCTTTTTCGCGAGACATCGGTGGGGGGAGGGAAGGGGACGCTGTGTACAAATGCGGAGCGGAATCAAGCACTGAACGGTTTACTAATCCCACACACAAATGTCGCGTTCACTTTCCTTTTGTTTTTCAACTTCAACGAAGAGCTGATCGTACGGCGGACGCATTTTTGGAAGTATACAGGGTAGGCTGTTCAACAATTAAGCGATGAAAGGTGTCGTTGGAAGAGTGTGGTATGTGATAAGGCCCTCTGATTTCAGTTTCTGCTTTATTCTGCAGGCTCCCTGTGCCATATGTCGATATTTCGAAGAAGCATTTAGTCGCGGACGCAGGTTATATTCTAAGCCCGTTTCCGCGCTGCTCGCAGAGGATATATGTAGCAGATGAATGTTTGCGGGCGCTCACCTCACGACAAGACGACTCTGTCGTGTGCTGATCCCCGAGTATAATTATGCATTGTCCATCGTACTTTTGTTGAATATTCCCGAAATTAACACAGACTGGCTTGTAAATGGTGGTGATCAATATCTGAGGTATAATATTGGCAAAACGTAACTGGCGTGCTGTCAGGTATGAGTGCTCCGCTGATTATGTATGCGCACAAAACCGATTTAAATCGTAGTGTATAGCCGTAGCATGAAAATCTGAGGAACCGGTGGTTACGGAGACACGGCTAGTAAATTCAGGTCAGTGTAACTACAATCGGCTCCATCATACGCCGGTTCCGCGACGCTAGCCTGTGGTACGTACACACCTGGCCAGCGTCGCGGAACCAGATACACCATACAATACAGACCGAATATACCACACTAAGATTGCGTCAGAAACATTTACACTCTCGTAAACACACCCCATCTCCGAACAGAGTGACTACTCCACATAAACATTGATTTCAAACGCCCGAAAACGGTAAATCTCAGTCGTGAACGTGCCGCAAAAGCAGCGGCGGCACTGGGGAGCGGGGCGCGAACTCCCGCGGCTTCGAAACGGGCCGCTAGTGGGATTTCAGTGGCGCCCCTACAGGCTGCGCTAGAGGCGTATAGGCCTCCTGTGCTGGATTTTTGGCGACAGGCAGCGCCCCTAGCGGCCGACGCCTCTGGGTAGTACAAAAGCAGACGACCCTCGCAGCCCTCCATGTGTTTTCAATTACAAGCCAGAGTGAAAGTTGTTTGTGGCGCTTTGTGGCGTGTTTAAATGACTGCATACTGTATAAAATAGCCCTTAAAGTAGTTGAAGAGGCTAAACAAAATAATATCCGCTAAAAGAAGCCAATTTGTCGGCTTTCTTTAGAGTGAGCTGTCGCGGTGGTCGCGGCGGGGGACAGTATCGCCAGGTCGGGTGGTTTAAGTGTTTGACGACAGTTACAGTTTTTTCTTCTTCCGTGAGGTCTACAAAGGAAAGATCACGAGTAGCATAAACACGGAACGCTGCTCATCCTATATCCTGAGGTAACTGCAAAAGGTTGCTTCAGCGGGAGCATGCAAGCGAACGCAAGAATGCGCAGCCGACTCAGCTGACACTGCTGGCCTGGCACCGCCTTTGAAACACGTGGAAAGTTTGTTTCGTATTTTCGCAAACTAAATAATTCTTGCGTAACGTTTTACGCCGCACGATTTACGAATGGCAGGGTACATGTATACTAGCGAGTAGGTGGGGCAATAGCGCCAAATAAACAAATTAAGCGCTATTAAAGGACGCAAAACATGCACCAAATCACACGCCCGCTGCCTGCAGAGATGTGTACTTCTATAACATCACATAACACAGCCGCATACACGGCGCGGGGCCCCGAATATTTACATACGATCATCACTGACTGTGTTAGTTTTCTAGTGCAGGGGTCTTCGAATCTGAACGCCGACACGCCAGTTTTGACTTCAAATGCAGTTAGACAGCGATACAAGAACAGAGAATTGGCGTCGTCCAGTTGAATTGCCCTCCCCCACCCCCAATCTTCACACTTCGCCAGATTATTGTCACATTAGAAATTCGCTCAATTTTTTTCTCTTTGCATTCAAAGCCCCCCTTCTCCTCCCACCCGATTTGCCGTCCAGCCCTCCGCCGTGTCGGCTGCATGGAACTCGGCCGTTGCTGACCCTCACTCTAGGCTAATAAGTGCAAACTGGGAATGTATTGTGCAAGAGCGTAATTAAGTAAAGTGAGAGCAAACAAGGAAAGCGAGCGGCCTCTTAGTTCGCCCGACCACTTTGTTTTACGGCCACTAATTTCGGAATCGCAAAACAGATTTCACGCTTCTGACGGTCGCGGCATTTTGTCACTGAAACACGCAACAAAACGGCACGCTAACGCTGCACCATGTACTCGTAACGGCGACGCAAACGAGCACTGTTTAATGAAAGTGCACGCATAGTGTGCAGGTACGCAAAAAAGCGGCGCACCGCAGCCTGCGGTCCGCCGGACTCGCTGGCTTTTTAAAGCGCGATTATCGCCGATTGCGTCACTCTTCTTTTTTGATCGGCTGTTTTGTCTTTGTCACCTAGAGTATTAGTTTAAACTAGAAATTGCAGTTGAAATTTCACTTCGTACGGCCATCGATCGGTGAACCTTCGAGTAGCAGACACCGTCACTGTCCCGGCACTTTCGTCGGCGCTGTAAACGTGTTTAGCGCTGCAAAGCTTTTTCCGCTAATGCCAAGGTGATCGCTGAAATACATCGGACGCGTTGGACATGAGCTGGTGAGCACGTCGCAAAATAATTGGGAGCGTCGAGCTCATTTTGCTTCTCTCAACACGGGATTCTATGGGACCCGCGCAGCTTTGTACTGCCCGGAAGTACTGCCCGGAAGCCGCTTGCGCAGCGCTCCGTGGGCAGCGCAGGAGGCCTATAAAGGCCGATTGACCGAAAAACCCTCCGTTGGTTGTGGCGGTGGCCTTGGCGTCAGCGTAGGAAGCCGACAAACGACTCCTAAAAGACTGCAATGCGTTCCTTAGAATTAGCTGCGCATCAATACAAATACAAATAAAGGAACGCTCTGCTAGAAAACGCTACGCCGTAAGCTGACCTTGTTGGAAGCTGGGTTTGAAGCGGTTGCTATTGTTACGGCTGAAGGTGCGGTAAAGATTTTTGCAAAGTGACTGTACCTGATGTAAATTGGGGAAACTGTAATGACAATGCCATATTCCAGGCGTCTTCGCACGGGTGTTCACCAAGGCCGAAAGATGTAAAGGTAGTTTTTTGACAGCAACCTGCCATTTATTATTCCTGCAGGCCCCGTCGCGCAGATACCACGCATATGCACTACTATTAGCAGTGTATGCTCTGTTCTGTGAAATATTAAAGATACGTTAAAACAACATAGCAGAGTGCATGGTCTGCTTTATGTGAATATTGCCCGACTTCCACTTCGTCACTTCTGTTGCGTTTCTGGGAAATGATAATTTAACTAATCTGGCATTGTACGGTTTTCGGATAGGCATTGCCTTATTTTGACACCTGGTGTTGTGCGATGACGAAGCGCTTTCTTATTCTCAGACCCAGCGACGAAACCCAGCGAATTCACCACAGGGTACGGCAATTTTCACAGCCGAAGAGCGATAATAATAACCCGCCGCGGTGGCTCAGTGGCTAAGGCGTTGCGCTGCTGAGCACGAGGTCGCGGGTTCGATTCCCGGCCGCGGCGGCCGCTTTTCTGATGGAGGCAAAAAGCAAAAACGCCCGTGTGTACGAGATTTCGGCGCACGATAAAGATCCCCAGGTGGTCAAAATTAATCCGGAGCCCTCCACTACGGCGCGCCTCATCGCCTGCGTTGCGTCGGCGCGTTAAACCCCACAATCAATCAGCGATAATAATAATAATTTAAGGCAAAATTACGGCCATACCCCCACTCCTCGATTTCGCCTTCGCAAAACAAGTAGCTCTATGGATCCAATTATGTAATTCGCTTTGGTAATAAACATTACAATGGAGTGGCGCAGCTCAAGCGGAATAGAATGCGCTCCTGCGACACAACTATTTGCTATAAATACAACATAAAGCTTCTTAACATGACAATCGCATTCTGTCGTGTCGCTTAGGTTGCAATGGCACCTTTGATTTTGCAGAGGGATTGCCAACCGATAAACCGTACAGTGTGGTGGAATTTGTGATACATTCGCATGGTTTAAGAAGGTATGGCATCATAAACGTAATGCGGTCATCAAGCTATTGCTACGGTTTTTTTTCAACGCTGCAAACTTTCTGTGGTTTCTGTAACAAGGCACATGTTTTCCTGCGAAAGCCTTATATGGCTTCGTCACCAGTGAAGCCCCCGCTTAGTGCTGGCCTATAGCAGGGAAATAGCTACTGAAGTGGCCGACGGCGCGACAACAATCTGCATCTACTTAAGGCAAACCAAAACAAAAGCAAAAGCCCGGGATATGTTGAAATTGAACCCAGTGCACTTTGGAATACGTGTACATAACGTACCATCGACGCCTGTAAGAATCCATTGCTTTGGCTGAATGAAGGAGAGCCCAGTGAATGTTTTGTACATTTCTACATAGGAATCATCAAGAACTAGAGCACACAGCTCGACGTACAATACGTTGGACATTACTTGCCCCGCCGTTGGTCTCCAGATTAGGATTACTACGCATTAAGGCTGAATATAGGCACAAAAACATATCCCTTAAGGGGGACTGGCAATTGACCATATCATCTGCCGCCAAAAGGTCATGGTTGAGTGGCCAAGGCCCATTTGGCTGCGACGCCAACATACCCTTTTCCATTTCCAACACACCACCCAAGGGCGACGATGATCACTGCTGCCATCAGAAGATCGCGGGCAATCTGTAAATTCTCGTAGGCCGCAGCGTCAGCACTAGGGACCCATATACTCAACTCCCCAACCAGTGGCATAGATCTGTGAAGATAACGGCTGCCATCAAAGACTCCTGGCCGATTCGCCACTTTAACTGGTTGCGAGAGGATCATCGTCACGTGAAGAAGAATTCTAGGGTATAGCTTGTATTCACTGGCGAGGAACGCATGCAGGCAACCACGTGAGTGCGCCGTTACTGTTAACGTCGGGTTCCGCGGGATGGCGGTACTTGTCCGTGCTAAGCACATGATCTGTGTTGGACGTTAACAAAGTCTACCCCACCGAACGCAAAGTAAGGCCTTGAGTCCAATTTGAGTGTGAATAATAACGTCTCTGTTGACACCACCGTTGAGAATCGGGTAGAAATGGAGCAGACGACGCACGCCAGTGTTCTTTTTTCTTTGGCGTGGCGGCGCAGTGACACGAGCCGCGCCAGGTCCGTGGCCATATCCGTAGCCGTGTTCAATTTTGCTGAGCGAAGAAATTTACACCTCAACTTTTCAATGAATGCCACCTATACAAAAAGATGGAATGCTTTCACCTGCCCTACTAATAAGATGTTCTTAGGTATCCATGAACTTTTTTCCTTCCTGAAACGCGGACATGTCGAGGTCAAAGAAGAAATTTGTTGTCAAGTAAATGGAATGCAGAAAGGGAGTTTAGCACACAGCGTAAATTTTGTACCTCGTTGCTACTTTGTCCGGCCAGTGCAAGACTTCTCTTCGTTTGTGCGCGTTTATTTGCGCATGTCAGCCTCCCATCGCTGGCTATTGTTAGGGACGTACCAGGACGCTCTCTTGAGCAATGCCACAGTTTGAGGTTTACATAAACTTTTTCAGTGTAGAGGAGCCAGAGAGAATAGCAACCGGGAGGGCGAATGACATTGTTTAAGACTGCGGTAGAAAATTTACAAAACTGGATCTGACCGCACAATATCTATCGGTGTCGAAAGGTTGAACTGGCTGCAATTATGTATTTCTTCCATAGCCCCTAGTGTGCCCGAGGTTTTTTCGCTAAATAATAGTTGTATGCGCGTATATATGTGCCACCACTCCAAGTATGGGACACGTATTCCCGTAAACTTGCTGGTAATAGGAGAACAGGAAGCCACAAATGCCAGCGTTTAAAACCAGGAATAGTAACCAACGCATGTTCGGCTTTTACTGAAATAATCCCTAGCATTATTTTCGTTTTGTCTTGACAGCTTTGCGCGATGTGTCCTTTGAGATGACACGGAATAAGACTAGAGCAGCACAAGTAGTCTTGCGTTCGCAGATAATACTGTCACGAGGCGACGAAGAGGTGGTCACTCGAACATGCCACCTTTGTCCAACTATTGACTGAGAAGAAGGGTGTCAGCGTAGCCGGCGCGAGCACTTCACGGCTGTCTAATGAAGTGCGTTCAAATACGTCGGTCCTCATCTAGCATGGTTCCTGCCATTTCTGTCCTGCAACCACGCAACAATATTATCTCTGAGCAAACTGGAGCCTGCCATTATCTACCGTTTACGTGAACTGAAGTGTATTTTTCTGAGTATACGGTTAGTGCATTCGTGGACAGACGTCACTTAAAAAAGGTTATTTTTGTTCTAACCACTTGTTAGGATGGCTGAATCGCTTAGCTGGGTTTAGGCGACAGGTGTAAAATGCATATGTAGTTGAATGGAGTCACGTTATAACACTTAAAAGCAGAACCAAACCACCTAAGTCAAGTACTTTGTAATTTCTTAACCTATCAGAAGCGAATGAGGCTTATTGCGACAAGAGTAGTTCACTTTCACCGTATAGGCAACATCATTCGTCGACCTATCTACATAGGTGGTACTTTTAAAAGCGTTTTTAAACTTCCTTGGCGTATTTGATTTGATTTGATTTGATTTTTTTTCTTGCGCGAAAAAACAACAAACAAATCACTTTCGCGCAAAGGGAGCCGGGAAAAAAGCCGTAATAACAGCTTGACGAGCCCCAGCCCCCCGGTGCAGACAGGCGGCAAACGGCATTGGCTAATATTAACAAAAAACACACAAACAAAAAACGTATATACAATATATGCAGTGACTATAAACTGCACTCAAAATACATACTGAGCAAGGTTTCGAAAAGTAGTAAGCTTGCGAAATACAATAGCAAGAAAGAGAAAGATATTTATACTAATAACAACATCATGAGTTGAGTGTAAAGATGCTGCGTAGATGGTTAAAAGGAATGGTAGAAATGTCTGGATAATTATTAAGCAAAGACGGCAATCTGTGTCGCAACATTTGTTCCCCATAATTTGTTCGGCATTTTGTTACTTTCCAGGTTTCAGGATTGCGAGTATAATATATCGGAGAGAGCTTTTCTAATCTGGCTAGATTAATTAGTGAACCGTTATTTATTATAGCTTGTTTGTAACATCGGCAACGTTTATAGCTGTAAATAGAATCCATGCGAATAACATTATACTTTTTAAATAGTTCTCGTGTAGGAGAAAGATACGGAACCTTGCTGACTAGGCGAATAGCTCGTTTTTGTAAGACTGTTATTTTGCCTATATTTTCCCGAGTTGTGGTAGCCCAAATGAGTACGCCGTAGTTAAGCATAGAGCTGAAAATAGAGTTGTAAAGTAGAAAGTTAACTGAGACTGGAAAAGAACAACAATGACGGCGCATAAGACCAGTGGCCTGGGATAATTTCTGGACAGAGTTTCTTCAAAATATACACCTAATGTTTTGAAACATTGAACGAATTCAACTGGAGTCTGATTGATTACAATAGGATCAACTGTGCTGATTTTACGACGGGGATGAAAAAGTAGTGCTTTTGTTTTGCTAGCATTCAGTTTTAAATTATTGTTTGATGCCCAGCTACAAATACTTGCAAGAGTCTTATTGGCGTGATTTGCGAAATCAATACCTGAGCAACCGGAAAAAAATAAACTTGTGTCATCGGCATATATTATGTATTTAATTGTTTCATTGATGTTAACAATCTCGTTAATGTACAGAATGAAAAGAAACGGACCTAAAATGCTACCCTGGGGGACGCCACACTTAACTGGTTTAGTTGTTGAAATGTATTCTCCAATTTCAACGAGCTGCGATCGATGGCATAGATAAGATGATATTAGCGAATGAGCTCTCCCGCGAAATCCATATCGATGTAGCTTATGAAGAAGAATATCGTGATTTACGTAATCGAATGCTTTTGTGAAGTCAAGGAAAATACCTAGAACGACATTGTTGTTTTCAAAATTGTTCAGGATAAACTCTTTTTGATCAAGCAATGCCAACTCTGTTGATTTGTTCTTTCTGAAACCGTATTGAGCGGGGGAGATGATATTATAGCGATCAGAAAATGATGATAAGCGCTTCAGAAAATTTTTTCTATACCTTTGGAAAAAACAGGCAAAATGGAAATAGGCCGGTAGTTTGAGAAATTATTGCGATCGCCCTTTTTAAATAGTACTACAACTTTAGCGGACTGCATTTTCCGTGGAAAAACTCCAGTTGAGAAACATACGTTAAAAAGGTGTGTTAGACATTTCGCTAATAAATCAATAACAAACTTTACGGGCTTTATCTGGAAACCATCCATGTTGGAGGAATTGCTGTTTCTTAGAGACATAAACGCAGCAATGACTTCATTCTCAGCTATGGGATCAAGAAAAATAGTGTTGTCCATAGAGCAATTTAGGTATCTTAAACTTTCAGTATTCATTGAAACAGCTGGAACGGAAAGAAAAAAATCATTGAAAGCATTAGCTAAGGCTTCTTTTTCTAGTATCTCACCGTCCTTAATAAGTTTTTTATGGGCTCCGTGGGATTTCCAAGCATCGTGTTTAATTTTTTCGAAATGTCTTGAGGGCGTCCGTTACATGAACTAAAAAGATTAAAATGATAGCGGTTTTTTTTCGCATCGCGGAGCTCTTTAGTGACGTAATACGGAGAGTTTTAAAGCTTTAAAGATGTCAGCATTCCTAGTTTTCAAAAATTTTTTATAAAGTTTATCCCCGCTTTTTCATCAGCCTGATCAGGTCCTGAGTTATCCAGGGTTTTCCGGGCACATTTTGGTGGAGAATACGTTCTGGTACGGGAAAGCTAGCATTATAGGCATGGCGAAATTTACCAGAAACTTGTCATATGCAGCATCAGAGCTGCTCTCCATGAAGACATCGTTCCAATTCGTTCGAGCTATGCACTCTCGAAATTTAATTAGAGTACGGGGATTGACATCCCGGAAAGAGCGGGATACGTGGTGGCGGATTTTTAGTAGTGGCATGACGTTGAACAGACAGAAAAGCAGGAAGGTGGTCACTCAGAGCAAAGTTAATTACCCCAGATCTCAGACAAGTTTCATCATTGTTTGTAATAAAAGATCTAAGAGAGTATCTGAAGTAGCTGTGATTCGTGTAGCTGATTTTATAGGTGTGCGACAGGAGTGAATATTTAGCAGGGTTTCAAATTCTGTCTTCGTTCTACTTTCGACGAGGAAATTAATATTAAAGTCACCACCCATGATTAGGCTATATTCGCGTTCATTGATAAATTCCAAAAAGAATCCAGAAAGGAAAGAAACTCTGAAATTACACCCGCAAGGCGGACGTAACAAACACAAAACACTTGCGTGTCACACTGAAGAACTAACATTTCGTAATGGGGTGTTATACAAGAGAAATTGGTGAGCAGTTCACATTCCATAACACTGGAAAGCAGCATTGACACGCCTCCTCCTCTTCTGGAATTTCGGTTAAGATAGTAAGACTTATAACCAGACATTTTAAAAACATCAGCTTCAGAAGTAAACCACGTTTCAGAGAACATTATAACATCAAAGTGCGATTTAGCACGATTAAAGAAATATGCAAGATCATTATATTTATTTTTGCCTGACCTAAGATTGAAATGAACACAGTTACAATGTTGCTGATTATTACATACGATACTGTCATCAAGTTCTAACTTCGGGTGTCCCGCGCTCGGAGTGAAATTCCTATATAAGCAATGAAGCAACTTTAATTATATATCATTATCACAGCTGTAATATTGATTATGGAGAAATTTTGATAACTACATCGACCAATTTACATTGTTCCGCTATGTATATATATATGTGCCACCTAACTGGACCCAGAGATGTCGCATAACACTAGCTCGGGACCCATCAAGGATCATTGGGGGTGTCAAACCACGTAGCCTACCATCAGTCCTTATCTGTCTTATTTGGCTGCGACCATATTTACCGGAACACTTTTGCACCATCTTGTGGGCAAAACATGAGCGCCATCTTCAAAGTCGTGTCACAATCAGGAAGGTCTGCACCACCATGCACTTAAGGAAAACGGCTTGCATTGTCGGTCATGTTGTCATGAGCAGTTGTTGCGGCTACCCCGGGCACGTGTAACGGAAATGCAGGTGTGTCAACGCTGGAAACCGTTTCCTCGCCGATCTCTCCGTCCGTTGTGAGCGCATGTCTTTCCGCGCCGGGCTTTGGTCAACGACATCGCTGCTACGACAGCTACGATGAATAGAGCCATGGCGAAGGCGCTCACGGCGCATACAGAAAAGGTCGATGCGGCATCCTGTTCCGGCGCTCCTGGCGTAGGAACATTTGGTGTTTGGGGTCCCGGCAGTGTTGGATGAGGTTCTGCATACAAGCCTGCGTACTGCTCACCGCGGACACTCCCAAGCTGGGGGCTCCATTGGAAAGGCTGTGCATTTGAGTACAGGTCGTTGTCTTGCACTTGATACTGATTAATTCGCGCTTGTGGTGACTCGTTTTCTGGGATGATGTCTGCGACGTCCAGAAGGGGCTCCTGCCAAGAAATCCTTCGTTTTGCGGGGACAGGCCACATTCTTATAAATTTTCTCTTCTTCCTTCTCGTCTACAAGCTTGTGGCAGTCACATCACCCCAATAAAAGACACAGCTGCATACCTTTGATGATTGCCGAATGCTTGTGTTTTAACCTGACACACAAAGATGTCAGTTTTTGTTCAGGAAATCGACAAGTAAATCGAATGCTACGAAGAACGTTCAACGAGCAAAGACAGCAGCAATGCATTCGAGCACGTACCTTTTTTAGGCAGTGTTTATCTCGGTCAAGAGGCAAATGAAAGAAGTCACAATAAATTGCACAAGTTGCAGGTTAGCGAACGGGTGTTCTAAAACGTTTCTTCCCGGTGGGGCAGCCTTTATGTTATGTGGAGGCCAATGAGACGATAGTTAACGAATAAGCCGCTGCTGATGATAATCATAATGCTAAATATGACGACGCTTATTATGGTGCCACCTGCCACTCTCTTGGGCCTGAGTCGGATGAAGACAAGACATCAATTTCAGTGAATAGCGACTTTCCGTTTCCAAGTATGCGCAGGATGGGCACTTCAGGTGTGATGCAGAACTTTGATTAAACGTGATGACAGGCCCTTTCCACACCTAAACCAGATTATAAAATAACAAACCATTAGGATACAAACACGTAGAACTGATTTAAGTGCGCATTTTTTGTTACTTACAGATGCCTAAAATAAAAACTTTACCATCCCTTACCAAAGTAAGTAGAGAGAAGCGTGGAAGCTCTCTGACATGAAAACATGCGTGAAAAGGCGTCAAAACCTTCGTTAAAGTATAATCCAACCTTCGCTGAAAGTGCGTCCAATCTATCGTCAAACCTTTCACGACAGAAATCGCAAACGAAGAACGAATCCATGCTGATTTTTTCGCGCTCTAAGCAAACACATCTACTCACGATCTGAATGTATGCCGATACGAGCTTTACGAAATAAATATATTCTACTGCACTGCTTCTTTATGATCAATGCGTGTATTGTCTTATTTAGAACCGTACCTATTTCGCGACTTTTAAGTAACCATTTGTACACAATGGAAGCCCGATTTCATGCACGTGCCGTGTGTCGAGGAGAAGGAGGAGGAGAAATAAACTTCATTGCAGTATGCAATTTAGGGACTGGTGGTGACCACTGGGTTCAGCCCAGCGGTGATTTCGGCAGCACGTTCCACCAGGGATTTTTGGACCCGGGGAACAAAGCCGCCCTACGCCACCTCCCATTGTTCAACAGAGGGTATTAGGGGTAAGGGGTTTTGGGGGCAGGCATACATAATGTGGCACATGGTTTCTACACCTCAGCAAAGGGGGCAAAGGGGTGATGGATACTGATCAATGAAGGCCAGTGCGAAACGGAAGCGTATTAGATTGAAGGAGCCGCCAGAATCGTTCTTCCGCTGTACAAAGCGAGGATGTATTATCATAGCTTGTCGATGGACCAACAGGTCTATGTTGAGTCGCGTTAGTTTTCTGACAGAACGACATTCGTCTCACTGCGATAGCTTGCGCTCTAGAAAGTACATTTCCTAGAGCTCGAACACAGGACCTAAGCGTGGAAATCCGGATGCTACCCGCTAGGTCACACAGGCTGAAAGGCAAGCTCGCTTTAGCAATTGATTAAAAAGATTGGGGCAATGTTAAAGGTTAACCACTCGATGACAATACGTGCAACAAGTGGGTGGTCAGCACTGCCATGAAACCGGTATGTCTCAAGGCCATAGGGCCTCTTAATACATATTCCTTCTGACAAACCTTCTACTGCCGTGGAGTGTAACAGTCGCTGTTTTCCTTGTTTTTTAGCAACAGTGCTGTGGATAGGATCCAGCATTTTGTGGCGTCCGCCAAAGCGCAGGAAGACAACACGTAGGAAAGCTAGTTTACACAGGCCATGCCCTATCGCAATAGAGAGCGCGCATCGCCGCTCGCCGCGGAGCTATGTATCTGTGAGGCGCATGACTTAGCATGAGGCATAGTGTGCCCCCAATAAGGCCATCAGGCATGCAGAAAACCAAGAGAGAGAATAAACTTCATCCAAGCGACCTTCAGTGGAAGCTCCACACTGGACGGAGGTGAGTGAGTGAGTGATTTATTGATACAGAAAGTGGGAAAGGAGTGGACTGGAGATATTTTGAACTCATTTGGAGTTCACCGGCATATAACCCAGTCCGGGTGAAGGGGAGAAGGGGAATGAACGGGGATTGGTCAAAACAAATTGGGACAGAGAAAGAGGGAGGGAAATAAAGAGATAGGGAGTGTGTAAGACTGGCACGTCAGGCATTGTTGGCTACAGCCGTTTGATGAGGTCGGTCTCCTCGAGGCAAGCCACGAGAAGTCGGCAGGCTTCCCGCCTGATGGGGTTCAGGCACGTCGGAAAATTCAGGTCCATCAGGGTGTCGCTAGGCAGCCCGAGACGCTGGAGTTAGGCCCGAAGCTCTGCTCACGAGGCATCGTTCTTGCGGCAAGAGCAGAGCAGGTGCTCCAGGGTCTCGGGTTCTGGGCAGTCAGCACATGTGGGCGACGACCAGCGGCCTTGTCGGTGCAAGCGGGCTGCCACATTGCAGCAATCGAGCCGCATACGGAAAAGTATGGAGCAGGCTTCCCTCCTGATGCAGCCAAGCAGGACCTGTGGAGCTTGGCCGCTGATGACTCTGGGGTCCGGGTGCATTGTCTCCACCTCCCGCGCAAGGGTTGGTTGTGCGGCGTCGAAGGGCCTCAGGTCGCTGGAGGCCGGGACCCCATCCTGGCGAGCAGCACCTCTGGCCAGGGCGTCGGCCACCTCGTTTCCGGTGATTCCGACATGAGGTGCGAACTAGTGGAGCCGCAGGTCACAACCGCGGGTCTCCACCAGGTGAAGTTTCGCCGCCAGCGACCGCTCCATTCACAGGGACTCATATGCCGCTCTCTCGCCGCCTGGCCCCTCGTGACCACCCTTAGCTGTTCCTCCAGTAGCATGGCTGCACAGCAACAGCCTCCATCATCATCATAATCATCATCATCATCAAGCCTGTTCACGCAAACTGCAGGGCAATGCCTCTCCCATAGATCCCCACTTATCCCGGTCCTGTGCTAACTGCGGCCGAATTTATCTCCGCAAACTCCTTGATCTCATCTGCCCACCTATCTTTCTGCCGCCCCTGCCACAACGCGGTTTAAGATACGTGGTGAGGCAGTGGATGTGGTAAGCGAATATATCTACTTAGGCCAAGTATGACCCCGCACCCCAAACATGAGGCGGAGATAATTAGAACGTTAAAAATGGGTGGAATGCATTCGGCAGGCATTCTCAGATAATGATTGGCAGCCTACCATTGTCCCTGAAGACGAAAGTGTACGACAGCTGCATCTTTCCGGAAGTCACCTACGGGCATAAACATGGAGGATCACTAAAAGGGTTCAACTTAAATTGACGACGACTCGACATCCTCCATCTCTCGTTAAATGTGATGGTGGGAATGGTGGGGAGAGGCACATGTGAGAGTGGCGCGTGTTTTGTACTATACCCACAATCTCCTATCACGTGCTGAAGAGGGCCTAACCTCTTTTATACTGGGCAAGCTCCTTCAAATTGGTTTAGGAGCATGCTGTTTACTAGTCGTGGGTGCAGAAAGGAATGCTGTGTTTGCTGGTATATAGTTGGCTGTTGCCTCGTGAGTTCTGCGTGTGGTAATGGGAGCCTCCGCTTGTCCTCCCTGTAATAAGTAGTTATGTCTCTGTAGGTGAGCAATGGTTGGATTTTCGCATCTTCTATGGCCATGGCCCTGTAGGACCGCGCTAGGACTTCCGCTGGGCAAACCCGTTGCCCTCCACCACAGAATCCTCTGAGACCAACGCTAGTTCTACATTTCTTTTGAAGGGTTTTTCCAACCTACGCGTGTGCGTACTATGAAAACGCGGCGACCCTACAAAGTAGCGTGCCATTCAAAACTTTACAAGACGAAAGCCTTAGGGGTGTTATTGAAGGCGAAAGTGACCGCAGCAGGTCGCCTTCATCGTCGTTGACAAGGCGAATGATACCAAAATGGCCGCCGATGGGGTGGTGTGAAAAAAACGTATATATTTTAGCCGACAAAGATGAAAAAGGGGAAAGTGGGTGGCCTCTTCTCAGTTCAGAAAAAAAACAATTGGGTTCTTGTGGGATTTGAACTCGGCTCACTGGAGCAACAGGCAAATACTGTAACCACAGCGCTAACCCGGCTTTTTTCTTATTGACGATCTTCGACAGTTACACAAGATAACAGGTACTATGACAAGGCAAAATAAACAGTAATGCCACCATGCCCACCAAGGGCTGGTAATGTCTTTCAAAATTCCCTCAGCGCAGTTCGGGACACAATGTTTGACAACCACTCTGGTGGAGCGTTCTTCACTCTCTGAACTTCAACGAACCGTGAGACACTTTCCCAAAAATGCTGTCGCGATGGTCGCGCGTCACATCACAACGAAGTCAGGCCATGCGAGCACGCCAAATACTGTACAAGCCTAACAACATGACCTCGTCAAATGCCACGGCTTCCTATTTATCAATGCATAAAAAATGTGTGGCGTGTGGGCTGAGCGAAAAAGCTTTCCGCAGTGTCCTTTAGAGGACATCCAAAAGGAACACTGCTGGCCAACAATGAAGAAAGACATGCTTTACAGTTCCGGGTTGTTTACAATTAAGACAGTCGCTTTCCCATGGGACTGAGAGTCCCCTTTCCTTCATGCAGGTTACGACTGGAAGTGTAACAGTGTGCGATTTGCCTAGAATATAACAAGAATTTGCCTGATACTCGGGAGCGCGCGTGGCAGCACGTGCTCAGTGCGGGCACGCAGGGAGAACTCGGACTGTGGTAAAGCGGTAACGTGAATGGCGGCCAGTCTTTCTCTTGGAGTTATTGAAGTCAAAAAATGAAGAAATAGAAAGAAAATGCGCCTGGACTGAGGAACCACCCAAGTTTCTCTGCTATGAACGTTCTGTAAAACTACTACAAACCACAACCAGTTTTATAGATAGTGACCTGCCCATCGCAGCCGGCGACAACAGGAGCCAGCGTGCCAAAATTTTGCCGTTTAGGGACAGCACGCTTCGTCAGGTGGGGTCAAGTTGGTCGACAGCAGGCGGGAACACCAGTACAGGTTACTAAAAGAAGGTTAGAATATTGGTAGGAAAAGAGCAGAGAACCATCTGGAAAGACATGGGGATATAGAAGTCAAAAGAGCACAAAAATTCTATAAAGGTGTTTTTTTTCTGTTGGGCGCGATGACTGTACAGTGGCGTCACGACTAAGGTCGCTGTGCAACGCTACCACTTACAAAGGGGAAGCCGCTAAGCATCATCATCAACATTATCATCATCAAACTCGCCAGATTCGCTTCACTCGCAGTGAGCTCTGCGACTTCTTCCATAAAGAGTAGCGGTCGTACTAATACATGCCTATTCTACAGATTACTACCTGTAATACCGGCCAGCAACGGGAATTTATGGTCAAGTCTAGAACCGTTTCTTAGCTATGCAAACTTAAACGTATACAAGTGAACCACACTGCTACCATAAGCGCCTGCTCGACTGGCATTCTTTTTTTTTGAAGCCTTTTAATTTATTTAGACATGCGGAAACTGTCGACTTTGGCTTACTTTGAGGAGCTTAATTGTTGACGTGAAGCACGTATATGCACGTGCAAAAAAATTCCCCGCATTTCCCCGAGGGGAAGAATGTGAAAGTGCGAATGCACGAGTTGAATTTGCGCGGTTCGGTAATGTTCGCGAAAGAGAGATCACACACACACACACAACTACAAAGTAAGAAAGATGCATTTATTCACAGACACCTATTTGTGTTGTCGTTGTACTTGATTGCTAGAGCGAATCTCAGCTTTGAAATTTCGCGTCAGTACTCCTTTAAGCGGGTGCATTAGCCCTTCTCACGCCCGATTCTTGGCCAATCCCCCACGTGGGTATGTGCCATGTCAGCGGCCAGGCAGCGCGCGCCCATCTCCCCCCGTTGCCAAGGAAGACGAGGAGATTCCTGGCCAATCCCCCACGTGGGTATGTGCCATGTCAGCGGCCAGGCTGCGCGCGCCCATCTCCACGTGCGCGGACATCGCCGGTGGACGCAGGTTCAGGGTCGCTTAAGAAGTGCATTGCACTTAAAAATTCACAGGGAAGGCTCCAAGTACTACAAACACCCAAAGAGGGCCATTGTGTGCATGGAAGCGCCGTCATTCCTGCGGGAAAACATAACCATGTTCCAGCGAAGGGAGCACTGATTGACGGCAAACTTTTCAGCGACTACGGCGTTTTTGACCATCACTCGGGCGTGACGTCTGTAGGAGCTCCGTCGAGGAGCCTTAGAATTCCAACAAATGGCAAACTTGGTTATGGCAGCCGTTCCCCATGAATGCTTTCGGTGAGAAAACCACAGTTATCTCCAGGATGTCGTTTTGAGCCACTGTCTCCGCACCGAAGGGTAGGGAACCCTGTGCACGGCCACTCGATCCTCCCCCGAGGGGGGCAGTGGAGTGGCCGTTCCTGGTGAAAATAAATTGCCTTTACCATGCGGCTGCCGGGTTTGTTCAGCTGTACGCAACAAATACAATCGTCTAAGATATATTCACTGAAAGTACGGGGAAAATATTGCATCATCTTTTGGAATATTCTTTCGCGAAAGTGTTTTCTTTCTTTATTTATTTTTTGACTAGGTTTGTTGAGAAGCCTTCTGCCTGAGTCGACTGTAACCGACAACCACAGCATCATACTCACTGCAGATACGTTTTCATGAATCACTACTTATACTTCTGCTATACTGCCTCTACATAAGTGAAGGACAACCAAGACTGCGCGAGAAATTGCTGACGCACGCTGGTTTTTTCTTCGATGTGTCGTCAGCCAATAAGAATATGCCGCGCGCTGAGTGTTTCTGTCGGTCCTCGTTTCTCTTTTGGTGAACTACATGAAACCGTGTGCGAAGTGCTTCTTCCTGTTTATTTTTATGTTCTATGGCATAAAACAAAACGTGCTGAATATTTTCGGGGGGTTTTATTCTTTCGGGAATAGGTGCGCTATCAAACTCGTGGAATGCCGTGGAACAGGTTACCAAAGAGATAGCAGCTGTGGACAATTGTTTGCAGGCGATATGCGCGTGGGTGCGCGTTCGGTTCACGCCGGCCGCGTGCGTGCTTACATCAGCATAGACAGGTAACTATGTCGCGTTAAAAAACTATTATTTGAACACACCGTCGAGCCCACAGAAGGTGCGAACTTCGTTCAGTGTGAAATAGACCATGTCTGAGAACAACGAACCCAGAGAAAGACAAAATAACATCGATAAGGCGCAGAGCAACCGCGTATTAAGCGCAGGAAAAAGGGATTAAACGCAGCGCCAGCCGGTGCAGTGGCGTCAGAAAGAACTAAAAAAAAGCAAGCAAGCAATTACAAATTCGGCACGCGTAATCAGCGAGCATGGGCAGGTGGCTGTCCATAAAGCTGGTCGTGCTACAAACACGACGCACGAGTAAAGAAGGTTGGTAATCGCTTGGCTCTTGCCTTCAAGCAACAGGAGGACTTGAGTGCGCCGAAATCTTTTCAGGACCTCAAGCTTCTACATCCTATCACTTGGTTAATAATTTGGTGTGGACTAGGTATCATTGTGTCCTACCATTTTTTTAGATGGCTAGTTAAAATAAAAGTAGGAATCAGCAACGTGTATGTTCTAAACAAAATGGCCGCGTATCTGCTCCCTTTGTTGCAGATGTCGACTAAAGACGATAGCCGGCTGGCGCTCCTTCTCCTTCCCGCTCACCTCTCATGCTGTTCCTCTCCCGCCTCGTTCCTCCAAAGATAACACGCTAGAGGTTTGCTCAAGTCAGTTTAAATTTACTGCGTTCTACTGGTCCAGGCCGGGTGCTCGATGCCAGCGCTGCCGTACGGTGAAGACACGCGTGATCCTAGGTACCCTGTCTACAATGTTTATAGAAACACACTGCTCTGTTCCACGTACATTACAAACCGAGCGTGGAACCTATCTATTAGAACCCTTCATTGCTGTTGCCGCTTGATTTTTTTAATGCGGCCAGGTAGTGCGGGCAACAGCAGGCGACGGTTTCAGAAGTTGATGTAGTCTTTTAATTTT
The DNA here is from genome assembly GCA_013339765.2 of Haemaphysalis longicornis. Lineage (NCBI taxonomy): Eukaryota > Metazoa > Arthropoda > Arachnida > Ixodida > Ixodidae > Haemaphysalis > Haemaphysalis longicornis. The sequence continues at coordinate 160,732,189 of CM023454.1, forward strand.
TATCGAAAAAACCAAGAATCAATATTTTTTAAATCAAGGAACACTAAAAATATCACTTATGTATTGGTTTTCTGCCTTATATTTGCGTAATGTCTTGTTCTTGTTCTACAATATCGACAAGTATGAACATTAACACCAGAGTTAGACGTTTAGATTTGGCTGTGGGTATATGACTATTGCGCAGATTCAGTTTCTCTTCGGCGGGGTGGCTGAATGGAGTGACAGACAGACAGACAGACCAAAATGTCTGCGTTACGTAGCCCCAGGAAGACGGCCGAGTTTAAACAATGGCTGACTATTAAGATACGCCCTAATGCAATATTTGGGCGCAGCAGCAGTACGCTGGGACAGCATTCACTCATACGTTTTATCGACGACAGCGATGATGAGCCTCTGCGTCGGCGGCGCGAAGTACGTATCAGGAAGGGACCGCGAACTGCGTCTTAAGCGAACGCACATGATTGTCACGCGCACGGCCCCCTCACGTTTTCGCTGACCGTCGCGCCGTCGAGCGCCTCATGCGGGCAAAGCCTACTGCCCCCTCTCCTGCCCCGCACACTTTCGGAGAGCGCTGGCTCGGGAACCTGCCTCCCCTCCCAATTTCGCGTCTCTCCTCCGTTGCTTTCTTTCATCGTTCACTTTTTCTTTCACTAGTTGGTTTTGCCATCGTTCCGTCTGTTGCGTCGAGAACACGGCTGAACCCTGATACGGCTGCCAGGGGACTGCGCTCTAATACAGTTTTCTCGCCCCTATCAACTAAACTGCTGAGTGACCGCAATGTCTTGCGCTAAGTAGCTTCGCCGCAATTCAACTTTCGCAGGCCGGATTGACGAGATATTTTTATAGTATCTACCCAACCTTTCTTATTATATTTCTAGGAGCTTTACGCTGTAACAACAATGGGGCTGTAAGCCATTGTATTTTACTACTAAACGGTAAAATATATAGGTGTGGACAATTACTTATTTTTGAGCGGATACCTGGATTTACACTTGTCACGTAACGATATGTTTTAGCGTTACGTGAAGGCTGGTGTACTTGCCAAATAATGTTTACGCATTGAAGGTGCGTATTTGTGTGGGATTGCACCTATTCCAGCATTGCCCGAACCTCACTGTACATCCATGGCGTGAAAACCCAACAGTTAGAGGTTTTCAGCAGTTGCACACCTGGTTAACGGTGCTATTTACGACGAAGTAGGTGGCGGTAGATGCATGCACGCAGTGCAGTTATGTGCCAATACTGCAACTAACTGGCTCCACCTGCCCACAATGCCATAAAACAATCATATAACAGCAGCTACTGCGATGGCACGGTGCAGATTCTCAGAGACTTGGAGACTCAGTAAAAGGGTTCAACCTAAACTGAGGACGACTCGGTGAGCAATGGAACGGAAGATTATAGGTGTAATGTTACGGGAGAAGAAGAGAGTAGAGGGGATAAGGGAACAAACGCGCGTTAAGGAGATATGTTTACAAATTAGCAAGAGAGAGAGAGGTGAAACGTTTTTTTTTTTAAATGAAAGGTCTTAATTGGGCTAGCGTAGGTTCCCCCCTTCCAGGGCCCCTTTTTCTGTGCCCCAATCTTGACCCTAAAATTCCGATACTTCGGAACCCCACGATCCGAGCTGGCCAGAGCTGCCTCCCATAGCTCATATAGCTCGGTGTTAGTGTTTACTGAGGGCCATATATTACGACAACCACAGTATGCATGGAATAGAGTGTATATGTCACCGCACTTATTGCATGCGTTTAGAATATCTCGGGGAACATCTTCGATAGTCCGAGGATGTTGGGATAGGTGTTCTTCTGTAATTGTCTGAGAGACTGATGCTCTGCAGCTGTTCAGCTTTTATTTGGTGAAGGAAAGAGAGCTCTGGCTTTTCTTTGAATATTGAGTCGCTCACCGAAGGTGGAACAGGTGTGGACAGGGCATGTAATGCGAAGGAGAGATAGCCGTTGGTGATTAAGGGTAACAGAATGGATCTCTAGAGAAGGAAAGCGTGGCTGGGGGTGGCAGAAGGTTAGATGGGCAGACGAGATCAAGAATTTTGCTGGGAGAGACAGAGAAAAAACTTTATTTGAGCACTAGTTAGGGTATCGACGAGTGGCGACCAGCGCTTGGAGGGTGCCGGTGACCTGAGCTGCTCATTCAGCAAGTCCTTGCTGGACCTAAGGTTCCGAGCTGCGTAATGCCACCTCCCAGTGCTCCTCAGAAGAGACGAGAGGGAATGAGTCATGGGGGCATTGCCAAATGATATAAGAGACTGTTTCGGGGGCTCCGCAGTCGGGGAATTGGGGACAAGGAAATATTGAAGGATAAATTTCATGTAGTCTGGCGCTACAAGGGAGGGTATTGGTTTGAAGAAGGTGCCAGTATCGTTCCTCTGCAATGGAAAGTGACCAGTGGAGTGGGATAAATTGGTCACAGTTAGCACAGGACCGGAGTAATTGGAGATATATTGGAGAGGCTTTTGCCCTGCAGTGGGCGCAGAATGGCTGATGATGATGATATTATCAGACGGTCAAAAACCCCTTCTGCCCACTCGCGCAAACAATGGGGGCGCGACAACAGTTATTTCTATTTGCAGGGTGGCTGGCCCGTCGTGTGCGCGTGTGCCGAAGTTTCTGGAGTGCATGAGAGGGTATACGCCTCGAGCTTCGCGATCGCTGCGCCGCCTGCCGCCGCTCCTCCGCGGCATTGACGGGATTTGCGCTGCGTGGCTGATAGGGCCGCGTGCAGTGTTTAGGTTCTGTTTCGCTTCTTTTCGCCTTTCCGCGCCCTGAAAAAAGCTTCTTATTGTGACGTCTATAGGCAAAGAGTACGTTTAGGTCACTTAAAAAGCAGTTGTGTCTTCGTAGAGTACGCGATCGCCTGCAAGAGCTACCCGGAGACGCGGTGCTGCGCGCTTCGTCGCCGCTCTTCCGGCGTCGGCGACGGTAGCAACATATCACCCCTGTCACCTCCAAATACGTCAAGCACAAATGAATTCTACTGTCGCCTCGTTTAGACATGATACTGGCACAATGAGAGGTTGGCTTCATTTTGCAGCGTGGACAACGAATACGGCTTCGTTTCGAATATATACGTCGCAGAAAAATATGTTTGGGGGGTGTGATTAGGCAATCCCGGACAATAACTTATGCCTTTTATAAGCATATAAACCATGCGAAAATGTTAAGTATATTCCAAGCCTAGCTGTGCATCGTTAAATATGTGCCCACGCACCAAGGCAAGTTAATGAAACCACGGAAAAATAAATGCTGTGCAAGTGCGGAATTAAGAAACATCATTCTCTAACAGAAATAAAAAAAACAGTGCAGCTTCTGACATGCTAAAGACGTTCGTCGAAACTTAAGCCAGGCAGGGTTCACTAGACCAACTATACGCGAACTGCACTGCTATTTCGCGAGACATCGGTAGGGGGTGGGGGGAAAGGGACGCTGTGTACAAATGCGGAGCGGAATCAAGCAATGAACGTTTTAGTAATCACACACACACAAATCTTGCGTTCACTTTCCTTTTGTTTTTCTACTTCAACGAACAGCTGATCATACGGCGGCCGCACTTTTGGAAATATACAAGGTAGGCTGTTCAACAAGCGATGAAAGGTGTCGTAGGAAGAGAGTGGTATGTGATAAGGCCCTCTGATTTCAGTTTATGCTTTATTCTGCTGGCTCCCTGTGCCATATGGCGATATTTCGAAGAAGCATTAGTCGCGGACGCGGATTATATTCTAAGCCCGTCTCCGCGCTGCTCGCAGAGGAGCAGATGAATGTTTGCGGGCGCTCACCTCACGACAAGACGACTTTGTCGTGTGCTGATCCCCGAGTATAATTATGAATTGTCCATGGTACTTTTGATGAATATTCCCGAAATTAACACAGACTGGCTTGTAAATGGTGGTGATCAATATCTGAGGTATAATATTGGCAAACGTAAATGGCGTGCTGTCAGGTATGAGTGCCCCGCTGATTATGTAAGCGCACAAAACCAATTTAAATCGTTGTGTATAGCCGTAGCATGAACATCTGAGGAACCAGTGGTTTCGGAGACACTGTTAGTAAATTCAGGTCAGAGTAACTACAATCGGCTCCATCACACGCCGGTTCCGCGCCGCTGGCCTGTGACACATACCTGGCGCTTATACAGACCGAATATACCACACTAAGATCGCGTCAGAAACATTTACACTCTCGTAAACACGCCTCATTTGCGAACAGAGTGACTGCTTCACATAAACATGGATTTCAAACACCCGCACACGGTAAATCTCAGTCGTGGACGTGCCGTAAAAGCAGCGGCGGCCCTTGGCAGCCGGATGCCGACTCCCGCGCCTGCTTTCGAAACGGGCCGCTAGGGGGATTTCAGTGGCGCCCCTACAGGCCGCGCTCGAGGCGTATAGGGGTGCAGGAGTACGTTTTAAACTACATTATTTTTTGACTGCATGAAAGAGATGAGATTACATGGGAACAGACAGTGCTTGACTAAAAAAGAAAAAAAAACCGTTACGCGGACATCGCTTTGTGCGCGCAGGCACTAGGGGTGGGGGATGCCGTACAATGTGCGCAGGTGCGCGCTGGGCGGCTAACGCACGGCGTTAACTAGACAAGCATCAAATAAAAAAAAACCAAATACACAATACGGAGAACACAGACACACTCTCTGAGGGAGGCTTACATTTTTACCCTGGGAAACAACAACAACAAAAAACTTCAAGTACGAACGCTGTTAGCGACATGAAAACACTAGGAGGCATACGTCTTAACCACAGGCGTGGCTATGGGTAACCGCAAGCGTAAAGTCACGATGAAGTCGAGTCGGCTTCGCCCGGCAGCCGGTTACGTTTTTCGGGGATCCGGGGTGCGGAGTCTGGTCGGCCTAGAGACCCCCGACGATCAGGCGAACTCGATCCCGTAGATGAGGCGCTGGTCGGCGCTGGCCTGCCGACGGACTTCGCTAAAGACGCGTCATCCACGGACCCATCCTTCGCGTGATTGTGACGTTGCCTTTCCGGAATCGGAAACGCGCGAGCGAGCCGAACCGCCACGACCCTCTTCGTGCCTTCTTCGGAGCAGCGACAAGGTAAGGCAGGAGAAAGATAAAACACGAACGCGGGAAAATTGGAAGGGGTGACTCAGGTGCCGAAGCGCGACCAAAAATGGCCGTCCCCTCCCGCCACCGGAATAAAAAATTGATGACCTTGTCGGCCGTTTGTGACACAGACAAGAAGGTCACTTTTGTTGTGGCATGATGCCGTGCACGACTGAAGAAGTTAGGGCTGGAAGTCGGGCAAATGGGCGTAAAACTGAGCCAGAACTATGAGAAGTGAAGGGGTTACACGTTCACGAGCGCCTGCCTCTCGCCTGCTGCCACGACAATGCAGCTGCATAAAAGTACACAATGAGAATGGGAAGAAATATTGGCAGAAGGAAGTAGACTGAATAAATTATGAAAATACAAGTTCCGACAGGGATTGGCAAGAAGTAAACCACGATAAAGGAGAGAAATAGTAATTTCAAAGAATTCTGAAAAGTCGGCGTGAGGATGTCACCTACTCTCTTCGGGGGAAAGCGAAAGGACTCCGAAAGAGGAGGAGAGATTTAAGGAAAACCAGGAGGGGTTAGACTACCACTATATGTGAAGGCTAGAACGTAAACAAGTATTTATTTCTAAGCTGGCGCGCTGATTTTGTTAAGTGACATCATCCGCAACGTACGCTCAAGCCGGCAGCGCGTGTGCTAGCCCTCTGGATCTGTCTACATAATAACTGACCACGGCATTATTTTTTCGTCAATACCTCGCGCGGCTGTGTGTCATGTGGGAGAATGTGCACAGTGCCGCATCAGATTTGTGGCTCAAGTGCTCTGTGCCTGAAAAGTCAACTTGATGATGAATATCTCTTCCCCTTATTGAGCAATACACCTGACTACAACGTGTGCACAAGAAACCCCGGTGTTAACCTCGGGCACCTCACTTATTAATTAATATCGCCCAGCAACTAGATATCGTTCGTTAGGTAAAGCGTATTTACCTGTATCGTGTTTGTTTTCCCGCCAGCAATAGCAGACTTGGGAGCGATGGAGAAACCGCGGGAGCTACTTTGATTCGCCGCGCTATTGTGCTCACCCGGCAAGCGGGCCCGGAGAGGACTTATACAAAGGCGTCGGTCACCCCAAAATAGCTGAAAGCGATGTTAGCTTTCCGAGAAGGATTTCATTTCGTTCGTTTCGAAAACTGGAGGAACGCTACCGTTGACACTTAAACGACACCGTTTACCACCATGAGAATTCCCGTAGTAGACGGGAACTGAAAGTCAGTGAAGGGGTCCTAGATAGGAAGAGGGCACTAGATGTTTTCTCTACCAGACTTAGACTGCTCAAAGCTACTGGGCGAAGTTTACATTGGTCACACGCCTGACCCTGGTGACTCGGCCGCTGGGAAGCGTCAATGGGTTGGTGACCAGTCTTTGTTGTGCGCTGGACGTGTGTACAAAGCAAATTAATTTTGGCGGCGCGGAGCACAAACATAGCCGTGCATGGTATGGACAAGACGATCCGCCCCAGAACCGATTCCCGCCGTTACGTTTGCTTTTAGTTGTGTGGTTTTTTTATTTGAGTTATGTTTGTGTTTTGCTGAACACCTCCGGGTTTCTCTATGAGAGTGAAAGGTGGGTCACATGACTATTTTGAACCAACCTAGATTTGGTTGTCACAGTAGCCAATCAGTGGCCCAGGGTGGGATAATCAGTGAACCATCCTCACTCTCTAATTGTGACATCCCTGTTGTGGGCGGGGTTTTGGTGGTAAAACCGCGGAGTTTGATGTTTTTGGAGAACAGAAGAATGAGCGGCGAGCCCCGCTCGACGCGCGTTTTGCCCGACCTCTTTGATATGATCACGAGACTTGAGAGTTTTAAGTACGTAGTGTAAATAAAGTGTACGTTTTGTGTATCTTGCTTTAGCTTGGTGTAGCTCATCGTTTGTCACGTCCCGTCACCATGAGGCATCGTTTCATGGCATCATCGCTTCCATCATCGATCTCATCGGCGACCGATCCAACCGATTGCGGTCACATTGATCATCACCATCTATCGTCATGAAAGTTAACTACGGGTTATACCCCATTTTCCACAAATAGTCGCGGCTCACAGACATGATTACAGTAGCCGATCAAACTTTGAAGGCGCTTTACTCAAAGTAGTACAATTTAGTGGAAATCGTTTAGTCTGCCTTGTTCGTTTGGTGTCTACCCCGTAAAAGCGCTTTCCCTAGGGCTTTCAGTGAATAACTTTTTAACTGACCATTTGCTCTCTTGCCTATCTCGTTGCCAGAGGAAGTATGCTATGTAACGTTAATTTTTCATTGTAACCAAAACGTAGCCCCGCCCACACGCGGCATAATTTGCAACACAGTGTCTAGAGTGACATCCGAAGGTACTCCAGCTGAGCGCTGCACCCATGGCTATAGAGGACCGTCCGACAACTTTCGAATATTTAAGGCAAGGTTCGCACAGGGCAAAACGACAGTCGTTGTGGTGCAGGAGTTCCGTCTTAGCTTTCTGTAACCGTGAGCAGCGGTTCGAGTGCGTCGCCCGACTCCAGTATTTTTTTTTCACCTTAAGGTTCAATTGTTATATTCTTTGTTAAGGTTTGTTTTGCGTGTTTTCAATCATTGCTTTATGTTCTTTGGAGTTTGTTATGTAAGGTTACGTTAATTCACGTTAGGGAGAGTGATGTAGTGCCAAACACGGCATTTGTTACAAAATACCGGTGGCCGTAGCTTTAGTGGAGCTGCTTATGGAACCGTCGGAGGGAAATCTAGACACAGCCAATTTGAAAACATACGGTTTGCTGGTAAGTTGTGCCACCAGACAGAACAAACGCCGCTTTGAGCTGTACGACGCGGGATCGTATACGGCATTCCTGTTATTCTGGGACCTAGTACATCACCCTTACGGGTTAGTTTTCAAGCAACGTGAGAAGTAACATGTGGCTTTTAAACCGCTTGTGGCCGTTGGGCATTTGGCATGTCACCTCCACCGATAGGTTCATTCATACCGTCCTCAAATCAAATACAGTGTATCTAAGGGCTTTATGGGAAGAAAATCAAACACCCCTCTGTCTAACGACGAGAACGCTTGAAACGCGAAGCTTTCTTGCGTACGAAAACCAAGCGGCAAAGTGCCAATGTCAAAGCCGATGCCATCAGCGTCAACGCCTCAACGACAACGATCAAAATTCCAACCTCCTGAGAGTCGAAATCGGAGCCTGAACGATCAACGTGCGAACTGCCTGTGAGTGAAAGAGTTAACTCGGATGACAGAAAACGAATCCACCCACGACAAAGCTGTGCGACCCCTTCCTCCCTTCCGTCCCCCCCCCCCCCCCCCCCCCCCCGCCCCTTCATCGGCGCCGATGAACCATCGTCGCCGTCCAAACTCCAAACCGCAAAAGTCAAAAGTCAGAGTTCAACTCAGCCGAAGTACAGAGCTGACGGCAGAGCAACGAACCCAAAAGACATGCTAGACGACCCCAATGCCGTGACGGCACTATCGGATAGACGTCAGTTAATAACGCGAAAGACCCAGGGTCGATTTCGACCACTGGAAGGGTTTTTCGTTTGTTTCATAGTGTGCCATTCCACTGTGTTTTCTGTGGTGAGTTTCGTTTAGGACACCGCCTTGAGTGATACAAGGAGAGAGTTGCTTTAAAACACCAACATTCCCTGCACAGTGCAGCTCTGAGGCGGTATCCCATAAAACCGAAGTTTGCCTCTTCCCGAGTATCCCGCAGCTTCATCTAAGAAAACGGTGATAGTGGAGCACCCCATACATTTCCAGGTAAAGTGGCGCAATCACGAGAACCACGCTCCGCATATCCAGAACATCATAGTGGGGCCATGTCCGTTTAACAATTATGGCTTGGGCTAACAACCACCTGCATCTTTTTTTTATTTACTTTACGTTTTCCCGTCTTTCTGTCTTTTTCTTTTAATAAACAGCTGCAATTTCGGGCTTCGTCCCCGTCTCCTTGTCGTTCAGTTTGTATTATTATACCTAGCGCAATTCAAAATGAAGCAGTACCAACTGGCCCCGTTCTGCGTCCATTTGCTACCATCTGCATGCAGCACGAAATCAAGATGCCCAATGCACTGCATAGCATAAATTAGATAGTCCCTCTACTTCTTTTAAAAGTACCGCCTGGCTACCTTGCTAATGGCTTCGCCCGGAGCAGGGCGGCCCCGTTTTTCTCGGTGTTATGTGCTTCCACTTAATTATGTTCGCTATGTTGTATCAGGGTAGACCCAGTGCAGCTCTGCGCAAGCACAAACAAATTATCAAAGGAGTTACCTACCGATAAGGAAACGTGCCCTACTCCCGACTCTCAGACTTTCAGGTGTGGCGCTTGTTTACTTTTTTTTTTATTCGAAAGTTTGCCCTGCGGCATAACGGTGCACGATTCACAGGTACACGAACAAGTTTGCTTCTCGTACAAAGTCCAGAAGGTGCCGATGAAATTCCTTGGCGCTTTTCCACAGTTGGTTGAGTGCGCCCGGCGGAGTTTAACAGAAGTCGTCGCAATTCAGAGTGTCAATAGCGTGTTTAGTATTGGTGAGTGCGTTTTGGATGTCGAAGTTGTGTCATGGGTCATCCACTGCGTTTCCACGGCGTATGAAGAAGGCTGCCGTGAAAAAAAGTAAAGGCATTCTACTCAATGGGGAAGCCATGGGAAGTACAGAGCAGGGATTCACGTAATCGGCTGTGGCGCCGTTATCTGCTCGCTGCTACCACCAATTGCATTTCAACTTTCCCGCCTTCGGAGTGCTCGCGCGCCCCCTACTTGAAGCTGAACCAGCGGGAGTTCTGATATTTTTGTGCTTGCTTTAATTTCGTATGCGGGTGCTGTTTTGCGTCATTTCAAACGCGTTTTTTTGCGTGGCTGGAGCCTTTCAGCGGCATTTCGAACGCGCCATCTTCTTCTTGCGCGGCTGGACCTTTTCTCCCGCATTCCGAACGCGCGATTTTTTTTCTTGCGCGGTCGCTTTTTCAATTACTATCGCCAGAGTCCTTCAATCCTTCAAGGACTCTGCTAAAACCAACCCAACCAGCGTTCCTAACTAAATGAACGCAGGGGCTGCCGGTTATATACACAGATTTGGCCTGATATGTACCTGCAGTTTTCTTTGCGCGAAAACGGGGAGATGTATGACAAGCGCCAGCGGTTCACGAGGTTCCAAATGGTTATGACTATTCAAACCTCGTGGCTTTTCGAAGCCTCAGCGCGACTCCCTGACGACGGTACAGAAGGCTCTACATGGGTCCGTTATCTCGCTGCTTCCGCCTGATTCCGGCAGTCGCATCGACCGTTATGGAGCTACGACGACAAGGCGAGCCCATCAAGTGCTCTGCTCTTAAATGTAGTCACCTTTGCCACTCTTATCGGAATCGGGCACAGAGTGAGCTCCAGTTCGGACTGAGCACCACGCGACTGTGGCCCCACTGGCTGACAATGGCCTGGGGATTTTGTTTTCGTTTGGTGCGAAGTTTTTGCCGCTGATAGCAAGCATAAGAGTGAAGGCGACTTTGTGACTACGACGCCCCTTCATCGATAAAGTTGACGCTACGGTTGAATGGTGTGCTTCGGTCGCTACTACCTCCGCCCACGAAAGGTTGGGTATGTTTGATTGACAAAATAACTCGGAGGAAACTCTGGAATGGTTTGCACGGCCGTGTTCAACTCGTAACGCTCTTGGTCGCGGCTGCTGCGGCGTGGTTTATTGTTCATGGTCGCCTTAGCAGGCATATTTCTAGCCGGAGAGGTGGTTTTTTTTAAGGCAGGAAGAATTTTGAGCACGTTTTCATCTCTCGAAGAGTACTGTGCATTGGCTGTGCAGTAATGTGGCGACTAACCTACGTTTGCGATAACTTCGAAGCTGCTTTTGCTCCATGAACGCCGAGGAGCAAATGTTGTGCAAGCGTCGGTTTTACGTGACGGGAGTGTCCACGGAAGTGTCGGTAACGACCGAACCATTGACGACCACCAGTCCTCAGTTAGCCCGTGAGTAGGCAATATGATCACTGGAGGCGTGTTCCCGTGGCTCGTGCCACCGGTCACTTCACCCTCCTAACGGCATTTGACAATAAAATTTCCCTGGCCTCGCCTTTTTTTTTAGGTGGTTCACGGGACTCGGCTTTCCCAGGTTGTACCACGCGTCCGCCTGGAGCCGGAGGGTGCGCTTTTGCTATCGGCTGCTCGGAAACCTGCTTGGAACAGTGCTTTGCACGACAGTGTGTTTCATTTATAGTCAGCCTGGCAGATATTGCGTGCCGCATCTTTCTTGTGAAAACGTTTCTGGCAGGACAGGTTATACATTTGTATGTACAACCAATAGGAGATTTTGGCTCACCGTTTTTTGACGCTACGCTCCGCTGCGGGGGCACCATTCCGGACACGTGTCGCGCACCGGCGCAAACAGCGTTGCCGTAGCGGGGTCCCGCTTCGCTTGTCGGGCACGCTGAGGGGACACCCGGATGCGCGAGGTAGCTTGAGCCATAGAGTTTCTTACAGTATACACTACAGAGGAATCTGGCGCTAGCGTCTATGCGGCCCACATCAAGGTCGTCTGTGTCGTCATGGACCGCCATTATACATCGCGCTCGCCTTAGTTTCATCATTGGCTTGGTTTGAAACGTTTTAGTGATCGCAAATTTAAACAAAGTGCCACAAAAACGCGAAGAATAGTGTGCAATTAAGTAAGTGCAAAATAAAAACAGGCTATTTTAAAACTAAGGAAAAAAGATGTAAAGCGTATTTTTACCGGAACGGTTGTGCCTGCTATTCCGCAGGCCAAGGTTGTAGTTACGAACAATGTATATATTTGGGGGGTAACTCATTAGAAACAGCGATTTTATTATTGTTACCATTATTTCAAATAACAAGTTGTTTGAAGAGTTTCGAAAGTTTTTTGAGCGGGCCTATGAAAACGTTTCCTCCGTGGTGAACCGGTGCACCGCGACGGCCAGCTAGTTTAACAACAAAAAAGAAAACGTGGCGTTAGACAGTCGTGGACGATGACAAGATAGGATGCATACAAGCGCCCGTATCTGCCGTATGTTGTCTTCGTCGAAGTACGTTTTGTTTCTTCTTTTCGTAGGCGACAAATTTCGCGGCGGCATATTACCCGCTCAGTCATACGTCCTTTGACTGCGGCATGAGCAACGTCAGGTGCGATCACGCATTGCCTGCTGTTACACTGAACACGGCTACCACAGAAACGGGAGAATTTCGGCTTCCTTGTAGCTCGTAAACGTGTTAAATGCATAGTGAAGAAAGCAAATCCCAAAAACCACTTAAGAATCCAATTGTCATAACAAGCCCAAGCCAAAAAGGGTGTCTTCCCATGAACCCCCACGACGACATGGCTTACGAGGCGTAGTTTCCTCTCTAGTATACTTACTAAGAAACTCTATGGCTTGAGCTGCCGCGCGCAGCCGGCAGCTCACGCTACCTCGCGGATTTCTAAGATGGCTGCCCCCCATGAGGCGAGCGCGCTACTTCTAACCCTATTTGTTTAGATGAAACGTGAGTGAGGAACCCGCGATAGCGCTTCCGAATAAGCAAAGGTTTCGCACACCACGGCGAGGTTCAGAACGGAAGCGAAAGCCGTCGATCGCAGGTGAAGCCTACTTCGATGCACCGCCAAGAAAGTCATCCTTGGCTTGGCTATTCGAAAGTTGGACGGCTTCTTTTAAATTAATTAGGACCATTATATGGTGTCAGCGAATAAATTATATAGAAAAGGTGAAATAAGGCAATAAACACGCTATTTTACTTTGTTTGAGTAAGCAAAATAGCAATGATTATATTCCCTTTTGGATGAAGATTTGAGCACAGGGCACGACCAGTGACGAGAATGATTGCCTGTCGAGGGAGATACGTTTTCGCTTAGCCTTTTCTGCTGCTGACGCTCAGGTTGTGCTGAGCGGGCCGTCGAGAGCGGAGCGGACCGTCAAAAACAGTAAGCTAAAACTCTCTAATTGCGTGTATCTTTTATCGGAGACGATCTCAACTATTCTGAACGGGTTATGTCCAGTGTCACCTTTGCCTGGCAGGACGCAGAGCCGGCGAAGCGAGTAAAGGGAAGAGGTGAGACCTAAAGGTAACAATAAAAGTAAAGGCAAAGTTAAGAGCTTGACGCCAGAGGGTGGGTAAGCGGGAGCCGGTAGGGGCGAAGGAAGAGAGGGGAATGAAACAATTTAATTCAAAGAGGAAAAAAAGCAACTTTAGAGATCTTTATCGAAAAAGAGCGGTGCAGAGCATAAGGAAATGAACCAAAGAAATTTGAAAATCTTAGAAATCTTAGCACACCTAACTAACGTGTAAACCCGCTGGTGAGCATTGTTCTTTATTTCTTTCTTTCTCGCTGGGGCGGATGAGTCCAAGGACGACGCGCGGGAGCTGGCAAGTCAAGTACCTTATTCACCACCGGTTTCATATTTTTCTGTTCACCCTCGCGGCGTGCGCACGCGTAAGTTGTGCCGTACCACTTCGTGTTGGAGTTTTTTTGTTGTTGTTGTTTATGTTGATTGTTTCGGGCGAACGAATCCAAGCTTTGGACCTGATGTCATCCCCTGATGTCATCCCGGATGTCTGACTGACATCATGTGAACGGGGAGGTCAGTATCGCCGCAGGCCAAACCATAAAAATTCAAGGAACCTTACTACCTGGGGTCCGACTCTTGCTTCGTGTTATCGGCTACGCCGAGTGGTTTTGTTACAAGATCTACCACGTGGATAAATTCGCGTTAGGAATTACTCTGTCCCTTCGGCACGTCGAGTATTAGTAAAGAGTTACACCATTTTATGTACACATTGTAAATTTCATTTGTAAATAGGAGGAAGAAGAACCACAGTGAGCATGGGCTCGTATGAGCTCTTGCCTTGACGGACATTTTTTGCGTTTTCGGCGTGTCTTTACCAGTGTGACCAGTACAAACAGCTTCCTAAAGTCCCGCCCTACAGTTTCATACAAGTCTCAGCGACATCGCACCATCCAGTAGCGGGGAATCGCCAACTGCAGACTGGGGCTACCCCGCTCACAGGCCTTGTGCCACGACGGCTGGGGCCGCAGCTGGCGTGCCGGGACAGCCGGCACGCGATCAGTTTCCACCGATGACGGAGCCAAAACATCATGACACCGCAATGGACTACGACGAACTTAGCGGACGAACAATCCACCATCCCGGACCGTGGCAAGAAATGTTAGCCAAACGACGCCAAGTGAAGCAGCAGGCCTACTCACCGATCATGGAACCAGCACCAAGTAAGCCTTCTCGAGTTCCGCTTGCCCCGAGACTCCCAGAATCTGACTTTAAAGTCATCTATCGACCACGAGACGGGCTACGCCTGGCATCCTGGAGCGACCGCCAAATCACGGCAGGGGTACAGCTGGCAAGCAAAATACCAGAGAGAGCATTTAACCAACAGGTAACCGTGCAGGTGCAAGCTATCCAAAACCTCATTGTCACCAGTACCCCCAACGAGGAGTGTGCTGCCGCGCTATGCAAGGTCACGTCCATCATTCTGGGTGCCGCCACATACAATCTCCAGCCGTATTTAAAACATTTTCCGGGTACGGTGCGGGGTGTCATCCACGGACTAGACCCTGGAACGACCACCGAACAACTGCCCTACATACTTGCATCATCAGGACCACGGATAGTGCAGGCCAGAATACTTGGCCAGTCAACATCAGCAGTAGTGACTTTCGAGGGCCCGCATGTGCCGTTTTTCATCCGAGCACACGGACTTCACACTCGCTGCAGGCCTTACCGACGGTCCATACAGTGTTGTACGTTGTGCGGCGACATCGGTCACCGGCGGGATGTATGCCCGACACCGGAGGTGACCGTCTGTGCCCAATGTCACGAGCGAGATCCTTCGGCCGAGCACACATGCACCCCAAAGTGCAAATTATGCGGCCTCGCACATCTCACAGCAAGCAAAGAGTGCCGCAAGAAGCTTCACCCACCACCGCCACCTCTGCATGTCCGCGAACGCCTAGCCAGGACCGCGGTAACCTACCAACGACAGCCCCAACAACCAGCTGCTGCCGCCCATCCGCCGCCTCCGACCCAGATTCAGGACAACGCTCGTCGCCAGTACCACTCGTCGCAACAAGTAAGCTGGTCTTCAGTCGTAAGCGCCCGAATTTGTCGCCCCACAAGACTTCCCCCCATTGCTTTCACCGACAATCCCTGCGCCTGACAACAGCCCCCGCATTCAACAATTAGAGCAAGAAAATGCGCAACTCAGGAAACAGTTAGAAGCCCAGGCAGCCCGCACAGAACACCTCGAGCGCCGCATAGAAGAACTGCTAACTCATCTGCAAAAACTCACGCCGGCACCGGCAGAGAGCACATCACAAGTTACGCCTGCTTCAGCAGTAATGCAGCAACCTTGCGTGCCACCCACACCGTCGGATATCGGAAGGCTAGAAAAAACTTATTCGACAGATTGGACAACAAATGGAAAGTCGCATAACTGCTATAGAACAACGACAGGAAGCTAATGAAACTGTGAGGAGGAAGAATCGTAGGAAACAAAAGACCCCAGGCCCCAGCAACCCGCCTAGCACAATACCATCCGACGATGATTTCGAACCGTGTGAAAGCGGGGAACTCTAAAAGCTCCCCTATAAAACCAACAGTGATTTGGCAGTGGAATTGCCGATCGTATAGAAGCAAGCGAAATTCCTTATCTCATTTTTCATCACTACATACGCCCACAGTAATCGCTCTCCAAGAAACAGGCACCGAAAAAGTAACGCTGATGGGATACAACACGTACTCTGCAGAGACAAATTTGAAGACGGCAACCCTAGTCGTGCAAGTGAAACAGCGCAGGCACACACCCTCCCCACTACAATGGACTACACATTTGTTGAGCTAATTCCGAACAAGAAGACGCAAACCAGCCTGTTTATTCTCAACATTTACAGTAAGCCATCATCATCGCTAGGAGACATCGATCGCGTCTTTAAAATCGCGAAGCAACGCACGAAAGGACACGCTTTGATTATTGTCGGTGATTTCAATGCCCATCACACCACCTGGGGCTATCAGCGTGATAACAAAAAGGGCCAGCAACTCCATGATGCCATCCGGAACAATAACCTGCATTTATGCAATGCAAGCGACACTCCTACGAGAATAGGGAATAGTGTCTCCAGAGACACTTCCCCTGACCTTGCTCTAACATACGGCATTAAAGATATCATCTGGGAATGCCTAGAAGAAACACTCGGAAGTGACCATTATGTCATTCAACTGCAACTTCCGCATCACAAAACCCCACCACAGAGAATAGGAACTGCCCGCGTCACCGATTGGCGAAAATTCCGAGAAACAGCTCCAACGAACCCCATTGATGACATTGAAAAGTGGACTGAAGAAATGTTGGAAGCTGCAAAAAAGCAAACTAAAGAACTGCCGCTCACCCAGGATTGTCCCGCCGTAGATGCCCACCTACTGCACCTTTGGGAGGCCCGACGAGGGCTAACAAAACGGTGGAAAACTCGACGAACAAATCGAAAATTACGGCTCAGAATAGCCCAACTAACGCAAGAAGCTGCAGACTATGCATGTAAACTTAGCCAAGAAAATTGGTCTGATTTCTGCACAAAACTGCAAGGCACACTCGGCACCCGACGCACGTGGCATCTCCTAAGATCCCTAATGGGAACTAAGGAAAGTAAATCAGTCACAGCCCACCAACTAAAACGTCTTATCCACAACTACGACGGCACGGAAGAAGATCTCCTTGAGGAAATCAAGAAACCATGGCAGGACGTAACTAATCCGACCCCTTCCCCTCTTCAGCCATACACCGGTGCTCCAAACCCTGAAATGGACAGCCCTTTCACCCTAGTGGAAATTGAAGCAGCGGTACGAGGTTTAACGAGAAATACTACGCCCGGGAAAGACAAGATTCCAAACAAGTTGCTTCGAAATCTGGATGCCGCAGCGTTAGAGACCCTTCTAGACTACATTAATGAACATTGGACAACCGGCAATATCCCTCCTCAGTGGAAGCATGCAGATATTACCTTGATACCGAAACCTGGAAAACCGCTAACCCCTGCTAACCTGCGACCTATTTCCCTCACTTCTTGTGTTGGAAAGGTACTAGAACATATGGTTCAAAATCGCCTCTCCCCCTACATTGAAGATAATGGGCACTTCCCCAACACCATGTACGGGTTCCGCCCCCACTTGTCCACACAAGACATCCTTTTGCAGTTGAAGGAAGAGATCATTGACCGGCTTTCTAATACACACAAGAGGTGCATCCTGACCATGGACATCAAGGGCGCCTTTGATAATATCAGCCACCAAGCCATCCTTCAAGGACTAACTTCTATCAACTGTGGGGAACGAATGTACCACTACGTCGCAGACTTCCTGACCGGGCGCACAGCAACAATAGGAATCGGTCACCTTCGATCGACGACATTCAGGACAATACCCAGGGGCACCCCTCAAGGATCTGTGATATCGCCGCTTCTTTTCAACATAGCGATGAAGGACCTTCCCCCTCTACTGGAAGACATCCCGCATCTCCGGCACGCACTGTACGCAGATGACCTCACCCTCTGGACCCCCACAGGATCTATAGGTGAGCAGCAAGATGCTCTGCAAACAGCCATAGAAGAGGCGCATCTTTATCTGCGGGCTAGAGGTCTCGAATGCGCACCAGAAAAGTCGGCACTCCTTGCTCTCAGTAGTGGGACGGCTCAACGAAAGAAGCGGAGCATTCCGGATCCGGAAATTCACATAGCAGGAAAACCAGTCCCAAAGGTATCCCATCTGCGCATTTTGGGACTTACAATCCCCCAAAATGGATCAGGCCTCCACACCATAGCCCCACTAAAAAGGACGCTCAGTCAATTGACTCACTTAATACACCGCGTATCAAATCGCCGATTTGGATTGCAAGAGTCGGACACCTTGCGCATGGTGCAGGCAATACTAGTCAGCCGGATGGCGTACGGTGCGCCGTACTTGGCTCTCAAAAAGAATGAGAAGGCAAGATTGAATATCTTTATCCGCCAAGCATATAAGACCGCCATAGGATTGCCCTGCAAGACATCGACAAAGAAATTGCTTCAACTTGGATTACACAATACGTGGGAAGAGATAGAGGAAGCCCATCATACCTCTCAAATAGAACGCCTCAAATTAACGCCAACAGGACGTGCGACCCTAAGAAGATTGCACTATAAAACGCCGCCAATACAAGACCACAAGGTTAGGATTCCCCTACTTATTCGACAGAACATCAGGGTAAGGCCACTACCCACGCCACATGCACCCAATTTACAATCAAGCTCGCAGAATCGCACGAGCCAGGGCCATGGACATAAAGTATGGGCGAAATCCGACCACAAGGTACACTGACGCGTCTCCTTATCTGCAGCGACCAGCGCACGCGGTATGCGTCACCAATTCAACAGGGCAAGAAGTGACCTGCCTCACCGTCCGTACAACGCAGACGGAAAGTGCAGAGGAAGTGGCTATTGCTCTGGCCGCAACGACTAGCGAGGACGCAATCACAGTGCTTACGGATTCGCAAGCAGCGTGCCGCAGCTATCTACGGGGACGCATCTCCAAAACAGCCCTCCGCATCCTCGAAACCAAGGGTCAGCTACCTGAAATAGAAATCGTCTGGGTACCCGGACACACATCCCTCGCTGGTAATGAGGCGGCCCATGCCGCTGCCCGCGCGCACGTACACCGGGTCATTATCTACGGGGGACAAACATCGCCTGCCGCTCCCAAAACAGAACCTCTTGTCAAATATGGAGACATTCTGGCCCACTATCACCAAGGCAGAAGATTATTCCCGGATCCACATCCCCAGTTATCGAGACAAGAAGCCACCAGCCTGAGAAGGATACAGACGAACTCCTATCCCCATCGCACCCTCCTTCACGCGATCTACCCCACCATATACCCGGCCATCTGCAATTTCTGTCCCTTGCCGGGCACGCTTTACCACCAAGTATGGGAGTGCGGACAAACCCCAGGCCTACCCCCCAACCCTTCCCCCTCTTACGAGCAGTGGGTGGCCTGCCTGAAAAGTCCAGACCCTGGGACCCAGCGTATACTGGTGAAGAGGGCCTGGACTGCCAGCCAAGCCCAGGGCATCCCGGACTAGGGACGCCCCCCACCGGGCGGTTGCCCTAACAGCAGCACCAGCGCTCGTGGAATAAACATTTATTCTTCCCTCTCCTCCTCTTTTGT
Source organism: Haemaphysalis longicornis (assembly GCA_013339765.2). Classification (NCBI taxonomy): domain Eukaryota; kingdom Metazoa; phylum Arthropoda; class Arachnida; order Ixodida; family Ixodidae; genus Haemaphysalis; species Haemaphysalis longicornis. Next base: position 160,751,493 of record CM023454.1, read on the forward strand.
AAATACGTTCTACCGTACCCATGCCTTTGTCTCCTTGATGCCGGAGACGGTCAACCATGAATCTTCGACTCCTCGACGCCCCGCCTCTGGCGGCGCAGCAGGTCATCGTCGCACCTGCAGGCCTCTCCACCTAACGTCGTTGGATGACGGCGGTCCCAGCGGATCGACCTTCGTGGAGGAAGTCCAAGTCAAACTGTACTTCAGCAGTACGCAGAGCGCCTCAAACTAGCAAGATCGAGTTTATTTCCTGTTTTAATATGACTCAGTGAATGTTGTTTTCTAAATCGAAGGTTGAACTTACCAGGGATTTTGTTGTGTTTGTAGTGCGACTGAGGCAGCGGTGCACATCGTATTAATACGGTGATGAGGCTCTAACAAGTCCCATCAAACGCATTGTTACCCTACGCGAGGTTTGTTAACGCGAAACCCTTAAGTGCCCTTTCTGCGAAAAGGGCTGTCGTTGCTGACCGGTCAGGAGAATCCCCTTGTTGCAAAGAGTAAATAATAAACAAACAAGCGTGCGAGTAGGTACATTTTGAACCGGGATTTCACATGACCACACTTATGCTGTACTGATTGTGCTATTCCAGCTTTTGTTTCTTTTTGCACAAAAAGTTAGACAAATTCAAGCATGACAATTAATACCTAATGTAAAAGCTGACAGCGAAGAGTAAGCGCATTAGGTCTAACAAATTTCGGCACCTTTCAAACTCAGGCAAGCAGACGCACTCATTCAAAAAACAAAGATGCAGCGATGCCAGCGGATCACTCTGTGCAGCATAAACGCTCCACACCAACGCTGCATGTTCGCGAAAAAGCCGCTTGGTTGGCTTAGGGGGTTCCGCATGCCGATCAACCATGCGCCACTTCCACAAGCTAAGCAATCGTACCCGAACAAATCGCCATATGGCCACCGAATAACATCTTGAAATTTAAGAAGCGAAAGCTGTGCAGGTGATGTCAATGTCATTTTTTAGTGTTCGCCGGAAAAAGTCACATAAAAACAGCGCGTCCCGGCACAACACAAAACAGTGGTCAATAGCCTCTACTTAATTGCACAAGCAGCGAGTTTCTAACCAAGAGAACGAGAACTTTTTTGTCGCGCAGTCACATTTAAACTGGAAGCGTTTGTGAATGAAGTTTAAAGAAAACGTTTGACATTTTGCGGCACGCACATCAGCATGACACGATCTAAAACGCTGCTTCTATGGCCCCGCAGTTAGAGCTGGCATTGAAAAGTGACAAGGAAGAAATTATCAACGGAAGTGCTCGTCTAGCCTCCTTAAAACGCTAAATGCATACTCCCAGAAACCCTCGCAGTGACGAAATTAAAAGTGTCGACAACTTTGTTTAGAAAACCCTATGCCGGCTTCCGCTTTACCTGAATCGTAAAAGAAGACGAAAGGGAAAATGGTAACTTCCGCGCTTTTGACGTATAGTAAGTAAAAGTGGATGATCCCGCGATTTGTAAAAAAAAAAAAAAAAATGAGACACAAACAAGACACAAAAAACGAAACACATCAATCCAGCACCACCAGACACCAAAGGAAGAAACGAATTATCCTCACGAATTGGCTCCTGTTTAGATCATCACACAAAGATACGAATACATTACAGTACCTGAAGCACATAGACAAGCTTTGCTACCAAGAAAACAATGCAGACTTGCGCACAGACAAATAAAGAAAGTTCTCTCCCCATCCATGCTGTGCCACGGGCGCTTGACATGCGTGAGTGCTGAAGACTAGTGTGGCCCTGAGTTCCGTATTTGGTGCAAAGTCACGCCAACGTTTTCAAGCCTTCCACTGTTTCTACTAATACCCCCAAATTTGAAAGGTTTTGCTCCCACTGCCAAACGAGAAGCCCTTATTTTTGTCTATATTCATGGCCACTCCGGACACGTCACAAAACTCGCAGTCAATATGATGGCTTCTTGAACACTACGCTTGTCAGCACGAAAGTAGGCGACGTCATCGGCATAAGCCAAACACGACGCCAAAGAGAAACAACGTACCTTTTGGCTCGGTTGTATGCTTAGGAAAGGAGGTTCTATGTACAGCGCAAAAAATAATAAACGATATAGAGGGCAGCACTGTCTAACAGACGTCCTGATCTAAACAGGCTTCGAGAGAACGTGATTGACGAAAACCTGTCTAGTTCAACGTTTTATACCAAAGCTAATTGCCTTCATGCAGTATATTACCTACATAGGCCACTTATAACAGCACGAATAAAATTTCGAAACACCCGATAAAACGTTTTCGCAAAATCAATATGGATAAGGTCCTCCTGTTATAATGAATCAGACACGCACTCAAATACAGAACGAATAACTTGTATATTTGTTTGAATTACTCCCGTCCTTAATCCGGCATGTTTGGTGAGACGCAATGAAAACTAGCGATTACATGTTAAAGACGGTTAAATTTAACTTTCGGAATGATATCATAGCTCACATTGCACAGCGAGATCGGCTGATAGAGACCACTGATCTCCACTTAGTTGCTGGATGGCGCTTCGGCCGCTGTCGCGGCCGGGCGCGCGCACGGCCACCGAAGTTCAACGGCTCGTCCGGAAGTCGGGCGTCTGCTACGCTTCTGAAGCGCTGATAATCGTCCCCATTGGCGCATTTGGCATTTTTTTCTTACTTCATTGCATTTTGGCTATACAAATCGCGTTCAGATCGCATCTTATGCTATACCGAAACATGCGACGTTAATATGAAGCAGAATTTAATTGCGAAGGAGAACGAAATGTAACTTGGGGTCTTGGTTTGAAAGGAGACGACAGCAGCTCTAACGGGATTTATGCTAGAAATTTATGCTAGGGATTTATGCTAGAAGAAAACAACGTGGGCACGGCATCAGGCTGCAGCCGAGTTTGTGCGCCCGTTCTGTCAAAACAGTTGTCAGTAAAGTGGTCTCTGAAGAGCCTGCTGCCTGGGGGTGGAGCCCATTTGTCCCTTCTCAATACCCTAGTTTACACGGGCACAGTTAACCACGGTTAAGCGAACCGCGGTTCGACAAAAACCGCAGTTTGCTACGTTACACGACAGACGAAACTGCGGTTACGTCGCTAACCATGGTTAACGCAAACTCAGCTTGGCCACCTCAGTTTGGTCACGCTAACCGCAGTTTCCCGCAGCCGCAGTGCTCAAATCGCACAAGTCAGTTCGGACGCAAGTGGCGGCGCATCAGCGGAAGCGAAAAAAAAAAATCACCTGGCGTTCGGAAGAGACGAAGGGTTCTCAAACAGCGGGTGCCCCAGAGCTATCCCCAATACGCGCTTGCGTTCTTTTCACCGCTCTCGCAATCAGCGCGACTGCCCCGTCAGCAGCGGCTCGTTTCCCGATCCGCTCGATCAACTACGACAAAAGGCGTGCTAAATTTGTGAATTCCGCGCGTCGTTCGCCAAAACTGGATATAGCAGGCAATCCTGAAGCGTTTTCAGCACTCGGAAACGATCGGCGCGCGCGTCGGCCGTGCCTGCAAACGTGCCGGCGCGCCTTCCCCGAACCGGCCCAGACCACGGCAGCAACAGCTTATCGCCGCCCTTCGAAATCAATCTGATCGCGGAAAAGAACTTCCACTTGCGAGAAAAATGGATGTTAGTGCGGTGAAAATTGTGCTATGTGGATTGTAATTCGCAGTTGTAAAGGTAGCGGCGGCCAAATATCTACCGCGATGCTAAGCGGAAAGTTCCCAACCCCGAGCAGACCTAAGCAAACCAAGCCAGTTGCGAGCTGTTGGGGAAGCCCCTCTCCTCGCAGCGCGCGAGTGCGTTGCGTTTGGGTCACAAGCGACTGCTTTAACGATACTTTTTTTTGTCTACACAGGTTCTCTTAATGTTTTTTTATCGTGAATGTATTTGTGTGGTAATTTATTTTTGTTACGCTCACAATCAAGTGACTGCGGTCACCAAACTTGCAATTTCGCGTGTAACAGCCAAAACACAGTTTGAGATAACCGCGGTTAAACTTCACTGCAGTTACTTTCGCCGTGTAACTAGGGTATAAGTTCGCCCACCCAACGCCGGTATAAATCCGGCTTAGAGCGAGGGAATCTGCCTAACAACAGCTAGCCGCAGCTTAAAAACGACACTGATATGACATTTGCGTTCCGCTGCGTATCACGCACGTCGTACAGAATATTGTAATACTTCCAAGTGGAACGTCTTCCAGACGACTACTCTGGTCTGCTTGTGCAGTTGAGGGCGCAACAAGCAGGAATTTGTGGCGGAAAGCGTGCGAAACCAGCCCATGTGTAGCATGCGCTATGCTGGAACGGCCCGACTTCCGGGACGAGCGCGCGAACTTCCGGCGGCCGTGCGCCGGAGAGCTCGAAGCGCCATCCAGCAACTCTAGTGGAGATCAGTGGATAGACCTCTACAGATCTCAGCTTGTCTTTATCTACAGTTTGCGGTATTAACACTGTGCCCTAGGTATACGGTTTGGTGGCAAAACACCAGGATCATATTTGACTGTGAATATGTCCAGAAGGACTGGAGAAAGATAATCAGAAAACGTCTGACTGAATTCCGGGCTCAGTCCATCCGCTCCAGGAGTTTTGTATGTCTTAAGCTTAGAGGTGGCAACTTTAACCTCTGCCAGTGTAATAGGGGCCCGGACAACCCACGCACACTCGACTTCTGCAAGCCTGAGAAGCAAGTCAATGGGAGATCCCAACGCACTGAGATCGGAATAACCGAAGTCATTTCGTTATTGCTGTTCTTTACTTCGTGCCGCATGTGCACTTGGCGGATTGACCCCGCAATAGGCAGCTTTGAGGGGCTAATACGCCCGCTTCGCAAAATTCACGTAAGTCTGAATTGAAAGAGTAACAGTTGTAGAAACTTGCGTGCCGCGTGACAGCTGAACGTGATGGCACATGGCTAGGACAGGTGCACACCAGCCACGCAGACACCCGATGCTAGGGAGGTTGTGGCGTGGGCCAGTCTGATTGATTTTATTTGATTATTGGGCTTAACGCGCCGACGCTACTTAGGCTATAAGGCACGCCGTAGCGTAGGGCTCCAGATGAAGTTTGACCACCTGGGGATCTTTAAGGTGCACCTAAATCTCTATAACATTCTTGTTTTTTTCTTTTCGCCCCGTTCTGAACGTTTGCCAGTCCGCTTGCGGATGTAATTCAGGCAGTAAGACTGTAAACTCAAGGAAAAGAAATAGATGCAGAGAAGGTGCATCAGAAGAGTCACGGCCTTCTTCTTTCTGGAAATAAATTAGAATGTAAAGTCGTGTCGAATTACAATAACTGATTAGCCCGGTCTATCCCCTGTTGTGGGTACGTGCACAAACATTGAGAACGTCATCATCCCCACCGTCATCGTCATCAGAAACCAACCGGTCACTCGTGCCAAAATGCAAAGAAATGAAAGCTACGGAAAATACGCAAATTTAATGTAGGAGTACAGGAGCTTTTAACGCGAGCCTTCCACCTTCAAAGGAGGCTCAAGTGTCCCTAGGAAATTTTATACGAGAATAAATACGGATGTTTTGATGATGTAATGACAAGCAGCAAGTATTTCAACGTTATCAAGTTTTCCCCACCCGCTTTTCTTTTGCTCTTCGAAACGCACGGGATCGCATTGTCTCCAACAGACCGGCCGAAACTGCTTGTTTGAACAAAAAATTGAACACCGAAAGCTCACGCAAACACCTGGAAAAAAAATGCACGCTATGAAGATGGTTCGAAGCAAAGCTTTAAACGACACCCACAACAACTGCCCATGCGACATCCCTTGAATTCACATAAGGGGCTCACAAAGAGTGAAACGAGAGATTCTGCCAGCCGTTACCGGGAATTCGTGGTGGTGGCGTCCAGAACGCGGGCAGCAGCGTCCGGCCGCGACGGACTAAAGCGGCGGGCGCCGCCCCTGTAGCCGGGCAGTGAGTCGGGAGAAAGAAAGCGGAGAGGAGCGTCTTTCGAAGGGTGGGACAGTGGAGCCTAGCCATCCCTGATGTGCTAGCTCGGGGCTTACATCACCGCGCGACACAACGCAGACACCGAAACAATTCGGCATGTGAGCCTAGTGATTACCATTTATACCGATTTAAACTAGTTAGTCTAGTGAGTTTGAGAATTGGGAGAAAGGGGAGGAAACTTTTATAATCGCCATATCAGAACCAGTTGCTACTTTCGACTTTCGTAATACCTCTTAACACTCAACCGAACTGGTAGTCACCAATTTAGAAAACGAAGTCCGTCCGCCACCGCCTCCACCGCGTTAGGAGTTTGTTGTCCCGCACGCCACGAAAGAACCATTGGCTGGTAGAGCTAGAAAGCTGTGCTTTAACAAAGGAGCCATGAAGAGAAAATGCAAGCTTGTTAAAAGCGAAACATTTTGTGTTTTATAGTGCCCCCCAGCGCTTGTACGGATACAATCGATGCTTTATTCACTGAGAAATTGATCAACTAAAGTTAAAATATGATTTTCCCGCTAAATCGTTTGTTTTCGGGGTCTGCAATGACATCACAGGAACCGACCGCTCTGCAGCCTAGAGTTCCTCGATTCACGCGTCCGCCGTACAGGGTAGAGACACGTATACGCTGGCGCCGCCATTTTGGGTCGCTCGCTCGCCCCCGAAGCAAGTCATTGTGTCAAAACCGCGCTAAAATTATCGCCGCAACGTGGTTTACTGGCGAAGTTTGAATCATCTTATCTGTGTCGCGTTGCTAGGTCTCGTGGGAAACGAAAAGAACAACGCGTTCAGCACGTTTTCCCAATTGCGGCTTCACGGGACCGTTCAAAGGGTGTCTCCACCCTGTACGGCGGTGCTGGTTTCCAGGTACCCTACGGTGGAGTTCCCGTGTTTCTTTACGTTACCTGAACCTACATGGCGCCACCATACCGTGGGAAGCCTTTGGTTTGTTTTTCACCGTATTTAAACCTGGCTTGTTTTTTTTTCTGGGAGAAAATAATCATTCCCTGAAATCATGCTCGCTCGACAAATATGATCACGTAAGACATCATTGCTCGCGTCAATCGGCCAATGTCATCTGAGACAACAACAAGCACCGCAGTGCTGTGCAGGTAACCAAGTATAGTACGTGCAGTACCAACTGCCATACGCATCAGTACTTCTATATTTACATGTGCCTTTGCAACTTCCACTGGTTGTCCCACCATTCCTATTGCTTTGTAAAGAATGTGCCCTAAATTTAAGCGCAAATCGCTCGTTCGGCTAGCTTCCAAGGCTCTACCTAAACTGCGTCTGCTTGTGCCGGCCTCCGCCATCGCACAGCTGGCTGGTATGCCGCGAACCATACATTGGGTTTGTTTATTTGTGTTTTGCTTTTACCGCCCGGCTGCGCCGGTCTGTGTTATCTCTGCGCCAAGGAATCGCGTGTTCCATTCTTTCTTTCTGTGCCGCTTGTGTTATCTGTTGTGATAGGGAGAGCATTCCGATCTAACGTGAACAGCCCAGAATAATCTTCTTGGATCTACTATGTTCTCGATGCGAATCGACGTTTCGAGAACCACGCGCGCCAAAAGATAAAAAGCCTGCAGTGCGGACGCCGGGGCATTCGATGCGACGACACTCGCCTGTGCAAGTCACTGTGTTGACCGCTGCTTCGCCGCCTCTGTATTCTTTTGAGTTGTTAGGGGAGCACAAGTTCGCTCCAATAAACGTGTTTCTCATTCAACACAACTGCATCGTCCTTGTCTTCGTGACATCTGGTGAAGGAGCGGGGTACGCACCCTTCATGCCCACTACACCTCGAAAAGCCGCCAAGCCAGTCCAACAAGAGCCAGCCCCCGCCTGCTAGATTTACCGCCCGAGTTCGGTTTGATGCCAGAAGGGCCCAAGAAAAGGAACGCTGCAACCAACACCATGGTGCAAGAAACAACGTCGCCAATCGTCCTGCAGCAGCCCCGGGAACCGCCATCGTTCCGAGGAGCCCCCGCAGAAGACCCAGAAGAATGGTTGGAGAAACTGGAGCGCGTCCGGAAATTCAACAGGTGGGACGACCGCAGAAACGTTCCGGCACGTTTTCTTTTACTTGGAAGATTCGGCTCGCACTTGGTTCGAGAACCACGAGAGCTCCTTGACAAACTGGGCTCAGTTCAAAAGCGAGTTTACTAAGACCTTCACTACCGTCGTGCGGAAAGAAAGAGCCGCCCTTTTGTTGGAAACGCGCACGCAACCACCCCAACGAAGGTGTCGTGATCTTCGTTGAGGAGATGAAGCAGCTATTTCGCCCCGCGGACCCCGAATGACGGAAGAAAACAAGTTCGCGCTTCTTAATGCGCGGAGTGAAGGAGGAACTGTTTGCTGGACTTGTCCGAAATTCCGGCCGAAAACCGTCGCCGAATTCGTGACCGAAGCCAGCACCATTGAGAAAGCCCTCGAAATGCGTGCTAAGCAGTATGACCGCAACTTTGTTTGGCGCGGCCAATGCGAACGACTTTGGCAGCACGCGGATCCCGGCCGACAGCCTACGCGAGACTATCCGCGCAATAGTGAGAGAGGAGCTGCGGGAAACTTCTCCCAACGCCGCCGCAGCCCCAGTCGCTTCCCTCACCGACCGTGATTAGAGAAGAAGTGCAACAAGCGTTGGGAACTTCTACGCCATCCGAGGTACCCCGAGAGCCACAAGCTATGACATACTCCGCGGCTGTTCGTCGGCCCCGCCCTGCTCCAACACGCTGTCAAGAGGCCCCGCCGTACCGCCGCCCACTGTCACCCCGCCCGACCCCGGTAGCCCGAAACCAGACGCCGAGGAAGACGGACGTATGGCGAACTCCAGATAACCGTCCTCTGTGCTACCACTGCGGAGAGGCCGACCACATTTACCGTCGCTTCCCATACAAGAGACTCGGACTGCGTGGTTTCTCCGTCGACGCACCTCGCCCTCTCTCTGGCCAACGACCACGTGAGATCGACGAGTATCTATCTGAACCAGCCGTGGCCCAGGCGCGTTTCAACCGTTCGCCGTCGCCCTACCCCCTACCAATCGCCGAACCGCCGTAGCAACGCTGAATTCGCCCTTGGAAGGTCCCCCAGCCCACGCGGGGGAAACTAAGGCGGCAACTTCTGGAGGGTGAAGTTGCTCTACGGCGAAAAACTAGAAACCCTCCAACGGCGCAAGGACGCGCTAAGACAGTGATTCACGACATGCCCTCATCCCGACGACCCCGACCTAACCCTGACGAGACTCCCGAACACGACGACAGCTACACGGCGCGACGCGTACCCGACCTGACCGAGACGTCCGTTGAGAAGACGACGACAACGACGATGCACAGTGCCCGACCATCAACACGTACAAGCAGAGATACGACGCCCCGACGAACCCGGAACTCGAGGACGACTGCATCTGACGTCAAGGTGTCCATCGACGGCTTTGACGTAGTCCGCCCTCGTAGACACGGGAGCTGACTATTCGGTAATGAGCGGACCATTTGTGTCTAAACTGAAGAAAGTTATGACCAGATGGGACGGTCCGCACATACGCACAGCAAGAGGCCACCTCGTGACGCCAAGTGGAACGTGCACATCGCGCGTCACCATAGACGGCACAACGTACCCTGCGGCGTTCGTCGTTCTGCCTAACTGCTCCCGCGACGTGATTCTCGGAATGGACTTTTTGACGGACAACGGCGCAATAATTGATCTGCAGACCAAGTCGATAACATTTTCCTCCAATCACTCCACGACGCCGCAGCCGAACCCCGATCACCGTGCTGCTGTCAGGATCGCCGACGATCACATCACCCTGCCACCCCGCGCAAGCTTGATGATCGCCGTCTACTGTGAGGATGCTGCTTCTGACATCGACGCTATCGTAGAGAGTGATCGAAGGTTGCTTCTCGACCGCGGTGTCTCCGTCGCAAGAGGCATTGCGCACTTTAAGCAACGCCAATCTCACGTTTTGGTCACTAATTTCACCGAAAAGTACCAGCATTTAAACAAGGGAGCTGCAATTGCGTTCCTCGAAGAAACGCAAGAAGCAAGTGATGTGATCGCAGTCGCCGAATTTGAACGCACAACCCGTAGAAACATTCAAGCTCCCGCAGCCATTCGACGTGAATCCGGCGCTACCGCAAGAACAACGGAAAAATTATTGGCTTTGCTGCGTCGCTATAGCGAATGTTTTTCGTCGAGCGCAAAACTACGTCAGACCCCTCTAGCGAAGCACCGAATAATAACCGAAGATGGAGCCCGACCTACCCGACAGTCACCGTACCGCGTCTCTTCACACGAACGGGAAGCCATCCGGACTCAAGTCGACGACATGCTGAGCGATGACATTATACAGCCATCGAAAAGCCCCTGGGCTGCGCCCGTCATACTCGTAAAGAAAAAAAGATGGCAAATTAAGGTTCTGCGTTGACTACCGGCGACTGAACAAGGTCACGAAAAAGGACGTGTACCCCCTCCCCCGAATCGACGACGCCCTCGACCACCTCTGCCACGCGAAGTACTTCTCATCGATGGACCTGAAGACCGGCTACTGGCAAATTGAAGTGGACGAGAGAGACCGAGAGAAGACTGCATTTATAACCCCAGACGGCCTATACGAGTTCAAGGTGATGCCGTTTGGGCTGTGCACAGCACCAGCGACGTTTCAAAGAGTCATGGACACTGTGCTAGCTGGCCTGAAGTGGCACACGTGCCTCGTATACCTCGACGACGTAGTGGTATTCGCCCGGACTTTCGACGAACACCTTGCAAGGTTGGAGTCTGTACTCGAGGCCATTCGTACGTCGGCGTTGACGCTGAAGCCTGAAAAGTGCCGTTTCGCATACGGGGAACTCGAGTTCTTGGGCCACGTCGTCAACGCCGCGGGAGTCCTACCTGATCCGGCAAAAACTTCAGCCATTGCGAACTTCCCAAGGCCGAAATACAAGAGGGGCGTTGCGGAGATTTCTCGGCTGTGCGCATACTACCAGCGCTTCGTCGCAAACTTCGCACGCATTGCAGAGCCACTCACGCGCTTGACGAAAGATAGCACCCCTTTCAGCTGGGAAAACGACCAAGAAAAGCATTCGGCGAGCTGCAAAAACGCCTGCAAAGCCCGCCCGTGCTTGCTCATTTCGACGGAAATACCGTAACGGAAATGCACACGGACGCCAGTGATATAGGCTTGGGTGCCGTCCTTGTCCAAAAGCAAAGCGGCTACGAAAGGGTAATCGCCTATGCTAGCCGTGGTCTGTCGAAGGAGGAGAAAAACTATTCTGCCTCTGAGAAAGAGTGCATGGCTATTATATGGGCGATTTCAAAATTTCGCCCATACGTGTATGGAAGGCCATTCAAGGTTGTAACAGACCACCATGCGCTGTGTTGGCTCGCCAATTTGAAGGACCCCTCTGGCCGTCTTGGGCGGTGGAGCTTGCGCCTGCAGGAGTTCGACGTTACAGTCGTTTATAAATCCGGCAGGAAACACTCCGACGCCGACTGCCTGTCCCGCGCCCCCGTCGACCCACCACCACAAGACTCTGATGAAGACAGCGCGTTCTTCGGGATCGTGACGGAGAGCGACCTAGCCGCCCAGCAGCGTGCCGACCCCGACTTACGCGTCATAATCGAGTACCCTCGAGGGATGCAACGTTGCCGTTCCTAGGACCTTCAAACGCAGCTTACCAGCATTCAGCCTGAGAAACTCCGTCCTTGTGAAGAAGAATTTCAGCCCCGGAACAAGAGCGAATTACCTTCTCGTCATCCCCGCGGACCTTCGTGACGAAATTTTGGAAGCGTGCCACGACGACCCGTCTTCCGGACATCTCGGCACAGCCCGCACTATTGGAAAAATCAAGGCGAGGTACTACTGGCCCGGCCTTACCTCTGACGTCACCCGCTACGTCCGGAGCTGCCGTGACTGCCAGCGACGAAAAACGCCGCCGACAAGACCCGCCGGACTTCTGCAACCGATCGCCGTCCCATCGAGACCATTTCAACAGATGGGAATGACCTTTTAGGCCCGTTCCCTACGTCACGATCACAGAACAAGTGGATTGTCGTAGCGACAGACTACATGACGCGCTACGCAGAGACCGCCGCTCTTCCGAGGGGGACTGCACAAGAAGTGGCGAAGTTCTTTATAAGCCAAGTTGTGCTGCGACATGGAGCCCCAGAAGTCCTAATCACAGACCGCGGAATGGCATTTACTGCGGAGCTGATGCAAGGAGTATTACGCTACAGCAACACGGATCACCGAAGAACGACGGCGTACCACCCCCAAACGAACGGACTAACAGAACGTCTGAACAAGACAATCGCAGATATGCTGTCAATGTACGTTGACGTTGAACATAAGACTTGGGACGAAGTGCTCCCGTATGTCACGTTTGCGTACAACACGGCTATCCAGGAGACGACACAGCTGACGCCGTTCGAGCTTGTCTACGGTAGAAGGCCGACTACGATGCTCGACGCCATGCTTCCGCACGTAGAAGACGACGACCTCAACGCCGACGTCCACGGATATCTTCAACGTGCGGAGGAGGCCCGCCAGCTCGCTCGAGTTCGTATAACGGACCAACAGCTGGTGGATGCGGGCCGCTACAACCTCCGACGCCGAGACGCCGAGTACCAACCAGGGGATCGTGTGTGGGTTTGGACTCCCATGCGACGACGCGCACTCAGTGAGAAGCTCCTGCGACGGTATTTCGGACCCTACCAGATTCTACGACGTGTTGGCCAACTTACCTACGAAGTGATCCCCGATGGTGACTCCGGCACATCACGACGACGCACGCGGCCTGAAGTCGTCCACGTGGTTCGCTTAAAACCTTTCTACGGACGATGACGAACTTTATTTTCATTTGTTCGGACTGTCGCTTATGTTAGCATCGGGTCGATGCACTCTTAGAGGGGGGGGGGTATGCCGCGAACCATACATTGGGTTTGTTTATTTGTGTTTTGCTTTTACCGCCCGGCTGCGCCGGTCTGTGTTATCTCTGCGCCAAGGGAAGCGCGTGTTCCATTCTTTCTTTCTGTGCCGTATGTGTTATCTGTTGTGAGACGGAGAGCATTCCTATCTAACGTGAACAGCCCAGAATAATCTTCTTGGATCTACTATGTTTTCGATGCGAATCGATGTTTCGAGAACCACGCGCGCCAAAAGATAAAAGCCTGCAGTGCGGACGCCGGGGCATTCGATTCGACGACACTCGCCTGTGCAAGTCACTTTGTGACCGCTGCTTCGCCGCCTCTGTATTCTTTTGAGTTGTTAGGGGAGCACAAGTTCGCTCCAATAAACGTGTTTCTCATTCAACACAACTGCATCGTCCTTGTCTTCGTGACAATATCATAGGTTCTGTTGCGGGAAATGAGCTATAGGGTCGCATGGCCATTCCCTTTTTTCCTATTTATGTAGCTTATTTGAGCGAAGTTTACGTTAAAAGTGGTGGCGGTATGATTCTAACGGGGCAATGTTTTGAATGAACCAAACTTGTGTTTTCTGTTCATGACTCCTTTAAAAATGGCTCTGCTTGCAGAAGTGGTGCAAGGCTGGAGAACCAGCAAAGCTTGTGGCACCTGAGCCTGTGGCAACCTGTGACCCATCTGTTGCCCGTCGCATGGTTTTCCGAAATTGCCGCTGAAACCTCTCAATGACTGAGATACCCGGACCGTTTTTTCGGCCGGCTGTAGAATCTCTCTCAAAACGGACTGCGTTAGCACGCGGAAGTACCTGCGGCAATTGGATTCGCGAACGCGGAGTCTGCGGCGAGAACTCGTCGTCTGTGCTCCCTACTTCAGGCGCGAACGCACGTGAACTGGCGACGAGAACAGCACGCGAGATATCACGCCACGAATGCTGAGCAGACGGTTCTCGAAGCCCGAGGTGGCTGACGCTGGTCACTCTCACGAGACGCAGGCTTACGTGCGCTCCGAAGTTTTTTCGTCAAATTTTGGGAGCTCTTGACGTGGCGTGAGCACACGCGCCAGTCTTGACGCCGGGCTCTCCACACAAAAAGGACGCTCATGTTCGCTAGGGCTGAGTTTTCTGGTAATGATCTACAGCGTAACTCAAAGCTTAAATAGACCTGCTGCTAAAATAAATGAACGTTGCAATGAACTATAAATTCCAAATTAAAGGTGCAGTACAAATAAACTAGTCCGATTTCCCCCCCCCTTCCCTCCGTAGACACCAGTGCGACAGTGGATCGAGAGAACGCACTGAAAAATTCTGCGACACCTTAGCCGCGCCTCCTTGGCGCTTCCTGCCCTGGACCGGTTACGTCAACTCAGTAATCATCAAATCGGGTACGTCGCATGTTCAAAGTATGCTCACCGTGCCTCAAAATACTCCTATGGCGTTTCGGAGCGTCGGCGGAGCTCCGTTCATCCCGAGCTTCCCTCAAACTCGGGCCTTCCGAATAGCTCCCTTGGCCTTGGACGGTTTGTGTACAGAGATCTACGCCTATAAAGTTGGCTTTCCTGCAGTACGTTTATGGTACGCCATCACCATCAGTGAGACGACAAAATCTTCGCTTTAAAAGAACTAATATCTCCGATGAAGTACTGAAACGGGCCAGTTCATTTAAATAGCTCTACGCACGTCTGCCCATAATAAGTATTTTCATAGTCGTCTTCATGATATATATCATATCCACTGACTTTTTCGTGTCCATTTTACGAAACAACTATGCTCCTCTTTCACTCTAACCCCATCAGTATCATCAAAAACCGTCCTTCCTCTCTCTCCTTTCTTTGTACCATTTGCCACCAGTAAACTTGAAGTCAAATCCGCCTTAATTCTTCCCATTCCTTTCCCATTTTTTCCGTTCTTATCCGTAAGCTTTTAGTTACCACACTGCCGGGACTTTGCCTAATGTAGAGATTATTTTCCATTACGCCGCACCTCGTCGCCTGCTTATTGTCGGCGCGTTAAACTTCACAATCAATCAAACAAACAATCAATCAATCAATCAATCAATCAATCAATCAATCAATCAATCAATCAATCAATCAATCCGTCAATCAATCAGATTATTTAAATTTTGCTCACTTTCTTGCAACCATGTTGTCAAATGCCTTGGTGAGGTCCAGTCCAAGTAAAACTCTAGTGTCAAGGTCCGAACCTTGAATGTCCAAGATCTCAAGGAGGCAAATTTACTGCGCCTGGTTCATGCTTTTATTATAAGTCGCATCATATACGTGGCTCCTTTTCTGAACTTCAAAAGAGCAGAAATAGAGAAGCTCCAGTGCATCATCCGGAAAGCCTACAAGCAAGCTGTAGGAATACCCGTCATGGCATCCACGGAGCGCTTCCAAGCAATGGGGGTGCACAATACCCTGGAAGAGCTAGTAGAAGCACAGAGGATGGCGCAGCTGCACAGGCTCTCGTGCAGCGAGACTGGCCGCGCAATTCTAAGGTCCCTGCGCATCCCCTTCGCTTCTCAACACGGTATCAAGTGCTCTATGGATGACAGCACTCGATCATACATCCATTGTTCTCCCATACCACGAAATATGCACCCGGATCATCATCAAGACAGAAGATCCGCCAGAGCTTCTGCACTTCACCGGCAGCTGTGCGGGAACCCACATGTCCTCTATGTGGATGCTGCGGATTATCACGACCGACCGGCTGCGGCCGTAGCCGTGGTAGACCAGCAAGGAAACTCAGTGACCTCGGGCACAATCCTGACGACGCACCCTGAGGTGGCGGAAGAAGCGGCTATTGCGCTGGCAATAGCTAGCACGGAAGCCAAAATTATTGTGTCTGATTCCAAGACGGCAATAAGAAACTTCCTGGCGGGACGAATATCCCTGCCAGCGGCCAAAATTCTTTCTACGTTTATTGGCGACAGATGCAGACATGTTCGCCTTGTATGGACACCAGCGCACTCGTCCCTGCCGGGGAATGAACTGGCTCACGAGGCAGCCCGAGATTTCGGCAACCAGGCTGACCTCGACGGAGACATCGGGCCTACGTTCACGGGGAGCAGAGACAGGCTGGCCACGTACAGGGAGATTACGCACCACTACAGGTTGAGTCGCCTCAAGTACCCTGCACCACACTCTTCCCTCAACAGATGGCAGTCGGTTGCGTGGAGACGAATACAGTCGAACACCTTCCCCAACCCTGTTCTCTACAACCGATATTACCCAGACACGTATTCCGACAGATGCAAGTGGTGTGCAGACAAAGCCACCCTACAACACATCATATGGGCATGCCCACAGAAACCTCGTTCACCTAATAGAGCATTAAACATCAGGACTCAGGAGCAATGGGAGGCCGCCTTGCTCAGCTCTCACCCCGACTCAACAACTACTCGTCCAGCTGGCGGAAGATGCCGCTAGGGCCCACGGGCTCATGGCCACCATCTAACGGGGAAGGCTAGGTGACTTCCTCCCTGTCACCCCCTTCCTTCTACCAGTTTGGGCTCAAACAAAGTTCCTTCTCTCTCTCTTGCAACCATGCTCGAAAAGATAATTTCCCCGTCACGCATTTAATCACACTCTCAGACCGCGACCACATTTTATTTCGGGTTTGAATAAAGCGGGTGGTCAAAGTGCCAACCTGATTTTGTAACCATTACTTGCTATGCCGACGCCCGACTATGGTTTCAAGTGATTCTGGAGTCTCTCTGGTGCAAAACGTATCAAGTATTTGCTGCATGCTAAACAGAAGTGGTGTCTGCAGGGGCAGTGCAGAAATAAGCTGTGTCTTCTTAGCACGCCAACCACGAAACGCGAATTTCAGAGCTCAGCAGATATTAAAAACATCGGGTGTGCGGGAGCATTCGTGACTTTCAATTCAGCTTTGAAACGAATTCCCTACCGCACCTAATCCCTACTTATGACTTGTACGCAAGGAAGCGGTATTTCCAAATGAAGCGGTATTTCCAAAATAGCAGAGAAAGTTATAAATACTAGAATTACTCAGCATCTTTGTAAACACAACCTAATAACCGAATATCAGTATGGGTTTCGGCAAGGTAAATCTACTGAATCAGCATTATTAAGCATAGAGAGAAAATTGCAACTAATATAGAAAATCAACTGTACACAATAGGTATCTTTTTAGATTTTAACAAAGCTTTTGATTCTATTAAACATCCAATACTGTTTGCAAAGTTACCGTACTATGGAATAAGAGGAGTTCCACTTAAGTTACTGCATAGCTACCTGACTAATCATAGACAGTTCGTTGTGATTAATAATCTGCAGTCGGATACGGAATTAATAAATTATGGAGTTCCGCAAGGATCTATATTAGGCCCAAACACTATTCTTACTGTATATAAACGATATTGTCAACATCCCACTGACCTCAGACATTGTCCTTTACGCCGATGATACGAATGTTTTTTTCACGTCTAATAACCTTTCCTCTCTCATTCCTACTGTCAATCTATGGCTTCAAAATTTGTCCTGCTGGTTAGACGCAAATAGGCTTTTATTGAATGCTAAGAAAACCAAGTACATTGTCTTCTTAATACATCTATAACGTTTAAATCATGCCCGCTAGAACAGACTTCAGAATACAAGTTTTTAGGGGTACTATTTCATGAAAATCTTCGGTGGACAAGTCACGTGAACTTTATAAAAGGTATCATTGCTAAATCACTTGGTATGCTAAATAGATTTCGGACGTTGTTACCAATACCAGAGTCCTTCAATGCTCTACTGGTCACGAAACTGCTCCGTAACTCAATGGGAGAGCTTCATATGCTGCGTTTGGCCGCCGCGCGGTGGCGCCGCCCTCTCACTGAGGTCACTGCTCGGGCGGCGTTGCGCTGGCTCGAACGGCGGAGCCACGGCGAGTTGTGTTTGTTTTGTGCGGGAAAAAAATGTAACGTGCATATCGCGCTCGCGTGATGCGACTTAAGTAGTCCAACAACGATGCCGAACATGTGTTGCGTCCCGGGATGTCGTTCCTTGTACAACGATACCACAGAAAATGTTTCCTTGTTCTGTTGACCGAGCGACGGGCAGCTGCGTGAGAATTGGAGGGGCGCCATTCCAAGGCAAGCACCGGGAGATTTCAGCTTCGATAATAAGTGCGCGACAGTGTGTGGAAATGCACTGTGTGTGAGAATGGAAAAAGCAATGTACCATTTTAAGAGCATCGTGGACCTCGAATTGTACAAGGCTAACTTAAAGCCGGATTTTTCTCATATAAGTCAGGTTGTAGCGGTGCTTCATTACCTGTTTGCAAACTCGTATTACCTTGCGCTCAGACTCGCGTGTAAAAAAGCTTTGGGACGTCCTTGGGCTTTTACTTTTCATATTTCCGCGAATTATCCCTTAGGGTTCTTTTTGTTTTTTGTAACCGCGAGTGGGTGATTCCGATTTCTTATCTCGCGTTTCAACCGGAGCGCCCGTTTGCTCTGTTTGTCGCACGTCCCGTCGGGCAATATTGTTTGATATGGAAAGGGTGCCACCTTGTCGGTAACTTGACTTTTTGTTTCTTCGACAATGTTCTCGATCCTGATTGATTGATTGATTGTAGGGTTTAACGCGCCGACGCAACGCAGGCGATGAGGCGCGCCGTAGTGGAGGTCTCCGGATTAATTTTGACCCCTGGGGATCTTTAACGTGCGCCGAAATCTCGTACACACGGGCGTTTTTGCTTATCGCCTCCACCAGAAAAGCGGCCGCCGCGGCCGGAATCGAACCCGCGACCTCTGTGCTCAGCAGCGCAACGCCTTAGCCGCTGAGCCACCGCGGCGGGTCTGTTCTCGATCCTATTCCCGTGGATCTAAAATTAATAACGTTCCGAGAGTAATGCATGCATAGCAAACGCCGCGCAACTCACTTTTTTGACGTTCATCTGTGCACGTCACACTGCGGACTGCTTCTTCGACGTTTGTGTTTCATTCTAGTCTTTTGTAGTGCAGGAGATCGCTAGCTCGCTGCGTTCAGAAAAGCTTTGCTTCGTTCTTGGCTACGTGGAAATATTCTGTTTCCTCCGTGTGCTGCACATAGCAGCGCGAAAAAATAAATTTTGCACGCTGGACCACGCTCTTTTGTCTCCCTTCGTAACATTGAATTTTTTTGTTGCGTGTGATAAAATTAGTTTTATTGTTCTTTTTTCGCTTCCTGTTTTTGCAAGTATTACAAAGCGTGCACTCTTAGGCAAAAAGGACTAAAATAGGGACTAAAATAGAGCCGTTAGTCTTCGCGGGCGACCGTTCATCTTCAAGGGGAGTATCTGCGGCAGAGTACGTGCCGTGTGCATAAATGCGGACTAACTGTTCGTCCCCGCCGATCTATAAGGAGTAACGGGAAGACGAAACGCATGCAGTTAGTCTCTTTGCTGCGTCGTTAATCCCCTAATGGCGTCATCGTTGCCCTTTCGCGCATATGTCTGCGAACAGTTTTATATTTCCAAAACACAAGCCATTGCAGTCATTGGGTGCTTTAGATGGTGCCACCGGAGAAAATATTGATGTTAGTCATAAGAAAATCGCCTAGGGTTAGTAGAGCGGCGGGTAATGGCAAGGAGCAACGAAGCGCGATTGTCATACGCTTCTCGGCGAGGTTTTGTTGATACGCTGTGTTGCATACGATTCGTGCGAAGTAATAACGGCCAATGAAAGCTTTCAAGCGCCTTAACAGTAACGGAATAATGAGTGACAATAGCAAAAGTGGACTCCTGAGCCTAATATGTATATGTTTACCACACGAAAAAAACGCATGTTGCTGATGACAACTGCAAAACAAAAATGCTCGCTACAGGTAAGCGTCTCGAAGTTATCTTTTACACTCGGTACATAATTGCCTTGGGCACCAAAGCTATGACAATGCTGCAACTGCTGTGAAACCCGCTTGCATTTCCCTGTCTCAATCGTGTAGCGACACAAATTTGAAGAATTCAGGCTAAGCAACACCGAATTCGCTTTCGCCGATGGAGGAAAATATGGCATGTTTCCTTATTCTGACACTCACACAGACGACACCTCTCACATACGTTACATAGAGCACTTAACATATGTATCGAACGCTAAGAAAGCACTTAGCTTGCGCTAATTTGTACGGAAACAAATGAGTCGTCCGATCGCCCAGCTACCTATCTCAACTAGGCGACGACGAGTTGATTGTTATTAACGAGAAAAACTATGGTTGTGAGGCTACTTCGAATCGAACTGAGCAATAGTCCCTAAACCTAGCAAAGCGCTAAGCGCAAGGCGCAAAACGCGGTCACGTTCGCTTGCACAGATAGAAATTCTGGCACCAGTTGCAATGGATCTGTTGCGTTATGCACAGAACTACACGCTGTACACTTGAATATTATTTGCCGCCCTTCCCACCCGGCGGCGTGGTCCAGCGGATAGCGCGTCGGGTTCCTTGTGTATAGTTCCGGGCGTCATGGGTTCGGTCCCTGCCGCTGCCGGAGTTTTTTTTCTTTTTTCTGCACTCTACGCAGTTCGTCCTTGGGGAGTATCGGAACGGACCATCCGGGTGGGGGACTAACCATTTGTCTCCTCGCAGTTAGTCCCCAAAGGGACTAATGATTGTGGCAGAGGCCGTTAGTCCCCGAAAGGAGGAACTTTTAGTCGTTTTTGCCTAAGAGTGTGGATGCAGAAAGACACATGGTGCAACATATATCTCTTCGTGTTTTGATCCTTCGCGTTTCTGCAGCGTTTTTAGATGTTCTCAAGTATGTACCCATTCATCGAAACGACAATACTATTGGGCTATCTCTTCTATCGTTCTGTGCGTACCAGAGCAATCGACAGATTCATTAAGCGTAGTCTGAACGACGCGTACTTGGTTTATTTCAGTTTTTTGTTGTATTATCGATAGGCCCGCAGCTATCCGTGACTATACAGCTACCGTATATGTGGTAATTACAACTTGGTTTAAGAAAAGAAGCAAAATAGATTTAAAAATCCGTAAACACGACGGCGCAGCGCTTGTGCCAGAGCACACAGAAGCCGTTGCCGTTCGCGGCCGAAGTGTACGGTAATTTACTTCGATAAATAAAACCTCATTTAAGGCAGGCGATATACACAATGACTGGACTATTCATCGCTAACTACTACGAAAAAACACAATCAGCGCGCAAACACCAAAAGCAGCAAGCGTTTGCACGCCAAGAGCTGGCCAATACGCCGCACGCGCGGCGGCTGGATGACCTTCGTGCGGCGGTGGCGCCTGTAGTGGCGCGCGCGGTCCCTATATGAAACGAGCGCCGAAGTTTCGTGACCAGTAAAGCATTGAAGGACTCTGCCAATACGAATAAAACGGCAACTTTATTTTAGTACAGTGCATTCCCGTATACAATATTGTTTATTAGTCTGGGGGGTTACATCGAAGTATAATTTGGAACGACTATATATAATGCAGAAAAAAAGGTATACGATTCATTTCAAAATCTATCTAGTCATGATCACACATTTCCATACTTTTCCCAGAACCGGATCCTTCATATAGAAATGTTGTACAAACAGCGTTTGCTGGAAATGGTTTTTCTTGAATTCAAAGCAAATCGTGAGCTGTTCTTTGACACATATACAAACACGGAGACACCATATAATTTCAGAAATAAAGGCTTCGTCAAAATTAAGACGAGAACTAAATACGGCATGCAATTATTAAAATGGCAAATTCCGAACCTTCTGAATTGTTATCCA
The DNA here is from genome assembly GCA_013339765.2 of Haemaphysalis longicornis. Taxonomy (NCBI): domain Eukaryota; kingdom Metazoa; phylum Arthropoda; class Arachnida; order Ixodida; family Ixodidae; genus Haemaphysalis; species Haemaphysalis longicornis. The sequence goes on from CM023454.1 coordinate 160,773,051, forward strand.
GCATTTCTGGATACAATAGACAGTTCTCCCTCCTTGCTTGCCTTCAGAAAACTTTGTAAAACTTATTTCCTCGAACAATCGTGACTTTTTTGTATATTTTGTTTTTCAGTCCTAAAGAACATGTTCTTCTTTTGGCCTTAATGGTTATGTGACATGTTGGTGATGTATGTGTTGACCACAAATTCTGTCATTTCTTTTTCACTTATATTGCCTTATCGTGTTTGACACTCGTGTTTGACACTCTGTATGTGTTTTTTTTTATTGTATGCGCTTGATAATCTGCAATGCGTTTGAACATTTTATATTTTATTCGATGTAATGATTGATTCGATGCAATGTTTGATGTTTGATGATTTAGTGTGTTTTGAGCGTTTGAGATCCAGCAATCTGGTTTGAAGTATGTCGCGCTCATGTTGTCTGCTGCGTGTACTGTCTGGTGTCGAAGGCCCAGTCAGGTGGCTTTCAATGCCGCCTCTTGCCTTGGCACCAAGACAGACCGCTATTGAACATCGTTTTTGTATAAAAATAAGCAATAAACAAACAATAAACAAACAAACAAACAAACAAAACTTCAGAGGGCTTCCTCCGGATCACCGCCCTCTTGGTGAAACAAGAGCGGGGACTGAAGCGCGAAGCTCCGCGCGCTGAGAGCGTTAGCCAAACGCCTGCCGGAAACGCCACCGTAGTCTACGCTTTTTAAAAACGATAGTCTTTCCTGGGTTACATAATCCCCAGAATTTTGGTCCCTCCAACTGTCTGTCTGTCTGTCTGCCTGTCTGTCTGTCTGTCTGTCTGTCTGTCTGTCTGTCTGTCTGTCTGTCTGTCTGTCTGTCTGTCGTCTGTCTGTCTGTCGGCTGCCTGCCTGATGTATGTATGTATGATGTATGTATTTAGTTAGTATGTATGTATGTTGTATGTATGTATGTATGTATGGTATGATGTATGGATGTTGTATGTAAAGTCTGCCAGTGTCTGGTTAGTCTCAGACGAGAAGTTTAAATAGACAAAACCTTTCCAAATCACTAAACTTGCTACCATACTACATACCTGCCAACGTCCTTGGCAAAAAGAAAACAGGCATATTTGAGGCAGAACATCAATACATAACTGGTACTACTTAAAACTATGTGCATGATTGATATTACCGAGAGCAAATAAAAATACACGTTAAAAAGAATGCATTCATTCATAAATTCAAAAAGGTGTCGCGCCAGAGGCTACATCTCGTTGCAGCATTCGAAATACGACACGTTACCAAAGGGTTCCAATAGATGACGCACCAGCAGTGGAACGCGGAAAATTAAATTGGCTTCACTAAACCTCCACCGTGTTTATCGCGGGATGGGCCGGCTGGAGTGTAACAGCGGGCAGAGGTGGTTGAAAGAGAACAGGGGTATTTACGTAGCAGGGCCCGCAGAGCACTATCGCCCATGGAAGCATTTGTAGAGAAGTCATCAGATACAGGGCCAATTTTTTACGCGGTCCTTTTCCTCCGTAGGCGTGGCTTGTTAGCGCGGACCTTTTAATTTTTATTTGTTTGGCGCGCTATGGTACGTGTCACAGCCAATGGGTATATACGCGCCCTTTTGCTGTTAGCACAAGCGCCGCTACTGTTTGCTTTCCTGAACAGGTCATTTTATGGTTACACAATAAATCAAAGTGCATTTCCCACTTTTAATGTTATAAGAAGTGACCCATACCGCACTGCTTCAGGAGAAAGAAGTGTTACCACCGGGAAACATTTTCTGTACCAGATTTACCTCAGCCACAAGAAATACTGCTCTGCGACTAAGCTTCGACTGGTCGCTGCCACGAGGTGTTCTTGTCTAGGTATCCGGCCGCCCTGACAGCTGCAAAGTAGACTTATGAATTCCACGTCTCTACTGACTCCTTGTCAGCAGTTATCGCCAGTGGCTGCTAAAAAATACCAAACGCCTCCATAACGTTACTCTATCCGGTTTTCTTGCGTCCTTTTGAAAGAGTATTGCTATGAATACGTGATATTGTCTGCCTTTTCTCACGTACTTTGTCGTCACTGCAGTCGTTTGTAAGCATATTAAGTAAAAAAATCATATAAACGGCTCGTGCAATGCTAAAATAATCCCAGTGCTGAACTACTTGCACCACGCGGAGTAATAATATCGGGCGGCGGTGACCAGGCGGAGTGGCAACTTCCGTTGCCGTGTTTAACTTGTATCTGAGAATAGCATACGGCTTTTCCATTCCCCTTTTACGGTGTAATTTGCTACAATAGACGATTTTGTCAGCAAATGGCAATAATCATTCGCAGACGCTTAGCTCGATCACGACACGTGGATAGAGTTCTGTATACATACAGTTTTCGAACACCTTCGTATACGACCAATTGAGAGCGACGCTAAACCCCTCAAAACAGTGCAGCTTTAGGTTTTGAGTGATCAGAAGAAAATTAATCTGGCGCCTGGTTTAGAAGCGTGGTTAACTTTATCAGGAAAGTTAGTATCTTTTCTCGACGTATAGAAATCGGTAGTGCTTTTACAAGCATTTCCTCAGCTTCTTGGGGCATTCAATTGTTGGGATCAGGTGAAGGAACCGAAGTTCATGTGTAAACACTCCTACGAATTTAGACACAACTACTCAAGAATTCAGTAATGATTCCGCAAACCACAGGTTCTAATCAGGTCCACCAAAATCGAAAACGTTTTCGCTCTCATTAAAAAAGTTCCTCACGATCCACTATGTCCAGGATGCCGAGTATATACGGGAACCCGCTGCCGACGAAGGTACCAATCTCCGGCGCCGTTAAAAAGAGTTGCGGGCGCCATGACACTTGACCTACGTGTCGTCTTGGGCCTTGTTGAGTTGGTGCGGCCATGTCTACCCGATCTTGTTCTCCGGTGACGTCTGCGGACAACACGAGTGGTTTTCTTCGACGTCCGGTGCCTCTCTGAGACGTGTACCCTACCGCGACTTAGAGGCAATGGGCTCGCAGTGCCGTTCCGGTTGCCACCAGCAGTCGATGCGACTACCGCAGACACTTCTGACGGTGATTCAGGTGTGTTAATTGTGGTGGTCGTTTCCTCGATGAGCTGTTCGTCCCTTATGGACACATGCCTCACCTCGTAGGTTCTGGCTACCGCCATCATGGCGACTATACCTACGATGAATATGGCCATGGTGACGGCGCTGGCGGCGTAGACAGATACGGTCGATGCAGCGTTTTGGCCCGTCGCGGGTGCTGGCAGAACAACTGGAGAAGCCGGTACCGGCGGTCTCAGGGAAGGCTCGGCATACGGGCTTACGTTCTGCTCACCGCCATCACTCTCAGGCGGATGGCTCTTTGGGGAAGGCGGCAAGTCCTCCGGCTCGTCCTCTGTCTCCTCACCCTTATTCGTTAGTGGAAATTCGTCATCTGGGATGATGTCTGCGACGTCTGTAAGCGGCTCTTGCCAAGAGACGCTTCGTTTCACACGAGCAGGGCACATCTTTCGGATCTTTTCTCTTCCTCCTCATCTTTCTGCGCTCGCAGCAGTCGTAGGGTCTCAACAGAAAATGGCGCCCGCTTACTCTGGGGGGATTGCAAAATGTTTGTGGTTTATTTCTCACTCAAATGTGAGTTGAGCTTTCACTGAGGAAATACGCAGCTCAAAAAATTCGATGAGAAAAATCCAGGCAAGGAAGCCAGCGGAGAGACGACAGAGCAAGCAGCCGTCTGTGACGGTATTTGTCACCTCCAAGTGGCAGATCAAACAAGTCACCGTGCGAACACAGAAGTGGCAGCTAGACAAACGCCTGCCCAAAAATGTGTCTCCACAGCGCCAAAGCATATTGTAACGAGCGGGTGCCATAATGTGGCAACTGAAGGCTGTATGCTGGTGCTGCTGATGATAGTGAGAACGATAACTGTGGTTATCAGGATAATGCGGACTGAAACGAGTTTTAAGCGCGCGAATTGCCGCGAAAATTAGTTAAATACGAAGGCACCTTTCAATGAATGGGGCCTTCGTACACGGTTTCAGAAAAAAATGTTCAAATTTTGTTCCATGAAAAAAAAAAAGACTAAGGAATGATCTTCCGCATTCGGCTCTCGCGCAGGGGGCATTGTGATTCCTGATTGCTGCAGAGCCGGCACTGTTTGCACATACTGTCGCTGCCTGCTTCAGCTGGTCTGCTGAAGTAGTCAGTCACATAGCCCAATTCGTCAAGCTCACCTTAGCGGGTTGAGCTTGTCGGCGGTCAGACCCACTAAGGTAAGCTAGCCCAAGCCGCTGCTGCTTGTGACGTCAGCACAACGATCGGCTGCTTCGGGAGCTCTGGCTGTAGAAGGGTTTCAAGCTGGGCTAGTTGGAACGATCCGTTGATGAAACCACCGCGCACTAATGGAGTATTCGGTTGGGCGTTTACGAGCGCTCTGGAGTGCTCTGAAAAGCGCCCGCGCCTCCGGTTGGTAGAATTGAAGCGCTCGAAATACCTCCGGTTGTTCATTAAGCAAATTTCTTGGGCAAGTTGGTGCATTATGATTAAAAAATATAGAGCGCGACTTGGACAACGACAGTAAAGAAGGACGACGGGACAAGCGCTCACTTGCAACTAAAATTTAGTAAGGCACCTTCTCATATTTCTACGTGAATCATCAGGAGCATGCGCACGCGCACTTCGGTGCACTACATGGAACGCATCAACCAGAGAACATGATCAAATTGAAGTTTTCAAAAATTCAAACTCGCTGGCAAGCAAAAGTACCGAAGTATCGCTGACGCACTTGTCTCCTTTCTGCTTAATATAAAACGCTTCCAAGAGCTCCCTCGCCACTGTATTATCACTCCTTCCAAGAATTCTAATCTGCTCAAAGAAAGGTCTGCATTTTTCCAAAGGACTGACAGGCCTGCAATCTTCGCAATGCGCGGGAATATGCGCGCGCGTACTCGCGTGCCCGGTCATTCACACATCTGCCCGTCTGGCCGATGTAGGCCTCCCCGCATGAAAGCGGTATCTCGTAGACTACCCCGACGTCACAGGGCACAAAGCGCTTGGCATGCTTCTTTTCGCACTTCTTCGGTTTGGGCCTGCCGGAACTTTGCGCACACAGGTGGCGAAGTTTTTGTGGAGCAGAAAGTACCACGGGCACTTGGTACCGTTCTGTCACTTTTTTCAGGTTGTGCGTAACTCTACGTATATAGGGCAGAACAACAGGCTTCACCTTAGGTTGTTCTAACCGCTTCGCACCTTATTGGCCTTTGGCTTTCCGCAGCAAGGCTTCGGCAAGACACACCAAGACATAGCTCGGGTAAGCGACCGACAGAAGTCTCTTCAGTTGAGAGTCATAGCTCTCTTGAACAGCATGTGCACAGGACATCTTCAGTGCAGATTCTTTCTTTCGGAGCGTCAGCCTCCGACTCAGAGCGCTCCGGACCGCTCTGACTTCGAAGTGAGAGCATGGCGCGATCTGGCCGGGAGGACGCGCAACCTGACCCAGAACGCCGCGGTTTATACCAACGTTTACAGATACTTTTAAGTGCGAATGCACTTTATAAGCGACCCCAAACCATCCACCGCCGGCGGCGGCGGCGGCGGCGTCCGCAGTGCTCCTCTATATTTAAAATTCCCCGCATTTCCCCGAGGGGGAGAATGTGAAAGTGCGAATGCACGGTTGTCGGCCCGCTTGCGGCGCTTGCGCTCGGCCCCCGCAGCCCACCGCCTCGCCGCCTTCTCTTCCATCTCTTCCATCGGGTTTGTAGTATCACGTGTACACCACGCAGTTATCAAGCCGCTATAACGCCGCTGAGTCGCCAACGCACGCCGCTGACGACGTAGTTTGAATGCGTTAAAGATATAAGGCGCGTTACTCACACTGATATCAGCGTGGCGTCCGTGGCTTAGTCGGTAGAGCGTCGCGCTGCGGCCGCAAAGTCCTCGGATCGAAACCTGGCGCCGGATGCTGTTTCTTTTTTAAATATAGAGGAGCACTGCGGACGCCGCCGCCGACGCCGCCGCCGCCGCCAGCGGTGGATGGTTTGGGGTCGCTTATAAAGTGCGAATCGCCGCCGCCGCCGGCGGTGGATGGTTTGGGGTCGCTTATAAGTGCATTCGTGCATTCGCACTTTATAAGCGACCCCAAACCATCCACCGCCGGCGGCGGCGGCGTCGGCGGCGGCGGCGTCCGCAGTGCTCCTCTATATTTAAAAAAGAAACAGCATCCGGCGCCAGGTTTCGATCCGAGGACTTTGCGGGCCGCAGCTCGACGCTCTACCGACTAAGCCACGGACCGCGACACTGATTATCAGGTGTCGAGTAACGCGCCTTATATCTTTAAACGCATTCAAACTACGTCGTCAGCGGCGTGCGTTGGCGACTCAGCGGCGTTATAGCGGCTTGATAACTGCGTGGTGTACACGTGATACTACAAACCCGATGGAAGAGATGGAAGAGAAGGCGGCGAGGCGGTGGGCTGCGGGGGCCGAGCGCAAGCGCCGCAAGCGGGCCGACAACCGTGCATTCGCACTTTCACATTCTCCCCCTCGGGGAAATGCGGGGGAATTTTTTTCAGTTCCGTATCTCCCCGCCGCGGCCATGGAGAGAAGGCGGCCGGCCACGACTCTCGCCACCGCGGCGCTGCGGTTGCGAGTTGCGCTAGGAATGCGAGCGTCGTATGCTCCCGCTATAGCGGAACGCTCCCGCTATAGCGGGAGCGTTCCGCTCGGCATCTCCGGTCCTCACCACTTCTGGCTGCGTACTGCAAAAGAAATAACTGTTCGCGGGCGTTTGATCATTTTGTTGCGGCCGTTGCAGTTCGAGATCTATTTGAAACGGAAGGTATTATGCAAGAGATTTGAAGCGGTGGCTAAAATATCAAGAACGACAGCGTTTTAAATGAACGTTCGCATAGCAGTGGCTGTCAAGCGTGCACACAAATTATCTTGTCATGCCAATTGCGCAAATTTATTGCATCCCGAATGATATTTCCTCACACGACTGTTGGAGCAGCTTTCCGCTTCGTGGACAACATAGGTGATATCGTCACTCACTGCAACGCTCTTCAGTGCAGGCCCCCTCTTTCATTCAAAAAACAATTTCCCGATGCTGCCTCGGTTCTTTTTCGAGTGCTGGCGTTCTCCAGTTTGCTGGGAGCCGTATTACCGCAGTATTCTCGACTGTCCGAGCAAAATCGGTGCACTGCAGGGGAACAGGCGCCTCATGGTTGGACAACTCCTCTTGTCGCTCCATGGGCAAGTGCTCTCCTTTTGTAATCACCTAGCTCGTGCGCAGACGCTGCCTTTCTCTCTTTTGCAGATCGCCACCGAGTCTGCTTCCTCAACAAATTGCTGGGAAAGTTTGGAAACTTAACCGAAACTGCGCCTTCCTTCAGTGTACACTAAGCCCGGTCAATCGCGACGACTTTACGTTAATGACACCTATACGTCCTTGCAATGTCCTTTCCAAGAAAATGAAGTCCACATACCTCGTGCGTTTCTCTTAGCTCTTTGACCGTGCGGGGAGATATGGATACGATGGCGGCGATAAAAAGTGACGCTTGCGGGTGTTTCTTCTGTATTTGCTCGTACAGCCAGTTGCGGAGAACGTTGGCATTTTGGAAAGACAGGCTCATCAAAGACGTATTGATGGAGTCAAGGAAATCCTCGAAGAAAGCGGCACTGTCCAATAGCGTCACAAACTGAACGCACTCAAAGGGCAAGGTTCGCGCACAGGGGTAAAAAACAAACGCAAACAAAAGGAAGAAACTTGTAAGAAACGCAATTACTCAGCCTACTGGAGCACGCGTATATGTTCTTCTGAAGTGGACTCAGAAGAACCTCTACAAGGGGCAATTTTTTTTTATTGCCTTCTGTTTATTGTAGCAGTTTGCTTCCAAGAATGTACGCAATTATCAGATGTGTGCGCCCACCCACACCTCGGAAGGAAAGCATAATTGAAACCGCACCTGAGCGCCGGGATGTCAGCGCGTCAGAAAAACTCGGTGCGCTTGAATCTACGGCAGGCACGGAGAATAACCAGCACCACATGAGGACGTCGACTTGCCGGAGCGCGCGTGCAACGCCGGGCAAACGGAGCGCTCGCGCAAGAGAGAAACAAAATGGAGAAAAATGTAACAAAACTACTTGGCGTAACAGGTTACGTGAGGTTGGTGGTCACGTGATTTTTTTCGCTGTTGGACTCCTTCGCCCTCATGCTAATTCCGACCCTCCCGTGGCGTTCCGCCCCTGCATCTCTGGTTGTGACCAGCTCTGGCTGTGTAGTCGAAAAGAAATAACTGTCCTCGGAAGTTGCTCAACGCTGTTGCCGCGCTATTCCAGTTCGCGATTAATTTGAACCGGGGCTATTATGCAAGAAGATGTACGTAAGCCCAGTGATTTTTAGCGGGGGGGGGGCTGATATATCAAGAAGAACGAGAGCATTTTAAATGAATTTTCACGTAGCAGTAGCTGTCAAGTGGGCCCACGATTTCGCTTGCCATGCCAATCGCGCAAATTCGTTGCAGCACGAATGATATTTCCTTATAGCCGTGCGCAGAAATTGCATGCTTTCTTTATGAAAAACATCCGCGTATCCTTTGTAGTTTCAAAGAAATCAAATTTTTCCGCCTGTTAAAGCTAACTTGAAATCCTGGATAAATTGGGCAGTTTTGTATTGAGATTTGAATTGCATGTTTTCTGGTTATGTTTTTAGCATTAGGAATTTGTGTTTTTCTTCACTAGATCTGTTCTGTTTTATTAAAAATTCTTTAGCATGAGGAGCTATATACAGTCAAACCCATTATAATGAACCCGGGTAGAGCGAATTACGCTTTATATCGAACAAAAGCAAATATGTTACGAAAATGCATGCGAAGCATAATCCTTATAAGGAAGTTCACATCGGATATATTGAACTCAGCGCGCCTCCAATTGCCACCGAAATGCATTGTCTCGGAGCAGCGATTGGGGTGCTGATTGGCCATGATTGAGATGTTGAGCCTCGCATAGACCAACGTGACTCCCGACACCTTCCGTAACTGTTTAAACGCACGGAATTCACGACGGAGCCCATCCAGCCAGCGTGTCCGGACACAGACGGCATCATCGGCGAACTGCACGAAGAGCTCGCCAATGTTCCAGATGCTGTACCCAAAGCAGTGTCCCCAGAGAATTTCCTGGGTGTTGACGACGGTGTTCCTGACAGTGTGAGCCACTCGAGCGCACACACCGTCGCTGATGTCATGGCAGCTGGTGCTGCTGAAAGCACCGAAGAAACTGAGGATGTTGCAACGTAAAGCCTTCCGATGCTTTATGAAGCGCTTTTGGCAGCCGATGTTGTCCGCCAATATTGCTTCGATATTGAAGGTCACGTACTTGAACTGAAACGATGTTTCGTGTAGATAATGCGGGGCTATTTTGTGCCGCCAAAACAAAAGCGAAAACAAAAAATTACCCCTTTCTTGCAAAGTAGACAGTTATAGCTGAAAGTTGCTTTTAAGGCATGCAATAAATGGATTGTTTTGTGTAAGGTAATCGCATACTTTATGTGTTGGTTTTGTTATGTGAGAATGGCAGGGGGGAAGTCCAGCGTATTGCGAACTCGTAACCACAAATTCGTTTTAGACGGGTTCGGCTATATCGAATTATTGGATATATCGAACTAATCGCGGCGCATATTACAGTTACAGCCCTCCTCACAGTTGTACATTTTGTAAAGGGCACGTGCCCCATGAAGGATGCGTGTGCCCAGCCTCCTCACAATCATCACTGGTAAAGTGGGCTGGAAAATCTCGTACATCCGACTGCGAATTAAGAGTGTCGGCATTGCACCAAGCCCAGCACATGGAAGAAAACACAGCATGTTGACGGAGTAACGCAATGCTTTCACCCGCGGCCACACTGTTCAACAGCATCCCAAACCGAATCCACTTAAAATGAAATTTCTCGCGCAAGGGTGACGACAAACGCAAGCAAAAAGAAGAAACTCGTAGAGCAGACACGCAACTACACCGCGGCGCAACTTTGAGCCCAGTGGACCGGCCGCGCACGCCGTCATCGCTGCCGCCGGAGCCACCACCGGAGCCGCCGACACAGTGCAACTCGCGACCGGAGCGCCCTCTCAGCGCCTAGGGTAAAGTCGCGCCCGCTTTGGAAGGCGCAGTTCCGAAACTGAAAAGTCTCTATAATTTATACGGCGGCTTCCGGTGTTCGCTGCACGGTGGCGCTACAGGCGCGCTGCTCCGAGATCTCCGATGGATACGGTTGGTACGCTGCCTCTCGCGCTCTAATTGCGAGCCGCCTTGGCACCTGGCGACTCGGAGCCAGTGGGCCGGAGCGACCAACCGAATACGCCATAAGTGAACCAGTTGTAGACCTAAATTTCCTGCCACTGACATTTTATTTAGGTACCGTGTGCAAACGCCTCACGAAATCATGGAAGCGTTCCACATCCAGTCCTCCGGTATTTCTTTGGTTTGCATCACCTTATCTATTGCCCTCAGAAACGAGGCCTTGCTTTTAGGTCCAAGCAGGTTTATCAGTTGCGTTGGTATTCCGTCCTGGCCCACTGCTGTTTGGAGGGAAACATATTGCTCTGCCTGTTTCCAATCAAGGATGCTCAAACTTATTTCCTTTCACAAGTCTTCTGTGGAGCTGATGTTATCGGTGCAGGCTTCCCAACCACTACTGCCGTAAACGTCTCACTAATCACTCGATGAATACGCGCCAACGCGTGCTTTTCTTCTAAATGTTTCCCCCCGCCATCAATCAAGAATTTATGATGGATATTGTCTTTTGAGCAGAGTAATTTTACATGATACCAAAACTTCTTCGAGGCGCCTTCTTCCGTATTTCTGTCATCCATTCTTCGCTTTTCTGCTTGATCTTTGCTTGCACCATTTTCTGAACTTCTAGTGTTCTTCCCTGGTAGATATCCCATTTTTCCTTCCCTACTTCTGATTCCATACCAGCGCTTTTAGTTTTTCTGTGTTCTGTCGGCGCCTTTTTCACTGGTCCTTTTTTATTATAGCCTCTTTGATTTCCTTATTCTCCAGCTTCTCGGCTTTCTCTTCCCTTTCTATCGGTTTCATTGCTTGGCTTCCATCTTGCACTTTATTAACGCCATCATTTCGTCGTAATCACAATTTTTCTCTGGGTCTGTATTGATTTCGTCTTCTATCACAGCAGCGATGATATTTAGCTGTTCATTGTTCAAAGGAGTCCCTCCGATCATACCGATTTCTAAATTTGTCCAGGTTGCGCCTTCAGAGTGCGAGGTTATCCGCTTGTGGTCGCTTCTTAGGCTGCTGTTCCGTTTTTATCTATCCTCATTTCCCGCAACCTTTCGTATACTGTTTCGGAGACTAGACTATAGTCTATGCTCGACTGTCTGTTACCGCTTTCCCACGTTATTTGTCCGTCACACTAGTTTTCCGTGTTTACTATTACAAGCCAGTTTTGCTGACATAGATGTATCACTAGAGCACCGTTATGTTCTGTGTATCCATCCAAATTTTCTATGTGGGCATTCCCATCTCCAACTAAGATTATTTCAACCGAATGTTTGAACTCGTTTATATCTCTTCTGAAACAGTTTACCATTTCCTGATTTTCATCCCTAGCTCTGCTTCCGGTCCACAGATACACAACCCCTCCATGTATTTTTCCCGCTATGTACCTCTAACTCATAGATGCTTTTTACAGCTTTCATGCGCTCTCCGCCAGTCGCTGCCTTGTTTAATGAGCATGCCAACACCTCCCCCTTTCTTCATTCCTGTGGTCCTGTTGCATCTTTCCGACAAATAATTGTCAATGACAGGTGGGGCTTCTAGGTCTCGGAGGCGTGTATAGGCTAAAGCGTTGGCTAAAGATAGGCATCGCCGATCGAGTGCTCCATCGAAGACGCGGCGGAGGGAAAAACAACTTCCCCTTGGCCATGCGAGGAGAAGCACTTGGCAGGCCGCACCAAAGAGGGGAGAATAAGAGGGCGTTGAACCGATAAACTGACAGCTCTACCACTGGTATACATGTTTGATATTGCTACATGGCGGCAGCATCAAGGTTGCAAGAACCATGGAAAGATGAGCTATCTGTGTACAATATTTACAAGGCGCCGGTGTGAGCGCCCGCGCCGGCAGTGCGCCAGCCACTCCGTCATCGCCGCCCCCGTCGTATATGGTGAGCCATGGTGCCATGGGCATTTTCCACCTCTGTCGTGTGAAAGTATTATTGCACAAATAAGTATTAGCATAGTCATACATCTGCCGCAATTCAAAGTAGGTCTGGTCAAAATTAATTCTCTGCCGTCCAATACAGCGTGCTCCATTCCCTGTGCATACTATAGCGTCGGCGTGGTAACAGTCATAATCAAATAAATTGTTCGTACATGTTATACACCCTGTGATGGAATTTCAAGGTTTAGTTCGTACCGTCAACACAACGACGTAGAAGGACCAAGTTTATTTCTTCTAGGCAGGCCAAGAAAGACGACCATGTTTAAATTGAACCGTCGCCGGATGACGGACCCTGATGACTATGTCAAGCAGGGACACCAGGATATCTGTATGCCCGATTTGAAATATTTACTCCTACATTGCGAAGGACTGCAGCTTCTCCGCAGTGAATTCTCGAAAAACGATTCCCCGTATGACGAGTGGAATAACTCACCATCGACAGCCGGCTCCCTCTCCACCTCCTTCACTTTTTGGGACTTTCTGCAGACAACCGATGTAGCCTCCCGCAGGTTGGTGCACTTATCCCAAGCTACCCTTCGCCCATTTTGTTGATAGGCGTTCCCTTTGGCAATAAAGTTTCTACAGTGCAATTAAATTCACGCATGTAGACGTGGACCATAACTTTATTTCATTTTTACTTATAATGCGTAACGAAAGCAGTAGGCCAGGCGCAGATTTACGCCTCATCAAAGTTCCTTCATGGCTGTCTACTCTGGACTGGCCTAGTTTTATGCACACCACTTTTGCAAAGCTGTATTGAAGAGGGCAGCCTGCCTTGTGCCCATCTCAATGTTAAACAGGCGCCTCAATAAGCTTCCGTGGGCATAGAAGCTACAGCTGTAACTAAGTGTGAAAGAATTTCTGAAAGTCAATAACACAAACTCTCTTGAGCGTACAGCAAATTATTTTAGGAGCAGTTGCATTCAATATGAATATTTCCGCAGAGCTAAATACATCCATCCTGCACATATGTTTCACAATCATCGTAGACGGTAGGCATTCCAGTTAAAATTTCTGGGGACGCACATCTTTTATTTCGCTCAAGATTCCTCCCATAGGTAGTCTACAAAATAAATATATTTTTGCAATTTTCAAACAGGGACCTTTTCGTGAATGTATAATAGCCCCAAATTTTTTCTGTCCCCCTACTTCACCTGCTTCCAAATATGTGTTGAGTGCAGTTTAATCTTTGAATAAATATTATAGTTCATGTCAAGTTCTCTGGGATAAATCTGGTTTTACCAGTTCGCGGAAACCTTGTTACGGTAGCAATACTTCTTGGCCTTAGGAATGTACTGACAGGGAACTCTTCATCTGCATGCCCATAAATGCCTTACCAATGTTACTCACATGTTTTGTGTACACTATTTAAAGGAAGGCAGCTCCGCTCTCATCTCCGGTGGCCAAGTGCATAGGCACAATCAATGACCTTGTATTGCCTCTCCTTACGCAATGGCGATAAGAGTTGCGGCATCAAAAACTCTGGAAATACGGAACAAGGTCACTGTGTTTCAATGGAATGCCTGCGGTCTTTGGAGCCGCCTTCCCGACTTCCGACGGTTCATACAGCAGCACGGCTTTCCAATAATCGCAATATCAGAAACGAGGTTACGCGCAAACATTTGGCTCTCTGGCTACACTGTTCTGCAATCTAGAACAGGTGAGGAACTTACAAGAGTTCTGCTCGCGATAAGGGACGACCTGACGTACATGGAGCATACCTTGCCTCCAGACGACACAAACGAGTATGTCGCAGCAACTGTTAAACGTTATGCGCAGACGTTTACCCTTATCGCGGCATACATTCCACCTTATGCTGCATTTAACGTGGATCGTCTCCAGCACATCGTATACGCATGACACCGGCACCGCTCGTGTTAACTGGAGACTTTAACGCGCACCATCCTTCCTGGGGCCGCATTAAGACCACAGTGAGAGGCAGGCGCCTCTTCGATGCGGCTTGCCGAAACGGCTTGACTGTAATTAATACCGGTGAACCCACGTTTTACCCGAGGTGCAGCATCGAGCACACTCGATGTCACCATGATCACCCTCGGACTGTCCCGTAGGGCCCAGTGGTACGTCGACATCAAGTCACATGGGAGCGATCACCTGCCTACATATATCTTGCTGGATGGTCCCTGTGGAGGGCCCTTCAATCGAGAAATTCGTTTCCCGGATCAGTCTCTATATTCTGCTCTTATTGAGGAGCTCGATGGGAATTTTGAATCGTACAGCGACCTAATGGACGCCATGACACGGGCGAGAGGTTCCTGTACGAAGTTTTTCCGTCTACGCTCGAGGTTCTCTGTGGCCGATGCATAGTACCAAAAGCTCCGCGCGGTGCGTCGCAAGAATGAAAGGCGTGCTCGCAAAACGCGAACATCCGAAGATATACAAGCCGCTAGACGCGCACAGAGGCACGTACAGCGACATATGAAGAAATTGGCTCAGCGGGAATGCAGATGTTCTGCTCAAAATTAGACCCCCGAAAACTTCTCACGAGGATTTGGAGCTTAGTACAGCCTACGGGCACCGCCTAATGCTCTTCACCCTTTTACTTCATCGCTTTTCAACAGAGCCGCCGTGATCTAGACTTCGCTGAAGATTTCTGCGCCAAGGTCACAGCCTCGTCGGGTCTAGTCTTACCTTCCAGCCTGACAGCTGTCTCTTTGCCTTCTGCAAATGGGACCGCCATGGACAAGCCATTTACAATGGCAGAAATATTTGCTGCCTTGTTTTCTGTAAACAAGGCTTCTGCCGCGGGCCCAGATGGCATAAGCTATGCCACTTTGTCGCACCTTGGAGACAAAGCTAAGCGCTTCCTTCTCGGCACATACAACGACAGCTTGGAAACGGGCCGCCTCGAACCACGCTGGAAGCGCAGTCGCCTTGTTCCTGTGCTCAAACCCGACAAAAGCATTACCGAAATTGAGTCTTACCGCCCCATCGCACTCCTGAGCTGCGTGGGGAAGCTAATGGGGAAGATGGTCCTTGCTCGCCTAGACTGGGACTTGACAAAGCGGAACGAGTATGCCCCGCAGATGACTGGTTTTGGACAGTCTCGCAGCAGCACCTACAACGTGCTTGCCCTTGTCAATGACATAAAGAGTTGGAAAGCCCAGCGTCGCATCAGTCTAGCAGTGTTCATTGACATTAGGCAGCCTTTGACTGTGTGGCACATGAGGCCATAAGATCTGCATTGGACTCAGCAGACATCGGAGATAGCATGTATAAGTTGCTATCCGATTATCTTTCTGACAGATCCGTCTTTATGTCCACGAAGGACGGCGAAACAGCCTCTCACAATGTCACGCGAGGTGTGCCACAGGGCGGCATTTTAAGCCCAACCCTATTATTATCAGCCTAATTGGAATTGAGAAGTGCGTGCCCCACACTGTTCAAATATCGCTCTATGCTGATGATATCTGCATCTGGAGCACTGGCCGCAACAGGACGAGTTTTACGAGCTCGTCTTTAAAAAGCCATCAATTCAATAGCGGACTTTTTGACAAGACGCTGCCTCGAAATCTCGGCTAGGAAATGTGCGGCAATAGCCTTCACCAGGCGTGATGTCATCCACTATCATCTTTCAGCGGCAGAGGTCCCCATATCCTTTGTGGACTCACACCAATTCCTGGGCATAACACTTGACAGGTCGATGACGTGGTCCCCTCACGTTCGTCTCCTGGCGGAAAAACTGGGCTCCTTTGCTCAGGTGCTACGCATGCTGATTAGCGGCTCAGGAGGCTGTTCTGTTGGGCCCCTCCTTCGTCTCCACACAGCACTCTGCGAAGGACTGCTCCGATACAGCCTCCCAGTACTCGGACTTCTTTCCAAGACCAACACAAGGCTGTTAGAAAGTATGCAGGCCCGAGCTCTGCGGTTTTGTCTGGGTCTTCCGAAGGCAACTTATACGCTGGGAACCATACAAGAGTCTCGGCGCTTCTTACCCAGTGTACACGTGAAAGAGGAGCAGCTTCACCTATATCTGCGGCTGGCGACTGGGGCCCATGGACATCCGCTGAGTTCTAGCACCGCCTTAGAGGTGCAAGATATTCTACCACCCTTGTGTCAGAAGTGCCCTGCGCCGCTTCATCTCCTGCCCTGGTTGTACTCCCCCTGGCGAATTGTCACCACAATACCGGGCATCAGCAGTAAATCAAGGTTGCCAATTCCAGCCGTAAAGTACTTCACTATAGAGCACATGCGGAATTGCTACCCTAACCACAAGCATATCTACACTGATGCATCGGTGACGGCCACATCATCTGCTGTCGGAATCTGTGTTCCATCGACGCGGACCATCATTGCGGGCAGGTTAAGCCACAAAACAACGTCGACGACCTCAGAAGCTGCTGCCTTGCACTCCGCTTTGCACTACATTCTTGGGCAACAAGCTTCTGTGTGGGTGATTTTCACAGATTCATGGGCGGCGCTTCAACAATTAGCATCATTCCCGCGCAAACAACTGGCCCACGAAATACACACCCTGCATACACAGGCTGCCACCATGCTTCATGAGGTAGCGCTACAGTGGCTACCTGGACATTGTGGGGTGAATGGGAATGTGGTAGCCGACGAAACAGCTTGCGCGGCCCCCATCCAATCTAGTGTCATCATCCCGATTACTTTCTCTCGACGTGACGCCGCAACACTTGCGTACTCCATGGCGCGGCAGTTACAACTCTAGATATGGACGGACGGAACACAAAATTATCAGCCATTATACAGAATTGATCCCGCCTGCAGTTTTTGAATGCCGTGTCGCCTGGGAAAGCGCGACGAAGCAGTCGTTCACCGCATTCGCCTCAACGTCTCTTTTACTAGCCACTACTTGCACAAGACGCGCCGAGTTGCCTCCCCTCACTGTCACGTATGTAGTGTTCATGAGGACATAGAACATGTGCTGTGTGTGCGTCCCCGTTATGGCACCCCGCGGCTAACCTTGAAGACAACTTTGAGACTGCGTGCTGATGCCTATTGAAGCTTGGCTACGCCATTGGTCCATGGCACTCAACTGCCGCGGCAACACGGAGTACACGGGCTTTGGTGTCATTTCTCCGTGACTCCGGCCTGACCGAAACGCTGTGAATGTTTGCCCAAACTTCAGTTCTGTTTGTGTGCTGTGTGCGTGATCCTGCGTCTGTCAGTTTGTGTGCTTATTTGCTTTTGTAGTGTCTGTATGAGTTTTTGTGTCTTCATTTCCTTTCACTTTCGCACATCTCATGTTAATGTGGAGTAGCAAGCCAAGCTCGCTGCCAGGCTGACTTCTCTTCATTATTTAACGCATTCGTCCTCCTCCACATCCGTAATAATGGTATAATAATTGAGCATCCTTGGAATTCTGGATTCAATTTTCGCACCGCGTGTTTTTTACAGATTTTGAATTGTTTGAAGTCTACAACAAGTTAAAACCACGGCGAAAGTGGCCATTTGTAGTTTTTCACTGACTTTTGTTCACTGACGAAACAAAATCCAGATTTTGTTCGTTCCTAAGGCTCAAGTTCAAAGTGCCATTGACAAGTACGTACGGAAACACATGGCCAGTACGCAGAAAACAACCCAGAATTGCACGCATGTGCTGCGATATTCCAATGACTGGTTGACTTTCACAGTCGGCATCTTCAAAGACATCTGTATTGAAAAAATCCTAATGGAGATAGCCTGGCCGTATCTAGACCTGCCTGACCTCAATGAATCCGTACCCGCCGCGGTGGCTGAGTGGCTAAGGCGTTGCGCTGCTGAGCACGAGGTCGCGGGTTCGATTCCCGGCCGCGGCGGCCGCTTTTCTGATGGAGGCGAAAAGCGAAAATGCCCGTGTGTACGAGATTTCGGCGCACGATAAGGATCTCCAGGTGGTCAAAATTAATCCGGAGCCCTCCACTACGGCGCGCCTCATCGTCTGCGTTGCGTCGGCGCGTTAAACCCTACAATCAATCAAATCAAATCAATCAATGAATCCGTGCGTAGGGTGGTGTGAGCAGAACTTCGGAGTTTCGTGGGAGCCCTCCACTACACCGCATATTACTCTAAGGCTCTCCTTCGGTGTATATAAACCCGTATGTTACTCTCGTGACGTTTTCGAAAACTGAACAAAATGTTCTGAGGCCCCCCTGTCGTCCATCTAGAGCAATCTGTGGTTGGCATTTTATCCGGGAATGACACGACCGCACAAATTGTGTGGACCAGGCCACATGATTCGAGGGGATGGAAAACATGCACATGACGCCCCACGGGAGAGTTTCTTGCTACACCTCCACTGTTTGCCGTCATTCTAAAAGGCTTTCTCGCCGGCTACCTCCCAATCATCCTCGGTACTCCAGAAACGCACTGCAATCGCGACACCACGGGGGTACCTCTTTCTCTTTGTCCGTACATCATTAGAGGGAAATTTTAAGAACGAGATAGAGTAAATCCCTGCACCAACTCCCCAAATCCTCCAGAAATGGCAACGACCGGTACAGTAACCGAGCCCCTCAACCCATTTACTTGCTTTGCCACTTTCAGCTTGCATCCACCCTGCGCCACGTAACTTTGGGCGTATTTTATAAGCAGGATTTTGAGGCATTAAAAATCACGTTTAGGCGCCAAAAGTATACAGGAAAAATAACGTTTTATACCACCAACGCCACCAGTATAGGCAGCGCAAATGTTTATACAAACGTAAATAATTTCGAACGGAAAAGTGCGCGACATGTATCTACGACAATAAAATCGAAAAGGTTATGGTGTACGATAATGCAAAGGCGCTGCCAGTTGAACGTTGTCGTTCAATTGTCCTAGAAAACTGCTGGACTAATGACGATACAGGCGCCTAATTAACCAAGCCCACTGCTGAAATTGAGGTTCAAGGGGCACTTTCAATTGCACAAGCAGGAAATACTGACTAATAACGCGCTGCTTTTTGTCTGCCTGACACAATTAAAATAAGACACAGAAAAATCGACACAAATAGTAAACGCAACAGTGACGACGATTTGTTAAGAAAATAACATGCTCTTGCGTGAGTACTGTAATAGTACAACTTAGCAATTCTCTCTTATACAATCATATTATCCTAATGCAACAGGCAAGACGTCCCAAAAATGTGAAATACATTCCCAGACATTTGAAGAGCATTTTTTCAATCGTGTTTAGCAGCCGAATGGATTTTTGACTGAAAAGCGCATTTTAAAGCCCGTCGGCAGCCTGGATTTTAAGGCGTAAGGGAATGTTGCTGGCAGTGATGTTTCGTCGTTGGCTCTTGAATATAGGAGTGATCTGCTAGGAAAGACGTGTTCGATTCGCAACCCTGGGGTAAAAAATGGCGTTGGATTTGGGTATAACTCTAGGAGCGAAGATAGGATTGCACATACTTAAAGCTAAAACGGAAGACTGGGCGAGTTGGTACTTCTTCATATTAACAGCGCTACCGACACAGACAAAAAGAAGAGGGCACAAACACGGCGCTGACTAACAACTGAGTTTTATTGCTTAGGCCAGTGGTTTTTATACACACATGGGCGAAAACAACAAAAAAGAAAAAAGAGAAGGAAACACTAAATTAACACGTGAACATTTGAGAGAGCGCGATCGTGGCATCATACTGACTTTACGTTTATTGAAACGTTAATTCACACGTTACAATCACACGTGTTGATTGTACTTCTTGCCCCGTAAGTAGATTAACGTGTGAATAAACGTAAAGTCAGTATGATGCCACGCTCGCGCTCTCTCAAACGTTCACGTGTTAATTTAATGTTTCCTTCTCTTTTTTCCTTTTTGTTGTTTTCGCCCATGTGTGTATAAAAACCACTGGCCTAAGCAATAAAACTCAGTTGTTAGTCAGCGCCGTGTTTGTGCCCTCTTCTTTTTATCTGTGTCGGTAGCGCTGTTAATATGAGCATACTTAAAAAAACTCTTAGGAGAGCACACAAAACGTAGTCTAGGAATCACTCTGAAAATGCGCAAAAATTATCTAACTACCATTACCTCCAGATTTTCCCCTTTAAAATTGTGTCTCTTGTTACAGAGAATGAGCCTCACATTTCGCTGCTCCTGGTAGCAGTTGTTGTCCTGGAGTTGGTTGAAGTAGAGTACTGGGTTGAACCCCATGCGAGTTCGGGACAGTTTGTGTCGCCCGGTGACATGAATAACGATCTGAAACTGCACTCGAAGGCGAACCTTAAGGCTGAATGATGTTCACATACGCGCTGATTTTTAAAAAAAATATGATTAGATTAGCCCGGCTATGCCAGGGTATACGTAGCGTGAGCTCAGGTTAAGCAACCCAATCCAATCAAATCCAGTCCAGTCCAGTCCAATCCAATCCAGTGAAGTCCAGTCCGGTCCAGTCCAGCCACCGCTCCTCGCGCATGCGAAGCACGGCTCTCCATGAGCCACGCGAAACGGCTATCACGCGGATCCGGCGCACCATCAGACTTGGCTACTGCGCAGTGGGGGCGCACAGCTGGGCACGCGCCGGAGCCAGCGCGTCTGCCGCGGCTATGACGTCACTCCTCTGGAATCCCAGACCCGCGAATTTCCAGACCCATTTCTCTATACACCCGTACTCCAATTGGATTGGTTTTCCAATACAATACAATAGAAGCCAAATTAATCCAATCCAATCCAAATTCAATCCCATCCTATCCAATGCTCCTCGCGCTCCCGCAGCACGGCCCTTCAAGGTCCACGCGAAACTGCTCGTCCTTGGCCAGTGCAGCTTACGCTACAAAAGTCTGCCTTACCCCGATACGGATATTCTGTACCAATTTGGGCCCTACACTATAAAGTTTGGCGCGGTAAGAGATGTGCGAGACAGGGCCTGTCTCTTCTGCTTCCGGTGTACGCTTTTTGCCACCTGCCTCTTTTCTTATGCTGATTCGAACTAATTCCTCGAAACGACACTCCCTTAATTTAGCCACTTCTCCATCTTTCTACGAGCGGCCTACAAATCAACAAAAATTGTTTATCATCACCGTTGCTTTTTTAGTCTATTCACGCCAATTGTCACCGAGAGTTCGTTCGACTATCTCCGATTACATTATAAAAATTCATGGGTGATCACTCCCCCCCTTCCGGATTCATGCTCGCAGCCGATTTTTCACGAGAAGAATTTTCTGTCTCCAACAGCAATTTGAAAATTGCTGGGGGGGGGGGGGGGCGAAAACCTACGACGCAAAAAAAAAAGGATTCGGAAAATTAAAATATTCTCCGCAGCAATGTAAATAAATCGAAGTGATAGAAAAGGAAGAAGAGGCAGCTTTTATTGGGATAGAAAAGAAAGCGCACTTGCTTTCCACAATGAAATGACAGTTGCGAATGCGTTTGAAAATAGGCTTTGCGGTGAAGCAGTACGGTGTTTCTGAGCGAATTCTACACATTTTTATTACAGGTGTTAAATTATTTTTTAAAGAGCATGCAGCGGCTTGCTTAGCCTATATTGTTCACGATAAGTGTGTAAAACAATATTGGAGCCGGGAAGCGGGTAGTTTCAGTGCAGTAAAGACATAAAGTTTGAAGAAATTGCAAAATTTCTCACGTTCAGACGCTTATCGCGCGGTGTAGCGCCAAATGTAAAAATACAGGCTCAGGCTCGTTTGAAAATGGTGTGCAAAAATCATTATATGAGAAGGTTTGAAAGGATTACGTCTTTGTTTCCGCAAGAAAATAATTGTTATATTAAGCGCTCATCACAGCCTTAGACAACGGGCCAGAAGTCCGCTTCACTGCAACGGGGATGCCTGCGCGGCGGTGGAGAAGTGCGGCGGCAGCACGGGTAAGACAGGCGACCTGTGCTGCCGCCGCACTTCTCCACATATTGCCTGTTTTCGTTGCTTTCGAACGATGCTGCCGGCTTGGTAAAAGTGGTTCCACATGCATCCTAAGGCCTTCCGCGGGGACGGAGAGGAAGAGTGTTGTTAATCATTTGTGGTTGTTTCACTCACTTCTTTGAATTACGAGCGTATGGATGACTAGTTTCGGGCATACTCATTTTGCAAACAAGCTACAACTTTGCTACACGCTTCAGAGCGACAGACGCGCGAAGCTATGCGGATTAGATGCAGGAACGGGGTCCATGGCGCGCCTCCAAGAAAAGTAGGACGCCCCATCAGCGAAGAAGCGAAATCTTCAATAAGAAGATTTTATGAGGACCATTCCGTTTCGTACTGTACACCCGGTAGAAAAGATGTCATTCGCTGTCTAAAAGCGACTGCGTTTGTTAAATTGGCGAGAACTGTAGGAGTAGTGAAAACAAAAACGTGCCCTCTTAAGTGCGGATTCTCTTCGTTCGCAGCTCTGCGCTCGCCACACTGCGGTTTGGTCGGCTGAAGTGGGACCAGCACAGTTTGTGTGTGCATGGTGCACCAAAACTTCCAACTAATGCTTCGTGCCGCAGGCTTCAGGCAAATTACACAAGAATTGATGTCAACTGATCTGTGTGCAACACTATCTTCATGAGTACAAAATCGACGTGAAGGTTGCCTGTGCAGCCGCTGACCGGCGCGACTCGGTCCTTCTGCACTTCTCAGCGTTTCGGACAGCGCGTTAGATATGGACAAAGTTGAGGACGTCCATCAGCAACACTGAAATTTCAGGTATTTGATGCAGACTAGAGAAAATAATTTCAAGTTCTGCAGAATTTCCCGGAAAGTTTGTGGCCGCTGTAGAACATCTCAGTATGTATTACTCCACAAGCAAACGGCCAGCAAAGTACATCTCAGAGCTAAAAAGAAGCCTAAAAGATTAGGAGATTATTCTTCTTTAACGTTTTGCAAAGAATTGCAGCTTCTTCGAGCAAGATGCTTCACAATCGCACCACTGGGTAAATACACAAGCCACGATACACCCTTTCGTGACGTACCTATTCTTCAGAAGAGGATGGGGTTGTCTGTGTAAAATTGCTTACCGTCATTTCGGGCTTCCTTGACCGCGCAACAGTTGCCGTGGCTACATATTAATCTTATGCCTTAAACGTTCTTAAAGAGACACTCCAACAGTCTTTGAACAGTGCAAATAAACCTGCGCAACGTTTATATTACGCTGCCAGGAATAGCTGGGCCACATACTAAATGCACACGTGAAGCGGTGAGCACGCATATCGGTGTGAAAGACGCGGAAAAACCAACGCGGTCTCTTTAATTTCCCGTATTATGCACCACTGGCACCGCCGAAGTGACGCCATTTGTGCGGTGGCTGTCGTATTGGCTGTCGCTGGTGAACTCCACGGTTTATTTCTCGCCTTTCCTGGGGCGATCGGCCGTCGTTGGCTCTGTGCACCAATCTCTTCTATTCCTTAAAATTTTACGAAGTTTTGGCGTTGCTTTTGTGTTTTGTGTGCGCGTGGAGTTTCGGCTACGAACTCAATACTTCCCTATCAAACAGACCACTGCACAACAAACGTTTATTACTTCGAAAACGCCCTAC
This sequence comes from Haemaphysalis longicornis, assembly GCA_013339765.2. Lineage (NCBI taxonomy): Eukaryota > Metazoa > Arthropoda > Arachnida > Ixodida > Ixodidae > Haemaphysalis > Haemaphysalis longicornis. The sequence continues at coordinate 160,796,647 of CM023454.1, forward strand.
CAGCCTGAGCGCGCGCTTGCGAGCCATGCCTGCTTTTGTTCCACCAGACCGGAAATAGACCACTCCACGTTGTGTAGAAACGGAGAAAACTCCCCGGCCTGTGATATATCAAAGGCCGCCGAAGAGAACCCCACGAGCCGCCCCCCTCTCAGGGAGAGAGTGCTCAGCTTTCGTCGCGTTGCCTGCATCCGAGTTGAGAGGGAGTGATTATACGATATTTCTCATCGCGCGTAGTTTCTGTGATAGCGAACGAATTTCCATAATTCTTGCGGGAGGATATTGCTGGGACAATATACTTTACCCAAAAATACATTCCGAGTAGTAGATGTACGTGCTGCAGGGTGCCTTTAACACGATATCCCAGCTGTGCGAAAAATGTACTATTTTTCCCTGGAGGGCATCATCACAGTACAAGAAAAAGAAATAATTCGAAACTTTGTACTACCATTATAATTAAGTAAATTTATCGGCTAAGTGGAACTTTTTTGCAACGTCATATGGCAAGAGCGCTTGCGACGGTGTTGGCGGTACCGCTAAGCGATTGGTACCCACGGCCAGTCTTCAGAGACCTCACCAGGGACAAATACTTACAGCCCATTAGCTTTTCGCATGGGCGCAAACAAGCATTAACTGTGTATTACTGCTCTGCGTTCCAAAATAAATAGTTCAGGAAAAAAGAGCAACTCTCAAAAATTGTTGAGTCGCACCCCTTTCACCGATTCGTATCATCATCGCTAACAATCATCACTGCTGGGCTCACGCCTTACTGTACCACCCAGACTTTCCAAGTGGCAAAGAACGCACGTCAGCGACCACGATGAAACTGCAATGAATGAAATGCGATGAAACTGCAATGAAACTGCAATGAAACTGCACAGAAACTGTATGCTGTGAAATGCACCAAGGCCTTGGCGGCGGCTGGTCCCCTACTACATCGGTATCACCGGTATGAACGCATCGTTGCGGGATTCATTAACCCTTTCCTGCCCAACAAAAATATTTTAAAAAAATGGCCACAAGTAATTAAATTTTGTGTATTTACCCCTTCCTAATGGTGCTTCGACAAGTGAAAATGGAAAGCTCAGAGTATTTCACACAGAAAACAAACCCGCACATATGTGTGGGCTGGGCTTCTATTCGTATGATGTGCGCATGGTAAGAATTCCTTAGAAACGGCATCAGCCGCAGAAAAACTGCATTTTACGTATATATTCTAAGTTTTATATCGCTTCAGGAAGTACTTATATTACAAATTGGATTTCGTGAAAATAAATAATAATAAAGTTTTTAATTATTATAATTATAATTAATATTACTATCACAAGTAATTACGGAACTAGCTCAAGGTTAAGGCGCAAGAAAACATTACCAACGAGCCAGCACAAAACCACGCATAAATGAGACACCAATAAAGCAAGAAAAAAATTATTTATCACTAGCGCTGCAGTGCACGAGCCCGCCAGCCTATACCGCCTAGCAAACTTTTCGTAAGCGTGATGACAGAACGCACACGAAGGGAACGGGTGTATTTTTTACCCGATCGTATTTTTCCAAGTCCTGCAAGTCGTGTCTGACGCGTGTTATTCAGAAAATATGGGTATAGAAAGTAGAAATATATCTTGAAGGCGGCTGGGGTGATAGCGCCTTCTGGGGCAACCGTTTTTAATGTGCGCTTTCTCGCCCCCTGGTGGCAAAATGAGTGAACTACCGAAACAATAAGGTCTCGGAGCGTTCACAGCGGCTACCCAGGGCTGTGAAACCGAAACCGAAACAGGCACCACTTAGTAAGCGAATTTGTTGACCCACACGTTTGTGTGTGCTGGACCGTAAAGGGTTTTAAGGAGCACCAACAACAGGTCGTCTGCTGATGACGCCCTTCCGAGATCCAGTAGCAGTACCTAGCCGCACGAACACTCAAAACGCGCGCGACCTGCGTTGCCTCCGCACCTCTCCGCCGACACGCAGGAACCGCCCTTGCAATGAAGGGGACGCACGGCCCTCCGTCTGAGGACGTGGTGGGCTCTCAATATCATTTTTTTCTCCCTTCAAACAAAAAGTAACCCGATTAAACTTTCTGAAATAAATACCCTTTGTACAAAGCGCTATACGCAACTGAACATGAGCAATTTTGCGAATTTTCAAAGTTTATGTCTTATCACTCTGAAACTTCCTTCTCTCCGGCTTCCATATTTTTTTCAGCAATTTCCGTCAACAATATAAACAACGCATGCAGTCGAATTGTATCTAGAAGGGTTTTACAGCTGCAAACAAAATGTATGAATATTGCTCAGAAACGCCGCTTTGCTTCACCAGAAAGCCCATTTTTAAACATACTAGCAAGCACACTAGCAACCAGCCGTACATTGCGTCAAGGAAGCGCCCTTCTTTTCTATCACGTGAAAATATTTCACTGTGATCCGCATATTACTTTCACTTGTTGCGAGTTTTTTTTTTTCAAATAGCTTTTCGCTTCCGTGGCGGTTTTCAAATTGCTGTAAGATACAGAAAATGTTTTTAGCCAAAATATCTGTTCCCACAACGAATAGTGTGGAGAGTGACTGAATTGAATTGAATTGAATTGAATTTTATTTACAAAGCATGAACATGAAACGTGAATGGGTACAGAGGTACTGGGAGGTATCGGAGGTCTTAAGGTAAGAACGGCAGGCGGGACCTGCCATAATGATTGTAAAATAAAAAAATGAATAAATATCAAGCAACACTAGGATACAATGTCAGCTAATAAACGCTCAACATAATACAAATGACGATTGATATAAAACCAAAGAAAAAAATATTAAACTAAGAAGCCAGAACACTGAAAAAACAACGAATACAACTCCAATCTATTCACAATTTCGGATATGAATGTCACATTAACAAAAAATACATAATAGTGCAGTTATAAATCTATTAAACAGAAATGCCTAACAAGAAAGTTTTTAGTTTAGATTTAAAAACGCGCAGTGAAGTAGGGATTAGGGAATTCCAGGGTGAAATGGCGAAGTGAAAGATCAGAGTAAATTTGAATTGTATGTCGGCAGTAGTTACATTGTACACACGGAAGTAGCAGATTCTGGCGTGAGGCAAAGCGCGTTGAATTGAGATTAGAAGGGATGCGTTGAGTGTAAATATCTAAAGCAAGGTGATCGTGAGAAATGTTAAATATAAAACACGAATGCTGAAGCTATAAAGTTGTTGTAGGGGCCAAACACGGAGCCGATAGAACAATGGGGAAGATGCTGCTTGTCGATGAGAAAATGTAATGGTACGTAACGCTTGTTTTTGCAGTATTATTAATGGTGCGATGTGGGTGCGATAACTTCCACCCCAGGCAGAAATGCAGTAATTTAGGTGACTATGGACAAAAGCGGAATAAAACTTAGAAGAGTTTGTAAGTTGAAGTATCATCTATCTCTAATCAAAACTCTGATACCAAACGTAACTTTCTTTGAAATGAAGAATACGTCCTTGTGAAAAATCACAAATTAGTGCTATGACGAAGTTAAATTTTATCACCTGAAATATACAGGGAAGGTATGGTGGAAATTGTTCTTTGAGGTGAACTAAAAAGTCGAAAGCAAGTTTTTAACTTGTTGAGGAGACACCATCGTTCGAGGGAAAACCGGTCAGCGTGAGAATTTGGGTTAAGGTACATATGTTGTAATGGGAGTAAAAGATGGTGGTGCCGTCAGCATGCAGTATGCATTGTGAAGAAGGTAAACAGGGAGGAAGATCAATAATGTAAATTAAAAAGAGCAATGGACGCAAGATCCAGCCTTGTGGAACGCCTCTGTTGACTGTGACTGGGCGTGATGTTGCTGTGGAAACTGAAACTGTTTGTTCCCTATTTGAGAGAAAGCTGCGTAACAAAGTAAGTGCAGAATCGGTAAGGCCATAACGCTCAAGTTCAATGACAAGAATGTCATGGTCGATGGTGTCGAATGCTTTTGGGAAATCTATGAAAACAGCAGCGGCAACGTCGCCGCTCATTTCAATTTCAACAATCAACTTTTTAGCGTAATCGGAGATGGTCTGGGGAACTGTCCAGGATGTTTGGCGTGGAATGACCCGTTTCATTCAAGTTCCAAAATCTGTGTGGGTGTGCGTTAAAGATTTCTTACGATTGCTCGAATTATACTTGAAATCCTTGTACATCGATTTTTAGGGGGATTTGTATGTGCAAGAGGACGGCATTTACATTGGTTCGTGTTTGGCGCCCGTGTTGTCAGATATTTTTCTGGCTGCAGGGGATCGAAGAATCAGGGCAGAGCTCAGAAACACGAATGTGGTAGCCTGTTTCAGATATGTAGATGACTACCTAATATGCGTTGACACAAGGCTCGAAGCCGCAGACACCCCCGAACAATCGATAACCGTTTTCAAGGATGCCTACGTCATGCTCGAATTCCCCCGCGAGGTCCCTGAGAATTCTCGCATTCAGTTTCTAGACCTACACATAAAAATGAGCATGACTCACACTTGCTGGGTGTACAAAACTAGGGCGGAAAAAGGGCATTCAAAAATAGTTAAAAGGGGCATTGCAGTCTCTTGCTTGACTTATCAACTTATTCCATCACCCTCTAGGTGATCTCTCTAAACCACAACTCCCTAGCTGTGTCCTACGACTGCGTCCCTTACGGAGTGGCCTACCCCGCTGTCGTCGGCGCTGACGTGTCGCACCCGTTGAGTGGCCACGACTCGGTGGTAGCCGTCCTCGTCTCGCTTTGTTGCGGGCGTTCGATGCGCGCGGTCACTCCTTGGACGGCGTCGGCTCCGCGCGTCCCGACTAGTTTCCTCGGTGGCTACACCCTGGTAGCCGCTCACTGGAGGTCCCAGGTAGGCTCGGAACGAACGTAGCGTTTCGGGGCCGTCGAGACGAAGGTCGACGGAGCGTGGACGTTGGCCGCTGGTGCCGGACTGATGCCACTGGTGGCACGAAGACACAGGTTCGTGGTGCACCTAGGATGACAGTGCCGATGCGAAGTCGGCCCGCTCCCGCCCAGGCTCGGATGACATGGTCGATGTCCTGGCCGCGTACCCCTGGCTCGTTCCTTGAAGCGCACGTGCTCCTACCGACTCTCGGTTTTTTGCCTCCCGGTTTCTTGCTTCCCCCTTCTCTTTGTCCACCCCGCTTTTACCCTCTCCGGGCTCTCTCGTGGCGCACTCTCATTGGCTCCTTTCCTTTCTCATGTCCATATATGGTCATCACGATACTGGTCTCCTGCGCGGCGTTCTCTGATTGGATGACCAGTGCGCTGCCATATTTTACCATGATGCTTCGGGGTTTAGGCGCTGGCGTTCCCTAATTGGTGCGCTCATGGCGCGCACTTCAAATATCCGTTTCCCGGTTTTTTTCCCCTTTTCGAGAGGTTTTGATGCATCCCCCCTGGGGGGGGGGTGCCCTTGACACATGACACTGCTCTTTCAAACGGCTTCAGATTTCATTATCACATTGTGATTACGGTGTTGGAAGTCAATATGGCGGAAAATTATAAAAATTCAACCACTGGGAGAGTGCGAAGTGGTAAAATAGTTTTTCAGATATTAAATTTTTCTATTGCTCGCCATTTGAGATGTTGAACTGGTTTTTGTTGAGATAGGTAATTAATGAGCTATCACAACACTGTTCTGCAACAATTTTCTATGACACCCACCCAATGGACCCAAGCAGGGTTTCGGGAAAACACTGTTTTTACACATTCGTCAATAACCACAGAGCCAGTTCATATTTTTCATTCGTTTTTGATTGAAAATGCTGCCCATCCAATAGCCCAAAAATCAGTGTCAGGATTTTGTCCTAACATTCGGATAAAAGGGCAAGCGAGATATTCTTAATTTACACCCCTCTTGACATGGAATTCAGTTGAATTTTCCAGCGTTCGCATAGCGCTCGCCATCTGTTGGCACATTCTGAAACCGCACGCCTCCCGTATGAGGCCTGTCCTTTATCATAAATCTAAAAGAGAAGACGGACCGGTAAAAAGCGCAAAAGGTAGGGCTCGCCATCTGTTGGGACTTCTTGCAACCCCGCGCCTCCAGTCGTGGCCTCCGCGATCGACTGCCGGCGCCGCGCCGTTGCTCCGGCCGTCCCATTCGGCGCAAAGCCTGGCGGAGAGGTGTAATTTTGTTAACTCCTTTTCCCCCCGCGAGCTGGCGGCCTTTGCCTAAGGCCACCCAGTTAAAAAGGGGAAGTCACAAAGCATTATCATTATCATCATCATCGTCGGAAGAGACGCTCGTCTGGCCGGCTCTGCCTTTGCTGCCTTCCCTTTGACTTGTAAATCAGCCTTCGTTGTCGTGTTTTCATGCCAGAAAACTCTCAATATGTTGTCTGAGAGTTTTGACTCGACCATACAACTACAAAATTGTTTAACTTACGTTGTTTAACACCCACGATTGCCTTTGCACGCAACTTCAGTGGTCGTTTGCTTCAAAGGCGAATGCCATTACCCAGCGCTCTATCATCTCGGGCAGAGTGAATGCCAGCGTGCTGAATTTTTTTTCGCTGTTACAGCATTTGCGCGCGATATCGCAGCGCGAAAGTATGCCTTTTTTGCCTTTAAAGTTGTTTCTGAGGCTCTAGGTATCCGTTGTATGCGTGCGTC